>OZ024927.1:7500000-8750000 GCA_964017235.1 Sabellastarte sp. h YS-2021
TGGCCTATGTGGATGCTTTGAAGATTGCGGAGGTTGCTTCTATGCATGGTGTTTTTTCCCTTGCTACCTTTGTACACTGGCTGGAAAGCTCAACGAGAGCTGCTGTGTGCCGATCTTCTTGCAGGGCGGTCTTATGGCCATGAGGACCAAACTCAGGGTCATGTATGGCATTCAGGTAAAGGAATCATTTGATTACTAAAAAGTTCTGACATGTTCTGTTGAAATACAAAATAAGATATGCTTATGGGAGGTGTAAATTTTCAGCCTCCATTTTTGAAGAAGATTTAAGTGTCTCTCTTTTAGTGGGAATGTTGGTAGCTCTAGGAGACAAGGAGATTTAGAAAAGCATTGTACACATTTTGTTTTTGCAAATATTTAACTACCTAGTAGCAGCAATTCTTATTGATATACTTTTCTGTTAACTTGGAACATGTTTCAGGTTTATTTTTCATTTCAAGGATATTCTTGTGGTAAACTACAATATATTAAAAACATTTTCAAATTCAAAACAACTTACCACAAAAAGCTTTGTGAGGGGAATTAGGTGTAGACATAACTTTCACGTTTGAAGTCTTAAGCCTCTTACCGTTAGTAGGAACCCTAGTATAAGTGTTTTTTGATTATGGTGGTATTCTTGCAGTTAAATTATACCCTCGTGTTGAAGGTTTAAGTGTCAACACTTTTCTAAAGTTGGAAAATTTGTCAAGATCTTGTATTGGTTACACCCTTCTGGCTTCCCAGGTAAGGTTGTAGTTTTTGAATCTTGACACTTAAGATAGATGTTAGTTAATAGCTTACAGAACCTTAACCAATGGAATCTATGGTTTAAACAATATATCAGAACATTATTAATTGATAGCACGACGAGACATCCAAAATTCTGCTGTATCTGTGTTTAAGTAAGATTGCTGAAATTATGGTCTGCCATTCTGAATAAAATGTCACTAGCTGCCTATTGAATAGCATATCCTTAGGCCTATAAGCAAATCTTCACAATCCAATTTAATTAGGTCAAATGAGAGCCTTTTTCAAAACTGAAGACACTGGTAAATCTTTAAAAAATGAACCTGCAATAAGGAAGTGTGTTAATGCCTGTGTTAATGGGTTATGTTGACATGACCTATGAATCCAAGATGATAGTTTGAAGGGTGTAGGAAACCAGTCCATACAGTTGGTCAGGATCTGCACTGTACACCACTGACAAAATGACAAACAACTCCCCGCTAGCCTACTTGACAATGTGTCAGGATTCAAAATCCAATCTCTAGATACTATTGTTCCAACATGGCCCTTCCATTGTTGGTTTTATTTACTTATTTGGGGTTTTACAGCTCTTTCAACACCTTGTATAGGTCATATGATGACGGGTAGTTTTATGGGCAGAGGAAACCAGTACATACAGTTAATCAAGGGTCTGAACCGTAAACCGCCGACCAACGGCAAGCAACTACCAACTTTCTCACTTGGGGTTGGGCCGGGAACCGAACTCTGATCTCAGAGGTGGGAAGTGAGAATGTTACCACTCTGCCACCGTGGCCCCTCTTTCCATTATTGGAGCAAATATAACAAAGTATGTTGGAGTGCCAACTTTATTGTTGGATTGTTTCTAACCACTAAAGGACCTGTATTGGAGCACAGTGTCAACAGTCATGTCGGTTTGGTGTGTGTCAACCTATACATCTAGGTCACACCTGTCAGTGCTGTGGTCATGAGCTACAACCAAATGAGCTCATCGGTTTCTTGTTTAATCTACCTAATATATGCATGGGTGGCTCATTGTTACCGGGGGTTGTCAGGGTTTTGTTTTCATTTATGGTGTCTGGATGGGCCGGCTGGCATGTGGCAGAAAAATCTTGTTCGGGCTATATCTCATAAACCACAAGGTGTAGGAAGTTGATACTTAATTTGTTGGGGGTTGTGTGCAACCTCATTGTTTTGATTTGCCTTTTGATCTTGCCGTAGTTACCTTAACCTATAAAATCTCACCTGGGCTATATCTCAGAAAACTGTTACGTGTAGGAAAGTGTTACTTGGTAGGGACATTGGTTGGGGATTGTAGGTGTGCAACTTATTGGTGTGACCCTGATTTGACCTTTGATCTGCCCATAGTGACTTTGAGATTTGAAACTTTGTCCAGGCTATATCTCTGAAACTGTAAAGCGTAGGAGGTTGATATTTGGTAGGGACATTGCTTAGGGGTTGTAGGCGGGCAACGTCATGGTGTGTTCACTTGACCTTGTCTTAGTGACCATGACTTTTATAATCTTGTCCGGGCTATTTCTTGGATTCTATAAGGTGTAGAAGGTTGCCACATTGGTAGGTTGCCACATGTAGGGACATTGGTTAGGGGGTTTGGCTCTGCAAAGTGTGTTCACCTGCCATATTTGAGACATATTTCTCTTATGACAAAGATATATGGATTGGTGCAACTGATTATTAGATGCTCTTTTCCATAATTGTTCCACTGACAACTATTCTCCAATTAATAAATTTTACAGCTTCAAAATTTTAGTTTACTGCTTAATGCTGTCATCTTGCTATTGAATTATCATGTTTTAATACTTTACATACATATTCTTTCTCTTAGACCTAATTTTCTCTACTTAAACATTATTTGGACTCTTATATAACTGACACTGCTCTGAAAGTATCCCAATCTTTGTACTGTTTCACTACTTCTATATCTCATGGTGTTGAAAGCTATTTCTCCAGGCTGTGGGATACGGGCATCTCTGATGCTATTTTTCAACATGTGCTTCCCAGCTAGGTGGTCTCTTTCCCAACTTAAAATAACAAGGTTGCCCAGTGAAAAGGAAATACATGCAGAGAGGACCATAAAGAACGGTGTGACCAAAGTATTATTGCCATTCGTATGCTTTTACAGGGTTCGCTGTGTGATGACTGGCTCTGCACCACTTTCTGTAGGGAGTTGGCAGCCTGCCAGATGGATAGAGAGCTGAGGCATTGCGGTATCTAAACAGAGGTCAAGAACACATTCAACCGCGGTCACTTGATCTGGATGGGAACAGCCGGCTGTGATATATCATGTGATATTTAGAATATTTTTGACATTTGTGACAACAATAGGCAAAACCAAATACACCAGTTTTATGTCACTAGATCAGTAGGTAACCTTAGCACAAAGCAGATGACTTTATCTAAAAATTAATAGAGTGTCCTTATTGCAATGTTTTAATGCTGGTTAAAGAGGACTCATTTCTAAGCATACTGTATTAGATCGGTTTGCTGGGCATAGCTCCATTACAGTTCATAAATATATATGTATATATTAACAATTTAAACTCTAAACATGCTAGCTGTCTTGTTTCAAGTATATAACAAGATGCTTGAAATCTGTCAAGTTGGAAAATTGTTTTTGTTATCCAATCATGGTGAGGGAATATGTTTTGGGGGCAGGTTTAATTACCAATGATATTTCGTAGTTTCGTATAATGTATAACATCTTTTTTCTTTTCTGCAAAGTCAAACATAATATTATTGGTGATGTGAATATTTTGTATTGTTAACATCCATAAACATATGAAAATAAAGCTTTATAACTTCCCCAAATCTTAGCTTAATACCACTGTTTAACTGTCGCTACGAATCATATGGAATGGTATGGACCTGTCTGATTTTATACTTTGGGTGCTGCTACCACTGATAATGGCAGAAACATTGACAAACTACTTGACTTGTCCAAAATGAAAAGAAATGCTCCTGTAATTAAAAAAGATCACTAAAACATGATAACTCTTGTGCAGTTATCTCGTACGACTAATGTTCACTTATGACAAGTTCTTTCAACTCAATTTTTCCAGAAATGTGTACAAGGTCGGCTATCAACAGCCATAGACAAGTAATAACAAGAGAAGAGTTGTAAAGCTCTACATATTAGTTGTAACTGCCTTACAACAGAAAAAAGTTGTCATATTTCTTCATGGGAGAAAGGCGTGCTCCTTCCATAATTCTGATCCACTCCTGGCAAACTCACAACAGTAAAACAGGGGTATTATGTCAATGTGCTAAATTTGTGTAAGCTGAGCTTCTCTTACATCCCATCATATGTGTATACACACGTAGGTGTGCTGCAAATATTGTTGACAAATATGAACGTAGCCTGGTAGTAAGGTAGCAGAGATTTGCACGTGCAAACAAGTATATTTTCTCAACAAGTTTGTCTATACTTTAACATCAAAGAACAGACTGCGACTAGCTACAGGCCCCACAGTGGGTTAATATGGATGCAAGGTACACGTGAGTGTATTATGCGGCACGTGCAAACCCTGCAAGTGAATGGGGAGATCTTGCAACACTAGCAAGGAGAATGCACCTGCACAAGTCTCTCGTAAGTTACCCTTGAGTCATGGATATGTTTGTAGCCATACTGCGTACACCCAGAGGAAATGTGCATTCCAATTTTCATTTAGGGGTCTGTGTGACCTTGATATTCTGTGATAAAATCGTATGTGTAGCTTAAGTGTCAATTGCAAATCAGCCGATTTTCCTCTGCAACCGGGATGTACGTGCACGTACGATGGGATGTAAGATAGGCTTTAGAACTAGTTTATGTTTCTGGTGTGTTTATTTGTTTGCTTGTCTCTCTCTGTGGTTGTGATTACACCAAAACTAATTTATGTATTTTTACGAATTTTTTAAATTGGTAGGGTTTGACAAGAGGAAGACGTGATTAAATTTTGTAAAAGGTCTAGATCATATTCTGGATAGAAAAAATACTAAATTTTCAACTATGTCCCACTTTCAATGAGTAATTGGGTTACCGTTTAATATGTGAATAAATGTTTTGGCGGAGATTTGTGTTCTAGAAGTGCTTTCTAGTACTACATAGTAATATGTTTTATGACATAGATTCATACGGATCTGTAAAGTATTAATGATATAAAAGTACTTTTTACTTCTCTTATTTTAATTTTTTTTGTGCGTAGACAATTGTACATAATGTTGAACAGTTGTGTCCAATCGTGCAGATTAATGTAACCAATCCTAAATGGAATTTTTCAAATTATTTCTGTATTTGTGCATTTTAAAAAGTTAAGCATTATTGAGTGGCTTTAAATTTTGTCTTTTGCTTGGCCTTAGTTAATTGCTTTCTTGAGTTTTCTGCCGATTTAAGGAGTGTACCAAATTACAACATTTTCTCATAAATGCAAAATACATATATGTTTTGTATACTACATTGTAAATTTTTACCGTATTCTTAGTTTTATCTCTGTATTCAGCCTTTTATTCACTGTCATTCGTCTGTATTGTATTCATGCAAATTAAACAAAGCTCTATCACCTTAAATTCACCCTTTGATAATAGAACTATTTAGGAGCCAATGGTTGTAGAATTGTGTATGGTCAAACCATATCTTGACTGGACTCGTTTGGTTTCCTTGAAAAAGGTAAACATGGAGTTCATTTGAAATGATACTCTCTGTCTGTTAAATTATATGTTTTTATGAAATCATTTTCGATTTTACTGTTATTATATTTACTCTCCATTTTGGTTTAATAAAACAATATAGCTTATTGCTTATTAATCTTGTATTCATTAACACCATTCATATAAGACCCATCATTCTTTATCCACAAAGAGCAGCATTTGACCAAAATTTACTCTCAATTTTGGTTTAATAAAATAAGATAGCCTATTGTTATTACAATTCTATACATTGACACCATTCATATAAAACTCATCATTCTGTATCCACAAGGAACAGCAAGTACTAGGGCATACAATCTGAGTAATATCCTTTGGTATTTCCATTCAAAACCTACTACAGATAATGAGTATTAGAAATGCAAAAACAAATGCCAATTTTCTCTTAATTAACTCATCTCTGGATGCTATTACTTGTGTTTGGCTTTTCTCTTAAATCTTCATCATTTCTTAAATCTTCATCAATTATATAAGCATCAAAAATAATGAATATATCCCTAGTAAAGGCATTTTCAGAGAGCCTCTGCTTGCTGTTTTCATTAAAATCTATAGAGAAATAGTGGAGCCATCTCAAGCAAGAAGTTATTTTCTTATATTCACTGATGTTCCTGAATGTGGAAACATTGCTAGTTTTTTTGCATTATTTTCACAAGTATAGTCTTATTATATATTTCCTTAAAAATAGTCTTATTATACATATTAGTAAAATGCAACCACAGATTTGCTTGTGACACACCTTCCCTCTTTAATGATCTACCTAATGAAATCTGATCTGCTATTTGTCTTACATCCTTCAGATCAAAATTAAAATCCTAGCAGGGGTCGGTTTCACGAAGCATCCTGAAAAGGAGGCTTCATGAAACCGGCTCCTGGTCTCAAAAGCTTATTCGCCTTAGTTTTTATCTATCTCTGGTGTATCCATGGTGACCCGTTTTATGCCCCTGATATCTGATTGGGAGTCTAGGTGATGAATATATTATACCTTAAAATCTGGATTTTGCAGAGATTAAGCGCTATAAAAGTAGAATTAGAAATTGTCAAACAAAGTAGTGGAGAATAAAAGTAATCCTCTTTAGAAATATACTACATATAATCGTTTGGAAAGTTTTATTCAATAAGAAATTATACTGATCCTCTAATGATTCAAATTGGAAGAGTGATGATAGATTTTCATTAGATGGGAGTGTGATTAATACACAACTGGAGTTTATTTTAATTATTTATTATAGTGTATTTATAAAATGTACATAATCAAATATTTCTCACAATATACCCAGCCCTCTGTTGGGCTTATATGTCACTTTATACATTATAAAGAAACAAGTGTGAGTGGTTTAATCACACAAACAAAAGTCAAAATTATAAGAGTACAACACAAATTTTAAACCTTAATTTACTTTTGATTTACTGTTACATGTGTATAATAAGATTTACTCAGCAATAACTATACAGTCCCCAACTCCAACAAATAAACACAGAGGATTAAAAATTTTATTATACATATTCATTAATTCTGTATATGCAATACACAAGCTAACTAATAAGTATATACACCTCGGAAATACATAAATACAGAAGACTTAAGATTCTTACTTTAAAAGGTTACATTGTATAAAAAGTTACTGACTAGAAGATACTACTAAAACACTGAATATTGACCTGAAAGGTCAAATCTTGACCCAAATGGGTCATATGACAAAGTTTACCCTCGTGCATGACCCTGATAACAGGTCATGCACGTGACCCTAGGTTAATTAAAATACATGTTTAAATAGGGATTTGACCTTGAGAGGTCATTTGACTACTTGACCTTGTAAGGTCGCCTACTACTGAGAAGTTACTGTTTACTGCTGTACAAGAGGTCATGCACGTGACCCTAGGTCAATTAAAATATATGTTTGAATAAGTTTTTGACCTTGAGAGGTCATGTGACTATTTGACCTTAAGAGTTAATTACTTGACCTTGAAAGGTCACCTATTACTGAAAGTTTCTGTTTACTGCCGTACAAGTATAAAAGAATGAATCTGACCCAATCTATATGTACAAATTACTCTTGAAGCATGTATTGTGTATTATTCTTTAGCATCTACAAGTTCACCCAAACCCAAACCACAGTAGGGGTAGGACCAACATTCTATCAAACATTATGAAAGCATTGTCTAAACTTTGTGGAGACCTGTGAGCCAGCATCCGCCTGTGGACGAATGTAGCGCCATACACAGTCAGACGCCCAGGTGCCATGCTCCTTAATATTTTTGACAGGAATATCAATTTCATAGGCCAAAGAAGCACCTGAGCGCCTGAAAGCATGAAAGGTATAAAAATTAGAAGGCAATTTCAAATCTACATTGATACTGGCCAAAACCTTGCGAATTCTGGAGTCAGTCAATACCTGCCAACCTACCCTTGTTCGAATTTGGAATAATGGAGACTGGGCATCCGGCTTATATAGGTCCATAATATTGCGTAAGGCCCTGTAAGGGCAAATCGTCGAGGCCCCCAATTTAGGCAATGAAATAATCTTGTATTCATCCCTGTACTGGATAGTTTTTGACCATTTCAACAAAAGCTGTACCTTCTTGTTTGTGAAAAATACGTCTCCCCCAGTAAAATGTCTGGTTGAATCAAATTCTCCAACAGCATGTGGAGCAATGTTAGATAACCTGAAAACTCCGAAAAAAGCAGTCAAAAAGACTGCTTTATATACCTGTGAGTTGGAATATTTTCGAGTAGCCGCAATGATAGACTTGAGCGTGTTCAGGTTAATGATATTTCTCTTGGGTAATGCAATTGGCCTGGTCATTTTTGTAGATTTAACGAAATACCTGATTTTTGGATGGTTCCATACGCCATATGGGAGGTCATACATCACAAACATAGCCCTAATGGCCGAAATATGGTTACTGATCATATGAGAAGATACCCCATTGTCAACCAAAAATTCTAAATATGACAAAGCTTCTGACACTGACAGACATTGAAATTTTACTTTTGCACATATACCAAAGGCCACAAAAGATCTGAACAACATGCTATAACATTTAGCAGTTCTTGGTCTGAAGGCCAACTTTGTCCTCTGTGTAGCTTTTCGAGAATACTCTGTCAACGCCCCATTATCTGGAAATACAAAGCACAGTATCTGTAGCCAGTGTTACTTTTTTCCTGGCCCTAAATTACAATGTATGATTTATTTCTATCATGTCAATGGATACAGGCAACCATACAGGATTTTGAACTAATTTTTGAAGCTGAGTAACATTTGCACTACTGAACTGCCATCTTGACAACAAATCGGCCACCACATTATTCTTTCCTAACACATGTACATACTGCAAATCAATGTCTGACAAGGCAGCCATATACCATATATTCCTAGCACAGGCACCCAGATAGGGGTCACAAGCTCTGCCCGCATTCAAGACTTTAACGACGGCGTCATTGTCGCATTTGACTAGGACACGACTACCTTTCCAAAATTGTGAAAAAATTCTCAATGCCAGAACAATGTTAATCATTTCCAGATGGACAATGTCCAAATTCCTAAAACCTCTGGGCAATGGGAGGTGGTACACAAAATTTTTCCACCGACCCCCTAAACCCGTCAAACAGGCGTCAAGTTCCAGAATAGCCTTGACTGGCTGATGTGCATACATTGAAATGCCATTGTAGTGGGGGAGAAACTGGTCAAACCAGCCCAGGTCTCTATGAAAGTCATCTGACAATATAATTTTTGCAGGATTACTTGCGTTACGCAACGTCTCCAACATTCTGTTAAGAAAACACCTTGCTGGCTTTACACACTTGTGAATGTATAGCAATGTACCCAGAAGCGACTGGAGCTGACGTTTGGTGCAAAATTTTTTGCCTTTCCATTCTTTCACCATAATTTTTATGTCTTTTAATTTTTCGTCTGGTATAGCCACAGTTCCTTTGATTGTATCAATTAGGATGCCGAGGCAAACTGCCTGAGTAGTTGGGGCTACTAATTTTTTCTCACTGATAGTTATTCCTAACTGGGCCATGACGTCAAGTAATGCGTCATATGAGCGTCGCGCGACGTCCGGCGCACCGTAACCAAGAAAATCGTCTATATAGTTTATGACGTTTACGTCACGTTGACGCATGACGTAACGCATGGCGTCGCTTGTGCGCTGCATGAATTGGCTGCCATGACGACTCCCAAACGGAATTCTTGTGTCTATATACGTCCCATTCCAATTGAGACCCAGCAGATCATAGTCCCTGGGATCCACATTCAGATGCCTGAATGCCCGACTAACGTCAACTTTGAAGATATGAGCGCCTTTGCCTATTTTCAGTAATTCTTTAGTCAAGTCATCAATACTTGGAAAGGATAACTTAAAATCCGCACCTAAGAACGTGTCTTTTTCCACCCCAGCATTCACAGACTCCCCCCTAGGCCAGCTAAGGTCCAAGATCACCCTTCTGGTATCAGAATTCGGCTTATGCCTAGTCATGAATGGTGAAAAATGCAAGTCCTTGATAGGGGGTTCTTTGAAAGGGCCTATTATCGCTCCAAAAGATTTTTCCTCTTGTATGTACTTTTCCACATCCTGTGGAAATTGCAAGGCCGATTTATGATTTTCTTTGTCATGCTTTAACGGACATGTCCTATTAAAACCCAGGGGAAATCCGAACTCCAAACACTGGAGTAACTGGTGATCCCAGTAGTCCTTGAGCAAGACCTTCCATGCCCCTATGTTCATTTGGGATTTTACAGGAATTCTAGCTCCTAAATAATTTGGTAAGTCATATTTTTTCACGTCATCATGCAATTTGATAGGATCCCGACACAAAATGTCGGATCTGGTTGTAACATCAGGAAGGCACGGATCCGTCAGTGGTATGAATCCAAAATTCATATCTGACTGAATCCTCCATTGATCAAAAGCCTTACATTCGAGAGGGATGACCAACTTCTTGCTATCATTGAAAATAATAGAATTTATGAATTTGTCCCCTTCTGTGTTTCTAATATCAAACAATAAAACCTGATCGTCTGATAAATGTGATTTTTGGGAATTTTTATTTGAAACAACCCCCTTTTCCTTGACCTTGTGAGCCATATTATCCATTAATGCCTTATCACTTTCTATGGCCTCGGCCGTTGTATGGTCAGGTTTAATGAATATTGCATTATGTTGATCACTTGCCACTGAATCGTGCCTAGGTTTTGTTACTGCCTCGCGTTCTTTTTTGTCCACACCAGGGCCAAGTCCAGTACTATTCACTGGTGCATGTTTACCCGGTCTAGCGGCCCAAAAAAAACGCCCCCTTTGCAATATCTGGGATTTGATTTTCGCTCTTTAATTGTACCTTTGACCACAGAAGCATATGACCTGGCCATTGTTTCCTGGGCATTGGCTTGGAAAATTTTAAAGCAATGATTCAAGGGACGGACCAATAAACTTTCAATCTGAGCTGGGGTTTGTTTTTTGGTATAAAAAACTCTACCTGAGACCGAGACCTCTGATTTAGGGCCTTGTCCCCACATGACCCCAGGCTGAGGATTTTTAACATGAATACATACATTTTTGTCTCTCCCTTGAGCACATTTTTGATCACCACTCGCAATGCCACCTTGACCCGATATGACCTGTACCTTGTCATTATCATTATCCTCAGTGCTGACATTAACTTTTTTACACACATTATACATTTGTGACTTTGACACTGACACTTTTTCAGTACTATACATGCTGCCCCCCCCTTTTTTAATGGAAGGACAGCCCCTCACTCGTTTTTTTGATTATGACGCTTGCTAAAAATACAGTCTTTCTCTGCATGACCCAAGAACCTGCCCTGACCTATACAAAAGAAACAGATGTGCTTATGAGTTTTGCCATTCACCTCATGGTCCTTTGAGAAAGTGCATGTCCCAGTTTGAAACTGTTTACAATACCATGGTTTGGAATATTTTTCATTTCTACCTCATGTCCGAGCTGTGGTAACATGTTTTTGGGCATGTGCCCTACGAATCCTATCGATTCTTGCTGTGTCACCCCAATTTAGAGTACCCCTTTCAAACTCACACAGCAATACAGCGTGAGCTGCTTTAGCCCCTTGCCATGAAAAGTCAGTTACATCTTCAAAAAGCTCCCCCATATACTGAATCATGTTCTCCCTAATTTTTTGGTCTGGTTCATCTAACATGTTCTTGCAAAATCCCTGAACCCACTGGGACATGCTTAACTGGTCACAGGACAATCTGGCCCTAGTTGCCCCACCTAATATTGCTTCATGTGGCCAGGCCACCTTATTTTTAACCAACACATCAACATTCCCCCCACGTTTTGACTTGATTTTTGTCCCTGTACCTGTAGCTTCACTGTGACGTTCAAGCTCCCTGATCCTACTGTCAATTTCTCGTTGAATTTTTTCAGATTTTTTCATACACCTTAAACTAGGTATGGACTCGTCCTCAGACGACTCACTGTCAGACCACTTATTTTGAACAGTTCTAATGGAATTACTACTTAACTTCTTGACCCTTGTTCCTGCATGCTGGCTGCTGTTGTGCTGTGACCCGGTCTCGAACTTGCCTTCTACGACCTCCAATCGCTGGCTGACCTGCTTCAACTGCTGCAAAATCTGTTTCTGAATGTCATCTGGTCCATCAGGAGTACGACTTGCTTGTGTGTCTTTGGAGGTACTGGGAATAACGTTAGAGTTCTTTTCTATTTCAGGCCCAGATACCCTCGACTCGTCTGCACTACTACTCACTCTAGTACTGTTCAAGACTTCAGCTTTCAAACAGTTACGACCCGTAGGAGGGTAATGTTTTTCTGCACACTTCCAACAATTTTTCCTTTGTTTACCCATATTATCTTTTAAAATTGTCAATGTTCAAACGATACTGAAAAACATAAGAAGCACACCTCTCTCAGTGCTCTTGGATGACCGTTTCAGAGCTTGATTTCATAAATTTCATACCAAATCTCAACCAATTGGAAAATGACCAAAACACAAAATAATAGGTTAGACCGTCCCTTAATGGCCCTCCACGGGCAATGGAAATCAAGCCTGAGGTTGTCAAACGAGAGCAAAGTGATGGTGATCAGCAAACAGCTTGCTCAACAGCATTAGATATCACAGTTCGTAGTTCAGTAATCATGCAAATCCACCAATGTATAAAATGCACTAAAAACGTAAAAATTCTTATCATGTAAATCTGAATCGAGAATCTGAAGTCCCTCAGAAAAGTAAAAAGTCCATGTGGAGTCTTCAGATTCCAATTCAATACTGATCTGTTCCTAGAAATTTGGTGGGAAATGCCATGAAACAAACCTCTTGACCAATAGGTTTGAAAGTCTCCCTGATTTAGAATCATAGAACCCTGGTGACCAAATTTTTGTTATGTAATTAGACTGGTCCCCAACAAAAATTTAACCATTAAGGTTGGAGGAGGACTGACTGGGGCAATGCCTTGACACTGCCCCCGAATGTTCTACTACTGCATAAAAATTTTATTTTTTAATCCAGAGTAATATTTAAAAGATTCTTTCTTTATTCCAGCAATTTTTAACATATTTAGCCAGGAATTTTGTTTCATATGTCATGAATTGCTCATTTGGAACTATTGATTCAAAATTAGGAATGTAGTTACATAAAGTACGTCTTTCAACACTACTATAGGGTCTGTATAGGGTGCAGATCAATATTTGAGGGGGGTAAAATGGGGGTGAATTTATAGGTTGCAGATCAATGGGGGAGGGGGGATTTGCGGGTTGAAGTGTGGTGACACGTGTATTGGTTTATGGGATTAAGGGGTTTTATAATTTATAGGTTGCAGGTAAATGGGGAGGGGGTTTTTGGGGGAAGCAAGTGTGGTGACATGTGTGTTTTGACTGAGGGATTGAGGAGAAGGAAATTGTGAGACTGAGGACATGCTCCCCCTCCCACAATGGTGCGGAGCACCATTGGGGGTTTGAACTTTGTTGTGCCTTTTATTTGAAATTATCCCTGTGTATTTTTTTCTGGTTAAAATCTATTTCCAAAGCATATTGTGAATCCTTGTTTTCACTGCTTTTAAATCATTTTATCGCTTTAACCATAAAACATCAGAATATTTTTATGAAAACCAAGATATTCTTTTTTTTAATTATTTGTCCAATTTATAACCTTTTTCTTTCTTGAGTCATTTCATAATTATCAGAATAAGTTATAAAATTCTAATTATTCTTTTTTCAACTGATTCAACCAAATAACTTTTTTTTCCTGAGAAAAAAAACAGCACATCCTTACTGGTTGAATTCCAAGCATGAAATGAAACACCAGACTGGCTTATTGACAGAAATTATTATGAGCCCACCCAATTGATTAACACCCTCACTTATTGATCTGCAACCTATAAATTTCCACCAGAATCTCAACACCTGTGTCCTCTTTAGTTTTGAATTTCAAAAGCCTCTCACATTAATTGAGGTTTGATCAAGAAAGGGGTAGGGGGATTTAATATGAGAGGATTATTGAGCATTTAACTCAGATAAAAGACACACTTGTTTAACTTACTGTGTGCTTTGTTTACAGCTAAGGGATCTTTTTACTGTATTTGAGGAGGGGGTAAAATGGGGGTGAATTTATAGGTTGCAGATCAATGGGGGAGGGGGATTTGCGGGTTGAAGTGTGGTGACACGTGTATTGGTTTATGGGATTAAGGGGTTTTATAATTTATAGATTGCAGATTAATGGGTCACAGATGTATTGGTTTTTATCTGTGTTGTTGAGGGTTTAAAATTTACAGGTTGCAGGAATTGAATTAGTCATTGATTTATTAATGAGCAACCTATAAATTCTAATATTTTACTGGTTGAATCAAATTTAGGTATCGATTTTGTCAGTATATAAGATGCCGTTTTGCTTTGGGGAAAGCCAAACATTTTTCTGATCTTCAAAGATAGACACTATGGAGAAAAAACAACTTCAGTGTATTTTGGAAGACAGTAAATTCGATGGCGGAAAATATTTAAGAATTAAAAAAGGGAGTAGATTCATTTGTCTCCCTATGAAAGCAATAAACATTTTGATTGAAAATATATCCCAGATAAGTGAAGCTGTGAAGAATGGTTTGCCATACTCAGTCAAACTAAGTGACGCAATCGATGTGGAGGTTACTCTGTTCAAAGGAATTGCTTACGTTGTTTTCAAGAAAGGAACTTTTTACATAAATGCTGCATTTGAGGAATGGCGTATCGTCGAAGAATCTATTCCAGATAGTTTTTTCCCCAGGGTTTGCGGATTTTTCTATACTCCAAAAGATGCGAGGGTAGAAATCTTCCAAGTCATTTGTGATGGGGCTTTTCCAAAGTCTTTTTACACAGAGGAGGGTGCCAAGTCTTACGCGAGTTCCTTGCCAGGTGTCTGTACAGTAGTTAAGAAAACAGTGACTGCTCCGGATGGAAATTCAATGGTTCACAATGCAAAAGCGTACCTGATGCGTAATAAACTGAAAAACCTACTGAAAGAAGTCTGCTACGGGTGCCAATACGATCGCCCCAGTCAAATCGAACACTCCTGCTTGGAATCGTTGGAAGACTCTGTGGATAAGTATTACGGGAAGTTTGAAATTGGCTCCGATGAGTTGAAAGACTTTTTAAATAAAGTGATGGATAAATTGCAGATGTCATCATTCAGGGGGTTCATATTGGATCATAAACCGGATGAGGGAAAAGTTCTTGCAGCTCTAAAGGAAGACAATATGCCAGAAATCTGGACAGAGTTATTTAACGAAATTTGTTTTGCATAAAAGCGATATGTAAATTGGAATTTGTACTGGTAATTGTGAAAAATGGTGGTGAAAGTTATTATTATTATTTGTGTAATGAAAATAAATCGGATATAGAAATAAAAAGCCTTTTTTTTCATTCAAAATCTAGACTTTCCTGGTCCCCGGTAGTTTAAACTACCTATTATTCACTCACCGGTGAGGGTTTCATGAAGGGAGTCCAACCTTCACTCATTGTCGCCAGGATACTATACTCCGTCCATCTTGTAGCACTGTAACGTTGACTAATTTTTCTCCAAATTTAGCCTGACCAAAACTTAAACCAGCACTGGCACACTCTTCTACGGAGTTGTAGCTTCTCTTGCTTGGTAAATGGTTTATATGTTCGATGACGAATGTATACTTCTCACATTTGTCCTTTGTTTGACTATCCATTTTTTTTCAGTTTTTTTTATTTTATAATTTTTTTATGCTTCACCATGGGTTTTAAGCAGCCTTTATAAAATCTCCAGCTCTAACAATGTCGGGTTCACAATATCGTCTATAACGCGCTCACTCGTAATGCCAGTTATGACTACCTTACCAGTCCTATAAACTGTAAAGTGTACTCTTTTTCTTTTTATATTCAGAGCGTGATATATCTCTGGTTCGTATGTGGCCCCTGGCAGTTTCATCATTTTAAAGTAATTTACTTCATTGGTCAAATTGTAGACTGCTGAATGCGTCGCTATCTTCACTTTGTTTAATGATACAGGATAACCCATTTTAAACAGTATTCTGGCATATTTTCGCATCTGTTTCTTATTCCCATGGCAAATCATTTTTCCAGTACTATACAACATACAACTACACCTAATTTTTTTGTGATGCCAATTAATGACATCGAATGGTTTTGTTTTGTACACAACATCTCTACTATTTACAGCAATATGTCTCAGATCTAGTGGGCAACCTAGATCTCCATAAATCACTGTATGAGTTATGCTCGCCATGGCAGCTTGTGTCTAAATGAATGTTAATCGTTCACTACAAGTCTTTATAACCCATCATACTTCACACAGGAAAAATCGATCGTTCCTCGGCTCCATTAAAACTAGATTTTTTATTCGCTTCCTTAATGCGTATATTTCTTTTACTTTTTATTATGCAAGCGCATGCGGAAACAAAAGTAAACCCAAAGGGGATAAATATTATAGCGTATATCAGTTTGAATAATTCTACGTGTTCTGGCATAAAATAATCTGCATCTATACCATAGTACACAGTATTGGGTATGGTATGACAATCTGTGTCCACATAGACGTTTTTATTTTCGATACTAAAATTACAATCTAATTTACTATTTTCCCTGAGAGTAACCCATTCTAAACTTGGCCATTCTTTTAGCGAAGGCATTTCAGTGATATTTGTCGAAAGAATGTCCAAAAATAGCGTGTCATTTTTAACCTCATCGGAAAATGTCGGTATTTGATTAATATTCATCCCAGCACATAAAATTATGCCCAAATCCAACTGACATAGACACACCGGAGGCGTACCACAGGGTTCGGCTAGAGCTGTACCGAGTACACATATAATGACAAAGATCAACATTTTGTTTTGTTATTTTTTGGTCAAACTAGTCTAGCTTTTATAATCTAATATCACATTTCTACTGGCATTAATGGTTGCCATTGCCGGAAATTTTGCATATACTATTGCTGTGACATTCTCTTGCAATGGCTTGGCAAATTTGACTTTGACCCTAACATTACCGTGTTTTTCTCTAGAATACAGATCGCCACCAGTTTGGCTTTGCAAGTTAAAAAGAAACAGAGAGTACCCACTCGGAAAATCTTTCATGGAAATGATACAAGACTTTTTATATCCACCACCGAATAAGTTCAAATAGGAACTAGTATACTCCCCTTCTTGAAAATTTGGCTGAAGGGCCTCCGACGGAGCTGACATTCCATCAATAGTAACTTCTAAGAAATTAATGTGGTAATGTTGGAAATTAAATGGGTTTTTATTGTAATTACCATTAAAAGCTTCAGTGCTGCAGAGCGCCAATACAATAACATTTGGCACACTACCGCGATACACATCCTCAACACACCAATCATAATTGCCTTTTGATACGCTGTAGGTTTTAATATCCGACCGCCAAAAAGGGTACAAAGCTGGTTGCATCTTCAGGATTTCATTCTGAGCAATGAGAACTTCTGGCTTAACCTTAACTCTACACACTTTAAGAACCGCATCCTCAATATGAAGCTTGTATTCCTTATTTCCATCAGCTGTTAACCGAAAGCAGTTTTCGTTTTGAATCATCTTTATGCGTATCGCAACTCCATTCACAATTAGTCTGTCTTGTTGGCAAATGTCCACTCTTATACCTCCTTCTAAGGTTAGTATCTGACTTTGGTTTGTGTGTAACATTCTGTTGTAATGGCCCAAATTGCCTCCGTTGAGTCCGGCTTCATCCATTGCACCAGCAGTATCTTTGTAAAATAATTCGCTTTGGAGTCTCGATGCGCATTCATCATCTGTACTGTTCAGTAGTACATCTATGTAAGCTTTGTAAGGGTGATTCGATCCAACGCTAGTCGTTATCAATTTCTGATTCAAAGATACATCCATCTGGGAAAAGAGAGAGCTCAGCCCTAAATTAACTAGCGCTACTTGATCATCCTCAGTTAGATCGCTCCCATCCTTATGAGTTACTCTCACTTTAACTTGTAGCAAAGTTTTCCCGAGATCTGTGTAGATAGTGGCATTACTAGGTATATCAAAAGATAAAGGAGAATCTTTCTTGGGAATAACATCTGGTGCAAAATGCACCCAATCAATGCTTTCAACTGCAGTCTCTACCAGAGGCTTCTCGAAAAGAGCTAGATTAGAACAATGCACATCCATTATGAAAAAAATCTGGTTTTCTTCCTTTCTTCAGAGCAAAGGAGGCCTTCTTTTTCTTCTGTGTAGGTTTTCTTTTACTATTTTTCCTATTCAGTTTCCTTTTAACTGTGGCCTTTTTTCTAACAGCCTTTCGCTTTTTTTGTCCAGTCCGCCTTTTTACTGCTTTTATAACTTTCACCTGGTCTTTTGCCATTTCTACAGCCTGTTCGGTAGGGGCCACCATTTTTAGAGTATAATACTTCCTTCTCTTTGAAACCTTACCTTCGGACATGTTCATGAAATGTTGTTTCCAGCCCGTCTCAGACATAAAGTACAGTAAAAGTCTTGAACTACTTGCTCTTTCATAAAACAATCCTTCAAGTATATTCTAATAGTGGAAAACTCTAGTTTAGCCACCTTTATAAAGTTAGGATGGGATAAAGTGTCAACTTTTGTATCTAGCCTCCTTAAAACTGGTGATAAAGCCCCAAATACATAACTATCCTCACAAATATCGCTAAACACGTATATCGGATCCTTACTAGAAGTTTTAATTCTATGTTCTGTCAGGGCCACCTCCCAGCATCCTTCTAATGAGACCGGTTTCGGAAGATTAATAATAAAATTATTTGGTTTATTCTGACTATTTAAATGGACAGAGTCACGCCAATTGAGATAATAGTAAGTCATCTTTCATATGTTTTCTATATCGCTAGCTTTGACCCAAGAATCAAACTTTTTGGGCCAGTGTAACCACCTCACGAGATATTCTTTAGGTTTGCCTTTGGGCCTTTTAGTTCTTAGAATTTTCTCAATCTTCCACAACTTGTCTTCTTTCAGGGAAACCTTTTGCAGCTCCGAGTGGTAAAAACTTCCTTTTATATCTTCGGACAGGAAGTCAACTAGTTTGTATATGGGAATACCGTCCCTCCTAGCTCTCTTACTTATCTTGAATATTTCCGAAGACCATTTTTGGTGAAATTCCTTAGTAAAGGGGTTTTTGAGGCCAGTAACTCTTACCGTGTCACCCGCTTTAAATTTAAACCTGGTAGACTTTGGTTCAGATATTTTATGAGGTTTTACATTTTTAGTCTTTGGCCAATACATGTACCACCAAAGACCTCTTTCGTTCGATTTATTAACTTCGCTTGGGGCCATACAAATTGTGCTGTGAAAACTTTGGTTGTAGCTGGAAACTAGATCTGGTAACTTTTCGATATACCTTTCTTTTTGAGTGTGACTTAGGTAGCGGTAGATCGAGTTTTTTAGTGTTCTGATACACCTCTCAGCATAATTAGCCTTTCCTTCATTTTGAGTGACAAAATGGTGTATACCTAGATCTTTAAACAGTTTTAAAAGCTGTCCTTTAAATTCTGAGCCTTTGTCCGAGCGGGCCAGTTTTGGCCGTCTGCCTTCAGCGAATATACTTTTGAATGCTTTTACTACTTCGGACACTGTTTTGTTCTTTAGCGGACGCACAAAAATGTATTTTGAAAATATATCAATGACTAACAGCAGATACTTTACACCGTCATTCTTTTTGGCCAATGCAGACATATCCATCAAATCAAAGTCCCACTGATCATCGATGCCATTAACTACGACCCTGTTTCTTGCAAATTTTCTACGCAAAGGTCTATGTATACTGTAGACTTCTTGATTTTGTAGCCATTTTCGAATGCGATTTAAACTTATGTTAAACCTCCCTTCATTTTTTACTTCTTGAAATAGTTTGTTGGGTCCGGCAAAACTGGCTGGGTGGGCGGGGTCGTAATAAATGGTTGACAAGTATTCTTCCCACTCAGTCATAATTTCAACCAGTCTTTTGTTTTATTAATAGGTAAATTTGTCTTTTGCTCCTGAATTAATCCTTTAGGCGCATTGAGCTCTTTCAAGAAGTCTTGAAATATTTCATAGTCTTTTGGTGGATATTTTCCATATTCCCTCACACTATATCGTACTAAATCGGCAATATGAGTTTCTGGGTAAATTTCACCCCGAATCACCATTTCACCTTTATCGGTCCACGAAATACTATCCTTTATATATTCCAATATCATTTTTGCCTTACTTCTAAATTTCTTTGGAATAGTCTGAATTATCACGTCATCATTTATTTGTTTTGTTTGCCCGGCATTACAGTTTTCTGGCGTATAGGGTACCAACACCATTTTGTTTACAGAATTCATAGTCTTATTATGACTGATTTGGCGGATGAAAGCAATAACTTGATTGAATTGCTATTTCGTCCCAATTTACACCTGCTAATTCTATTGGCAACCAACTCCCTGTAAAAAACTTTGTAGCGTCTTAATTTGTTTTTCAGTGCCTTGTCCACTGGTACATTACCCTGTAACAAATTTGTTGCGACCTCTCTTAGACCCAAAACCTGTGCTTTAGACGCGTGCTGCAACAAAAACTTAAGCTGTTTCTTATTGGCCTCGCTCAGAAAAAGTAGGAAATATTTACTCTTCTCAGCCATTATTATTATAAGCTAGTGGAGGTTACCCCTTTTATAAATTCTTTGGGATATACACCCAAGGATCTTCCCCTGGGAATATTCTACTTCTCATTCGATAGGTATTATCTCCGTGTGCTGTAAGATCTAAAACTAGGTATCCATAAGCTTGTTTTGTAGCATCTTTATACGATTCGACCAATGCCATACCATTACCCGGGAAAAGTTGCTTACCAAGTGACACTATCTGTTGTCCGTCTCTCATATTTCGAAACAAAATTAAATAATGCGTATTTAGTGCAATTGTTCTGGCACACTTTCCCTGCTGAAAACAGTTGTGAGTCAAAAATAAGACGCTCAATTTTAAATGATGTGCCCCTTGGGTAAACAGTCTCTGCATTTCTACGTCTTTCACTACCGAATCCATTAAGTCGTCCAAAACTATGGCACAGTGGTTATAACCTCTGCTAAAACTTTCAAGATTATCCGGTAAACCCTTATGAAATGTGATATTAGGAATTTGGTTTTTCATTTCATTAAAAAGCTCTTGCTCAGCCCCATAGCAGTAGAGAACCTTTTCCACTGGAGAGGAAAACATGACGTCTTTGTTTTTAAGCAAGCGAAATACAAAAGTTGTTTTCCCAGATTTTGTGGCCCCAGCAATCGTAAAAGTAGAACAAGCCTCAAAAGGTAGTGGCACCATGGTTGTAAAGACATTACTTTTTAATTGCTTTTATAAAGAATTCGGGTTTTCCAGTCCCCTAGAGATACCAAAGTGGGGAATAAATTCAATTTGTTGTACATTATTTTCACATGAACTAAAAACATCCAATGCAAATGGGTAGTTTGAGATGGAAAAAAGAGTGTTCAAGTGTCATGTAGGCACTATTTTATGGAAAATATGAAAATATGAAACTATATGGCAAAAGAAAGCAGCATTGAGAAATTGTTTTGCTTTTTAAACAGATAAAATGCATATTTTAAAAAAATAATTGGTGCAGAACTAATGCATGTAGTTTTGAACATGCCCCAAGTTTAAACATTCTTCAATAACTGGTATGCATATGACAAATATGTCAGAATAATTAGCTTTAAATATTGATGCCCAAATTATTGGTAGAATTTACTTGCCATCTGCAAAAAAAAAATATGTGTAAATTGTTACAATAAGTGTTTCTGACAACATTGGATATCTTGGTTCTTATGTAAATAATGACAATCAAAGGAATTTATTCACTACAATGTTATCCCTATATTATCCGCTCTAAAGGCGGGGGTTTCATAGAGGGACCCACCTCTACTCATTGTAGCTGGAAGTTTAGTAGCCATAAGGTCTGGTGTCAAAATTTTCACTCAGCGCTCTTTTGGTATATACAACCCTGTACTTTTTTCTGACATCTTTATTGTAGATTTTTTGCTTAAGTAAATCTCTTCTGATTTGATTAGGATACAATGCACATGTATTCGTGGTGCCGCCATGCAAGTACCAGGCAAACACCTCTTCTTTCATCTTTTCAAAATTCAATTCTTTTGAAATTTCATGATTCAGGGTGAATCCCTTTATTGTGCACTTTGTTTCTCCATTATCGAGTTTGAAGGAATAATTTTTTGGACCAGCTGAGACGAATTCAACAATATGATGGCCTTGTAATTCATCGGTCAATTCACCCAAATAATCACCGGTTTTAATTGTGTCCTGGTTTTCATCTGTTTTATATATGACCGAATCCGTATCAAAATATAATACCGACTGACCCAAATGCTGCAAGACATCGTAGAGCCTCAATCTGGCATGGGCAGTGGTGAAAGATGCAAGAATTACATTCGTTTGCATGTTTGTTGGCACGAATTCTTCCACATTCTCGAACTCTAACTGCACCATGTCATCATTCAAAATGTGCCAGTCAGCAATTTTTAGGGTAGGGTTTGCCAGCTTGCGGAAAAATTCTGCCTCATCGGTGGTGATCACAATTTTTTTCATGTTTGATCTCTGCGCTAGCTTTCCCCAAAAGCTGAAAACAAAAAAAAAACAAAAAAAAAATTACGACTAAAAGAAAATAACTGACCATTAGGAGTATTACTATTACTAAATATGCGTACTTTAATGGTATAGCAATTAAATCATTACCTGTTGAGGCATAATTTGGCGAGGGATCTCAGGCCTGGATTTTTCTCCACCAGATGACCCTCTAGCTCAACCCCTTCTTTTTCTTTGTAGTTGGCGAGATATTGGGCTTGTTTCGCCTCATCTCCCTGACACCACTCTGGCCACCCTGAAGCCATCTGTTTGATTTTCAGGAACTGGTTCACGTATCCAGAGAAGAGACCAGAAGAACCAGTGCTTGGGTCAAACTTTGAAGTATTCTCCCAGTGGTATACTTCGTATATTTTTACAATTTGGTACCCCATTTCAAGCGCTTTAACCAGTTCAATGGTTGTCCAGGTTCCTAGAATCATCCTCTTTTCTGGGTGGCATTGACAAGGCTGTTGGTTTTGTTCATCAGCACAAGATTTACACAGGGGAAACAGGAGCTTTCCATTGTTGCGATATGGCAGCACCGGGTGATACAATGATCTGGGAGGTAGCACTTTGACCTTAGCCAGCCCAAAGTACTCTGCTATACCCCGAAAATTCTCCAGGATGACTTCTGGATGCCCGATTGGGTACTCATCGTACTTGTTCACTGTTGGGTACAGAGAAGTGAAATCAACATACTTGATTTTTTCTCCAGGTCCAACTTTGTGATACAGCTTCACTGCATTTGTGCGTCCACCAAAAAATGTGTCCCTGGGTTCTAACCTGGTTTGAACATCCAGTTCTATGGCAAAGGCAATCAAGGCTGGGTTTGTTTTAAGTGCCATGTTAAAGTCATGCTCCCACATACACACATATTCGTACCCCATTGAGATTAAGTCAGCTTTTTTCTGCTGTGTCATAGCATATCTCTGACTGAAAGTTTGGTTAAAATGAGGGTGAACAATATCTGCGTTGTAGCACCTAGGACAACCATGGAAGAAACACCCATTAAACTCCATCACAGTTTTTTGCCCGGTACTAGGATCTTCGAAATACCCATCTACTTTATAAATACCCCCATCTGGTTTCCTAATTTTAAATTCACCACCATTTAAAGCATGCCTGATAGCTACACCCCTCTGCCGACTCTCCCACTCTAACCACTGGATTGAAGTCTTGCTAATGTTATCACAAACCCCGTACCCACCAGCCGGTATCACCCCTATATCTGACCCTTTAAACGTTGTGTTTTCAACATCAGAATTCTCTACTACGCACCAATCAGACCCCTTCTTAACTCGGATTTTGTCATTAAGTCTCTTAGCCTCCCTAACTGTTGTCTCGCCTTTAAGTTTCACTTCGAGAGTTTCCTCTAAATGTAGGCTTCTGTATACACCCATACACACGGATGCTATGGTGCAAAATGAAAATGGGTCAACACCATTTTTGATTGAATGGACAAGAGCATTTGTTTCTGGGTCAAGTTTGGTTTCAGCGGTACCCGTTATGGACAATAAAAGATGCCTGAATTTCATACAGGCTCTGCGCAAAATGTCAACATCCGACACGCAATATTCTTTTATTTCCTTTTGAAAGTCAAAAGCCCCCTCCAAATTTGAATACCATTCGAGAAAATTGTTTCTGTCTTTCTCACTCATTCCTTGAATCCCATACATTTCTGGGGAAGGATATTGCCCGACATAGTTTTGATTTTCCAGAGTATTAAAATAGTGTGGAAAATAACCTTTTTTCAATTCAGTTAAGCCAAAAGCTTTTGGGAGACAAGACAGACGCATCGGCATAAAGTTCAATGAATCCAACACTCGTATATCGAGGCCCCTCTCGATGTGCATATACATAATTTTTGATCCATTAAAGATCACTTTTGGAGTAATGCTATTTTCTGTGAGATATGACAACAAAAAGTACCCATCGTATCCCCTAGCATTGTGGGCCAGAACAGTAGATCCCTTTCTTTGCTTTTGAAAAAGCCACTTTCCCACAAGATGAGAAGTATTTTCCCCTTTAAATACAATTTGTCTTTTACCACAACCGTTACAGGCTTTCTTGGCAAATTCCCCGCTTTTAGAGTCCCACTTATCGCATTTGAGACACCGATCTCCGCAGGATTGACATACCGAATCATCGGTCAGATCTTCATTTTCACACACCTGACATACTGTCTGAATGACTGCAAAGTTTGGGACATGAACCCCCGTATTTTGGATGCACTCAAAATCTAAAAATACGAACTTATTTTTCTGTGGCTTTGGAGGTAGAGCTGGTAGGTGACAAAAGTGATTGCCCATAAAATTTTGAAGGCAGAATTTACACTTCCACTCACCGCAAATATGGGCTTCCTTCGTGTCTTTTGTCAAATCGATGACTTTTTTACAAATCTTGCACACCCATCTGGTATTGCAAGGCGAAGGAATTACTTTATGCAGAGATTTTTTCTTCTCTTGTTTGTGTCGGACAAAACATTCTAACGAACGGCAAACGGATTGACAAGAACGACAAGTCATTGGTGTTGATTCTACACAAGATATAGATTGACAAGTCTGACAAGTATGGGTACAATGGTGATTGCTAATGGAATTAAAACCCTGAAAACATTTTGAACAGAAGTAGGACATGGCAAGCATACCCTTAATGTTTACGATACAATCAAAGTGACCGTTGTCACCAGACCTGGTATAATACAGGTAAACCCGCTTATCACCAACTGGTCGCGAAGTGTCCGGGTACATGACTTTGTTGTTTAAATGGGCCGCAAAAACAACAACATGAATGTTTAATACTTGTTCAAACATGGGTATATCTAAAATACTACAGGGCCTATTCGTAGGTACCCCAGCAAGATTGTGATAACGCAAGGCAGTTTTTTTCTGTAGACTATTTCTATTTCTGTCCCCCTTTCTCATGTTATTATAATGCTTAAGCATCGAAGGCCTATCTTTTTCAGAAGCTCCTTGTAAAAGATTAAAGGCGATACCAACGGCTATGGACCTAGCTAAGCACAAGTAATCTTCATTATTGATTGACACCAATGACCGCTTCGAAATCCTATTAGAAGAAACATTTGTGATTGGTACACCTTTACCCCCATGCATCATTTTGGCAACCCCCAAGTTAACTTCAAACCCCTCTGCTACATTAAGATTTTCTTTGCTTTGAAGCACATTTTGTACTGCATCCATAACAGCTTCTGGGTTCAGTTTTTCCAGGGGTTGAGGAGGTACTATTATTGGTTTATGCAGATCTGGATGGTTGATGTGTACCCTGCCCACTGCCTCTTCTTTGGCAAAGTCCTGCATCCCCTGCTCGAGTAAATCTTTGAATGCCTGGTGCAGTTCCACTTTCAAGTCTTTAATTTCTTTCCCTTGGTGCGTATCGTCAAACTTAACTTGGTAGCTAACCTCTTTGACAACGCCTCCTATAATGAACAAATACCGTTCTAACCATTAAAATTTAGAATAACTGGGGACTTCACCATTATCAGTAATTTGTTTCTTAACTTTTTTTTTTGTTTCTTATTTTTTAAGTTTTCCATTTCAATCCCAAAGTATATTTATCAAAAAAAACTTCTATCAAGCCAACATTAGCCATCCCGGTATTGTTTACAAAAATATATGGAGCTCAAAGATATTCTGTACTCACCTTTGAAACTCTTGCTGTCCCTGCAGGATATGCTGTAACTCTTTTCCTCATCTTGCTCGATGTCGTATCCATCTTGATCCTGATCCGGCCTCATCCTTTTTGCTGGGGGTTGTTCTACCGGATCAGATAGTCCAGATGGTCCCGCTTCTCCTATTAATGGGATTCCATTTATGGTTTCGGGTTCATCTACAATATAAATCCATTATTCTTACACACCCAAAGATTTAAAATCATTTTTTCAGTGGCTTAATCTGACACACTAATCTTTTACTCCATCATGAGGTGAGTTCGAACCCACAACCTCAGGCATGGGAGATCAGCAATTCAAAATCAAGTTTGTTAATCAGAGAGCCTGCATGTAATACGCATAAAGTTTATACTTTTCAAAAATAACAAGAGAAAATGAATTCTATTTTAACAGATAACCATTTTAAAACTAACCACTATAGAAAAGGTTTTCATCGAATGTGTCTACAGCATGTTTCAGATCTTCCGAATTGGGAATGTTTCCATTCTCAAACTCAGCCACAAAGCTATTGTCTGGGGTTGCTGAAAAAACATAATTAGGAACACTTTAATGATGGTAAATGTGTTTGAGGTTATATTTTATGAAAATAAAACATTCTTTTTTTTTACAATACAGTAAAAGCTCTATTATCCGAATTTCAATTATCCAGCCTCAAACTCACTCTCCAAAATCATTTTAAGCCTGTTATTTTAGCATTCCTATTATCCAACCTTTCTATTATTTGACCGTATTTGACCGTATTCTTACTCTCCCAAGAGTGTCAGATAATAGAGGTTCTACTGCAGTAGTATGCTATACCATTTATGGGGTTTTGTTCCATATCTTCAACAGCTTCTATCAGTTGGAGGTCGCTATCATTCAGTTGAGAACCCTCCTCAGCCTGTGCCCCATCCAAAGCCTCCAGCAGAATGGGGTCACTCACAGCATCGAACCATGAATCTTCTTCCAAGGCGGTGATCCGTTGGACCACACTTGGATCGAACTCTAGGCCAGCTGACACAGCCCATTGTCTCAACTCATCTCTTGAGGTAAATGAGTTTACTTTTTCTAAAAAGGAAGCCATTCCTAGAAAATAATAAACAATATAATTAATTGAGGACTAAAAAATCTCATCCACAGTCTAAAACTCAAACTTATCCCTGTATTATTATAAAACAGACATTTTCTAAACAGTACACCTACCTCATATGTTCAAAACCAAATTTAAGGAGTGGTTACATAAGGTTTCATCCATGACCAATGTAGCAGAATAGCAAAATAAAGCACAATTACGGTAGTAAAAACGAAAAAAATGCTCATACTAACAGTTAAAAGTTAAAAAATCCACGAACTAGTCATCAAAATTTCAAATTTTGCATCAAAATATATATAAAAATGAGTATTTACTGCAATAAGTTGTAGTAGAATAGCAAAATAATGCACAATTACGGTAGTAAAAACGAAAAAAATGCTCAAACTAATAGTTAAAAGTTAAAAAAACCCACGAACTAGTCATCAAAATTTCAAATTTTGCATCAAAATATATATAAAACATGAGTATTTACTCCAATAAGTTGTAGTAGAATAGCAAAATAATGCACAATTACGGTAGTAAAAACGAAAAAAAAATGCTCATACTAACAGTTAAAAGTTAAAAAAATCCACGAACTAGTCATCAAAATTTCAAATTTTGCATCAAAATATATATAAAAATGAGTATTTACTGCAATAAATTGAAATAGAATAGCAAAATAATGCACAATTACGGTAGTAAAAACGAGAAAAATGCTCAAACTAACAGTTAAAAGTTAAAAAAATCCACGAACTAGTCATCAAAATTTCAAATTTTGCATCAAAATATATATAAAAATGAGTATTTACTGCAATAAATTGAAATAGAATAGCAAAATAATGCACAATTACGGTAGTAAAAACGAAAAAAATGCTCATACTAACAGTTAAAAGTTAGAAAAACCCACGAACTAGTCATCAAAATTTCAAATTTTCCATCAAAATATATATAAAAATGAGTATTTACTGCAATAAATTGAAATAGAATAGCAAAATAATGCACAATTACGGTAGTAAAAACGAGAAAAATGCTCAAACTAACAGTTAAAAGTTAAAAAAATCCACGAACTAGTCATCAAAATTTCAAATTTTGCATCAAAATATATATAAAAATGAGTATTTACTGCAATAAATTGAAATAGAATAGCAAAATAATGCACAATTACGGTAGTAAAAACGAAAAAAATGCTCATACTAACAGTTAAAAGTTAAAAAAACCCACGAACTAGTCATCAAAATTTCAAATTTTCCATCAAAATATATATAAAAATGAGTATTTACTGCAATAAATTGAAATAGAATAGCAAAATAATGCTCAAACTAACAGTTAAAAGTTAAAAAAACCCACGAACTAGTCATCAAAATTTCAAATTTTCCATCAAAATATATATAAAAATGAGTATTTACTGCAATAAATTGAAATAGAATAGCAAAATAATGCACAATTACGGTAGTAAAAACGAGAAAAATGCTCATACTAACAGTTAAAAGTTAAAAAATCCACGAACTAGTCATCAAAATTTCAAATTTTGCATCAAAATATATATAAAAATGAGTATTTACTGCAATAAATTGAAATAGAATAGCAAAATAATGCACAATTACGGTAGTAAAAACGAAAAAAATGCTCATACTAACAGTTAAAAGTTAAAAAAACCCACGAACTAGTCATCAAAATTTCAAATTTTCCATCAAAATATATATAAAAATGAGTATTTACTGCAATAAATTGAAATAGAATAGCAAAATAATGCTCAAACTAACAGTTAAAAGTTAAAAAAACCCACGAACTAGTCATCAAAATTTCAAATTTTCCATCAAAATATATATAAAAATGAGTATTTACTGCAATAAATTGAAATAGAATAGCAAAATAATGCACAATTACGGTAGTAAAAACGAAAAAAATGCTCATACTAACAGTTAAAAGTTAAAAAAACCCACGAACTAGTCATCAAAATTTCAAATTTTCCATCAAAATATATATAAAAATGAGTATTTACTGCAATAAATTGAAATAGAATAGCAAAATAATGCTCAAACTAACAGTTAAAAGTTAAAAAAACCCACGAACTAGTCATCAAAATTTCAAATTTTCCATCAAAATATATATAAAAATGAGTATTTACTGCAATAAATTGAAATAGAATAGCAAAATAATGCACAATTACGGTAGTAAAAACGAAAAAAATGCTCATACTAACAGTTAAAAGTTAAAAAAACCCACGAACTAGTCATCAAAATTTCAAATTTTGCATCAAAATATATATAAAAATGAGTATTTACATTCAAAATAAATTAAGATGAAAAACTTACTTGCAATTAAGTACACAGGATGTGAAGATATTTAATTTGAAGTTTATATCCAAAGAGATTTGTACTCAAACTGTAACTGTGAAAAAAAATACTGAATATCTGACTTTTATACTTTGGGCTCCCTAGCAAGGACTTCTAGTAACCAATAGAAAGCCTCCAACGGTGATTTTTTAAAATTTAAAAATAATTCATCAATAACTACACTAATGATGGTTTATTTTAAATTTTGAAAGGGGGAGGGGGGGGGGGGAGGGGAGGGGGTAAAGACATGCAAAATCAATTCACAGGTGTTCAGAAGGGTATACATCATGTATTTCACAAATCAGATTTTGCAGTAAAGCAGTATCTCTCTTTTTATTTTAGAAAGTAAACAAATAAATGTATTAAATATGGAGTTTAAATTTTTATCTTGTATTTTAAAACAGGGTAGTTTAAGAGAATTTAATATGGGGTGTAACATATTGTTCAAAGACCCAAAGATTTTTGAATTCAAAGCACCATGTGGACACTAGAATGTTTTATCTTATATCAATTAGCATTACACATCTTTGCTACTTGAAGTAGAAGAGCAGGAGATAAGTACTTAATGAAAATTATCCTGTTGCATATGTGGCACATATTGAGCAAAAACCAATTATATGGGACTGGTAGGTCAAAGCCCTCTCCCATGCTGTTTCACTGAAATTGTCAAATAGACATGGCCGCATAAGTGGTCATAGAAGTTACTGTAAAAAGTAGCCTGGACAATAAAATCTTTTATATATGTAGTTCTTTTGTGGTAGCAAATATGCACCTATATACATATAGGGTGAGGTATTGGAGTTCCTGCTCACTGCATTTAGTTCCAAAGTTGGAAGTGGATCAGTTTGATTCTTGTTTTTACCAATAGAACAACAACAACAACAACAAAAAACAAAAAAAAACAAAAAAAAAACAAAAAAAAAACAAAAATGGCACCAAATAGTTTTATGTTTTTGGATGGTTCAATCACTCAGGGAGGAAATGTAAGTAGTATGATTATTTTTTGAATATAATTTGAGGTTTTGGTTTAGAAAAGTTTTTAATTATTTTTTTTTTGTAGATTATAAAATACCACTGCCTAGTATTTCATGATGTGTTAGTTAAAATTAATATCAGCATGCTTGGTTTACATTTTAAAAGGTATGTAGTACATTGGTGCACAAATTAAAAAAATAGTTGTGATTTTAAGTTACATATTATTATATTATCAGAACGGGGAGGCCACAACACCAACAAATGATGCGGTCCCACCAACCCCACCAACACCACCACCCCAAAGAAGAAGAGCTATCTCCCGGATAGATGGGGACATGGAGAGTGTGAGAAGGCAGCTAAACTTCTCCGAATGTAGTGAGGTGAGTGCATACTAATGAATATACTAAATGTGTCTCTGATATTGGGTTCAAACCCAATGTGTGTGTAAAATTAAAAGATTATGGTTCTAACCCAAAGTTCAATACCAGAGATTTTGTTTCCTTGTTCTACCCTTGTGTATATTCCTCAGTGTTTTAGTCTTAGGTTCAAACCCAATGTGTGTGTAAAATTAAAAGATTATGGTTCTGGGTTCTAACCCAAAGTTCAATACCAGAGATTTTGTTTCCTTGTTCTACCCTTGTGTATATTCCTCAGTGTTTTAGCCTTAGGTTCAAACCAATGTGTGTGTAAAATTAAAAGATTATGGTTCTGGGTTCTAACCCAAAGTTCAATACCAGAGATTTTGTTTCCTTGTTCTACCCTTGTGTAAAATATTAGAATTTATAGGTTGCTCATTAATAAATCAATGACTAATTCAATTCCTGCAACCTGTAAATTTTAAACCCTCAACAACACAGATAAAAACCAATACATCTGTGACCCATTAATCTGCAACCTATAAATTATAAAACCCCTTAATCCCATAAACCAATACACGTGTCACCACACTTCAACCGGCAAATCCCCCTCCCCCATTGATCTGCAACCTATAAATTCACCCCCATTTTACCCCCTCCTCAAATACAGTAAAAAGATCCCTTAGCTGTAAACAAAGCACACAGTAAGTTAAACAAGTGTGTCTTTTATCTGAGTTAAATGCTCAATAATCCTCTCATATTAAATCCCCCCACCCCTTTCTTGATCAAACCTCAATTAATGTGAGAGGCTTTTGAAATTCAAAACTAAAGAGGACACAGGTGTTGAGATTCTGGTGGAAATTTATAGGTTGCAGATCAATAAGTGAGGGTGTTAATCAATTGGGTGGGCTCATAATAATTTCTGTCAATAAGCCAGTCTGGTGTTTCATTTCATGCTTGGAATTCAACCAGTAAGGATGTGCTGTTTTTTTTTCTCAGGAAAAAAAAGTTATTTGGTTGAATCAGTTGAAAAAAGAATAATTAGAATTTTATAACTTATTCTGATAATTATGAAATGACTCAAGAAAGAAAAAGGTTATAAATTGGACAAATAATTAAAAAAAAGAATATCTTGGTTTTCATAAAAATATTCTGATGTTTTATGGTTAAAGCGATAAAATGATTTAAAAGCAGTGAAAACAAGGATTCACAATATGCTTTGGAAATAGATTTTAACCAGAAAAAAATACACAGGGATAATTTCAAATAAAAGGCACAACAAAGTTCAAACCCCCAATGGTGCTCCGCACCATTGTGGGAGGGGGAGCATGTCCTCAGTCTCACAATTTCCTTCTCCTCAATCCCTCAGTCAAAACACACATGTCACCACACTTGCTTCCCCCAAAAACCCCCTCCCCATTTACCTGCAACCTATAAATTATAAAACCCCTTAATCCCATAAACCAATACACGTGTCACCACACTTCAACCCGCAAATCCCCCCTCCCCCATTGATCTGCAACCTATAAATTCACCCCCATTTTACCCCCCCCTCAAATATTGATCTGCACCCTATACAGACCCTATAGTAGTTTCAACCTGATATAATTGACACTGATACTTTTCTTGGAAAGAAGCTTAAGTCCTATCTCTACACCAAGGCATACAATCCTTAGTTTTAATATCCCCTGGTTGTTTGCTCTGGTATTTGATCTTTTTTACCCTTGATACTGATATTTGCTTACTGTTGTGATTATGGTGCACCTTAGAGTCCCCTTATACAGGGGGAGATTAAGCGCTATAAAAGTCCAGTTAGTATTAGACAAGAAGACAATGAATTGTTATAAGGTTTGATATAGCCTTCCTCACCCCCTTTGTCTGGTAAGCTTGCCCTCAGTTACTTACAAATAGGTTCAACTTGAGGTCACCCTAGACCCACAATTTTGCCTGAGCACATTGACACAATAAAAACGAATGATTTATAAGTCTGGCCCTTAATAGGGCTTTGGAGAAAAAAAATCAAAAGCTCATGAGTATTCATATAATACTGAATATATCTTCGTTTGTGGTATATGTTTATTCTTACACATCATTTTGTAATGACAAGTTTTCCTATAATATGAAGGTTTTACTGTCATACGACAGCAGACAATAACTTCTTACAGGGTTTTAAAAGGCCCCACCCACTTTTCTGCTAGAACTGGCCAAGTTACTTACGAATAAGTTCAACTTGAGGTCACCCTTGACTTACAATAAGGTTTAGATGAACATAAAGGAAGGTTTTGACTGACTAGATTGACACAATAAAGAAGGAATTATTTATAAGTTTGGCACTTTGGGGCTTTGGAGGAAAAAAGACAAAAACACTTGAGCATTCAAATAATACTGTATATATCTACCTCTTGTGATACCTTTTATTCATACATATCTTTTGGCAAGTTTTCCTGTAATATGAAGGCTTTATTGTTATACAGATATATTGACCCCCAGTGAACTAGTTGAGTATTGTTGCTTGTAGAATACCAATCTGAGTACACTAGTAATTAAATATAAAACGATTTGGGCTTTGGATATAGAATCCTGCATAGACACATTCTACTGTAGCCGTTCTTCATGCAAGGACACTGTCCATAGTTGCCTCTGCTATAAACAATATGAAATGGCTGTCGTGAGTGTCTTGCATGGAAGAGGAATCCAATATCTATTACTCCTATTCCACTATCACCAGTGTGCCTTACAAATCCTAAGAGTATGTAGCTTCGAGTGTAATATGTTTGGTCATATGACTTATCTTTACACTTGCTAAGGATAGCAGCATAATTGCAATGTCCATAAAGGCTCACTGAAAATGTTAAACATGTTTAAAAAGCTTTACAAGTGAATGTTTCTGTTCTGAATACCAGTGATGAATTATTTTGATTACGAGGCAATTGCAGCTAGTATCAGGTTACTTTGACAGTTTGCCATGCATATCCCCAACCGTGGGAACTAGAACACCACACTGTATGTAATTTCTTCATTTATTCACAGTTACCATCAATAACTGTACCAATTCTATTTACAGTCCATAATAGGCCTGTTCCACTACGGCTATTGAACTATCCGATTGGGTTACGATCCTAAAAAGGTGTTGATTGGGTGGCAATGGGAGCGTGTTTATACTATTTGGGATATTCACAAAGCAAATTAAAAATTTCCTAAACCATTTAGGACAAACTCTGGAATGTTGTATTGGAAACCACTTGAATGTTTCGGGTTTGCCGATCATATTAAACGCTTTAATATTATCGTAAACTGTTCACAATTCTTATCAGGAACTTTTTGGGAGCTTTTATTAATTTATTTCTCCATTTGGAGGTAGGTTTATGATCAGATCACCACAATGGAACAGCCCAATAAGTGACTCTACATGTGAATATATACTAATTGTCCACTTCTGTAATACAGATCCAATGACCTTGTCCTTATCGCCCTCCCGGTCACCCCTTTTGTGGGCACATTTCAGGTTAGCATGTGCGAGCTTATTTTGAGTAACCCAAATACAAATTCTGACTCATTGCAACCAGTGGATACTATTAAAACACGAAATGCTTTGAGCCATAAAGAAGCTTACATGAGTATTTCACGGTTGTGAGCTTGTTGTGTAGCTTGCTAGACTAACATGGAACACTATGACCTAGGTATAACAAAGAGATCTGTGACTTTGTGTTAACTTTAAGGTAACTTTATCTCTCTATGGTAGATATGGTTTCCCCTGTGTCTCTTTGGTATGACCTGGTTATGTCCTTGGATTAACGTTAACTGCCTTGCTTTATGTTCAGATGAGCCTTAGAGTCCATCAGTGATGGAGATTAAGCGCTATAAAAGTCCACATTAGATTAGATAGTAGCTAGTTACCCCTTAACTACACATAACTTAAGGGTGGCCTTTCCAGGCAAGTTGAAGATATTCTTCAGATGGCCAAGATGACAAGAATGATTATTTATAAATAGCAAAAATATTTAAAATTAAAAAGGAGCTTCCCTGTAAAGGACAATAGATTTACATGGAAGCATTGTATACCTTTTTTGGCGGAGGAGGAAGCGACATCAGCACTGTAAGATGTTGTGACAGGTTGTGAGGGAATTCTTTTCAGTTTAAGATTTATCTTTCCACTCGTGAACAAATTGTAGAGCTTATCAGTTTTTCCCATCCAGGATCAGTCGTGGCAGCACCCAATGTTTAAAATGAACTTGGTACTTGGATATGTCATGAAGGTGGAACAGTTGTATGAACTATAACTTGCTTTGTTTCTCCCAACAAATATAGATATATAATAAAATGGTTCACCATTTTCAGCTGTTTAGATAGATATTCAAACATACACAATTTTACAATTGACAAACAGTATAATATACATACAAGTTTTAAATAATAATAGTAATAATAATAATAATATAATTTGTATACCATCAAACAAATCATTCTTGATCTAGCTATAACTTTGTTTCTTTGTGGGGCAGATACAATCTTCCAATATCCCATATTTCGACGGCCATGCAGTCACACATAAATAATTTACGGAATATATGTCCAACTTGTATATTTTGTTTACCCGAATTAGGTAATTTATACTATTTATGTAACTGAAACTTTAATAGGAGTGATCCTAGGTGGCATTTTTTTCACTGGTTACTGCGCATGTTTTGACTAAACGGCCCTGGGGCAAACAATTAAGCACTGAGTTTTGGTTTATTGATTTGTTGGCAAGAGAGACAACAACATAAACTACATAGTTGTGTAGGGACACGGATCAACACCGTTTAATATAGGGAGTTGTTTTCAAAAACAGGTTTGGGACATTATCTCCGTGGTTCCACTGTCTAAAATAGTAGATCTAGCCTGTTCATGGCGATAAATAAATGAAAAAAAATAAATAGATAGATAAATTAAAAACTAAAAATAAATAAATTTGGAGTTTTTGTAAATTGTTTTCTTCATATTGTTTGACCTCTTTCTTGCTCCACCAGTAATTTGCCACACACACACACACATATCCTAAATAGGTACATGTAAAGTTCAAAATTAATAGCCAATCAGAACATGGCATACAAAAACGACAGTGTCCTAAAATGGGTGTTCCACTGGAGCCTAAGGACCCTTACTAAGTGTGCATACACAGGTATGTGGCTCACAACATCCAATGGCCGATTTGCAAAGGCGAATTTTTCGCCAACCTTCTCAATATTTTGTAAACATACATCTAAATTCACTTGTCATCCGATTTTTTCCGATCAACGGCAAGCAACTACCAGCTTTCCCACTTGAGACTGTGCTGGGAACCAAACCCTCAGAGGCCTCAGAGGTGGGAGGCGAGAATGTTACCACTCTGCCACCGTGGCCCCTGGGATATACATGTAAACCACCAAACATAAATGAGATGAATGGAAAATCAAATCAGCCGTCGGATGTTGTAAGCTGCATACATGTGTACGTACACTAACTCAGGATTGGTTAGCTAAGTTATGGAGAGGTCCTCGGTTGCCTAGTGGGTAAGTAAGTTTAGTATCTAATCACAGGCATTCACCACTGCGTGGCTTCAGCTCCCACAAATGCCAATGCTGAAGACCTGTCCCATTATGAGCCTTTCTGTTGAATGGATGTAAAACCTCAATTTGACTTTGACTTTGGCTACTTTGTGGATCAGGGACAAACATCAAGAAAAAAATGAGGAACAAATATGGGTTGGTTTTACCCGCCAACAAGACATAAACCATTCTGGCTTGTCTGGATCCAGATCACAACCTGACTTGGTGTTAGGATGTTTTTCTGCACAGGAAAGTATCAGGACAAGCCATAGAGGCTAAAACCAACAAGTCGTATCTGTTGCGACAAGTGGTAGTGAAAAGGCTGAAGCAGCGTCCCAGTCCACCAACGTCCCAATCCAACCAGACTGATTAATTTCTCAGAGTTGGGATTGCATGTCATGATCCATTCAACACTACATAAACCCCTAGTTGCTGCCGTTACTCGTCATTTCTCATAGCCAAGATGCCACCCCAAGATTCGCGCTCACAAAGGTTTGTTACCATGTTAACATATATATAGTGCCAGTTGCCAAGAATGATATTATGCTACCAAGCTTAAGAACTGATGAGATTATAAGCATTAAAATAACCGTGCTTCCTATGACAAAAACTAGCTAATTTGCAATAAGGGCCTTAGTTGGGAAAAAGACTGAGATTTAACTGAGAGGGTTAAGTTATTTTCTTAATCCTGTCCCAGAAGATCTTTCTTTGTAACAATCAACCGACCAACCGACTGACCCACAAACCAATCAATCAAGTCAAACCAATATGGACCTTTACCAGGCTAGGTGAACAGTAAGCTGACGCCAAATGCCCGCAACCATACATTGAGTATATCCCTAAGTGTGTGTATGTGTGTTTATAAATTTGTGTGTATGTTATCAGTGTTCAGTTTACATTGGATACGCGGACAGTGGGACAGAATTTATTCTCAATAAGGTGAGACATTTAAAATTCTTATCTTTTTCAAAATATTGTTGTGAACTGCAATAGTTATAATGAAAACAACAAACACCTGTGTATTATAATATTGAACTTTTCCAATTACTTCAAAAGAAATCAGTTTTTAAACTCACTGATTTTTCTAGCTATTTAATCCAAATAGGTCAGTTTGAATTTCTCATTGAAATAGAGTATGTTTAATGGGAATGTTTAATGTATCAATATTAAGCCAATTTGTTTTCGTCTTGAGAAAACATTATTTTTTAACAGAAGATTGGAGAAAATGGATCATAACACCTTAATGATTAGTAGTAATTACCTTCTGATAGAAAATATCCATTGTGAGTTTCTAGGAGAGAAAAACTCACAAATATTTTAATATTTCATATGTTCCTTGTATACTCTTTGAACAATTACCATAGAAATGATTTTGCTCCTGAACTTTAGGAGTAAAAAGATTAGTTGTACGACCAAAAAGACTATATTGGGGACTACAGAACTGGATCAGTCAAGAGGCATGTTTGTGACAGTCCACACCTCAAGACGGTAAAACACAAATTTGAGGGTACTTTGTGTAATATACTTAGCCAGGGGGCCAAACAAATTCTATACTAAATGTATATTTAAAAGTGGGTTAAAGTATATAAGTTTCAATAAAATATGTGAATAAAAGTTAACAGTCATTAATAATTCTAGAGTTAAGAGTTCATGCAAAAAAGATTAGCAATTATTTAAAACATAATTTGACAAAGAAATTTGAATGAAAAACCACGAAGGCTTACTCAGATCCCGCAGAGAGGGTTGACCTTGAAAGGTCAAAAGATGCCAAGCAGAGGTGACCCCTTTCATAGGTCACGCATGAGAATGTAAGAATGATCTTGCAAACCGAGGTTGTAACTTGATAATTAACAGCAGATTCAAACTAAGGTCACCCTAAAGCTGGAAACATGGAGACCTTGGCGTGTACAAAGCACACAATGGACAAATTATACAATGAAACAACATTGTGAACATCTGAAAGGCCCTGGTGAAAACAAATCACTACCAGTACTCTTAGGGTGGGAGGGAGGGAAATCCAAATTTATTTTCAATATATGTATAGGTTAATGGCCAAGTAAGTGTCCAATATTGGAAAATAATGGCTGTTTACGAGGTCCCGAAGGGACTGAGTCAACAGCCCATTATTTTCCAATATTGGACACTTACGAGGCTATTAACCTATTTAAATTACACCTTTTCTTTAATTTATAATTTTTAAGATATTGTTTAACATCATTACTTTTCATTTCAATATTCCTGTTGTGTACTTTTTTTGTTTTTATGATCATTTTAGTTGAAATACATGTGAAAGGGTTTCTTTGGAAATGTGCTAAAAAGACTTCTATATATGGTCAAAATCAGAAAGTGGCCAATAGTGAAAGATATTGGACACTTTTAACAAAAGAAAAACTCTCAGGTGTAATTTAACTTCCATTCAATGTCAGGTTACAAAGTGACTTGGAACCAGTGGGAAGAACATTCTCAAACATGGGAATCAATTAAGATGGGAGTTTACTAGGATACCCAGCAACTGAATTGAGATTTACACAACTTACATGTTAGACTAGTACTTTCAGCTACATTTTAAGGTACTTACATAACAACCTATCTGTGTGACAGAAGTAACATCTGGGGTGCCTGAAATACCAAAGTGAAAAGGCAAAAAAAAAACCGATATAAGTCCAACATAGGACGGCTACCCTTGCCTCTTGAACCATCTTACAAAATTTTAAAAAGGGGTAAATAAAACCTTAAATTGCAAAACGTTTTGGTTGCTCACATATTTTCATAGTATTTCTAACAACATGGATTCACATAGATTCCCCTTTTTAATTGCTATATCCTATAAAAATAGATATGTGTTTTTTTAAATAGTAGCAGAAAATAAGATGAATTTTTAAAACCCTGGAAAAAAATGACATTGATGTCACGGGCGGAGTTTTTGTATTAGCCAATATGCCCAGGAGTAGCATTTTGTTAGGAGAATCATTATTGAGACTTACAATCTGTTATTTATAGCAAGGTGACACATGACAAAAATCAAGTAATTGTTTGGTTTACATTCTCAGATTTTTTTATTGCATACTTCTGTCTTATCAATCCTAGCTACTCCCCTGGTTATAGGTTGTTAAATCTTCTAGTATAATTTATGTGACTATAATCAGTATATGTATAACATTGAAAACATACACCAATAATGTACTGCAGTTTATTTGAAATAGTCCTCATGAATGTGTTCATTAATTAACACCCCTGTTCCACTGTTGAGAAAGAGGGAATGTAAAACATCACAGATTTTAAAATTAGGATGCTGCTTATGACTGTTCCCGAAGGGCAAGGGTGGCCAACCTGACATATCATGTCATTTATCCAAATAAAATAAAACACTTGGAGAACACATACCACCGCGAGGGCATTTGATAAGAAGTAAATGGAAAAATCCAGATTTTTGGTAAAGTATCAAGATTGCTCTTTAAATTTCATGGGATGTAAGTGGGACAAAGACCCATCTTTTCATTTCTTTCAAGAAGATCAAGTCAATAGTATTTGCGTAATCCTGCTAACAAACAAATAAACAAACAAAAAAAGCACAAACCAACAGACAGACAAACAGACAAATGGCATAAAAGGCCTTATGATCTTGTCAGGATGGCCATGATTTATAAGGATTTCTCGTAACATCAAGCCCTTATCATTCTTGTGCAATAGGACTTTACGACCTATCTTTTCTGAAAACAAGGTCCCTCGAGTCAATTGCTGAAGAGTGACCAAGAACACTCTTCCTTAAGAATGATTGCGAGTATTTAGAATAAAAATGCTTTGAAAAGATTTCAAGCATGTCTGTTATTACAAAAAAGCATCTTATATCACCACTATTATGCCACCGACTTTCATGGCAAATAGATAAACCGTGCGATCAATAAGATGACATTTGGGAGTGCAAACTTTGATCAGTTAGGAGGCTAGCTAGTTATAGTGGAACAGAGGTACTAGAAATGATCCCCCAAACACTTCTTCTATATCCCCAGTGGTAACTGTCAGTCATGTATTTTGTCACAAAATCTGTCCCTCCTGGAAATAAGTAAATCCAATAATGAGGTGTGGGGGGACAATACAGCCTGGACGTATTTTTGTTATATTTTTTTATTTGCAAACTATTTTTACAAGGAGTGTTCAACAATCCAGGCTTTTGTTGATAAGAGGGATCCACTGAAGATTAGTTCAAAATGTATAGAAGGCAGGAATAAAGTGTTTTTTTTTCTTTTAATTTTTTGCTTGCGATAAAGTACAGAATTGAAGGATTACAGGCTATTCAGAACCACGTGTTCCTCTTTCAAAAAGTGTTATTACAATAAACATTCTCACATAGCAAGTTGTCACGTAATTAATAAAGTATTGCTTTTTGTGAATATCCATACACATGTTATGAGATTATTTTGGGGGATAACAGTGTCAAAGAATGTGATACATCACAATATGTTTGAGTTCCTTGATTCTTGTAAACACTTTTAGATTCATCGAAATTTAAGAGTATGTACATACCTCTTTAGCTTGAGTTAATTTTTGGCTGATTTTTATTGATATTTTGTGAATCAATAGTCATTTACACATTTACATGGGGGGATATTGGTTGAGGGGTGGGGCGGTGGGTTTGTTTTACGAGTGGATTCTTGGAAAACTAACAACAAAATCAACAATGCATTCACCAATTCAGAGAAAATAAATGGATTATTAGTTGTTTAATACCAATCTTACACCTTTTGTAGTTTTACATTAAATCAAATAGCACACTTGAGTGGCATGATAATAACATAAACACTGCTTCTAGATTTCATTGGCATGGTGTAATAGGCATATTTCAATGTCCCATTTCAACTGCTCATATCAACGTGAGAGAAATCTTTGTCACCATACTGTTTATCTTTTGAGCGATGGTTGGAAGTATGGTTGTAGCTATTGTGCAATCTACTCAAAAATATTTTGAAATGTCCCCTATCTCCCAAATACTCATCTCGAATTATTTTGGTCGTAAGGCAACCACATTTAATTTCTAGGGTTCCACGATTAATCTTTCAGTTGTTACAACATTATTTTTAGCTGCTGCAAACTATCTCATAGCCTTGCCTAAGGCTCTAATTTGTATGATATCTTTTTCAAACATGCACACAGATATCCAGTATTCATAAAGCACTCATACATGGTATGAGTTAGAAGCTTATGAGACAACTTTCTCTTTGCTGTATGCTGTAAGAGTCAGTACATGTATGAGTACATTATAGAAACTGAAACTCCATTATCTGAACTCAAAACTTTCCCTTACTATAAAGAAACTTGAGCCTTCAGCAAGGCTAACTATCTCACACAATCATCTGTAAATGTAGAGCTAAGTAAACATGTCACAAGAAAGGGTTAATTCTCCCAATTTAGGCAAGTAAGAGTTTTTAGGGCGGAATGTGACGACTGTTTTTTTTATGAATTATTGCAGGTCAAGATATCCAATCATACCACTTGTCTTTTAACTCAGGATAAATCTTGTGATGTGTCAGTTTTTCTACCCTTTTTATAGGAACATTTGTTGGAGCAAGCTAAACTTAAAATTGGCTAATTAAAGCTACTTTCACATACTGCCTTGTAGAACCAGCAATGATTTTTTGGTGAAAATTTACAGCTTGTTGGGAAAGTAGGTATATTAAAGTATAGTATAAAACCTTAGACTAGCAAATCCTCCTCCATAGTATATCTCCCCCAGTCTGGAGCAAATTTGGGTCTCCACCTAACATGTTTCTGGACTTTCCATTTTAGACCTCAAGCGCATTAGAGGATGTCACATCAAGTTTGCCCTATATAAATGTTTCTACACTAATCCATTCTATTTGCATGGACATCTTACTTTACACAACAAGCGATTCTTTTGGCAATGCAGGCCAAAAAGTAAACAATTCTCACAAAAATTTATTTTGCTACGACCAAGGCAGGCTGTCTTTGTTGTGCAAATACTTCTAGGAGATCCAGGTTTTACTCAAGTTTCCATATGGGAGGAACCTGAAGGCCAACACACATGTGCACGTATATAAGGATGTAAGTGAAGCTTTACTTATTTAGTGCCAGTGAAATTAAGCCCCTTTTCCATATGAGTCGATCCGGCATCCAGTATGCGGATCGGGCATGTGGATCCGGCATCCAGTTGTAATGCTTCTCCATATGTACAGACATCATTGACAAGGTTCAGGTTTTTTCCAGTTGTTTCAGTCCTCATGCAAGGTCCTGTCTTAGTGCACAGTGAATCCCTGAGATTCTCAGAACAGGACTCACTAAAAATCATGTCAGTTTATTGATTTTCCCATGCGGCATATGGCTGGCTATTCAAAGTGCTTGAAGACTGATGGGTTCCGCATGAAGTATAAGTATAGTTTCTGCATACCACACATGCACATATAGAAACACCTCTTACATTTTTATTGCAAAGTTAAAATAGCCACATATTGCATGCCGTATACTGCATGCCGGATCATGCGTATATGGAATGGGGCTTTATTCCACAACTACTTGTATATACATTACATGGATTTGGGTTTTCAATAACAATTTTTACAATAAAATATGTGATTGCTTCCCTTTTCTTTGTTTTATTACGTGACTTACTATAAAATCAGAGGACAGACGTCAATCACTCAAGTACTTACTTGTTTACCAGGAAGCTACCATGCAAATAGAAAAAAAAGTATGTTCTGGTAACTTTGGGTAAGTATAGTGAGACTGAAACGACCACCCAAACGTCGGAATTACCTCTGAAAACTAGCAAGAATTGTCATGACAGGCTTCAGCAAGTATTATATCTCGCCCGATAATTCCTGCAGATCCACATCTTTGATAAATTGTAGTAATCAAGCATATTACATGGAATCATAAAAATACCTCTTGGTTTCCCAGGTTAAGTTTTCTGTGCTCTGTTGTTATTTTTTTGGTTATTTGTACACACTGTATATATGCACCAATCTTACTGTTTCCTAATCTACTCACTCTCTTGGTTCTGTTGCACAGGTAGATCTGTAGATAGTATAAAGTAGATGCACCTATTTCTAATTTTACTTTTAGTCTATCATTTGGTCATGCATTACACCTTTTGATTCTGTATTTCCACCATGTTGGTTGTTAAGGCTACCACTACCAAAACTGCCAACCAATCAACATTATCAATTACTATTCACTGTAGTTTACATCCCCCTTTGGACATTTGCAATATTGCTTTTGTTGCCCGGCAGGCCCACTGTCACTGAGTGACAAACACTTTGGTGGTGTCAAGCTAGATCTTGCAAAGCAATAGCAGATTAAATCTGGGACCTTCAGTTAGAAACAACAAAGCTGTTTGCTGAATGCTATGGTACCGAAAAATAAAACATCAGCCTTTGGTGATTTTATTTCTCCAACAGATTTAGCCATCAATGGAATTTTAATTCTAATATCACTGAACTGGCTTATTGCCTTGAGACCACCCAGGTATGGATGGGAAACAATAAACTCAAATTAAATTCCGCAAAGCTGAATTTATTTTGATTGACGATGATCAAATCAGAAATTCCTTGAAGTCACAATTCCATGATAAGTCTCCTTGATAATATCATGGAACCAGCAAAATCAGCCAAAAGCCTTGAAGTCCCCTTGGATGCTGACAACTCAATGCAAAGACACATGGTCGATTTATGTCATGTATGTTCTACCATCACCAGGAAATATGGAGGGTCTGTAGTTATCTAACACATGCGACAGCTGTGAAGGTGGCCAATACAATGGTCATGAGCCGACTGGACTACTGCAACTCACTACTCTTTCACACAAGGGAAAACATTTATGGACTTAAAATAGTTCAAAAGGCATTATGTCTCATCGTTTGCAAACAACACAAATTCAATCATGTTACACCTTTCGTACATACACTGGCTCCCAATTCAGTACTTCATGCTGTATCAATACAAACTACTTGCGAGTCAGTTAATTTTATGCAACACCAACATTTGTTCTCTGTGTGTAGTGTAGTGATCTTACACCTCAACCAGACCAAAGAAATGAATGGGGATGCCCAGTTTTGCAGTAGCTGCTCCCTCTGAATGGAACCAGCTCCCTCAAGCCATCACAACCCAGGATAGTACTACTGGATTTAGACAGCAGTTGAAGACTTACCTATTCAGATTAGCCTATCTTCCATAAAGTCGTTCTCCTGTATCAGGCACTAACATGGACACACAGACTTACTTCTGGAAATTGGACTACCCCTTCTTGGATATCAGTGCCTTAGAAGTTGCTACATCAATGTAGCACTTGATAAATACTTACTTACTTACACTTTAGTTTATTAAATTGTTATAGCTGTCAATGTAGCACTTGATAAATACTTACTTACTTACACTTTAGTTTATTAAATTGTTATAGCTGTAAAATATAAACTAGAAATAAAACAAGATTGTGTAGTGTATTTATAGTCAGTGCAATGCCTTCTTTTGCTACAGGACTCAAAAAACTATTTGACTCATCCCAACTGCACAAGTACAGTATGGGCTCTCTAGTCACTGATATTCCCCTAACTGAAAGACAGACTCTCAGCGATTACCATTTAACAATGTCCCTGGTTTATTTAGCCTACCACTTGTGCTAGTATCCAATGACAGGGGATTGCCATGCTAAATAGTCATCTGAGCCACTATGTGTTTGCCTGAACCTGGGATCAAACCCATGGCCTCCATGTTCCTAATAGAGTGTGCTACTCACATGCCCACACTGGCAGAGGTTCATGTAAATCCATCGCTTAAAATTTGAAAACCATTATATATGCCACAGTCCATTGCTGTTCCAATTATGAGACAACATTTGGGCATGCAAGACAAAATACAGGTTGGTTGGAATTTCTGTTTGTTCATTCTGAAGTTAATGTCTTAATTTGGCACAAAAACTAGACAAATACAGTCAGAAATTTTCCAATAAATTAATAATTAATGTCGGTTGTGACTTTAACTACCACCTCCTTTCCCTGATATGGTATTACACGCTGAAAGTGTACGAGTATTGCAGATGGCAACCAGTTGTCCATCAGCATTCTATATTGTGACAAATTGAGGTGTGTGCTCAGTTACAAGCCAAAGCAGTAGGCCATTTAGGAAGTCCGTATTTTTGCAAAGAGAAATAATAAACTGTGTTCCATTTCAGCAAAAAATCCTCATCAGTATGGCTATGCAACAACATACCACAGTAGTTGTACAAGGTGCTATTCAGCATGGTGGCTCCACCACGCAGGCTGCCCCACAGAATGTCAGACCATTCTCCACAGGAATATGTGGATGCTTTGAAGATTGTGGAGGTTGCCTCTTTGCTTACTGCCTGTTCCCATGTTATCTCTGCAGCCTTGCTGGAAGGATGAATGAGAGCTGCTGTGTACCGATCTTCCTGCAGGGAGGTCTTATGGCCATGAGGACCAAACTCCGGGTCATGTATGGCATACAGGTACATTTTTCTTGTATTCTTTAAATATTTCATTCTATACTTTACCAAACTTTCATAGAGCTTAACCTCTGCACAGAAGCAGATTCTATTTATTTATTTGGGTTTAATATGGCCTTTGACACATATTGTAGAGGTTATATCACAACAGGTAGCTTTAATTGTAGAGGAAACCAGTGCATACAGTGGTAAGCAACTACCAACTTTCCCACAAGTGGTTCAGTTGGGAGTTTGAACTTCCAACTTCTGAGGAGGGAGGCGAGTGAGTTAACTACTTCAACACTGAACCCTGGAGGCAGATTCTAAGGTGCAATACCAAAGTTATTTCATCCATGGAAATGGAATCATGTAATTTGGGTTGTGGTTAGACCATGTTTGATCCCCTATGTATATTGGTAGGACGCATTCTATGGGATTTGTATTTGGAAAGTATGTGATTTGACACAAATTGGAAAGTGTTTTTGTTCAGGACTCAATTTTTAAAAATGTCTGACAAGACCTCTAAAGAGCCATATTAAAATATACGCGCTGGATGGTGAAGAGGAGGATGGATGTACAGGCTGGCTTGTTATTCAAATACAGACATGACCATAAGGAAAGGTGTGGTCTAAGCATTAGGAACCATGAACAAACCCAACTGAACATATATTTATTTATTTTGGGTTTTACGTCACTTTCAACACTGTACAGGTCATATTGTAACGGGAAGTTGGAAGGGCAGAGGAAACCAGTACATACAGTTGGTCAAGGTTCTGTACTGTAAACTGCTGACCAACGGCAAGCAACTACCAGCTTTCCCACTTTGAGGCTGTTCCAGGAACTGAATCCTGGCCTCAGAGGTGGGAGGCGAGGGTATTATCACTATGCCACCATGCCCCGTCAACTGAACATATAGAATCAATGCATATGGTCATATCTTTGTCAATATATTGGTTGGTCTAGCCTAGACACATAGAAATCTTATCATGGAAGAGATTAATGCCATAGAAATCTAAATTCTGTGTAAATTTTCTTTTATCTTTTCCCAGGGATCACTGTGTGATGATTGGCTATGCACAGCCTTTTGCACTGAGTTGGCTGCCTGCCAAATGGACAGGGAAATGAGGAACTGTGGTCTGTAAGAATTGGTCAAGGTCACCGAAGATGCAGCACAGGATCAGACAAGGGGTGAAGGATACTGAGGCTCTAAACACATGATTAGGGCATATTTAAAGACTAATTTAAGTACAGATGTGATATTTGCTTTTTACTTGTGATATTTTATACATATATATAATAAAATATAGGACTTACATATAAGTGATATTTTGTTCTTTTATTTCTGATATTTTTGTACATATATGTTTAATTATAAAGTAGGGCTTACAGATAAGGACATGTGATAGAGTTCCATTAAAATATGATGGGAAATATCTCAAAGAGAAAAATATATATATATCATCATTTTCAATTTCATTATAGTATACACAACATGATCTTATAATTTCTTCGAATGTGTTGTTTATGCAGTGTGAAAAAATTAAGCTACTGCAAAAGTTACAAAAGAAGTTAACATGAATATAATATAGAAATTGTCCTTTAAAGTTTTTCTTTGTCTATATAGACTGTGATTCATTACTGTTAAAGAATACATAAATTACAATAAACATACACAAATATAAAAAGAAATATGAAATACAATTTGTTTCAAAGCTGAAATTCCACATGTTTCTTGTATCAGAATTAAGTTGTATTGTAGAAATGATATGACAATGTATAAAATAAAATGTGTTTCAAAGCTGTAATAGCAGGTGTCTTTCAATGACCCACTGTGATATGAGCCTACCAATATGTTCAAGGCAAATTGTAACCAAAATTCTTTTTATTTATAAAACAAGAGCACTCGGAGTGTGCAGACCTCCGCCACAGGCCAATTCCTGGACTATCAAAACCTACCATTAGCACTGATATTGCTTTCCCCCTGTATTTCATATACTTGCTGATAGTGATCCGAATCACTCCCAGTTTATCTTTCATGGATCCAAAGTGTGATTCAGATGAATCATAGACAATTCGGCCCATTACCAATCCGGCCCCCGTCAAATTGGCCCAAGAAAAAAAGTATTCTGGTCAAATTGGCCCCCCTGGAAATAATACCCTAGTCAAATCGGCCCCTGGAAATTTTAACCTCTAACCTCTAGGCAGCAGGACTTTCAGCACAGATACTAATCAAACAGTAGCATACATTAAAAGCTAATTGCACTTAAAACATCACAAAAGTTAATATCCCCTCTGCCCCTATGCACTGGCATACATTAAAAGCTAATTGCTCTTAAACATCACAGAAGTTAATGTCCCTTCTGCAGAGGCTATGCATTTAATATAATTGCAATTTTAATAATTCTAACATTAACAAGAATATAAGGGTATAGGTTAAAAGGGATCGATTACAGCATCTAACTTTATCTTTGATGTGTATTAATCACACTTAGTCAAATATAATTTAAGAAGTTCTCATCGCTATACAAAATTATACAGAAGTCAATATTAACACTGACCAGATTATAACCCAACACCATTTCAATTAAGGCATGCAGTTTGTGTCGAAAATGATCCTTTATTTTTCAGTTCTAATGATGCTGATGATATCTTTAACAACCCAGTCGAATGTTTTGTGCAGGTCTATAAATATTATAGAAAATTTGTACTTATAAAAGTTTTGAACTGAGGGCCGAATTTTTAGGGGGACGATTTGCCGACGGTCGACTGTTTTAGGGGGCCGATTTGCCGAGGGCCGATTTGGCAAAGGGCCAATTCGTCCAGCTCCCATTCAGATCACTCCCAAAATCTAATCACTTGTTCCTTGTCCCAGTTAGGAAATATCCTGAAAATTTGATCAAAATTCATCCATAACTTTTTGAGTTATCCATCTTAAAATTTACATTTCATGGATCCAGAAGATCCAGACGATCCGGATCACTCCCAAAATCCAATACCTTCTTCCTTTTACCATTTCGGACACATCCTGAAAATTTTGTCAAAATCTGTCCATAAGTTTTTGAGTTATCTTGTTCACAAACAAACAGACGGACAGACAAACCCAGGCGAAAACATAAGCTCTTGGCGGAGGTAATAAGTAACAGTAAATATTCTTTATAAAAGATTTTTAGGCCGGGATTTTCGAAAGGTGTTCAGTCTGAAATTTAAGTTTTTTATCTTTAATGCAATATTTTCCCCTGACTTGAGATATGCCTTGAGGTATACAAAGAGAAAATCCTAAAAAACGTTGACCTTTGACTTTCTAAATAGACAACAAGAGAAAGGCAGTATGCTGATAATTTACCTTATCAGACTGATAATTAATCCTTTTGATATTAGTTTTAAAGGATAAAGCCATAAATGTAAGCTCAGACTGCTGTGAATGTAGCGGAGTATTGTAATTTCACCAAAATACTATTTGTTATTTTAACCCAGATAATGGTATAGGATCACCATGAAAATTATTAAAAATGGAATTGTTGAAAATTCTGGTGCCGGTTTCATGAAGGGTTTCAGACTGAGCCTGGACTTAGGCTAAGTCAGGGACTTAAATCTGAACCTTTTGTCTTTTGCCTTGGTCTTAAATGGATTTCACAGAGAGTAACTTAGCTAAGTGTAAGATTTACATATAACAACATAGGTTATCTATGTAATGTGACCCTCTAGTGACCTATCTAGTCAAAATATTTTAGTGGTGACATAATCCTTTGTTTAACTGATTTTATCTTTAAAAAAATGCTGTTTTTCAAACAAAAGCCTTGTAACCTCATAAATATGCCCAACGATTAATTTAGGCAGATGTTCTATACATCTATTCCTTATTTTCAAGCATTTCAAATTATGAAGTGAGAAAAATATATGGCGGCCATATTTAAGTCTTTGTTAAGTTAAGCACGCTCCCAAATAGACTTAGCCAAAGCCTAGACTTAGCAGATTTTTGAAACCCTCTAAGTCAAAGACCACAGACTTAGCCTCATTTTAAGACAAATAGTCTTTAAGTGTAAGTCAGGGCTAAGTCCTTTTGTGAACCCTACCCCTGGATTTTTTTGTTTCTATATATTCAATATGACCTGTATTCTACAACAACACTTCTAACAGACCATTTCTAACTTAGATTTTAGGTATTACTTAGATTTCAATTAAGAAATTATGAAACTGAACACTCCTAAACTTTGTTTCGTGAATAGAACGTCCAAGAAAAACTTAAGTGAAAAACTTTACCTTACTCAGATCTGAGTAAGTCAACTTATCTAAGTATTGTTGTACAATACGGTCTCAGATCTTAATAAAAATTTAATCACTTGTGTTCATGTTTATGTGTTCATTAGTTTTTCTGTAATCATGAACACAGACAAGAGACAAACAAACACAGCAGAAAACATAACCTTCTTGCCTGAGAACAATAAAGATAGGAAACTGGTGTTAAATGACACAAAAACTAAACTAGGGCCTTCATGTTCTGCTTGTTTGTAAGACATAAGAGGTAACTAATATCAAATGTTCTACCATTTTATGTACTGCTTCTAAGTGTAACTAACAAAGCTAATTATACAAAATGGCGGCCAATACCACACCATTTTCTGCAAAAAAGAGGTATGGTAACGAGATTATATGGCAAAAGCATTAGGGGGGGGGGGGGGGGGGGGGGAGCTCAGTCTTACGAGTGGCTTCTTGGGCAGAACTACAGACACATTAAATCCTCACAAGATATATAATCTGTTAAAATGAGAGTTCATTCACCAGCTCAGACACAGTAAACAAATGGATTATTAGGTTTTATTACTGTTCTCACACGTTATAGAACTTTACATTAAAGCAGACAGAATATATGAGTGGCATGACAATAAAAGAAACACTGAGATTTGTCACAGACAATTTAATACCCTACTTTACTGTCATGAGTTAAAGGCCTGTTCCACTATGGTGATCCAATCATTGGTGCATTGGTGTATTTCAGGATATGTTTCACATATTTCCCGATAGCTATCTGAGTGTCATTATCATTGATTCCAGCAGTCTACCAAAAGGCTCCCAAAAAGTTTGCAATAGTTTTCTGATCAATCAGAATGGTTTATTAACCATTGATTGATTTGTGAATGCAAGGATAGGGTACAGATCACCATAAGATCAATGAGATGACCTTATGTATCTTACAACAAGTTTAACATGGGTTTGCAATGGATTTCCAAATGAATGATTTGATAAGAATCCTGAACTGTTGATAATATCAATAAACCATTTAAATACAATAGATAAACCTCCCCGAATGTTCTGATTGGTTCTCAATTCAAAACTTCCAATCACTAGATAGTCCTATATGGTCTCTGAATGTACCCATTCTATTCTGAATCTTGCCTCCCAAATGACAAATTTTCAGGATGGTAACCCAATTGGGGAGGCGGAACAGTCCTATTAGTCTCCTGATGATCCCAATCAAGTTCATCTAAGTGTAATCTTATTGGTGGTACAACGTATATTCAATTGTGAGGGGTGAAAAGTGTGACCCCAGTCATTGTAAATGCTTGTCATAAATATTGAATATTTTTAAAAACACATATACAATTTATACAAGTACTCAGGACACCTAGACAGAGTGTGTACAATTATCAAGTCAAACAGATGGTGTGGTGCTTGAGGTTCCACACTTTGACTTATCGGTATATAAGTCGACTAAGCATGTTGATCTCAGCTTTGCGTATGATGCTCCAATGAATTGGAATGACCTGCCTAATGATGAACACTCAGCCACTTCTCAATCCTCATTCAGAAAAGAGTTTAACTACTTAACTCTCTGCAAAGGCTTTGCCATACTTGCTTTTTAGTTACTCCCACTGTTTCCCTGTGATGCTGTGTCTCTGGTCAATCGATTATGAATCACTTATACCCCATTCGCACTACAGGTGGTATCTCATTTGGTAGTTTGCGTTTTGTAAAACGTCTTTGTCCTTCAACTACTGTCTGAGCTTTGTATGCAACAATGTGACACGGTGGTAAAATGTCCATTACCTTACACATCCTAAGGCAGTTTTGAAATGTTCAGAATTTCTGCCTCTGATTTTGGAACTGTGGACATGGGCTGAAGAAAGTGAACATGCGCAGGAAAATTTCTTGCTACAGTGACTGAAGGTGTTGTCCACAGTGCATATAACATTGTGATTTTATTGTCTTTCAGTGTAACATGGAGACATAAAGTGAGTGGATGTAAATGTGCATTTTGCCACTGTGTCACAAGGCTGCATGGGAAACTCAGACCATAGTAGGGCATTATGCCCAATGCCTATAACCGCAAATTATACCACCTGTATTGTGAATGCTATACTAAATCTCAGAAAGCATGTGGTGTCCTTGGATGTGGTTCTGTCACTTCGGAAAAACTGTAACCACTGGAAATAACGTAGTGTAGTGTGAATGGGGCATTATGCATTCTTTAGTACTCAGCCAGAGAGCATTCTCACAGCACAAAGAGTGAATTTCCAAAGATTTCTGTATTTTTTGTATCTAGGAAATAATAATAAATCTTTCTCAAAATGTAATCACTTCTATCTTTGATCAGGCCTTAGCCACATAAAAACATTCATGAAGAAGATCTGCTCATTACTTTTGGAATAATGTCAACAAGTAAGCCAAAATCATACATTGAAACAATACATTGAAAATGAGACTTTGAGATTTTGGAGTTTTTGTAGCAAGGATATGATCTGGATCTTTTCCAAAATTTTATTGCTTCTTCATTTGGCTAGGTCATATTCCTGTACCTGAAAATGTGACTATATATATAATATGTAGGCCTTATACTGTCAATACCTTTGACATTTTTGATTGAGTACAACAAACAAAACCCTCTAAACAAAGGACAAGTAGGTATTCATGTCAGTGCAGAAGGTGCTATTAACAGGTGCTTCAGTAAGTGAATATTACAAACAAAATTATTAAAAAATAGATATTCCATCATTCTCAGCATGCTGGTATCGATTTTGCAGAAAATGTAAGGCCATAAATATAATTTATATTTTTTGGCAAATCAAAGTATAATTAATGTTGATATAGTTGATATAGTATTACACACCCATCTATGTGTTGTCGTTGACAACCTGTATTCTGTGCTGTGCCAAGTTGAACAGTGGAAAGTTTAGAGCCCAAACAACAGGCCATTGAGGAAGCTCATATTTTTGGTAAGAGACATATTTTTTTCCATTTCAGCAATAATTCGCATCATTATGGCTATGCAACAACATACTACAGTAGTTGTACAAGGTGCTATTCAGCATGGTGGCTCTACCACACAGGCTGCCCCACAGAATGTCAGACCATTCTCTACAGGAATATGTGGATGCTTTGAAGATTGTGGAGGTTGCATCTTTGCTTACTTTTTGTTCCCATGTTACCTCTGCAGTCTTGCAGGAAGGATGAGTGAGAGCTGCTGTGTGCCAGTCTTCCTTCAAGGCGGTCTTATGGCCATGAGGACCAAACTCAGGGTCATGTACGGCATACAGGTAGGTTTTCCTTGTTTTCTTTACAAATTTAACTGTATACTTTACCACCCTTCCATAGGGCCTAATCTTTGTATACAGGCAGATTCTATTTATTTTGGGGGCTTAATATCGCTTTCAACATATTGTGTAGGTTATAAAGTTTAAGTTGAGGTTTTACATCCTGTTTAGCAGCCAGAGCAAAATTAGGAAAGGTCCTCAGCATTGTGACTTGTGGGAGTCAAAGCAACAGAGGTGACAGCCTATGACTGAATGCCAAACCTGCTACCCCACTAGGCCACCCAAGACCTTGTGTATATGTTATATCACAAATGTTTGTTTTTGGGGCAGAGTAAATTAATACATACTAGTGGGTAAAGATTCTGTAATTTTAACTGCTGACAAATGACAATAAGCCACCAGCTGAGGTAGGGCATCTGTAAGTAAGTACCAACTTTCTCAGACATGGCCTGTCCGAGGCTCAAACTGCCCCGAGGTGAGAGGTAAGTGAATTACCCACTACACCATTGGGCCCTTTTGGCAGATTCTAAGGTGCAGTACTCATGTTCTATAAGTCCATGGAAATAGGTAGAGTCATTACCACAGACACTGACTAGCTTATATATCTAGGTCACATCGGTGCTGGAATCACAAGCTACACTCAATGGTCTGATCTACCATCGATTGTGGTTCAACAATATTTGAACAATTTCATATCTTGTTATGACACATTTTGTGAGATTTGCATTTAGATAGAATATCTTCATAGTCATCAGACATAGCTTAGAAAGTATTTCACATTCTTTCTGCAATGTTTGAAAAACCTGACACGACCTCTATTGGGCTGTAATAAAATATAAATTCTGAAACGGTGAAAATGGGAATCTATATATATATATATATATAGGGTGGCTTATTCTTCAACAGAGGTCTCTTTTCGTAAACATAACGATAAACTCTTCAAGCAGATGTCCAACACATACAGACATGTTCCACAATGAAAGGTGTGCACTAAGTATTAAAAAAGATGGTGGTAAGGCAATGGTGCAATTTCTGACCAAAGTCTATGTTGGTAGTCTATGTTGGTTAATTTAGACTAAACACATAGAAATCTTATCATGGAAGAGATTAAATCCATATAAGTCTAAATTTTGTGTAATATTTTCTCAATTTTTGATCAGGGATCACTGTGTGATGATTGGCTATGCACAGCCTTCTGCCCTGAGTTGGCTGCCTGCCAGATGGACAGAGAAATGAGGAACTGCGGCCTGTAAGAACTGGGTCAAGGTCACAGAAAATGCAACGAGTGATTAAACAAGGGGTCAAGGACACCAATACACTAAACAAAGACTAATTTAAGTATGGCTGTGATATTTGCTTTTTCATTTGTGATATATTACGCATATATATTTTTGTTGTATATTAATCCAAATTATCAGAAATAATTAAATAAAATCACAATTTTATTTTAGCAATAAAATTATTGAAACATAGCTTAAAATGTATTGTTTACAGATAAACATACCTGATAGAATTAAACTGAAGTATGATATGATTTATTTCAAAGGGAAGTAATTTAAATAAATATTTATAATCAATTTCATGATGTTACACACAGGATGACCTATGTTCAGATGTTATGTTTGTACGGTGTGAAGAATTAAACTACAGCAAAGTTACATAAGAAGTTTTTTTGAGTGTGTGCAGTCTTTCATTTATCACTGTTCTAATATTTACAAATTGTTCCAGCAATTTTGTTAATTTGCGAAAATAGTGTGATAAAATATGGAATAAAATTTGTGCCATAGGTGTTACAGCTAGTGTTCTCAATGTACCAGTAATGTTTCTGGTACCAGCTGGGTAGAGATTTAACGGGCGGGTACCTGGTGGTCTAGCTGTAGTTCTAAAACTGAATTTTAGTACTCTTGGCGACGGGCGATAAAAGGTGACACTACTTAAATCTCCACATTTACAAACTTAAAACTCACATTAATCATGGGATCCAAAATTTGGCAGTTATTTCTTATCTGCCAACTTTTGTACTTATCGAATGATACAGGAATCCTATATATTCGGGGTTTATGCCTCACCCGACTGTGCATTCAACGCACCAGGACACGGAAGAAAGGTGAAATTATAAAATACTACTCCACCTTCATAACATGACTGTTTAGGCATCGTCAATGCAGGAACCGTTTGAACATCTTTAGTATATTAAAATATATATGAAAGTCTTAATATATAAAATTCTGTATAAAGGCTATATTTTTGGATGAACAACCTAGAGAAAATAAAATTACAATCTAGTTATTAAAAAGACCTGACATAAGCTAGGTTATACATCTAAAAGCCACATTCAAGTAGTGCTTTAACTTCTGCTAGGTCATGTGACTCCATTGGTTTGGACTGGGATGTTGAAAATGTCGAAAAATATCAACAAAAGATATGAAAATCAATTATTTTAAAAAGCTTAGATGGTGTTGCACTACTAGAATATTGACCAACCAGAATACACTGCATTCCTCCATCCTCTCAACCACCCACTGTCATATAGTCATGTACAATATGTTGATTTATTTATTTATTTGGGGTTTTATGTTGCTTTCAACACTGTACAGGTCATATCGCAATGGGTAGTTGGAAGGGCAGAGGAAACCAGTACATACAGTTCGTCAGGGTTCTGTACTGTAAACTGCCAACCAACGGCAAGCAACTACCAGCTTTCCCACTTGAGGCCATGCCGGGAACCGAACCCCGACGTCAGAGGTGGGAGGTTACCACTCTGCCACCGTGGCCCCTGTACAATATGTTGAAGGCAATATTAAATTGTATTGTGTATTTTTACTCAGCGCAATATCTCCATGTACTACAGGACTCAAAGTGTTATTTGACCCATCCGACTGTACATGTACAGCTCAACTCTGAAGTTACGGATATTCCTCTAACTGAAAGACAGAGGCTCAAGGATGACCATTTATCAACGTCCTTCAGGTTCTATAACCTGCCACTAGGGATAGGACCCTATGACTGAGGATCGCCATTTTAAGTGGTCATCTGAGCCACTATGTATCTACCTGTACCTGGGTTTGAATCCACATCTTCTGTGTTCTCAATTAAGTGTACTACCCACTAGACCACAGTGACAGATGGCAAATATTAAACACACATCAATTAATAAAAATCTATAGTGAATATTCACAGTGAAGAATTTTAGGGCCAGGATTATCAAAAAAGTGTTAAGTTTGAAACCTAAATTAGATGCAATTTTTTTTCATCCAGTTTGATAACACAGGTCATATTTGGACAGATCCTCACTCCATTTCCCACTTGTGGGAGTTGAATCTGCCCAGAGATGACAGCCAGTAATCAGATGCCAAACTTGCTAGCTCCCTAATAGGTCAATTATCTATAATTTCTGGCTAAACATCTTTGACACGTTAACCTAATATGCAAACACACTTCTACTGGATGTGTAGATATGTAAATATGCAAGGTAATAATATTTACTGGGATATTTGGAAACTGGATCTGTTTGATGTCATAACCTTGCACAGCCTTCAATTTGAAAAAAAAGACAAGAGCACTCATCGAGTGCAGATCTCTACCAAGGCATGTTTTTATAAGTAAGTGAGAGATCTGGATATTCTTGTTTGTATCTAGGCTGTGATCTATATCAGTATTTAATGGAATGTACGTTTGACTAACATTCATCCGATGGTTTTATTCCAGCTGAAGTTCCAGTCAGTAGCATTTGCACAATCTTGCGAACAAACAAACAGACTGCCATAAAAATGAAAATGGTAATCCTTAGTGGAAACTAAATTTTAATACTTATCGAGAGTTGGTTGTCCTTACAACACTGTCACTAAATTTGTCCCTATTATCTACCATATAAATTCACTTTAAATTACACTTCAAGTTGAAAAATACTGAAACGTTGGAACTTGGATTTAGACGGTTGTGGTTACACGTTCTTTGAATTTAAATCAGTCTATAAAGATTGAGAAAGTCCTTAAGCATGTGTAAATATTCCATTAAGTCCATATTCAATTGATAATGAGTTATTTGTGAAGGGGAAAGAAAAGAAAAAAAAACAAATCACATTCCCAATTTATGACAGATATGTAATGACCAGCTAAGAGTTTTTACAGATGAACAAATGTATGCCATTAGTAATATTTTGTATTGACTGTGGAAACTTTTATATTTATCATTCCCCACTGCAATCAAAGTTATCAATGTGTGTTTCCATACCTCTTACATTTGACTAGTTATCACCTACGACAATTCCTTTGCTCACAGAGAAGTGTTGGAACTTTAGCATAGCTAGCCCACAAAAACCATGGTGGCTTCTGATCCTTGTTTTCCATCCATATAGTGAAATAAGCATTAGTTGACATCAATACTTCAATAGTGTATAATAATTAAATGTGGAGTTGGCTGAATTAAAACATATAATTCTCAGGGAAATAATTAGCAATGTAGGGAGGCAGTCATACACTGGTAGGTTGGTCTGCAGGTGGACAGCCAGACAAGTAGACTATTCTAATTTTCAACCTTTTTTGCCCCATTTTTCTAGAACATATAAAATTTTGACCAATCTACCTGGTATATATAACCCAATTAAAAAACCGTAACTGTTACCTGATACCCTGCTAACTTGCTTACCTGTCTACAAGAATACCTTACCACCTTCCCTTCATTTTATTTACCAGGGGCCAACTTCACTAAAGTACATAAACTAAGTCCCTTTATTGGCTACGTCAGGGACCTAAATCTAAGACTTTGGTCTTAGCTAGATCTCGGACTTAAAATGGATTTCACAAGGTGACTTAGTTAAGTCCAAGCTTATCAAATAACCACTGTGGTTTTCTGCATCATGTGACCTTTCTTTCTATTCAAAATATAATATTGGTGCCATATATTTTTCATTTGATGTATTTTATCACAGGATAAGTGCTGTTTTGAAAGGGAAAACCTTGTTACCACATGTAAACTTCCCAAAGACTACTTTAGTGAGATGTTCTGTGTAACTATACTTTATTTACAGCCATTTCAAATTTTGAAGTGGAGAAAAGTTTATGGCGGCCATATTTAAGTCCTCTTTACGAAATTTAAGCCCACTACCTCCCAGACTTAAAGTTAAGTCCACTGACTTAGCATTTTCATGGGCTTAGCTGTTTTGTGAAATCCGTTGAGTCTAAGACCACAGGCTTAACATTCTTTTGACAAAATTTAAGACCAAAGTATCATGAAAAAAAATTTACATGATAAATATTATGAAGTCTACATACTGCAAAAATTGTGTCGTTATTTTCCTTGGTCTTGGTAGTGTAGTGGGTCACAGTCTCACCTCCCACTATCAAGGTCTGCAGTTCAACTGTGGAGCATACCATGTACAGTTAGTAGTTGCTTACCTATGCTGGCAGTTTACACTGCAGAGTATTGACCCACTATTATGTACTAGCTTTGTTTAAGTATTTAAGACATTGATTGACACCAGATATTCATTGTTGTGTCAAAAATGCCAAAACACTTTGGAATATTCGTCCCGATGCAATTTGTGTGTCCCTCATTACTGCTTCTTTCAGAAAAAAAATTATTTAAAACCTCCCTCTACACGGAAGCATACCCACCTTAGTTTCAATATTTTGCTATCATTCTCCATGATGCTTGACCCCTTGTTTAATCCCTAGATATTGAAACTAGTTGCCATGTTTTGTGCTGTTGCACCTCAATTCTCTCACTTTTAATGGTTCAGTAGGCATTTTCCAGCAGATTCTGATTCTAATTGGACTTATGTATTGCTTAATCTGACATTATTGAGGGAACTCCAAGGTGCAGCACAACAGAATAGGCCAAACACTGTCAATTTCCAGGGAAAAATGGGTCAAGCACTGTGGATAACAACCAGGTGGGTATATTAACACTAAGGTGGGTATGTCTTGATATAGAGGCAGAATTTATTAACTGAAGCCTCTTTCTGAAAGAGGCAATATAGCAGGATGCACGAATATGATCAGGAAGAGGTGTTTGGCAGTCTTTGGAGTAAATGGATGAAACAAGGAAATTCCCAACACTCTGTGCCTGGTACTTTAAGAACTACTGTAAGAAGAAAGATATATAGCTAATTACTTGGTAAAATCACTGTGCAGAAACTTCTAAACACATGTGCCTGTTTTAAAGTGAGTGATGTTCATCTGGCAATGCATGGTAATATGCAACAGAGCTGCAGCTAAAATGACCTGAACTTCCTTATGCATTGTCCAAATTTGAAAATATTTTCATCACTTACTTTATCATAAGGAGGAAACACTATCTAAGACAACTGTAACAGTTTAGAATGCTTAGTTGCGTGTGTACCTTCACTTTAGAGTGGCACAAACCATCGCATTGATATATTGTATGCAATGGAAACGTACATTAAGTCTATGTGAAGTATCAATAATCCCCATACAATCACAGAAGGTAAAGAACATATGACTTGCTTTGAAGCTTTGAAGATCTATTCAATATATTCTGAATAAATGCAGGGCAAACATTGTATAGACATCCCTTTAATAATTACTTTGTACACCTCCTTGAAATGTATATTGGCAAGGATAGCAGATTACTTTTACGAGTGCATATTTCCAAATATTTTCTAAGGTCTATTGCGCTATAAGGATAAAAGTAATGATAGTGATATGTTTTGATGTACTCATCTGTTTAAGACTAAGACTGCAAACATTTTGTTTTACTGTATGTGACTTACCTGCTTTTCTGATTCCACTTCACATCTAATTGTAAGTCTAATTGGATTTTTATGGCGCTTAATTATTTAGGGGATTCTTACGCACAAAACATTCAGTGATGAAAATATGACTACATAAATAGACTACTTAATTAGACTACACAAACCTATCTCCTACTTATTGATACAACAGTTTAAATAGGCCATGACTTACTTTTTGGAATGGAATGCTATTTTAATAAATTTAATTGAATAATTGTAAAATAGTACTGGGGTAAAAAAGATTAATTGAAAAAGATTGATAAACATGTTTTATTTTTAATGGTCTGTCGCAGTTTGTGCCATTCAGCTGCAAATGATCAAGATTGAAAAGATAAGCCTCCGCCTTCAATGTGCTCTTAATGGCATAATTTTTCCTCTGCCCACAAAACTACCTGTCGTGATATGACCTGTAAAGTGTTTAAAGTGACATAAAACCCTTAATAAATAAATAAATAGGTAAAAAATAATATATATATATGAATGTAACACTTTCTGTCATCAACATTTTTAATTTTATGAACACTATGCCATTTTGTCGTTTTATTTTACAGTACTTAACTATACATGGTATAATAGACCTTCTATAATCCAACCAAGATGTCAGTTTCGTAATATATTCAGACAAACATGTCTTATCATTTTTGTCAGAGTTAAATTTACATCATCGTATATAATGTCATAATGTTCTCCTAAATAGTACTCAGATATCAGCTGAGATAAATGAAATGACGCACAGATATAAATTATCCTAAAAGATTCTAAACATTTAAAAAATCTCAATGGCCTAGTTTGTTTGCAAGTTTGGCATCCAATCACAGGCTGTCATCCCTGTGTTGGATCATCTCCCAAAGTGGCAATGCTGAAGGCCTATCCCAACATGAGTGTGGCTGTTATTTATTTAGTATTTAATGTCTCGCCTAGTACCTTATCAGTTATCTTTTGACGGGTAGTTGGAAGGGCAGGGGACACAAGTAGATACAGTTGGCCAAGGCTCTGTACTGTAAACTGCTTTCATGAGGTCAGGCCAGGATTTGAACTCCAATCTTAGAGGTGGGAGGCCAGTATGTTACCATTCTGCATAACATGGCCGCTGACCCTCACTGTTAAACAAGATGAAAAATACCAACTTTGCATTTGCCTAAACATATCAAGTAGGTAGGGTGACTAAGTACTGGTCCATGCATAATTTCTATGTCTTCAATTTTAGTATAAGATATCCCAGGTTTATAGCTTGGGAATTCTTCCACAACACATCATGTCAAAAAGGGGTTGGAAAAGCTTGCAAAACACTTGATATGCCTCAAGCATGAAGGTAAGACTTATGGCAGAACGAATAAGACTTAAAACTGAAAAGGTAAGTGTTAGCAACCGAGTGGCGATAACCAGTTATAATAATCCCAGATGAGTCTTGACTCTGTGTCTTCTTGACTGGTGTCTTCACTTTAGAAAAAGACTGTACATAATTTGCAATAACACAATTAAAATGATAAACAGGAACTTAAAAATAAGGTGTGACACCATTCAGAGAAATCAAAAGGCCCTTTCAACCTAAAAGACTTGCCTGTGACACTTGGGACAGAAATACTCAGGTCAGGGGTTTTAAACATGCTAAAATCACAGGGAGACATCTAGATTTCAGAAATCAAAATCAGCTTCTTTGACATTCCAAACTTTGAATCCTTTGATTTTTGGATGAACTTTGGTTCAGCCCTTTTGTGAGTCTGGCCTCCACAGGTGTGTTGTCTCTTCAGATACAAGTAGGTCCCTAAGATGTGTTCATTATGCACCCATATATTTGAAAGAAGTGTTTAGGAGTACATTATGAATGTATATTATGTAATAATAAAACAATAAATTGAAAGAAAGTGTGAGGTTTTGTCACAAATATTTAATGTATATCAGAGAGAAAAATATTAACTTTTGAAATAATGACCACTCATATATTAACTGGGATAAGGGTCCGTGTGCCTTATATTCATATTATTTTACAACTGCAAAAAGTGTATTTAAAAAAAATCTTAATTTTTAAGACCAGGATGAGAGTAAGTGCTTACAAATATATTGTAAAATATTCTGGATTCTTGTGCCACAGTTCCATAAACATGGCTGATACATGTGAGCTACAGAATATGCAGTAGAACCTCAGTTATCCGGCCCTGTATAATCCGAATCTCCAGATTTATTTTTTATTTTTTTATTTGGGGTTTTACGTCGCTTTCAACACTGTACAGGTCATATCACGATGGGTAGTTGGAAGGGCAGAGGAAACCAGTACATATAGTTCGCTAGGGTTCTGTACTGTAAACTGCCGACCAACGGCAAGCAACTACCAGCTTTCCCACTTACGGCCATGACGGGGATCGAACCCCGGCTGCAGAGGTGGGAGGCGAGAGTGTTACCACTCTGCCACCGTGGCCCCTCCGAATCTCCAGATTAACCGAACCGAAATCTTGTCTCCCTACTGGCAGTACATATAATGCACGGTCTAGCCTGAGCGATATTAGAGGATTTTACACTTTCTCAGAAACCATTAATTCTAGTGCTTTGTAAAATATACCTTTCCACAAAAACGCCTAACTTCTTGGATCTTTATTGCATTGCTACAATAGGGGAGGGGTTAATTCATTTACACAACCAACAATGCATTGCCAACTGAACATACCCATTGAAGACGTGTTCGATTATGTCTTTGTGATATATAATCTCCCGGAGTTTTTCACTTGACAAAATGAATGATGACGTTCATCTAAAAATGAAGCATCAACACTGGATGTACAAAATGAACACGCCCAGCTCAGATCCGCATAAGATTTTAATATAAAAATCCATGATAATATCCACAGATATAGAGCAAATAAGTCAAAATTAGAAGATCAGTTATAGTATATTACACAAATTTATTAAACTACTTCACCAATGACCATCCCCTTCTATATTCAATGCATAAAACGATGTTTCTTCAATTATCGCCCACTTGGGAACTCATAGACGGTGAGTTTCGGTTTCCCTCACCTATCCAAAACCCTTGATTATCCAACCCAATTGTATGTCTACCATTAGGTTCGGATGATTGAGGTTCTACTGTACTATTATTTTTCGTATCCAACACAAGCCGTATTTGACCCGGGGTATATATGGGGGGATATATGGAGCGTTGATATATATTTGTTTTGTATACAGCGGCGCCTCCATACCATTTATAATAAGTGTCAATAACTTCCGGTTTTACACTAATATCTCCAAAACTATGTAATATAATTCAAATAAAATGGTGGATAATAAAAGTAAAACATCCCTTATTAGGCACATACATGAAGATATGCAACAATATAATAATACTCATGCTATGCACGCGTATAATATTATCTTCATTTGTGATATATATTTTGTATATGTCTTTTGAGAAGTTTTCCTAGTGAATTACAAGTTAGATCCAAACAGGCTCATTCATTTTGGTTGTGGTGCGACCATGTTTAATCCCCTTTGTATTCGGGCAGAACAAATTCAGTTGGATTCACATGAGGATAGGATACCTTGTGGGCCAATGAAACACAGCTCAGAATATAATGTGAACTCAGGAAGGCTTCCTTGACCACTTATTAGCTGTATTAAAATACATGGATGGATATATGGGACAGCCTGTTCTTGTACATGATCTATAGTTGCTTATGCGTAGACGTAGTGCAACACCAACTTGCTCAACGAGCAGATTCAGTTGTTCTGCTGCAAGGCTATCTTGCTTCATTTTCAGTGGCTTCCATGGTACAGCAGTGTATAACATTGTTGAAACAAATCTGTCAGTCATAATGATGGTGTTCATGTTCTACATCTTAACAAAGTCCTTAATATAACATAAACAAAGATCAAAGTGTACTTAGAGCTTTAAAGGTATCTGTATGACTTGAACTAGATCAAACAATATTCATATTTTTGTGAAACGCACATCAATATGGTCAAACACATCTGCCATTACTATGTTTAATATATCATATACTGGACCCTCACACAAAACAGAAATAATGCTAAACCATCTTTTTATTTGATAAACTATTAAAAAAACTTCTCATAAAATAAAAACATCAAACAAAACACTAAATGGTAGTGTATACTAAACACCCCAACAATATTGTGTAGAATTGTAATATTTACAGGCTAAACAGGCGATTTAAAGTCATGGCTGCAAGTCGGGACATAACTCAAATCAAAGATTCCACTAATAATTAATTAATTGTTGGTAATTTTACCCAGTGTAACATAGCATAAGTGCACGACCTAGACGTCTAAGTGACATATCCTGACTGCATAATTAGAGGGAAAATTTTCATGTCAGAAGTTCCCTTTCTGAAAGAGAGAGCCTGCTACTGGGGATAGAACCCGACAGAGGGTGGCCATTTAAAGGGCTAATTCATGTCACTATGCATCTGCCTGAATCTGAAATCAAACATAAGTCCTCTGGGTTCCTAGGCAAGTGTGCTACCCACTAGACTGCGGTGGTAGGTTATTGAAGTTTTTATGTTAGTTAACAAAGTATGTGTCTCTAATAGGACAATAGTGTGGTTTTGCATGGCATTTTAGGTTTTCAACAGCATAACATTAGTAATTACCAGCTCAAGAGCCATAACAAGGGTAAATGGTGTTACGGGTTGGACAGTCATAATGGACAGAATAAAATTTACTGTTTTGTCCATTATGGTTTTCCAATACTTTAAACTGTCCACCAAATATATTTAATGTGATTCTTCTTTTCTTCCTCTTATTTTTGTTATCTTTATTATTATATTTTTTCTGGTCTGCCAGTGGCGTATTCCGCTTTGCATTTATGCAGAATTATAGACAGTTTAAATTGCCGGACACATGGAGGCTCTTTCTCGATACAGCAAGACCACTTGATTTATGCGTACAGACTTACAGATGCTGATGGACAGGCTATATCAGGTCACACCGATGATGGTGAGTGGAATGCCAGCAACATATTAAAGGATTTACTGCAAAGACATGGACAAAGTGAAGCCATACTGGTGGTAAGCCGTAAATTTGGAGGGATAAAGTTGGGAAAACAAAGGTTTGACATTATCAAGCATGTGGCAAGCGAGGTTTTACCCAGAGATTAATATTAGTGCTTATAAACATAAACTCTGCTAGTGTGGACTTTCTTTAGGTACATAAGGTAACGTGCAGTTTCATGTATTTCATGGATGACAAATATTTTTTTACTGTATTCAGACAATTGTTTAATTTTTAAGTATACTATGTGACCATGGACATTCTTTGAATATATAAGTAATGTGCAGTTCATTTTAGATAATGGTCAATAAAAGAAAGTTACTTTAAAGAGGAGAACATTTAATCTTTAATCATTTTAGTATAAGTATGCGAATGTTATAATGGACAGACATACATTAGTTGTTGTTGTTGTGTATTGTACTCATTGAATACATTAACCATAACCTAATTACAAGCTACAGCTTAATTGGTTGGACATGTTTTGTGAACAAAAATCCCTTTTCAATTGTACTGTTAATTGGTGCTTATTTGATATAGAAATAGTATGTTGGTTTACTTAGAAAGTACATTATACATAATATTTACACGAAACAAAAAGTTAAACTTTCTTTGCTGGCAGTATTAGAATTGAACTTCTATTATTTTTGGACAGATAAGACGAAGCTGTGGGTTTCTTCTAAAGAATACATCATTATTCTGTGTTATTTATATTATTTCTTGAATAATCTTGTTTTGGACTAACTTCTTCATATACCTGAATAACTAGGAGACTAAAAATGTTCAGATGAATGAATATGTGATGTCATTTCAATTTAGTAAGCATGCAGTAATTTCTCACAACTCTCTGCATACATTGAGTAGTCAATACTTGGAAAGTTATAGGTTTATACTGTGAATGCTAGTTTGGTGATACACTAATGATAGCCATTATTTGATGACACACACAACCATGCTACATATTCACATTTGATTAGATAATATTCATAGGTTTGCAAATTACTTCAGAAAGCATATTCTCGTTTATAACTTCATATTTCCCTGTGCTGGTCAGGTTATATTTTAATACTATTGTTGTCTTGTCTTTATGGAATGTGTCATCTGAACTATATGTACTTAACATTTGTGGGATGTGTGAGCGTGTGATTGAGTCAAGATAGTACAATGACTGTCACTGGGTGCTATGTTATCCATTATTTCTCTTTGATTTTCTTACATAAACAACGTACACCAATCTGGGCATTATAGTTAGCTTATGTTATACGCAATGGATTTTAAACATTTCTGTTGTGTTGAAATGCTTCTTTATGTTGGTTTGATGACAGAAAAGAAATATAGCAGCATCCGGTAGAATTTTAGAATAAGAGACTACAAAAATTATACTTGATAAGCATCATCTTGTAATTAAAAAGTACATGCATATAAAAGTATTAACTTCACCTATGTTTAGAATACACTATCTGTAAGGTGATGTTGCTAAAGAAGTACCAGAACAGTGGTTCCTGTTTTATGCTGACTCCATCAGTTAGTCAGTTATTCTTAGAGCCTTTTCTCTACACATTTCTTTGTATATATGTTTTTTGTTACATACATATTGTTTATTACAGACTGCATATATTACTAACTTGTTTTATTCTGCAATAGGAATTTATTTTTTTAATAATGACTCAATTATTTGTTATTGTACATTAATCACACCAAATGTAAAATGTATGTTCAACTGTTAACCATAAAAATAGTTATCCAATTTAAAAATCTAGCTTATTATCTGTCCACATCTGCACCTGTAGAAAAAGCAGACCAAAGCCCTTATGGCCCATATAGGTAACAGCATCAAGGTATCATCTGCAAACTGTCAAGGGTTACAAAATAAAGAAAAAAGACAAGATGTGATATCATATTTTAGAGATCTGGATGCTAATATTGTACGTCTGCAGGACACACATTGGATACAAAAGGATTTACAAAATGTCAAAGAACTATGGGGAGGCGAATGCTTTATTCATGGGGTCAAAACTAATTCTTGTGGAGTCGCGATACTTATAAAAAACAATTTTGAATATGAAGTCTTAGAGTGTAACAAAGATGTAGATGGCAACCTCCTTCATCTATTTTTAAAAATTAGCTCTTTTAAGTTAAATTTGATGACAATATATGGCCTAAATAATGATAATCCAGATTTTTTCAAACACTTACAGAAAACTATAGATAACAATGATACAGATTACTCAGTTGTCTGTGGAGACTTCAACTTAGTTTTAAACCCTCTCATTGATTCTAATAATTATGAACATATCAATAACCCAAAAGCACGAACCTCTGTATTAAATTTGATGGAAAACTATAGGCTAATAGATATCTTTAGATATCTAAATCCTAATACCAGAAGGTATTCTTGGAGGAAGAAGAATCCCCTAAAACAAGCACGTCTTGACTTCTATATACTATCTAGTCATATGTCTGACATAATTAAATCTTGTGACATAAAGGTTGGCTATCGTTCAGATCATTCTTGAGTAGACTTGGAAATTTTACTAAGCAATTTCACCCGGGGAAGGGGACTGTGGAAGTTTAATAATAGTTTACTGAAAAACAAAAATTATGTTGATTTAATAAATCGAGTTATTGAAGAAGAAACTATTAAATATGCTGTGCCTGTGTATGACTACAGCTTTTTGAAAAACTATTGAAACTACAAAGATATTGTCTTTAAAGAAGGAAGCGATACTTTCTTAGAGATGTTGTTAATGCAAATTCGTGGAGAAAGCATTAAATTTGCAACTGCTTTAAAAAAAGAAACCGATGCAAAAGAAAAGCAACTGATAGAAGACATAGAACATTTAGAGAGATCTAATTTGGACACTAGAAATTTTGACCTTCTAACCGATAAGAAGGTAGAGCTTGAGCAACTGAGAAAGAAAAAGGTTAATGGTGAGCTAGTGAGGGCAAGAATTCAATGGTTCAGTGAGGGAGAAAAAACCCTCTAAGTATTTTTCTAATTTAGCCAAAAAAAATTTTATAGAGAAAACCGTAAGAAATGTTCAACTTGCTGATGGCACACATGTCATAGACCAATGAGAAATACTTAAATGTATAAGTCAATACTATCAAAATTTGTTTAAAAACAAGGATGATGGTCTAGAGAATTTAAACATGTTTGAGAGTTTTGGAAACACACACGTTAAAGTATCTGATAATAAACTTGGGGAACCTATCACAGTGAATGAATTAACCCAAACTCTTAAAAAAATGAAAAACAATAAAACCCCAGGAATAGATGGTATTACTGCTGAATTTTTAAAAGTATTCTGGGGCGTTTAAAATACTATATAGAAAATGCCATCAATACAAGTTACAAAAAAGAAAATCTGTCTCCAAGCATGCAACAGTGTATAATTACATGCCTTCCAAAAGGGGATAATGATAGAAGAAATTTAAAGAATTGGCGCCCTATCTCACTACTATCTAATATATACAAACTTATGTCAGGTGTTATAGCTAGTAGATTAAAAAGTACTTTAGACACTCTGATATCTAAGGCTGAAATCTGGCTTTATACCAGGAAGGCAAATTAGTGATAATACCAGATTAGTGTATGATTTAATGCATATTACTGAGACTGAAAAACTGCAAGGCATGTTAATGCTCATAGACTTTGAAAAAGCTTTCGATTCTATTTCTTGGAAATTTGTATACAAAATTTTTTGGATTTAATAGCAATTTCATAAACTGGGTTAAATTATTTAACCATGATATATATGCATACGTCTTACATTGTGGAATCTTGTCCGAAAAAATAAATATTGAAAGAGGTTGTAGACAGGGAGACCCTATTTCTCCCTATTTATTTTTATTAGCTGCGCAAATATTATGTTTATTAATAAAGCAAAATAAAAATGTTGTAGGTATAAAAATAAAAAATACAGAATTTAAATGGACACAGTTTGCAGATAATACCACACTTTTTCTGAATGGAACAAAATCTTCTCTACAGGCTGTACTTAACATACTGGAAACATATGGTAACTAATCAGGACTAAAAATGAACAAAGAGAGAACATAGATAATATGGATTGGCCGGAAAAAATTTTCTAAAGATAAATTAGAAGTATCAGTTAAACTAGACTGGGGTGACACAGAATTTACACTGCTAGGGTTAAATTTCTCTGTAGATTTGTCCAAAACGCTTGAACTGAACTACTCAAAGACAATTACCAAAATGTTCAAAGACATTAAAACTTGGAAAGCTAGGAAGCTTACACCAATTGGAAAAATAAGCTTAATAAAAACAAACATACTGTCAAAGATTATTCATATTTTAACATCTCTCCCAGCACCAGAAAAAGTTTTGACAAATATTAATAACATTTCATTTTCGTTTCTCTGGGATAATAAGCCAGATAAGATCAAAAGAAAAACAGTGTGCCAAGACTATTTTGATGGTGGCCTGAAAATGTTGAACATCTTTTCTTTTGAAAAAGCCCTCAAAGTCAATTGGATCAAACGTTTACTTTTCCAATCTAAATCATAATGGACCATATTAATTTCAGAGATTATTGGAAATTTAAAGTAATCTTTACAAATATGATGGAGAATATGTCAGCGTAGTAGACCATAAATTGAATGACATCTGGCAAAATGTTTTTAGTTATTGGAAAATTCTTTGCAAGAACCATCTAATAAATTCAAACAGTGATATACAGTGGAACCTCTATTATCTGACCCTCTATTATCCGAATTTTCAATTATCCGACCTCCAATCCACTCTCCCAACTCTATTTAAATCTGTTATTTTAGGCTTTCCATTATCCGACCTTTCTATTATCCGACCAAATTGTTACTCTCCCAAGAGGGTCGGATAATGGAGGTTCTACTGTACTTCAGTCATGTTTGTGGTACAATGCACAAATTCCTTCAGAACCTCTTTACTACCGTACTTGGGTAAAGAAAGGGATTTTCTATGTTGGTGATTTATTGAAACCAAGTGGAGAAATAATGAATTTGACAGAAATAGAAAATACATATGACCTAAGAGTCCATACATTTTGTATCATAGATTAAAAATTTTACGAAATCGTTTTGTACAGACATATAAGCAACAAGATTATTTTAATTTTATACAACCCACTTATTCACTACAACTGAAAACATTGATTTCTTCCAAACAAGGATGTCAAAAATTCTATAAAATATTTATGAATGAAAGCAAAATAAATCATTTGCCCGTTTACAAATGTAAATGGCAGAATTTCACCTCTGTAAATGATGAACTTTGGAAAATTATATTCACAGTTTGTTTTAAATCAATATTGGATAATTCAGTTGTTTGGTTTCAGTATAAAATATTCTTTAACCATCCAGAGATTACCTTCATAAGATAAAATTGTCTGATCACAACACTTGGGCCTTCTGCCGCATATTTCCTGAAACAATTATGCATTTGTTTTGTGAATGTGGGGTTGTACAAGAACTTTGGCATAATGTATCTCAATGGATTGCAAGGAAAATAGGATTTCAAATAGAATTAACAAATGATGAACAAATATTGGGTTATTATAAAACCGATCAAAATTTTTGGCCATTAAATTTTGTTATTTTAATAACAAAGAAATATATATATTGGTGTTCTTGCAAAGAAATGAATTTAGATATTTATTTTCTTCAAAAGGAATTTTCGAGAGTTTTTATAGAGCAAAAGACTTTGTTCTGAATAAATTTGAATCAAAACAATTTTGACAGAAAATGGAAACAATGGAATGGTTTGGTACAAACTTTAATTGACACTCAAAATATATAAATAGTTGTTTAATGTATTGATTTAATTTGTGTTGATCTAGTGAAGCTATATATATATGTGTGTGTAAATGTAGTTACAAAGTTGGGGATATTTTGTAATTGCTTGCCTTTGTCATGACTGTGGGTACCATTTATTATTACATGTATAAAATTCATAACTGATAAAGAAATACTATAACTAGTGGTTTAATACAAGTTAATAAACGCTACATATAACATCTTTCATTGATATGAAGGCAGTGAAATCATAAAACATTACTGTAAATATAGCAGCCAAATTACTAATTAGAATGCAAGAGCAGAACTGTGAAAAAACTAAGTTATGTCAATCAAGTTTATAGGTCATGAAAACTTCAATACTCGACATAGATATTAAGAGATCAGAGTTCAATTGTGTAATGTTACATTGAATAGAGCCAATGCAAGTACACCACTTGGCCCTGGGGTGCCCTTCAACCCCAGCAGAAAGAACACACCACAGGTAGGTTATATAAAGTTCATAAGTAAACCACCAGCCAAGGGAGGGAGGATGGGAAAGCTGGTAGTTGCTTGCCGTTGGTCGGCAGTTTACAGTACACAACCCTAGCGAACTCTATGTACTGGTTTCCTCTGCCCTTCCAACTACCCGTCGTGATATGACCTGTACAGTGTTGAAAGCGACGTTAAACCCCAAATAAATAAATAAGGGAGGGAGGAAAAAGCACTCATCATTTCAGAAATTTCTTTGATCTTTAATCCAAAGATTCGACTATATGGTTGACTGAGAGCCAGCCACTTCATTATTGTCTCCATTGCTACAAGTGGTTTATTATTACACATGAGAATGTAGGTCTCTTAATCAACAAAAACATTTGAAGATTTCATTTCCTGATGTAATCCTCACAACAGGTAAAATCCAAGTGGCACATATCAGCATGCTCTGGGTACTTCCCTGCTCTGATGAGTTTTTCTTGATCTTTGTTGAAAAGAGGACATTGTAATGATTCATCATCTTGGTATGCTCTCATCAGTACAAATACGTATCTAAAAAGATACCCCAAAAGAAAGGAACATTCTATTGTATTAGTTCATTGCAAATTTATTTGTGATCCGATGATTTTATTGGTAACACACTCGCTTCCTATCACTGAGTCGGTCAGTTTAAGCCTAAGCTGTGTATCAAATACCTTATGCCATTCTTCCACTTTCGTGCACTATTGATTACACAAAGCATATTTATAACTTCGGAGGCTGCTTTGATTGGTTCAAATGGTGGAGAACTGGAAAATAACGTGATTCATCCTAATTGGACCTATTTAAATTACACATATTCTTTAATTTGTAATTTCAAAGATGTTGTTTAAGCTTTTTAAATTTTTATTTCTATATTTCTGGTATGTATTCTGGAGTTTTTATGACCATTTTTTGTTGAAATAAAAGTAAGAGGGGTTCTTTGAAAAAGTGTAAAAAGGGATAGCATATATGGTCATAATCACTGAGCAAAACAACTTTTATTGAACACTTTAACCACAGAAAAAAAGAAAAGGTGTAATTTAAAGAGATCAGGTCCAGGACTACATCACATTAAATACAGTGATAGAAATGTCAGGCTGAAAAGAGACAATAACTTAATTTGAAATTAACAGACAATACATGTTATTATTAACAGTTACACCATGTACTTATGTGAAGAACTACATGTATTTATAGAAGTCAAAAACATCTATTAAATTTATATATAACTTAATTAATTAGTTAAATAAATTCCAGATTAAGTTAACAGTAATTTTATTTGTTGCCAAATTAAGTTACGAAGACACAAATACAACAACCAAGTCCCACTTACACTTTACTGTAATCAGTGGACTTGAAAGGTTAATCTCTCTACAGGATACAATATGAATCACAACACCATAAAGAAACTACCCAGTTACCATCAAAATACGCTTGTTGACTACTCAGGACAGAAATACTCACTTCTAGAGGTAAAATGATAAACGTGTCTACAATTGACTTAATTAAGCTAACTGTAACTATACCGTCCTGTCAGGGATTTCATAACCGATTCAGCATTTTCGTGCGCTTTTTCCCACAGCCCTACGACTTTTGCAGTGGAACACCTGCATTAAGGACTTTAATGATTGAAAAGGCATGTCACATGGCTATTAAATTATAGTAAGAACTACCCTTTGCGTCAGTCGGGAGGCAAACTTGTGATAAAGGAACAGAGGTACAAACAATGTCTTTTGCTTCAGAGAGCAGTAATAAGTCTGCAGGTTTCACTTGTATGTACTGAAGAACAGTGAGAAAGCATTAAGCTAGGGAAAAGTCATGCTTATGGAAATATAATGTTTCTCAAAAACTTCTTCATTAGATCATCTATTATCTGGGAGATGTATTAAATATAGTATTGCTGTACAATGTATTCACCTATATTCTGCCATTCTTTCATCAGAAGAGAGAATTATTCTAAAACTAGGCGTTGTAATAACCTTGGAAAATTCATGGTTACGGAAGTAAAATGTTGTAAAAATATCTCTCTACTACAACATATATATTTAATTCTTAATTCTTGACTGAGTGGATATATTTTAAGGCGACATAATACTTTTTCAATTGAAATCAGCACACCAAATTCGCCCATGATCATTTATCATACAGCAATAAATCATATTTATATTCGTGATACTGATTGGCTAGATATTGGTTTTACTGTTTATTTTTAGTACAAAAAAATTTAGGTGTGTTCCAAAATTACCAAGCCTAGCAGTATTTTACTCAGATTAAAAAAAGTGGGAATGTTTAACATTTAATTGTATAAAATAGCATACCTCATTCTCTGTGAGAAATGGAGCCAGTTCTCTGCTCTAGAGTCTATGACACTGTGAGGATTAGCACTGAAGGTATTATACAACTGCTTTAACCCTGCCAGAGTAAAGTTCTGCAAATGCAATGGCCAATAGTTCTTGCTCCAAGCGATGACAGGAGTGTCATAGCTAAAATATGGCGGTCCACTATTATTCTGAGGGTGAAATATTGTTGTAACAGTTGAAACACTTAATTGTAATGTCTGCTTGAAGTTTTGTCACAAATGGACTTAATGTGCCTAAAATGCTTTGATGTACGTGTTTGATTTATTTTAATATTTGCCCTCATATACATTAATAATGATGATTGTTTCTGTGATAAGTATTGGATAATATAAATTTTTAATATTTATAATAGGCACACAAATTAAATACAGAATTATGGAAAAATGACAAATACTTTATAAACTGGGAATTGCATATATACATACCCTGTTTTAAGTGACAGTCTTGGGAACTGGATACTTATGTACCACTTTGTCATCCATGTAGCAGGAGCAATGGTCACCTCTCCAATGAAAGGTTTGTTAAGCAGTGTAAAAGTGTCTGGAAATGCTATTTCTAATGCTTGCTGGAGCCGGAACTGTTCTACATAACCAACCAACATATTACCCCAGAAAACCAGTTCATGCTTGATCTTGGTATCAGCCTCAAACATGGCCCGATAATATTTATCCATGCTATCTAGAATTGTGTAATTAAGATTATCACAAGAATCAAATATGAGTGATTCCTTAAAACTCCCCCAAAGTTCTTCACTTTTCACAGAAGTGTTTTCAAAATGTTCACCAAATTTTGCAAAAGCTGCTGCAACCTGGCAAAAATAACCAAGAGGCAGTGGGTGTTTTGTGCACGCATTCCTGTGACACTAGAGTATAGTAATATATATAAGTCTTTGTATTTCAGATATCAAATCTATTTAAGTAAGATATGGCCAAAACAACAACACAAAACATTTTACATCAAACAACATAAGATATAATATTTTAGCTGACATTTAACTGTTTACTTCGGTTTATGCATTGATGACGTTTTTTGTAAGCTAGTATGCATCAACAAAATACCTCTTTGAAGATAAGCACATTCCCTTGAGAGAGGCCAGAGAAGCAGTTTCTGATGGAGTCGTCGATATAGTTTTTAACATGTCCAAACAATTCTTCTGGCAGGATATATTTTATCAGAGGTAACCAGAGTTTAGAGTGATAGTCCAGTGGGCCACTATTTGAACACATTCTTATGGAATCTCCTACACTGTTGGAAGCCCTGAAAAATATAAATATTTGTATGACAGCTTAGGAACATATTCAAATGATTAGACTTCACAAAATCTTTAATCAAGCATTGCGCACCTACAACAGCAGCGGCAGCAAACCTGCCAGCAATTGTCTGAATGTTCCTGTCCTCAATATGCAAATCAAAAAATTTTGTAAGACAAATGGACACACATATCTATCTTGTCTCCCGGTGTAATCTTCCAGATTATACCCCTCTTCATTTTATACCCGGGTAGATTCTGCGGGGGGGGGGGGGGCCCAGAATCCAACCCAGGGTATTTTCCAAGGTATACACCGAAGGTAGATTATACACCCCACCAAAATCTACTCCCTCCTCCCAGAATCTACCCCCTTTGTGACTAGTAATATAGAGTTATAGAAAATCAATAAACAGAATGTTTAATGCTATTGTAACCCTATAATTAACCTTGAGACAGCTTTATGCACTGTATTGTGATATAGCTTTATTATGTTGTTTGCACACAACATAATATTCACAGTTTTTATACACATTACTTTAAACTGACTTATAAACCTTTTTACACCGTGTGCAACAGTTTGAGTACTATATTTCTGTAATACATTTGTATTACAAACATTTTGTATTATAAACATTTGTCTATTTTATCTATCTTATTACACTATTTGTAGAGCTGAAATATTTCAATAGATCTGCATATAATTATCATCCATTTTTGAATTTTGACAAGTGATAACACTAGGGTTCAATGGTGTTCTTATATACACTTCTAGGCTACCCCCTCACATTAATTACAATTTAATTTATTACGATTTAATAATATCTATGCCACTGATTTACTGATCTTTTTGTGAGAGCAATCAGCTACTTTAATTATCCCTTTGAGTTCATCAATTAAGACTTGATGAAGCGCCCCATTTTTACACACCATAAGTCTAGTTATTCTTTTAATTTGATTGATTGGGATAAGTTGAAGCTGGACCCCAGTGAACATCAAAAGTTTGCTATCATAAATTGCAATTAGTTGAAGCTGGGCCTCAGTGTACATAAAAAGCCTTGTTAATCTTTTGATTTCATAAATTGCAATTAGTTGAAACAGGGCCTCAGAGTACATCAGTAGTATTGTTATTCCTTCATAAGTTGGGATTAGTTGAAGCAGGACCTCAGTATACATAAAATAGGTTCCATCAATTTAACAGCCAAAAAAGGGTCTGACAAATCTGAATTACCAATGCTAATCACTTCACTATTGACTACTTTCATCTCATAACTTGGTTCAAGTGTTAGCTATGCATGTATTGCAATACTAATCACACACTTTCAATAAAGAATCATATGCATATACATGTGAAAACATTATGTAAATGTTACAAGAATTTATTTCTCAGTGACAAATTTTAAAAACTTAAATACTTAGTCACATAAATTACCAGTTACCTGTATTAACTAAGTAGAGGGGTAGATTCTGGGAGGCTTCCCAAGGTCTACCCCGGGGTGTAATCTATGAGGGTGCAGTAGAATCTGGGAGGGTGCAGTAGATTCTGGGAGGCCACCAGAATCGATCTCGGGGTATACCCTGGTATAAAATGAAGGGAGGTATACTTTCAGAGTTTACACTGGCATCAGTCTGCTATGTTTCCTGATCATGATATACTCTTTCTTCTTTTATGGTTCTAGTGCCTTAAATTCTGCCATGTGATAGACATTAAACAATGCAAAAGTACTCATTGCATAGCATTACTGACATCTGCTAGTGCAAATTTAGTTACATTGAATATGGATTAGAATAGGTAAGAATGGACAAAGAATGATATTCATATTACTCTCGAATATAATTTACCGATTTTTAATATTTTTAAACATAATATATAAATTCTGATTTTAGGTAATGCCAATATGCTACATTACCATGCTCCCATATAAGTCCACACATTTGCATAGTGTTCCCCCTGTGTCCCAATAAGCTTTGCAAATTTGTAACCAATTTCCTGATATATTTTTGAAATCCACAGATTTCTGTTAATACTTGGTTCCATGTTGCTTATCTGTTCTACAAGAATGGAGTAATCCTTCCATGAAGTTTTTATTACATCAGAGTAGTCTCTAGATATCTCAGATAGATCCAAATCAGCATGGATATTGTCCTTTCGTCTGTAGTTAGCTGGAAATGAAGTTGCAGAAGTGTAAATGCAGAAAAATATTTTTATTGTAGTCTTACATAAATAAACCTAACATGGAAAATATATTCAAACTAAAAAAATAGATAAAAGACTTTTTCAAAGCTGACTGAGAAGAAAATGAAAATGTCTTAAATCTTTCTGATCCATTGAGTGAATCATAGATTTATGTTAGAATTATGTTAATAATCTGGCATGTATTGTTTTATATCTTGGGCCCGTATTCATGAAAGGTCTTAGCCAGGGCTTAGGCTTAAAATTGAGACTGTTGTCTCAAGTTTCTGCCCAAAAACTGCTAAGCCTTTTGTCTTAGGCTTAGTGGTATTCACAAAGAATTTAAGACCGGTCTTAGGCTTAGCCAAGGGCTCAACTTTAAGACTGGTTGGTAGTGGGCTTAAATTTTGTAAAGAGGACTTAAATATGGCCGCCATAAACTTTTCTCCACTTCAAAATTTGAAAGGGCTGTAAGTAAAGTATAATTATACAAAACACCTCACTAAAGCAATCTTTGGAAGTTTATATGGGGTAACAAGGTTTTCAATTTCAAAACAGCACTTTTCCTTAGATAAAATGCATTAAATGAAGGCTATATGTCACCAATAGTATAGTTTGAATAGAAAAGAAAGGTCACATGACACAGAAAACCACTGTGGTTATTTGATAATCTTGAACTTAGCTAAGTCACCCTTTGTGAATATGGTTTTAAGACAAAACTTAGCTGAGACAAAAGTCTTAACTTTAAGACTGGATTTAAGCCCAAAACCTGGCTAGGTCTAAGACCCTTCATGAATACCAGCCCAGAACAATTAACAGTATGAAAAAAAAATGATACTTGATTAAGCTTTAATGTATGGGCTTTACCTCACTTTCACTGAACCCTAAGTTTGACTGTTGATATGAGAAAGCAGTATTTTAATATTGTGAATAAATGGTAAAACGATGGGGTAATTTTTCAATTATCCTATGGACAGAAGAAAGAAGAGGTCAAAGCAGTGTACAAGTGTACTTTTGGGGAAAAATTGCGGTAATGTTCAGGGCCGGGATTCACAAAAGGTCTTAAGTCTTAGGCAATTTTTTTGCTTAGACCAGTATTAAAGTTATGACTTTTGTCTTAGTTAAGATTTCTCTTAAATTGGGATTCACAAAAATTGCTTAGCAAAATCTTAGCTGAGACAAAATTTTTGCAAAAAGTCTTAGCTACTTTCAATTCAAATTAACAAATTTTAGTAAAACAAAAACATTTTTCATCGATAAATACACCAAACATTCTCTTCAAAATTATAAAACAGATTTTGTTACTTTTTGTTTGTAAAATTATGTAAAAATAGTAGTCTTTGTGTTTTAATGTGAGTCATCCATTTTTATGATATTATTTTTACCACAAGAAGGTAAAATGTGGAAATTTATAGGTAATTAAATGATGTAAATTTCGATTACAATCAACAGAAATTACTTTTATAGGAAGTATAGATCCCAGTAGTATATATGTTGTTTTCATAACAAAGGATAAAATGTAAATACATGTAATTGAATATTTTAAAAATGACTCAGGTCTGCCCTGCAGTGGTTTTAAAGTTATGACAAAATCTAAGACAAATTTTTGTCTAAGACCTTTTGTGAATCCCATTTTGTCTAAGCAATAAAAAGTCTTAACTTTATGACAAAATTCTTGCACAGTTAAGACTTTTCTCTTAAAGTTATGACAATTTTTTGTCTTAGACCTTTTGTGAATCCCGGCCCTAGAGCTTAAGTTAGAAGTCTGTGGATATGTAATACATGCTTACCAAGTAAATATGTCACACATATGCTTGATTTTCTCATCAATATTCATGACTTGAGTTTGTAAGTCCACTTATATGAATTACGGCTATATGTCTTGATTTTCTTGTCAATATTTATTACTTCAATTTAGCAATGAATTGATTTATTGCCAAACAAATACACTGACTTTCTCCGAAATATGTTAAACTTTGGCAAATGTATATATAATATGCCAGAACAATATTACTCATTTTTAAAATCAGAAATTGTTCTGACATGTTCAAAGTTGTTCAAGATTAATAAATAGCACACACCATATCAATCTATCATTATTAAAATATGGTTACATCCCTAAACAGCCTCAATGTATGAAAGTTGCCCATTGCCCCAGTTTTTTTAATAAAAATTCTTCTTGTTTCTACATTTCAAAAATTTCATTGGATGACCTTTGATCTGGCTCCAATGTTTCCCACTTAAACTTAAATAATCCTCACTCTTGAAAGGAAAGTGAAGCAAGGCAGACTCCAAATTAATTGTTTAAAAATGTCCTTTATTATGAAGTGTCTACATGTTTTACTTAAACGTTATAGAATCTTGTTATTTTTATTAACATGCTGGTTATATATTGCATCAGTCAATGGATCTTTTAAGGTATACTTTTGATTTTATACATTGTATCTTGTTTCAGTATTGGTGTACTTGCATTGTTTTAGCTGTTGAGTGGCATTGTATTGTATTATTTGTATTTAAACTTTAATGTTTATATCAGTATAATCCTCTTGACTCGCTATTAACATATTCTCATTATTTTCAACCTTGTACTGTTTATACCATATCAAAAGTGTTCGATTGTTCTGGGTGCATGGGTCAGCACAAAAGACCCATTGACACAAGGTGTCAAGTGACAAGTGTTGAATTAAATATCAGAAAATCTAGCAATAGTATTGATAGTGCAAGAAAGTGTCAAGTAAAGTATTGTAAATGCTCTGAGTGCTGTCAGTTCTAGGTTGGAGGCGATAGAAAAAAGAATTGACAGAACTGAGGCACAGATGAGTGGCAGGTACGGCCAAAGCTCTAATGAAGTTAAATCCCCAAGGGCATGTTCTTCCTCAGGAGACCTGGATCTTGAGTTGATTGATGCTGAGGATGACGCCATTATTCACAGTATGACATTTATGAAAGGATCCAGAAGCATACAAGATGCGGTGGATCTTTGGTTTCAAGGGTTGGCTACCATAAGATGAAAAAGGTAAGTTCAAATCTCAATAGGGGGTAATGACCAAATATCTGAATACACAAATGACAAAATGTCAAATACCATGGTCCAAAAACTTTGTTTTGGCAGGAACTGCCAGAAATAGAGTTACCTGTTATGATAGTTCGTCTATTTTTCAATAGGTTGCTGCACTATCATGAAAGAAGAAAGTGACGTAAAAGCTAAAAATGCTATGCTCGTATATGCAACTGAACTGATAGAGAATGGCCAGAATTTGAGCTTATGCCCTGCTTCTCTTCCTCTATGTAGGTTGGAGGAGGGAAAAGGTAATTGGCTTTTGACCAAAAATGATAGGCTCCGAAGAACACTTGCACAGAAAGTAGTCAGAAGTAATGTCTCCACTTAGAAAAAAATCTAATGACTCTCAAGGTATCTTATGTAGATTTTTTTTCAGACTGAAAGGTGCCCATAAAAAGGTGATCCTACCACTAGTGGACAGATGTACAGACACATCTGTAGCTTCTGCCACAGCAACGGGAAAAAGTTAGTTCAGTTCAGTTAGAAATGCAGTGCAAGAAAGTAATAGGGATAAATAGTTGCATGAAGCCCAACACAGTGAGACTAAGGCATACCCAGCTTATGTTAAAGAGGATTGGGTAAGTACAATCTTTAGAACAGTAATAATAGTCACAAATACCAATCTTGGCTACTCTCAGAATACTGATTGGAAGTCTGACTATTATCGCTTCAAAGGCTATACTTTTGCTCAGGTACTCAAACATAACTAAAATGTATTCAAAGTAATAATACAATTAGCCATATTCACTCCAGTCGCACCCAAAGGCCAAACATTGCTGGCAGACTGCCTGACCATCAGGTAAAGGTGCACCTCAAAGCAAATGGTACAGCCTGATAAATCCAGTAAATGGAATGTGCCAGCAAACACTGTCAATTGACAAGGTAAGTGATACACAAATACCAGTCCATTGCAAGAACAGATTTACTATCTTTAGACAGCTTGGCTCTGTCTTCCCGAGTTCAGTCAACTTTGTCTTCCTTGATTCATTTGGTTTCCCAAGCATATCAATCTAGTGGTTCAAACAAACAATAGCAAAGGTGTCACAGTGGTATTAAAAAGGTCACAGTGCATACGAAAATGACAGTGTTTTGTCTGATATCTCTACGTCACTTCTAAATCAGAAAGAATTACCACAGAGCTTACTAGGTACCTCCCACGTCCCTGACTTAAGGAAAAATCAAGGTACTACTCCAAATAAATCCTTATTCTGCTGGTAGCATTGCTGTGTCAATAAGTGATGCTCATGAGAGAAAAGCCACGACATTGTGAGTCGGAGTCGGAATAAAAATTACACACATGAACTGATCCTTACTGCAGGTTGGCACAACTTGACCAAAAAGGCCTTATTTGTGCTTCATATGTAATAACGTAAATGTTTGTTGATTATAATACACATTGCAACAGGGCCTTTAACTTTAGCTGCATTAAAATCGTATAAATTCACTTTTTACAGTGCTTTTTGATTGGCATAATTTCTACTTGAAATCAGCCCACCTAGCTTAGCATATTTGGCATGTAGCAGTTCACCAAAGAATCAATTTATGCCCATCCTTGCTTATGCCACCTTACAATGGTATTGATACATCACTAGAAACACACGAGTGTGACCAATGACAACCTATTGCTGACTTTACTACCATTAATTATGTGGTTAATATGGACTTCCGTTTTGTACCAAGTTTAGGGGCCAGTTACACTTTCATGGATCCCCCACGGATATAGGCCATGGTTCCATGTATGGAAAATGACATGGATGAGGGTGGATCATGTAAAAGATATACGGATCTGCCAAGGCTCCGCTACAGAGCACTACGGCTATGGTCAGGTTTGTGAATGTCCTTTTGACTGTTTTTTTTAATATGTAAACCCTTTCTGTGTCAATCTGTAGCAGATCTGGTTAGATCCAGCTATGTTTTGGGCAATATTTGGTGGCACGGAAATGTCACAGATAAAAGGGATGCCACAAGGATATCCAGGATGGGTAAACAAACAATAAGGACGCTCAAAGATGAGCTACAGATGAGATATGGAAGAACTATGGATACTGCATCCAGGCTTCCTGGAAAAATTAAGCATGTTTGATTTTTCTGTAATGGTCTAGGGATCTTATCTGATTTTGACCATGCCACTACGGATAGGTATGGATCATGCCATTTCGGGTCTCACAAGGACATTATGGATGTTACGGATGCCCTTACGGACAGAAGATATGATCTGTAAATCACTCAACATTTTTCAACATTTTCCAAATTAGGTAACCTGCCACGATCCGGCGGTACATCCGGCCATGTGTAACTGGGGTCCAAGGTTTGCACAAATTACTATTACGAAGTGTGTTTAGTTTACCATTTTGCATTTATTTGTTAATATCAAGGAGAAATGTATAAATTCGCCTCTAACAATATCATTACTGGCAAATTAGCATATGTCCCTCCACAAGGTTGTGTTTATGGATACGTTTGTCTGTGTTCTCCAAAAGAAATGAGTTTATCCTCATGATTTTTGATATGGTGAGTACCTGTAAAACAGAAGAGGTGAACTTATTTTAGGGGAAATCTGGAAAATATTTCAGATACAAAAACTCCTGAATTTTCTGAAACAGCCCTCTGTGGAGGTCTGTGCTCTACGAGTACATTTTTTTATTTATATATAAAATTTTGTATTTGTTTGTGGCCAACTTGACATCATTTCAAACAACAATTTCCGAAAATTCATTCATTTTTGTCCATTGCTGCTTTGGCTGTCTTATTATCTAAGCCAAGAAGGTATTATTTTCATGGTCATTTATTTGTCCATTTGTCTGTTATCAGACAATTACTACTGGTTGGAACTTCATGAAGAAAAAAAATCAGAAGATGGGTCTTGGTCCAACTTGGATACCATTATATTTTTAGAGTGATCTGGATCACCGCCTAGATACAAACATCCGGATTTGCTTATTTACTTGTTTTTACATGCCTTAGTGGAGATATGTACTCCATGAGTACTCTTGTTTGGTGTTGAGTCATCCTCGGGAATGTATGAGTGTTGCAAATGACAACCTATTGTTTAGCTGTCTGTATTTTTGGTTTTTGCCAAGTTAAGGTGTATGCCAAGTTATGGCATGGGTCAGCATGCGACTTGTACTTGTATTCACACATGTTTATATGAAAATAAATCCAGTACAGTGTAAAACTTACAAAGAAGAAATAAAGATTTTATTTTAAATTCATCTTCAGCAATCCAGTTAGAAAAAGTATGAACTTACCTAGAAAATGACTAAATCCATAGGTCAACGCAAGAATCACAATACATTCAAATAAATACCCTTTCATGTTGATGGCAAAGGTAACGGCCTTGTAAACATAAATGAAATAAAAAAACTTATTTGCAAGCCACTTTTACAGAATGTAAGCAGAGAGTGTATTGGATATATCTTTGAGGTGCATCACTTATAAAGATGGATTGAAATCTGCATTATCAAAATATTTACATTCTTGAGATATGGTTCCTTATATACATTCATTGTCGACCTTTCCTTATCATTACTTTTTTATCTCTTATATTCACTTGACATACACCTTTGACCTTGAAAAAGAGAGATACCCCTCAATGAAAAAGAAGCACTTAATGAGCACAAACATCTACCAAGTTCAACCAATAAGCTATTTTGTACTGTGTCAACTCATAAAGATAATATCCGACAGGCTCTCCATTATGTAAATTTAATGGCCTATGGGGGCTGCCACAATACCATCTGATGATCATAAAAAACTTGTGGGACCAGACGATATGGTAAGATGTTATGAGAAGGTAAGTGTTGAGCAGCATTCATCACTTACCATATTACTGAAAGCTTTCTTATTGATGTCATGAATGGGTTCCATACTGTGTGAATTTCATGCAGAATTACAGAAAAACAGCATTATATAAATGTACTAACTGATCTAATGAACATAAACAAAAGTTGTGAAACCAATTCAGTATTGACTGCATTGTGCTGAGGATGATTTCAACAGGTTACACCCTTGTGCCCTTTTAATCATGGGCATTTTGGTCTCACCCACAACTCTGGAACACTGAACTTGAACGCCCCTCGACTCTCCTTATTAGAAATGATTTTTGTTAACTAGCGCACTGAGTTCCCCTTAGATTAATCTCCTAACAGACGTAATAAAATTCATGACATTGTTAGAAAATAATTAAGAATTAACTCTCTGTTATGCAAAAATAATGGAGAGTTGACACAATAGAAGGGTCACAGGTCTGGGTTTTATTAACAGATAAGTGACAATATGACATTTCATTATCATGTGACCTTAGACTTGATGGGTTCAAAGATTTCCAGGGTATCATTACAGTTAAACAAGTTTTAAGTTTCTTCAAATCACCCCTTTTCTACTATAAAGTTCAGAAAACCATGATTTTATTATTAAGTTTTCTTTATTCATGTTATGCTGTTATTTGTTTTATTTATTATAGTGGCATGTATAACATAAAACAATACAAGCTTCAATTTAAACACACATATAATAAATTTATACCAAGCCTTTTGAGAGGTTTAGATCATTTTAAGCAATTTCAGTAAAATATTCTACTCTCACATTTTTTTCTTGTAACAAGTAGTTACAATAAAAACTGCCACACTCTTGCAACCCTTCTGCATTATACAAATAAATAAAGCTTCTGAAGACAGGCCTACAATGCTCATATTGTGAGAGAGAAAAATCATTTAAATTTAACTTTGGTTTTTTACAACTACTTACTTAGTCCTTGCGTGAACCATACTTCTTTAGACATCTTGAAAAGTATGTAACCATTTTCTCACACAAAAAAGGCCAAAAGCTACAACAAAGTGTCATCTAAATCATAGAATTATAGCCTGGTAGTGGGATAGCAGAGATATGCACGTGCAAAAAAGGTCTAATTTCCCAAGAAGAGGGTCATTACTTGAACTGCTACTAGCTGCTACTAGCTACAGGCTGCACAGTGGATTTATATACATGCAAGGCGCACGTGAGTGTATCTTACAGCACGTGCAAACAATGTAAGTAAATGGGGAGAACCTACAACACTAGTAAAGAGAATGCACGTGCCTAAGTCTCTCTTAAGTTACCCTTGAGATATGGATGCATTTGTAGCCATGTTGCAAGCACGCATGACCAGGACGTACATGCCCGTACGATGGGATGTAAGAGAGGCTTTACATGATTGTTTGTCATTAACAACCTAATATATGCGTAAAGTATTATTATTATTATGCGTTTAATACATGATGTACTGTACATAAACAAATGTCAGCTCTGTCATGCTATACAGATTAAGTGCTGTAAAAATACTCTTGTTGCATTGCATTTTGTTTTTCCTGGGCGTGTATGTAGGAGCTGAGTTTGCTGAAGGCCGAGTTCTAGGGGCCAATTTACCGAGGGCAGATTTGACAATGGGTCTGTTTGTCGAGTTCCCAGTCAAATTCACTGATGGTATATTTCCTGCCAAAACCATTTTTTTCATCTGTCCTTTGGAGGCCTGTGGTAGCATTTTGTTTATTCACAAAATAACCATAAATTGTAAAAATAAATAAAATGTATTTTATGTGCTTGGTCATGTCATCTAGTTTCAAAATAAATATATTTAATCCGAATGTGGCCTCTTTTTCTCAATCATTCTTTTATGAAACTTTCTGAAAACTTCTCTCCTCTTTCACGAGTACAGAAGTCATATAAAATACACTTATACAAAATACAGCTTATGATTTGTATGGGTAAGAATTAGCAGTGAAGAGTTGGTATGAACGTGTCTCTAAATTTTGGCCAAAATGGAAACAGAGATGCATATCATAGCTCTAAGAAGAGAGAATGGATTCATCATCTGATACCCCTGTTCCACCATTGCAATATGGGGAGCTGGACAATTCGGCCCTTTGCCAAATTGGCCCTCGGCATATCGGCAACCTTAACACTCGGCCCTGGACAAGTCGGCCCCAGGTTAAAAAATGTATAATTTACTGCAGTGAGAGAACTTTTATAGTACTTAATCTCTATCATATGGCAGACTCTACGACTGTCATATATTTAGTATGTACAGTACATGTATTTGGTAATTAATGAAAAATGATGTCAATTCTTTGAAATCATATTACATTTGCTTCATAAGGGTGGTCACTTCTAAAGTGATACATGTATTTGGAAAAAGTGTCATTAATATATATCAAACATATTTGGATGTTTCATTAAGTTCAACATATGTTTTTTTCGCATTTGCTTATGTTTGCATAATTATAAGTGCAAGTAGATAATTACTTTATGTCAAGGCTGATAACTACTTGAGTGATATTTAAGAAAAGTGCACTTAATATACATCAAAGATATTTGGATGCTGTAATCAATATCCTTTTATCCTTGGTAGATTTAACAAAAGTGCAATTGATTAAAAAGAGCTTAAGTAATATGAGAGTTTTTATTAAATCACATTATGATTAGATTGTAATTATTGACATTTGTTTAACATATTCTCTTTGAGAGTATACTAATTTCCAGGGAGGCCGATTTGACTAGGGTACCTTATTTTCGGGGCCGATTTGCTGGGGACCCAATTGGCAAAGGGACGATTTGTTCATGCTTTGCAAGATCCTATTGTGGCAATCCCCCCAAAAATACAACAGCTAGAAGGGCAAAAGAACTAAGTTAACGAATACTGTACTTACACACTAAACGAATATGAACTAAGTGACTTTTCAAACTTGTTAAGCGCAGAATACAGGTATTCTCAAAAACTGCTATTTTAGGATGAATAAAAATAATGTAAACGAAAATCTGTACACTTATTGCTCCCTGCCGTAACTTAGCACAACTTGAACACAAAAACTTTATTTTGGCTTCTTTGAGTGTAGTTGTGTGGATTTCTATATGAATGACACTCGCGCAAGTTGTTCAAGTACTTCGAAGAAATAAAAATAAAGAAATAAACCTTTTACATTATTTGTGTGGATGATAATATTACTTAAATTTCAAGTTATCGACACAATTTGGCACAATTTGCATACAAAAAGTGTCGAAGAAACATGGAAACTACCGAGGATGTCGCTGTGGTCACACCAATGTCTTTATTTGAAATGGAAATATGCACGAGTCTTGGTGGCGTGGTTCCGTCAGGGAAGTACCATTTTTGAAAATCAGATCCGATAGAGTTAAAAATGAAATAACCTCACTTTACGTCTGCCTTGGTGCTATTATTGAAAGAACTAACAAAATAATCTTTTTAATCTACCCCCTTTTGACATAGTTAATTGATATTTACACATCCAAACTGCCCACTTTATCATTTGATCCCCCTTTATCGCTCACATTCCCCGTTATCGGGGATCATCAAACACAAAACTCAAACCCACCAAACCACTCTAATCCACTCTAAAGACCTCAAACATGATTTTCCTTTATTTTTTTACTGGCAATCCAACCAGTTATTACTTCATATCAGCACCATAGCAACTCAAGCATTAAGTGCCCTGATGTCGTCAGTTTCTGCCCCTTCGAACCCCCCCACCACCACCTTCTGTCTACATTTTATCATCAAATCTACAATCTCAATTCCACCTGCCCTACCACCTTTCCGTCTTTTCATCCTACTCCTGCTTGCTGGTGACATAAACCCAAACCCAGGACCACCCAGGTGTCCACAGGTCACCAATGCAAACATTAGATCAATACACCACAAATATCCTGCCATTGCAAAATTTATTTCTGATAATGACACCAATCTCTTCACCATGTCCGAGACCTGGATAAGACCTGACACCACAAATGCAAATCTGTCCGAAATTACCCCACCAGGCAACAAACTCTATCAACAGCCACAAGCGGCCCGTTGTGGTGGAGGATTGGGCTTTTTTGTCAAAAACGGATTGGATCCTTCCGTAGATCCAACAAAGACCTGCACCACCTTCGAAAATTTCCTTATCAAGATAACCCTTCACAAAGAATCCTTTTACCTTCTGAATATATATAGACCTCCATCCTCCAGTACTACATTCTTTTTTGACCAGTTTCAGTCTTTTTTGGAGGACATTCACCATACCACGGAGAATCTGGTGATCATCGGCGACTTCAATTTACACCTCAAAACAACATGTTCAAATTCAAAAACCTTTCATTCTTTGATTGATTCATTTGATTTAACTCAGAAAGTTAACTTTCCAACTCACATTCATGGACATACACTTGACCAGGTATTAACCAAATCTAACAATGACCATATTTCCAATGTCCATACCACTGAAGCCTTTTCCGACCACTTTTCAATTAGTTTTACCCTTAATCTCTCAACCCCTACTACCCAAACCAAGGCTACTGTCACCTTTTGTAAATACCATAAAATTTATAAAGACAAATTGAAAACAGATCTTCTTGCTTCTGAACTACTTAATAATCCTTCCAAGGGAGCCGACACTCTTTATGAACAATATCATACTACTTTGTCTACCTTTATTGACAAATATGCACCACCACACACCAAAAATACCAAGGCGAAGTACATCCCAGGATGGGTTAATGAAACGGTAATTGCGGCAAAGGAGACCAAGTGTTTGTTTGAACGTATTTGGTGCCGAAATAAATCTACCTTCAATGGATCTCAATACATGCAGAAAGTCCACCAGTACAATAAAATCTGCATGCAGGCCAAATCTGAATTTCTCAAAGAAAAAATTCGGGACAATCACCACAACCCACAAAAACTATGGCGAGTCCTGGGTGATGTGTTACACAGAATCCCAGCAAAGATTCTCCCATCTATAAACCCTCCAAAGCTTTTGGCTGACAGATTTGTCGAGTTCTGTACAGAAAAAATTGAAAAAATACACTCAATTTTCTCTACCTCACTCAATTTCCGACACATCACCCCAGACTCTCCTCCACCCACATTCGCCTCTTTCTCTGCTGTAACTGAAGAGCAGGTCACCAAAATTATTCCTTCCCTCTCGGTCCCACCCACAAACCTAGTACACTGACCTTGTCATGTGACTTGCAAATATCTCTGCATTGACGTGCAGGTTTTGTTTTAAATTCAGATACCTCGGCCAATAAATAAATAAAATAAAAGAATATTTTTGGTTTGAAACAGAAACCATTTTCATATGAATATTGCTGACTATTGCAAAAGCCTATCTGCCGTAGCCTCCATGCACCCCCCCCCCCCCCTTCTTGGTATGATCTGGCTTTGCCATTGAACTTCAGATTATTCACCTTGCAGTTGCGTCTTAGAGCCTGTCAGTTGATTGAGATTTGGCTCTATAAAAGTCAACATTAGATTAGATTATATTATGTTGACTATTACCAAAATAGTCGACACTAACTTTGGCCCCCTTTTTGGTCTGTAAATGTAAGACCAGTATTTTGTTTTCTCAATATTTTGCGTAAAGTCTCAAACATTGTTATTCAATCTTAGAGAGAGATACATATTTTTACATGTTGCGGTTTCAAGTAAAGTAGATATAATTTAACTTGGAATATTTTGCCAAAACTTTTATCACAACTTACAACTCAAATTTTTGTTGTAAACGTTTCACAAATCCCTTACTTCAAAACACTTTGAAGTGTTTTTTTGTCTGACTTCATAACAACCAAGATTTAGATTTTGTTACCTTGAAATTGAAAAAATCACATATTTTCTTTGATATTATCCCAGCAGATGTTCCGATTTTGTTGCCAATTAAACAGATAACTGTTTTCTAATTTTTAATAATATTTGAATTATGTCTCATATTATAAATTTTTTACCTGGCATTTGTTTGCCAGAGAGATCATTGTTCGGGTATTGCATTAAGGTCTGAAATTTTTTAATAATTTTAGTACAAACAATATTGTCAGTTGTGTCTGGTTTTCCGAATACATAACATAATTAGGTAGTAAAATTTGCCCCCTTAATCTGTCATTTGTTCTGCAGACACTAAAGGGGTCACTTTGGAAAATTACTCATCACTTCACACGTTCAAACATTTTATACAACCACATGTTTTTGTAGTCTTAGGTTTTTAGTGTCTTTTTACAATTTCTGTTTTTATTGACTTTTAGGTTTTAATTGCCACTATTTCATATGGTTCAGAAATATAACATGAGGTCTGGGAAGGTTACCTGTGCAGTTACAGTTGTCTGATAACCAGGACTTTATGTTGCAGGTGCTGGATGGTAGCCAGCCAAACCCTGCTCAGTGGCAAGTTCTTTCTGATACCTCATACGGTGGCGAATTAGATTGTTCAGATTTGATAAATTCATGTGACAATGATGCAAATGATTAGCATGTTGAACATAGGTCACACAATAAGTTCACAACTGAGAACAACATGCCGAATAATAGGCATCATGACATTGCTCATCTGGTAGTAAATCAGACAATTTGTATCAATAGCAAAGAAGAAATAGTTCTAGGATTGATAAGCTTCAGAAGAAAAGTTGCAAAAAATCAGTGCATGAGACAAAAATTAAGAATAAAAAAATCAAAAAATCCAAAACAAGTAAGACTTGGCGAGTACTTCAGGTTCTGCAAGTCCTGGTTGTGTACACAAAATCAGTAGCGTAGAAAGCCATGCCCCCCACTTTTAAAAAGTGTGTGTGTGTGGGGGGGGCATCATATCTCCCCCCCCCCCACTTTGTGACATTGGAAACCCATGGTATCTGATAAATTTTAGATACTTTTTCAGGAAATTCAGTCTATCAAGGTTAAATATATTTTGAGATTAACTATTTAAACTATTTTAACCAGATGAATCCAACACAATTTAAAGTTATGAAAAATATAACCTTAAACATATAATATTAAGAAACATGTCCATGTAATTTAAAGTGCAATGAGATACTGATGTAGCCACTGTATGATTTAAATATGTTGCTAAATTTATGTCACAACCTTTGACTACTACTAAGGACTTTAAGATGTCATTGCAGTGTGTGGTAGGTAACTGAGCCATAAGAGCATGTAGTGTTAAAAGTGTGTTAGTGTCTCAAATGTAGTTTATACAATATTTTAAAAAAAAATGAGAGAAAGATCTGTCAGACAGCACTATACTTCAACTAGAGTGCTTTTAGTTTGTATCCTGAGCAGTTTCCTAGCTACATTTTCTTTTGCAAAGAGGGATACATCTATTGAAAGTTGTCAATGGTATTTTAATTACATGAACGAGTTTTTTTGAAGGGATGTTATAGATGAGTGAGGAGATTATCTACAACCAAACTGAGGTGTGCATACCTCAAAATATAGGTCATCAAAATATAAATGCATTTATATACAACTTTATTCTTGTTTCTTTCCAAGGCTTTGGGCAAGAACTGTATTGCTTTTTATTCAATTCCACGTCATGATGCAGTGAGTTTAGGTATGCTGTGCCTAGTGGTTGTTTTCATGGGATGCCAAACCCAGTCATTCTGTAGCCCAATCACATTGATTATATTTCAGTCCCCCCAATGACCCCTCCCAAGACAGTCAGACAACAGAAAGAAGGTAATAATATTTAATATACAATAACAAGTAATATGGTATACAATTACTAAAACTACAGTCTTTTTACATGCCCATGAAGATACACAAGTGTTAAACATTCACGTTAGATTAAGGTTTACTATGAGAAGTATGATTGCATACATGATATATTTCCACAAAAATATGAATACATAAGATCAACACAGAACTGATCCAAAAATACATGATAATTTGGAATTACATATGTGAAAATATCTAACCATAAATATAAATACGTCAGACCAATACATAATCCACATTTGATAAATACATGATCCAAAATAAATACATGATCATTTCTGGAATTACATATGTTAGAATAAATTACAAAATGTAATCTGAATCAATAGAATCACTAAAGTTTTATGTTACATACCCGAGAGAGATGAATTTACACCTAAGAGGAACCCATATCACCCAAGTAGACTGAACTCAAAAAGTACCCCAAAACACTAACCACTCAGGGTGACCCAGGTAGATTCATGATAAATAATATGAATGTATAGACAATTTTTTGAAGAGGAGTACATTATACGACAGAAAAATTATTTAAGGGGACATTATAAAAGTACCTCAAACCCAAACAAGCATCATAGCAATATGTGCAGGAATATTTTTACATAGAGTACAGGCGGGAAAAAGTAGTTGCTACTTGAGAAGCATTGTCTGGATTCGAATGTATGTAAGACCAGACACAGTCTGAAGACCAGGTTTCTTGAAACTTGATTTGTTGAAGAGGGACATGACTGGAAAAAGCTAATAAAGCTCCAGATTTTTGAAAAGAGTGAAAAGTAAAATAATGAGGTGGGTAGCCTAACTTAGTATTCAGATAGGTCAGAGTCTTCCTAACCTTAGAATCGATCAGAACTTTCCAGCCTGAAGGGTATTTATATTGGAATAATGGTTGATTTTTCACAGGGAAGTACGTGGCTAATAGGTTTTTCATTGCTTTCATGGGACAGATTTTAGCTTTACCTAAGCCAGGCAATGAAATAATTTTTACTTTGTCACGAGACTAAATGGTTTTTGACCATTTTAACAGGACTTTTAGGATATTACCCTGGAAAAAAATATCACCTGCAGATAAATGCCTGGTAAAGTCATAGGAATCAAAGGAGTGAGGGCAGAGGTTTGAGAGGCGTAAAAACCCAAAGAAGGCCATGAGGAATAATGCTTTGAAGACTTGGCCCATGTATAATTCATCACAGTGAGCCACCAGGAAATATAGGTCTTCAATACTGATGATATTGCACCTAGAGATTTTAAGGGGTCTATTTATTCTGAGGGACTTAACATAGTAATAGATTCTTCTACTTTCTAGACATTTAGTAGGAAGACCATAAATTACGAATTTGGCTTTAATAGCAGACACATAGTTGCTCAACATGTTAGGAGAAACACCATTTTCATTTAAACATTCTAAAAATGCAAGCAAAACTTTTACATTGACACTTGACATCAAAATACCCATGTGACAACAGAAGGCCAGGAAAACCCTGAACATTGAGGCGTAGGCAGCCTGTGTACTTGGCCTGAAGGCAGAATTCAATCTTGACAACGCTTTCTCTGTCAGACCTTTTATTCTGGAGCGACCTACAACAAAGTATAGCATCAGTTAAATATCATTATTAAGGTCAAGGTGACCTAATGACACATGTTGCCATTGGGCATTGGGAACCCGACTATGCAATTTTTTATCACTATCTACATACTGAGTCCATCTGGACAATAAATCAGCTGTTACATTAGCTTTACCAGCAATATGTACAAACTGAAAGTCTATATCATAACTTGCAGATCACAACCATATGTTTCTGGCACAGGCAGCCATATAAGGGTCTTTTGTCCTGCCTGATTGCAACACACATACAACAGCCATGTTGTCACAAAAAATCTTTACTCTTTTCCTCTTCCAGTATACCCCAAACAGTTTAACAGCAACCAGTATGTTGATTATTTCCAAATGAACAATGTCTAGGTTTTGGTGCCCTATGGGGATGGGGGAGATGGTACACCAAGTTGTTGAAGACCCCTCCTAACCCTTGTAAACATGCATCAAGATGCACTTGAAAATCAACTGGTTTATGGTCATAAAGGGAGACGCCATTAAACTTTGGTAGAAAATTTTGAAACCATCTGAGGTCTCTGTGAAAATTATGGTCAAGAGTAATATGAGTATGACCATGAGCATTTCTGAGGACTTGCAACATACGGTTTAGGAACATCCTAGCGGGTTTTACACACTTGTGAATGTACAAGAGATTTCCTAGCAGGGACTGAAGTTGTCTTTTTGTAAACAAATAGGTTTCAGCCCTTGCTGCAAATATCTATGAATGATGCTTGCTCTACTCAGCCCATGTTGACTGACCAGGCCAAAAATATTTTGGTGGGAAAAAAAAACGAAAATGGGTCTTTGGCAGGGGTTTCTCAAAAAACTACCAGCAACATCATCCCCACACATAAGCAGCTTGTTAGCAATGGTTGTTCAAAAAATTTTGACATAAATAGAGGTTCCAGGCATGCAACTGCTTTACCTCACAAGTTAAATGATAAGTCGGTACAACAAGCAGATGAACCTTTCAGAAGGGATTCAATTCAGAGTTGTAGTACTATTGGTACACTTTTTCATACGGATTCTTACGGCACAAACACGGATAGTCTCAGCATGCACAAGCTGATTGTTGATCATACTCGAACCGAAAACTTAGAGCCTCAATATCAAGAGATGACTTTAGAGCCATCTACTGATTTAGAAAGTACTGCACTATATGACCACATGTTTGATCAATCAGAGTCGAAACAATCGAAGGTCTTTGGTTTTATTCCAAAATCTCCATTAAAGCTATATGCAGGACCCCAAGTTACTTGGAACGAAATTCCAGATATATTCCAAGCGCATACATTAGTCAAAGCTAGTAACTTACCCAATTATATGGGCTGTCGTATACCTGTGACTTCAGGTCTTAATATTTCCAAATGGAGGCATTATCTAGCAGGCTATTGGGATAAGCAATTATGTGATTTATTAGAATATGGCTTTCCCCTTGATTTTGATAGGAAATGTCCATTGAATTCTGTGGAAGAAAACCATACTTCTGCCAATGACAATGCAAGCCATATTTCAAAATTTTTAGAAGAAGAACTTCAATATCAGGCCATACTAGGTCCTTTTGACAATAAACCTATTGATATGCATATTTCTCCTTTACTTGTACGAGATAAACAAAACTCTAATGCAAAAAGGACCATAATGGATCTTAGTTGGCCCAAGGGTGCCTCAGTAAACAATGGGGTCGCCAAAGATGTATATTTAAGCACTCATTATGAACTTAAATTTCCTTCAGTTGACCTTATAACGAATTCCTTGCGAAATCTTGGTCCTTCTGCACAAATGTTTAAGATTGATATAAGTAGAGCCTTTCGTCACATAAAGGTCGACCCTGGCGGCATTGACTTGTTAGGCATAAAATTTGGAAACCAATACTTCTTAGACCGTTCCTTGGCGTTTGGATTTCGTCATGGATCTCAAATTTTTCAGCGTTGTACAGATGCCATTCGTTACATAATGGCTGCACATGGTTATCCCCTATTGTTTAATTACATAGACGACCTAATATATACTGGTTTACCGTCTCAAATGGATGATTGTTTCAATTTTCTCAAGAATTTATTAGTAGAATTAGGTTTGGACATAAGTCCCAAAAAATTGGTTCCTCCATCTACTTCAGTTACTTGTTTGGGGATTCTAATAAATTCCATTCAAAAAACCATATCAATACCTCCAGAAAAATTAGCAGAAATCACCCAGTTATGTATAAAATGGAGCACTAAGACATACTGTGGTAAACGAGATCTCCAGTCTTTGCTGGGTTCTCTGCTATATGTATCAAAATGTGTTAAACATTCACGTTTTTTCCTTAACAGAATGTTAAAACTGTTAAGAGATAATCATGACAAAACTAAAATCCTTATTACACCTGAATTCCAAAAGGATCTAGCATGGTTTAACTCCTTCTTATCTCATTACAATGGAGTTACATACTATGAACAAACAAATTGTCAATTTGAAGTCCACTTAGATGCCTGTCTTACAGGCCTGGGTGGTAGTTATGAGTCCATGGTGTATGCACTCCCCATACCTAAGGACTTTATGAACTACAATATCGCTCATCTTGAGATTTTAAACATAGTAGTGGCCCTTAAGGTCTGGGCCCAACATTGGGCCAATAGACGTATAAAAATTCATTGTGACAATATGGCGGTGGTGGAGGTATTACGTAATGGTAGGGCCAGAGATAACGTCCTGGCTTTAATGGCAAGAAATATATGGCTAATTTGTGCAATGTTTAATATTCACATTGTAGTTTTGCATATACCAGGCAAGAATAATGTTTTAGCGGATCTGCTCTCTAGATGGCAGTTTTCATCTGAGAACCATTATGCCTTGCAGCGACTGTTGCCTACACCCATTTGGGTTCCTACTCACTTGGATCTCACATTGTTAAATTATAGCATATAATCTAACTTTCTTTTGTAGATTTTGTTGGTAATGCAGCCCAGCTAGCCTCCTCTGCTTGTGCAAAGTTACTGTCTGGCTTTCGCCCTTCCACCTTACAGCAATACCATAGAATGTGGGTGGATTTCATCAGTTTCCAGGCGGCAGCTGGGCTGCCTTTTTATCAGGTGAATGTAACACTTCTATTGTCTTTTCTTGAATATCTTCACGAAAATAACATTAGTTCTGGTCAAATGCAAAACTACTTGGCAGCCCTTAGAGCCATGCATATAGCTCACGGGCTTGAGACAGCTCCTTTTAAGGATGAGCGGCTGCCTCTTTTCTTAAAAGCAATCAGGATTCACAGACCATTTCATCCCAAGGTGCTAGCCCACCTAAATCTTTCATTGCTGGAAAAAATTATCAATCTCAGTGATCATATGCAATTTCCACAAGTTTTCAAGCCACTATATTTGCTTATGTTTTTCTCTTTTCTCAGAATGTCCAATGTCTTACCCCATGCAATCCATCAATTTGATTTTTCCAGACATTTGGCTAGAGCAGATGTGATTTTTGGGATCACCGGAGCAGTATTGCTTATCAAATGGTCAAAAACCATGCAGAATCGTAGAGATTTTGTAACCATTTCACTTCCTGACCTAGGAGGTTCGCACTTGTGTCCTGTGTCAGCACTTAAGGAAATGTTCCAGTTTTTTCCAGGGTCAGATAATTCCCCAGTATTTGTAATCCCCAAAAGTAAAGGCTTGGTTCCCCTAACGGATTCAGTAGCTCGCAAGCACTTAAAAGATGTGTCTAAGTTTCTGGGTTTGAACCCTTCACTTACATTCCACGATTTCCGCAGGGGCGGGGCTGCCTGGGCGTTTCAGAATGGGGTTCCTCTAGAGCATATTATGAAACATGGCATATGGAAGTCTGATGCTATTTGGGCTTATCTTTCCTCTGCTGTCAATGCTGTATCCCCCGTTGCCCTTGCATTTCAACAGGCCCTACGTCACTAACACTACTGGGGCTTGGGTATCTTTCCTTCACCCTATACATTGCTTACATGTCAGTCATAACAATTCTATTTAAAATATTTACATTTTAATTGTTAAATGAAGATCAAACAGGTTCTGCAATTTAGAATACACTGACTTTACCTACTGGCCTTCTTGCCTCACCCGGCCACGTCTGTCAGCTGGGAATTTGACCTCTGTTTGACCTTGGAGGTCTTGCCTGACCTTGCATAACTTCCTGTGTCTTTGCATGATTGCTGCTCGATTGGCTGGCAGCTTGGGCAGTTTATAGAACCAAAGGACTCTAGATATGTAATTATTTATTCCTGTCCAAGCTGCTGGCCTCTCGGTGACCTTGTCGTGTGATATTGACCTTCAAGGGTCGAAGGTCGGGACCTCACCTTGGAGCTGACCTCGGCTAAAGTTCAAACACATGTTTTACTTGCTGGGTGGGTTTTTTGGCCAGCTAAGGAAATACAAGCATAAAATTTTATAATGTTTTAAATCATGTGCCTGGTTAAAAACAGGTAGATATAGAAAACTTAAAATATAAAATTAAAATAAAAAATTTTAATCCCATACTGTTTTTCATTGTAAATTTCTTAACTTCTTGGGAACTGTGAAAATTATGGTCAAGAGTAATATGAGTATGACCATGAGCATTTCTGAGGACTTGCAACATACGGTTTAGGAACATCCTAGCGGGTTTTACACACTTGTGAATGTACAAGAGATTTCCTAGCAGGGACTGAAGTTGTCTTTTTGTACATTGTTTTTTCTCAGTCCATTCATGAACCATTTCACTAATTTTTTGTAATTTTTCCTCAGGGATGGAGACAGATCCTGCCACAGTGTCAATTTCAATGCCCAGGCAAGTGACCTTAGTACTAGGAGGTACTAGTTTTTTACTGCTGATAGTGAGACCCAGACGACCCAGTAGTTGGTACAGAAAGTCATAGGAAGCCCTAGCTTCAGATGGGATGCCAAACCCCACACAATCATCAATGTACCCCACTATTTTGTGGCCATTCTGATGCATGATATAACGCACAGCGTCACTGCAATGCTGAAAAATCTGTGAACCATGTTTTGTCCCAAAAGGTACGCAAGTATCGACGTAAACGTGACGCCAGGAGAGCCCTAGAAGGTCATAATCCAATGGATCCACTTTTATGTGTCTAAACGCTCTTGAGATGTCTATTTTGTATAAGTGACAACCTTTTCCTAAGAATTTTAACTGATCAGTGATGTGGTCAATTGTGGGGAGGGTGAGAAGAAAATCAGTGCCTAAGTATAAGGTTTTGTTGATACCTGCATTGACAGATTGACCTAAAGGCCAACTGAGGTCAACAATGACCCTGCGATTGTCAGAATTAGGTTTTTCTCTGGTTAAAAATGGTGAAATGTCACCTCCAGGGCAAGGGTGATGATCAAAAGGGCCAACAATAGCTTTAAACTGTAATTCTTCAGTCAGATAAGCCTCAATGTCCACAGGATACTCAATGGCCGACTTGTGATTCGAACCCTCCCACTGTAGGGGTGAACCCCTATTAAAATCCAATGGAAACCCAAAATATAACAGGTCAATGAGTTGGGAGTCCCAATAACCGACCAATTCTATTTTCCATTCATCTAGGTTCAGTTGAGAGCCGACTTTCAGTCTTGCACCCAAATAGTTAGGTTTGTTGTACTGTTTAACAATTTTATGAGCAGTGATGGGACAATAATTCTCCATGTTATTGATTTCAGTACTGCCTGACAAACGGAAATCACTCATTGGAATAAAACCAAAGTTGAAATCAGTTTGACTTTTCCAGAGCTCATGTGTTATTACATTTACAAGGCGGGACTGATTTACCTTCATAACAAGATTTTATCAGTATAGAACTAAAATACTTATCATCAAGTCCGTTGATGTCAAACACCTTCATGTTATCATTATCCCTAGCAGTAACACTCGTTTCTGCATGCACAGCATTTTTACTTTGATCATATGCAGTGTTTACAATGCGTGGTTCAGTATTGGGTTCACTATGCTTGTCAATATTACTGCCACAGCGAGGCCGTGAATGTGTGTTAAACAAGTAAGTCTTTCCAGAGGCGCAGCCCTTGACTGCATCAGCATAAGATCTACCATCATCGAGAGCAATACTTGCATGACTGCTTGAGGAGACGCCGCCATCTTGGGCAAAACTGCTAATAACAGTGGCCTTATGCTTGTTATGACTGTCTTGACACAAACTCATTACTCTTTGCTTTGGCATGCATAGGAGAGCCTCAACCTCTGAACATTTGAACCCAGAATTTGTCACATATCTAGTGTTATATTTTGTTTTGACTGGGGGCACCCCCACATTTGCAGTACTGTTTATACTTTTTCGTACACAAGTAGCAAGATCATTAGATTTATAGCTGCCACTGAGAGCTAGATTCAGCTTTTTACTCGTTTTTTTAACTCTTTTTTGCTCTGCAATCTTTTTCAGAATGGTTAAGTTGCTTACCATTTTCTAAACAATGAGCACATATGTGCCTGTGAAGTCTACCATTAGTCTCATGATCGTTAATATGACTACATGTACCTGACTGAAAAAACTTGCAAAACCATGGATGCTTGTTGCCAGAATCATTACTTCTACCAAAAAACCTTGAAGTTGTGACATGTTTTTGAGCATGAGCCCTTCTTATATGGTCAATTTGACCAGTATCACTCCAAGTTACAGCCCCCCTTTCCATTTCACATAATAAAATGGCATGTGAAGCCTTAGCCCCCTGCCAACTGAAATCAGTGGTGTCTTCCATCAAATCAGAAAGATAGGTGAGCATGATCTCCCTAGTTTTTTGAGATTTTTCATCCAAAATGTTTCTGGCAAAACGCTGGACCCATTGTGACCACGTAAGCTGGTCATATGACAACCTTTGTTTAGTAGTACCACCAAGGATAGAATCATGGGGCCAAGCTACTTTTTTACTCACAATACAATCAACATTGCCCCCTCTTTTTGACTTTAACTTCTGTTTTTGATTACCTTGAACAAAAGAACATTATTCCAGCTCACGTAGTCTGGAATCTACTTGTTGTTGAATGTCTTTACTTGATTTTAACATACTCAGACTAGGCACCAAAGATTCATCAGAAGAAGAGTCACTTTCTTGAACAGGTGATGATTTACTAGCCAAAGAAAGACTGTTTCTGTTTCGAAGAATGTTGTTTCACTTGAGCTACTTCATCTTCCATGTGATCAAGCCTTGAATTCACCCTTTCCAGCTGTTCCAAGAACTTTGTCTGCACATCTGACGCCTTTTCAGAGCTCTGACGCTTGACAGGTGACACTGGAGTTGAACTGTGACCTTGTACTTCGTCCACATCATCAGCCAGTAAATATTTACATTTCTTCCCAGTTGGTGGGACATGCCTCCCAAGACACTTACTGCATTTTGATTTGGTACTTGGCATTTTCAAGCCCTTTTAATTTATAGTCAATGTCCTAAAAATCTGGAAATATAAAGAGGAACTGTGCGCTGTATAAACTAACTTATGCCTGCTTTAACTCGAGGTAAAATGTGAATAAATATCAAATCTCAGCCAACATGGCATGCAAGAATAACAAGGTTAGACCGTCCCTCATGTGGCAGAAAAACAGGCTTAAGGTTGTCTATACAGTGCTCAGATAGTCAAGAATCCACTGGGTTCAAGACTAGAAACAGCAGGTGCAGTTCAAACACAAGTCCACTATCATATTAGTAAGTCCATATTTCAATCATATCATGACATAGCACAGTCATTAAATGTTTCTGATTAAGAACAAGTGATTTTAAAATGACTAAAAACACATAAAAACGTAGATAAAAGTTTTCAATCGGATATAACAACATTGGGAGCCCACAAAATTTTCTAGACTTGACAGTTCTGGCTCAAGAAATTTTATGACCACAACTGAGCACAAGCACCCTAGCATCATTAGCCCAGCCAATCAGGGGCCAGGACACAAGTTCCTAGAATTGACTTTTACTTGACCTCATGAATATTCATGAGAGAATTCACGCCTTTGGCACTTTTCCAAAGACCCCCAATAATTTCAAACCAAATCAGATCATCACCAGGGATATGGTAATTACTAAGACATGACCCTCTAGTCTGGTACCCGACCTAGACCAAGAGGAGGGCCAGAGGGACTGACCCCCCGAGTGCCTAGACACTCAGGAAGACATTGTCCAAGCCACCTAATATGTTTTAACTCAATAACCCATTGACACTATTATTGCTCGACTTAAAACCCAGGTTGACAAATTATTTTTAAAGCACTTTATTCCTATAAATATATAGTAAGTAATACAACAAAGGTTAAAGTATAGGGTTTTACATCCCATTCAATAGCCAGAATCATACAGGGATAGGCCCTCAGCATCCCCACATGTGGGATTCAAATTCATTACCCCAGAGATGGTTGCCTATGATCAGATGCTGAATACAACTATAACAAATTTTTATACAGTTTAGGTTTAACTATTTGCAGATTAGTGTGGATCCAGAATGGATATGAGTTTAGAGACCCTATGGCCTAATGAAGATCTCCTTTGAGCAATTTTCTAGTTTCTGAATGCCCTCACCCTCTAACTGCTTCCCGAATTTTGCTTATGTTAACTTGCAAGTTGTAATTTGATCATTTTGTGTTTAATCATACTACTGTTTTAAGCAAAATTAACCATTGATTTTTTTTTGTATTTTTTCAATGATACAGTAACTTCTGTTAGTATAAAAATTTGTTGTATATTCATGTAAGATTAATTTAAGATTAAAGACAAATTCTTCAAATTATTTTGCAGTGTATGCCCACTTTACCTTTGTTCCAGAAAAATGATACTAATGGTTTGAAATAATAGCTTTAGGACTCAACCCCCCAAATTACAAAAATATTTACTTAACATCCCCTTGACTCCTTGAGAATGGTATCACTTCAAGTGGTGTCATAAGTTAAGGCAACGGCTGAGTTTAACTTTGGCTCCCCCACTTTTCATTTGCTTCCTACGCTACTGAAAATGTCACACATGCCCAGATGCAGCCTGCTGCCCAAGTCAGATCTGATGGTGGATTGCCAAGTGGGCAGTCTAGATATGATCAACAAATGCAATCTCAAGTTGATCAACACCTTTGGGAGTTAGCAGACCTTCCCCAAACAGGTATTGTTACTAAGGTTAAATGTATAAGTGGGGTCACGTTCAAGATTTTGTATTTACTCATGTTAAATGGTCCCATGAGTTTGTGCTGTCTGGTTCTACTGAAGACTGTATTTCTTATAATCAGCTCACAATGCCTCAGTGAAGGGCTGGCTTTTGACACCATGAGAGTAGAAACGAATTAAAGTTTGAGAGACCATATGTTAAACAATGTGATTGATTTTGATGGATAATGCAAATGATTTCTCGTAGAGTGTGGCAAAAGCCAGCCATGTTGTTGTCCTGTGTCAAATGCAACAGGGAGAGGTCACAGGTTATTGATCATTGATTGCATTAAAAAGCAAGTGCACAAATACATGTTTCACAAACTGTTCAAATTGCAGGTATGACCACTAATGCTAAAAGAAACCACACAAAAACTGAAAAAATCTATTCCTTGTCAGTTCTTTAATCAAGGATCTTGCCCTTATAGTAGTACACAAAAATGCAGAGGTGTTCATGCAAACACATATGTTCTTTCTTTTTTGCTTCTATAAAAATATTTTCCCACATTGAAATTCAATGCAGGAAGAAAAAGTAAGGGGAGTGAAAAACGATGAAGTTAGGGCACGAGTCATTTTGCTACTCGTGTCCACAACCAATGTTTTTTTGCTACACATATTGATAAATGTAGAGTCAACCAAGAATTGCAGACCAAGTCTAGTTCTTAGCTACAGTGATGTATGCAAAATAAAGTGTTTACAACAAAATAAATACCAAGTCATATGCACAGGTAGAGATGGATCAAAAGGTGTACAGGGTATAGCAATTTCGATTAAACCTTTTCAGAAATGTTCCAACATTATTTGATATATCATGAGAAAATTTGATTATCTGAACCTCTTGATTTAGATTGCTGATTTAATATATATTGGTTTACCATCCACCATACATACATCTGATACTTTCTTATTGCAGTTACTTCAGGATTTACGTTTACAAAATTAGTCAACATAAAATAGTGTCTCCTTCCACGGCTGTAATATGCTTGGGAATATTAGTTGATTCAGTTAATCAAACTAGCTCTGTTCAGGATGGAACTTGAACTTCCAACCGCATCTGGTATTTTTATCAATCCTACATGTGTAGTTTGGTTTGGGAGCTTGGGGCTTTTCCATATGAAATTTTATAATTTTGGCCTTATCACATGACCCAATTGGGTAATATTTGGTTTCTGTGATATTTTCAATTAAATTCAATCAATAATTCTAAAGATATTTAAAAAAAGTTACTACGTTATATATTTTAACGTAGATACAATTTCACAAATTGTTTCATCCATGGACTTCTTTTATCCCTTGGTTTGCACTTTGGCTTCTGGGTCTTTGATCTCTTGTAAAAAATTTCAAAATTTATTCCCTTACACCCACCACCTGGTCATCATATTTGACCCCCTGTACAGAATTGCATACATTATCACATCTTGGTCACATGTAATATTATAATGTCATCTTACATGTTTCTGGGCTTTCAAACGAATTAGATATAAAAAGGATTTGAGAATATTGAATAATGACAAATTATAATTAATAAATATATAAGCTCTTTGTTGGTTTCTGTGTTATAGTCTCTTCCACAGTGCTATGTGCATGTATGTTACTACACGACATCAACAATTTACAGTTATGGGTTTACCTTCATAATTCATATGTTACCTTCGAAAAAAGAAAAATGGATATTTTATACAAACTTTTGTTACTTTTAAATCTGTACATGAAAATTTGTGGTCCAAAAGTATAAATCTCATATATGTCAGTTTTTGAAGGAAGATATTGTCAATTTTTATTCAAAAAAGTATTTATGCAGGAAGCAACAAACAGTATCGGTAGCTTAAAATAGTGAATTTTACAATGAGCTAACACCTTTACAATGCCTTAATTTAATGGTTATTCTGCATTCTTGTTTCTAAATTATATAGCTCAGCCAGTGAATTTGAAATCACCTAGTGAAGTTCACAACCTGCGCTTGAAAATATAGAGGACAAATAATATTGACATCTACATAAAGTAAACAAATACTTATAACTTGTTTATTGGTGAATGGTGACAATACTTTACTACTGTCATAAAATGTAAGTGACAAACGTAATTGGGTGTGTGGGAAGTTTAATTGAAGAGACACAGGTAAACTGACTTAAGCACACAGTTCGTATATGTCTAAAGTATGTGAAATGCCACTAATCTCTCACAGAAACCAGGTGTCAACATTTGTACAACCATCACCTGCTGTTTTGAAAACCTTATAATGCTTACTGTTAATTTATTTTTATTGTTTTAACACCTTGCCCATTGTCAGTTTCAATATGAATATTGTTAGTGCTGCACGGATAGGAGACTTGTGTGCAGTACAGGAATGCGAAGAGTGTGGACAGGATATAAATGCAACATACAAGAATGAGAGGACAGCCTTATACTGGGCCAGTGTAAAGAAACATGTGAGTATGGTGAGGTGGTTACTGGAGAGAGGAGCAGACACTGAGGGGTGGGGGTGGGATTTAAACTTGCCCTGCACAGTACTCATACAGGCAGCCAGGCAGAACTCTGTAAAGATTGTAATGCTACTCATACAACATGGTGCCCAGATAGCTGTACAGGATGTTCATGGATGGACAGCTCTGTCATGTGCTGCATGCAATGGATACCTGGATGTAGTGACAGAGTTGGTACAACATGGCACACAGATAAACCTACAAGAAAAGAATGGACGGACATCCCTGTGGTGGGCTGTAGACAGTAGACATTGGGACGTAGTGAGTGAGCTATTACAGAACAAGGAAGACATCAATTTGTGTGACAACCATAGAAATTCACCACCACACAGAGCAAGCATGTAAAAGATGCGAAGCGCATTGTACAACAGCACCTGTACAATGTACTCAGTCACTTTTGCATATACATATATATGTAGATGACATTTACATACTTAGGTAACAGGTAAAGTGAGATACTAAGTGATTTAAAGGCGATTCTTTGACAAACTGGTTGTGTAATTTTGTGACACACTGTTCATCTGATTTTCTTATATGCTGTGTGTTGAGTGACACATTTTATTTGACTGCGTGACACATGGTTTATATGATTTTGTGCCACAATGTTTGATTTGCAAGATATTTAGGTAAAATGTCTGCTATGATGTTAAAATATATGATAGTTATATTTTGTATAACATGCATTTGTACATTAAGTATTGGTACAAGATCCAGACAGGAATAAAATAGGAGACTGGAAAATAAAGTATCTGGGATTTGGTTAAATCAGTAAACAGCTAAGAAGTGATCAACATTAACTGGTAGAATATTACATTGGCAATGAGGATAAACTCACAGAACCCTAGAATAACAACTTTATTTGGATTAAGTTGTTTTTAATTTCATATTTAAAAGTTATTTGTGGAATGTCTGATTAAGAAGGAGAAGTAGGTCAAGGAGTAGGTTTACCCACTAATATTTAGTTAGGAATTATAACACAGTTTGACTGCAATAGTTAACTTACCAATTTTTATTACAAAAAATGGAAGAAGTGGAAAATTGATGTTTACACTTTACATGTCTGCCAAGGGTGTTCAAAATACCACGCAAAAGCATGCACTACTGTTACACTGTGGTCACACAGAGGAACAAAACATCATTAATACCTCACTCAATAATGGTACTGATGATGACTTGAAGACAGCTCTGAACTATGTGGACAGCAAATTTCTCCCAGCTGTGAACATGCCACATGAATGACACCTATTCCATCAGATGACTCAGCTTGAGATGGAGACAATAGTTTAATATGTAATAAGACTGACACAAATGGCAAGCAACTGTTAGTTTGATGTGAATTTGAAAGATCATGTGATAGATCAGGTGGTGGATAAATGCAGGTCCTCATTTTTGAGAATTAAATCCTGGAATAGGGGAGTGATTTACCTCTGGAAACGCTATAAATAATTGCCAGAGCACATGCAGCAGTAGACTCTCTGGCCAGGTCTAAAGAAAGTAAAAATGCTCAAAGTGTAACTTCAGTGAGAAGAGCTGATATCTCAAACCGAAACAGAATTCTAGTGACAAGACTAAACAGGCTAAGAGGGCATGTTTTAGATGTGGTCAGACCTGTGACTATGCACATGCTAAAAACTGCCCAGCTGGGGGAAGAAGTGAAGAATCTGTGAGAAATATGATCACTTTGCCAAGTGTTGTAAAACCAAGGCTGTAAACAAGAAGCCACTTGGCAAGCCTGCTAATGGTGGGATTTATTTATTTGTTGTTTTACGTCATGTTCAACAGCCAGAGTCATATTGTGATGGGTAGTTTACAGGTGGAGGAAACCAGTGCATACTTTACTGTAAACCACCAGGCATCGGCAAGTAACTACCAACTTTCCAACATGAAGCACCCGGTCCGAGATTCGAACCGGCGGCCTCAGAGGTTGGAGGCGAGAACTCTAACTGCTACACCACCGAGCCCCCTGCTAATGGTGGGAGGCAGCACATTCAATTAGTATAGGAATCTAGTGAAACTGAGTTTGTGTTCACATGTGAATACAAAACACACAGAAAAGATATTTCAGTACAAGTGGATATTGGAGGAGTTGAAAAGGTATAAGTGTTGATTCAGGATCCACATGTAACATCATAGACTGCGCTTTGAGGGAGAAGTTAAAATAGCAGGGATAAAATGTAAGACAAGAAAAACACAGAAGAAGTTATTTTCATATGGATCTAAACAACTAATAGATGTCATTGGGGATTTTTCCACCTGTGTAAATAGCAGTGATGATTCATCATAGCAAGTTGATGCAGAGTTTGTAGTTATCACAGGAATAGGACAAGCTGCAAGACTGCACAAGAATTGGGATTGTTGCATGTGACAAAACCATGTGATGTTGAAATGTATAAACATCTGGGTCCGACTGCTAAACCAATTATCCAGTCATCAAGGCATTTACCTTTAAGCTTCAAAGAAAAGTTTGAAGCAAATTTAAATTAGATACTGCAAGCAGACATTATAGAAAAGGTGTAGCAACCCCCCACTGGTACTCCAGTGATAGTTGCCCCAAAAGCCAATGGAGACATAAGACTTTGTGTGGATATGCACTTAAATGGGCATGCTACCAACTGCTGGGTGAAGAGGAATCAAGAGTGATAGCAATATTCACAACACATCAGGTAGTTTCTGTTACAAAGTGTTTGTTTGGTCTGAAGTCAGCATATGGGCACTACCAGATGTAATACTATAAGAGGTCCTTCAAGGCTGTGAAGGGGCACATAATATATCAGATGATATTATAGTCTATGGTACGGATAGGGCACAACATTACAAAATATTACAAAAAATACTTCAAATAATCCGTAAGAAGGGACTGTCCTTAAATAAAGACAAATGCTAATTTTGTATGACACAACTCATTTTCATGGGACATGTACTGTAAGAGTTTGTGTTGGGTAAGCAAATGTCAGGCTATGAAAAAAGCTAGAAAGCTAAAAAAAAGACATAGGCATGTTTTGACAGAAATGCAAAAATTATGCAAGAAGTTATATAGCTGATGTAAGTCAAGTTGGATTGGGAGCAGTTTTAGTCATTGAGCAAAGATGGGAAGTGCATGGCTGGATTGGGCATGTGAAACATTCCATCTCTATGGTATGCAGTTTGAACTGGTGACCAACCACCTACCACAAGGAGCTACATACTCACCTTGATGTAAGCCATGTGCCAGGAACGAGAGACAAATTCTATGTTTGCCATCCCACAACTGTAAGTTGGTCTACAAACCAGGTTCACAAAATATTGTCATCTGTCAGGGCTCAGAGAAAGAGAAAACAGAGAAGAGAAATGAAGCTGAAGATTATGCCAAGTTTGTAGCTCAAGCAGCTGTACCAGTTGCAATTTATGGTAGGAGATGTTGAACGTGCATAACTTTATTTGTTGTTTTACATCGCGTCCAACAGTCAAGGTCATGTTGCGATGAGTAGTTTACAGGTGGAGGAAACCACCGAGCATCGGCAAGTAACTACCAACTTTCCAACATGAAGCACCCGGCCCAAGATTCAAACCGGCGGCCTCAGAGGTTGGAGGCGAGAACTCTAACCGCTACACCACCAAGCCCCCTTGAACGTGCATAAGTAAAGGATTCAGAGCTGCAAGAGCGGGAAAGATGTATTAGATCCAAAAACAGGGAAGATTGTAAATACACAAGGTATAAAATGGTCTGTGATGTTTTGTGCATGATTGTTGAGAGACCAAGCGTTTGTTTGAACGTATTTGGCGCCGAAATAAATCTACCTTCAATAGATCCCAATAAATGCAGAAAGTCCACCAGTACAATAAAATCTGCATGCAGGCCAAATCTGAATTCCTCAAAGAAAAAATTCGGGACAATCACCACAACCCACAAAAACTATGGCGAGTCCTGTGTGATGTGTTACACAGAATCCCAGCAAAGATTCTCCCATCTATAAACCCCCCAAAGCTTTTGGCTGACAGATTTGTCGAGTTCTGTACAGAAAAAATTGAAAAAATACACTCAATTTTCTCTACCTCACTCAATTTCCGACACATCACCCCAGACTCTCCTCCACCCACATTCGCCTCTTTCTCTGCTATAACTGAAGAGCAGGTCACCAAAATCATTCAAGACTCTCCCACTAAATCATGTTCCCTTGACCCTTGGCCCACTTTTCTTGTTCTTGAATTCCTAGATATCCTTATTACCCCCATCACCTCAATAATCAACGCCTCTCTAGCACAAGGTATGTGTCCTAATTTCTTTAAGCAGGCCCATGTAACCCCAATTCTTAAAAAATCAGCCTTAGACAAGGTAGTTTTCAAAAATTACAGGCCCGTTTCCAATCTAAACTTTATTTCAAAGATACTTGAAAGGGTAGTAGCAGCCCAGCTACATACTCACCTTGATGAAGCCGGCCTGATGACTGCCTTCCAGTCGGCTTATAGAAAACACCATTCTACTGAAAGTGCCCTCCTTAACATTCATAATGATATTCTTCTCAATATGGCCAAAGGGTCTGTTACAGCCCTCACCCTTCTAGATCTCTCCGCCGCTTTCGACGCCATTGATCACACTATACTCCTGGACAGACTTAATGGTTACTATGGAATCAGTGAACTGGCACTTGGCTGGTTCAAATCATACCTGTCGGGAAGGACACAGTCGGTCAAGGTAGGCAGCACACTCTCAAATCCTGTTGCCCTTCAGCATGGGGTCCCCCAGGGCTCCGTCCTTGGTCCAATTCTTTTTTCCCTTTACACCAACCCAATCAGCTCCATCATTCAATCTCACAGTAGCATCAATTACCATTTCTACGCTGATGACACTCAGCTATACATTTCACTCTCTCCAGCAAATTTTTCTTACTCTGTACAAAAACTAAAAAATTGCCTAAACAACATCCAAAACTTCATGTTCACAAATAAATTAAAACTCAACCCTGATAAAACCGAGTTCATTTTGATAGGTTCAAAAAACAACCGTAAACAACTCCTTCCTCACTTTCCAATCAATATTCTTGGTAATCAGGTCTCATCAGCACAAAGTGTCAAGAATCTCGGAGTGGTGCTTGATTCCAACTTCACTTTCTCTGACCATGTGTCACAGGTCATAAAGTCCACTAGAGCTCATGCAAGAGACCTCTACAGAATACGCCCCCTTCTAGACCTTAAAACATCAGTTCTTTTAGCCAATGTCTTGGTCAGCAGCAGATTGGACTACTGCAATTCCCTGTTTCTATCACTCACAGACTTTGAGCTAAGAAGATTGCAACTAGTGCAAAACTCACTCTGCAGGGTTGTCACCCGTTCCTCAAAATTTTCTCACATCACCCCTCAACTGAAAAAACTCCATTGGCTTCCAGTTAGGTATAGGGTACAATTCAAAATAGGCCTCATTACATATAAAATCCTCAACCAAGGTCAGCCTTTTTACTTAAGAGAACTAATCCACCCCTACACTTCCTTTAGAAATACTAGACGAAGTACCCCTAAACTCAAGTTCCTTCATACCCCCACTTATGACCGTAGAGTTCATAAATCAATTAAACACTTCTCAAATTCTTTTAGTCACTATGCCCCAGTTTTTTGGAACTCTCTCCACTTCCAAATAAGAAACAGTCCCTCTGTCGCATCTTTCAGGAAAAACCTCAAAACGCACCTTTTCAATTCTAGCTTCCCAACTTAGTCTCCTTCCCTCTAGGTCTCACCCACAAACCTGGTACACTGACCTTGAACGCCCCTCGACTCTCCTTATAAGAAATGATTTTTGTTACTAGCGCACTGAGTTCCCCTTAGTGGGGAAGATATTGCGCCTGCGAAGCAGTAGATTAGATTAGATTAGATTAGGTTAGATTAGATTGTAAAGTTGGTTTTCAGAGGAGCTTGTATTTTAATACCACTGTGTCTTTTCAAGAGTATTCTTGAGTTAGCATATGAGGGCCATCAAGGGATAGCAAAACAAAACAACACCTTTGTACTAAAGTATGTTGGCCTGGTATAGACAAAGAAGCAGAGGTTATGTATCATGTCATGGATGTCAACTTGTCGGTTCAGGCATGTCAACCAACCAACTTGATTTGCCATCTTTTGTTCAACATAAGATCTGGTAATTCTTCCATGCTAAGCCGTTTCTCAATGCAAGGTCTCATTGATTAAGTGCAATTAAGGCATCTTCTGATGTTAAAACAATGGGGTAACTCATTGTTTGGGGTGATCAGCTTGGTTTACAAAGTGAGGCATTCAGTTGCGTAATTGACTCCCCTCTACACAATAAACGACAATCCATTGAATTTGATTATTTTGTCTGAGAAGTGTCTTCAGTTCGCAGACATTGTCTTAGGAAATCAACAAAAACAAGTTCAGATGCATTGTTCTAGTTCATAGGCTAAACAAGAAAAGCCTTCTTGAAAGAAAAGTCAGTTCACCCATCATTCCTTTTTGTGTTTTAGCTAAGTCTGATTGGGTTTGGGTGACAGAGATTCTACTCAAGGGTCGGGCAGACATCAACACGAGGAATAAAGATGGTAACAGCACCTTACATATTGCAGTAAAGTATCATGTGAACACAGTGCAAACTTTAGTGAAGTATTCGCCAGTCAATTGTTAAAATATCAAACAGCTTTAGATATTGCTAAAGAGGCAAAACATAATGACATTATGAGTATTTTAAAATAGTATCTCAAAATGCAGGGAAATCAGCAGGCTATTAGAGTTATGAAAAACAAGGCTAAAAAGGGAATTAGACATCCCTGCACAATTCAGTGTCACATCCAAGTCACGCATCATAAACCAGACTATAATCAGACCCCAGTCTGGAGTGAGGGCTTATATAACAGCAGTGCAAGCTGAGGTGAAGGAACAAAAGAACCTGATGAATCAAAAGAAGGAAAGTGACAGAAAACAGGTGGAGGCTGCTGTCATTAGAAAAAAAATGGACGAAGTGCTTGCATTGACTAAGAAGTTGGAGAGTCAGTCCAGTGTACAGTGCAGTCAATCTGCTAACCACATCTCCACCTTCCTTTAGTTTACGCATTAATCACATAGCAATTGAAATGTCAAAGTAAGATATCTTCATATCAAACACCTGTCTTGGAATCACTTGAGAAATGTCTATAGATCAATGGTGACTCTAAGGCTTAACAGAAACCTACAGAACTTATTAAACGGAAACAAATAAAAATAGCAAAACCAAAGAGAACACACAAATGACAGAAACTATATATAAGGAAGCTTGAAATGAAATAGAGCAATAAAGTGAAAACTAAACTAAAGTCTATCCTAACTAGGGATGAGAGGTTGCCAGAACGTCAGTCCCTTAAGACTGAGTCTTTACCACTCAGTTCCCTATGCTAAGTTTGTTTAGAGTCATATTTCTTCAATAATTCACTTTGATGCAAAAATTACACGTCCTAATTGTCTTGAGGTAGAGTAACCAGTATCATTCAAAGGTGGGTCAACATCATCAGCAGGAGGTGGATCTTTTGAATCGGGCATAGCAGTGTCTGGGTGAACCTTTTTGAAAAAGGAAGCAATTTTGGTGAGTCTCATTGGCACATTCTCAGCAGTGATCATTGAATGTTTGTCAGTCACTGTAAGAGTAACTGCTGAATAAAGGGGGTTGAATTTATTCATCTTTCTCTGGCAAATAACCACATTGTCACCTATCTCAATTTTGTTCTTGGTCACCTTGCGACAAAAACCAGCATATGACTTCATTAGTGCTTTACTTTCAGTGTCTTTTTGTCTCATTATTCCAGTTTCATCCTCTTCATGAAAATTGGGAATACCCACTTGGGGAAGTTTGTTTCTGAAGCCTCTCTTTAAGAAGGCAATAGTTGGGGCTACGCCAGTGGTGCAATGTGGTGTGGATTGATAGTTTCTCATGAAAGTTGGTAATATGGCCTTCAAAATCATCCTGATCAGCCGTGTGGAGTAGTTGTTTTAGGGTCCTCGTGAATCTATCTGCCTCCCTATTTGCTTCTGGTGAAAGAGGTGTCACTTTTTGTGTTTGAACCCTAAAGTCTCTACATATGTTTTAAGGTCTGCTGAAAGGAGGGCCACTGTCAAATTTTAACATCAGTGGTACACCAAACATGGCAAAAAGTTTATCAAGACTAGGAATCACTACGTTAGCAGAAGTGGAATGAATTTTCGGGCCGTCATGGGGGTGAAGGCAAAGTCAGCCCTGGAGGGATAGTATTTGGGAATTTTTAAAAAATTAGTGTACCACTGTTGAAGGTGTGGCTTCTTCTGATTGTTCAACCATTGGTCAATGTGAATTCCAAACCCATGCTTCTTCCATTTGAATGTTGGAAGCACACGAGGTCCAATCTGAATTCATCTGAAGTGGACAGAAAAATTTATTATATATTAAATATATAAAATTTATTTATATTTAAATTCCAAGTTTTATCAAATTATTTTAGTTTTTTATTATTATAAGAACTACTAGTTATTGTTTGTGGTAAAATGGCAGAGAGAAAACAGTATTTCTTGTGATCCGGTAATAATTCACGTACCCACACAAATACTGATGAAAATTATGACAGTTCTTCGGATGGGGAACAGAATGCTGATGTTGTGGTAGGCCATTTAGGTACTGAACAAACAGTAAGTAGTAACTTTTTGATAGCTTACCTGGTAGTTCAAATTTTGCTGGGAGTACAGCACTTGAGGGCAGTACACAGCAGACCATTAATTTGCAAATTTTGAACCAACTTGGTAGTATCAGGAAGCGATTAGATGCTATTGAAAAGAATGGAAAAAATAAAACTAACGATGTGTCAAAAACTAAAGGTAAAAGTGTCAGACCCTCTGACATTGACTCCCCGGTCACACTCCCCACACAACAGTCCATGGTGTCGCCTTTACTCATGCTTTGAGAAGCGATGCCTTGATCCAAGCACAGATTGAGCAAAGACTTAGAGATCTTGTGGATGAAGATAAGTCTGGTACAAAAATTAAGTCACTAAGAGGCGGCTTGGTTGATGTAGTTCTATCCCAGAGAGTTAAATGGGCACAAGAATACGCTTTGTCAGGCAGTAAGAAGGAAAGATTACAGTATGATCAGTTGTCTGTCACACACTGGGTGGCTGGCTTTTGCCGCATAATGAAAGAAGAAAATGTAGAAAATAAGGAACATATGCTTGATTACCTTATTCAATTACTTGAGGATACAAGTAATTTTTCATGGGATGAGGCAAATGCTGTCCTACTTTGTAGGATGGAGCACGGGGATGTAAAGAATTATATGCAAGTTGAAAAAGTAGATAGAATTAGGCGAGCAAATGCACAAAGATATGTGGTCGGTTCTGGTTCTAATCAAAATTTAAAATCTCAAGCTCCGAGAACCACCAGATCCACCCCTTGCTTGTATTTCAACAAAAGTAGTTGTACACATACAAAAACCCATGATACAAAAAGCATATCTGTTCTGCTTGTTTTACTGCTAGTGGCAGAACTTTTCCACATCCAGAGATTGATTGTAGAAATAAAAATAAAAGAAATGTTCCAAAAAAACGAATAAGTAGGGGTATGGCTAATTGTACACATATCCTGCATAATAGAACTAGGTGCTTCCATACTACCAATTGCAATCTTACTAAAGAATTAAATACTTCAAAATCTGACATATCACTTGGTGTGATGAATTTAGAGCATTTGACACCATTGTTCCGGGCAAAACATATGCTCAAACACTTCTGACAAATGTCAAAAGAGAGGTTAGAAATTTGAAATATAAATTAAAATGTCAGAGCAGTGAAAAACAAACAGGTCTTGAGATTGGGAAATATAGTCCTGACCGTTCAAAAACTACCAAAGCTAGTTATACGGATACGGGTTATACAAGAATTTACACCATTGAAGCAAAACAAAATTACTGTAAATTATGGCAATGTGGCTGGGGCGCCAACTACAAAACAAAAATTTCACGACCGTTTAGTACTTTCCAACAGATTTCAAATGCTTCAACCTTTGGTTGACAAACAGGAGCAGGAGCAGCAGATATCTCAGGAGTTTCCTGCCTCTGTTCATTTAGTACCTGGCATCAATAGTAATGCACAGAAAGACAAGCAGTGTGAAAATATGATACATGGTGCTAATGTGGTACAAGTGGATGACAATAAGGAGCTGTTATTGGCTCACCAGGACAAAAATATATTGGCAGGCAATAAAAACAAAAATGGGTTATTTGATGGGGCATCTCAAAATGTCATCAACGCCAGTTATCAGACTTGGTCTGCAGCAGATAACAATACTCATGAGCCAGATTTGACTCAAGTTTTAACCAGAAACTGTGGCATCAATAGTATTGAGCAGGCAAACCAAACTGTAGCTTATTCTTGCTCAAATCAGATCACTCAATGAACCATATGTAAACACAATATGCATCAGTCAAACAGGTGGTCAATTTGGTTTTCTTCGTAGAACTGATTTGAAATTATATGATGGGGAATCAGTGCATTGGGAAACAGTCCCTGATGTTATGCAGTCACACCATATTATTAAGAGTAGTGGATTTCCAAAATGTTTGAAATGTAGGATCCCTGTTAACACGAATCTCAATATCAAAAATTGGAGACATTATCTGAAAAGCTATTGGGATCAGCAGCTCCCTGACCTGCTCCAGTGTGGATTTCCTCTTGATTTTACTAGAAATTCTAAGTTATTAAGTGTGATGGGATACATATGGATCAGGTTAGGAACTATCTTAAGGAGGAATTGTCACATGGAGGTGTCATTGGACCTTTTGATAGACTACCACCTGCATTTCACATATCCCCCCTTATGACAAGAGATAAGCAGGATTCCAACAAGAAAAGGACAATAATGGATCTTAGTTGGCCCAAGGGAGCCTCTGTGAATGATAGGGTCAGTGAAGAGTTATATGTGGGGACTTCTTATGCGTTGCATTATCCTTCTTGTGACTGAAAGTATTGGAAAAATGCTTGATTGATTTATGAACCTTACAGTCGAAGGTTCGGGTGTGAAGGAACTTGAGTTTGGGGGTGCTTTGCCTTGTATTCCTGGAAAGGGGTAGGGGTGAATTAATTAAGATAGATATAAGCAGGGCCTTTCGCCATCTAAGGGTGGACCCAGCTGACATTGACTTACTGGGTTTACAAGTAGATCAGCATCACTTTGTTGATGTATCAATGCTGTTCAGATATCGGAATGGGTCACTTTTTTTCCAGCACCAGTCATGGGTTCCCTGACCTATTTAACTATATTGACAATCTTATATACATCGGTTTATCGTCAAAAATTGATGCTGCATTCAAATTTTTGTCATATTTAGTGGCAGACCTGGGTTTGGAGGTCAGTAGCAAGAAGTTGATTCCTCCTTCCACTTCAGTTATATGTCTCGGGATCTTAATAGATTCTCAGCAGAGAACCATATCAATCTCTGACAAAAATTGGGCCTTTGGGCTAATAAAACTTATTGCAGCAAACGAGATCTGCAGTCTTTTCTAGGTCATTTATTATATATTGCTAAATGTGCTAGGCCTGCTAGAATTTTCCTGAATAGAATGTTGCAATTGTTACGAGACAATGTTAACAGGACCAAAATTCTGCCAAGTGATCAGTTCTTTAGAGATTTCACCTGGTTCAATGTGTTTTTAAAGCAATATAATGTTGTTACATTTCATAACCACCTTACTTGCAATACAGAGATTCATTTGAATGCATCTCTTACTGGTTTAGGGGCTATTTTTGACAATGTGGTCTATAGCCTTCCCATTGATAGGAATTATATGGGTCATAATATTGTCCAACTTGAGATTCTGAATATTTTGGTTGCTTGTAAAGTATGGGCTGCTATTGGTCCAATAAATGCATTAAAATATGGTGTGACAATTTGGCAGTAGTAGAAGTACTAAACAGTGGAAGATGACCCTTTAGCTGCTTATACCCGATATATCTGGCTACTATCGGCTATGTATAATTTTGAAATTATGGGACATCATATTCCAGGGAAAAGTAATGTTACAGTGGATTTGCTATCCCGTTGGTCAAATTCTAATGCAGATTATAAAAATTACACCAGCTAGCCCCATATGCCACTTGGGTTCCTACTAACATACACTTGGCACTCCTTATTTATTCTATATAATTTGTTTTAGACCTTCCTCCTCAGGCAGCTCAGCTGGCCACCTATGCTGCTAATAGACTTTTTGACACCTTTAGGCCTGCAACTAAGCATTAACACTCCAGAGCATGGTATGACTTTCAAGTCTTCAAGGTGGCATCTGGGCTGCCCCTTTTCCAGGTAGATATACCAACAGTATTAGCATTCATGGAATTTTTGCTTCAACATGGTCAGTCACAAGCCAATATTGGAAATTACATGGCAGCATTGAGGGCTTATCACATCATAAATAATCTGTCCACTGCCTCATTTAAAGATGAACGTATACAGATTTTTCAAAAGTCACTAAAACTTCAGGCTCCCAGTCTTTTGACCATTGACCTCCTTACAAAAATTATACAACAGTGTCAAAATCTGCCATTTTCTTTCATATTTAGACCTGTATATTTGCTGGCTTTCTTTTCTTTTTTTAGGATTTCTAATATTTTACCTCATTCCACTACTTTCTTTGGTAAGAACAGGCTGTTAGCCCATGGCGACATCATAATTCAATCACAGGGAGCAGTTGTACTGGTGAAATGGTCTAGAACCATTCAGAATAAAAAAGACGTGGCTACTGTTTCTGTCCCTGCTCTGGGAGACTCCTTGTTGTGCCCCACTCATGCATTAAATGTTATGATAACGGGAATTCCAGCTTCTGATAATGATCTATTATTTCTATTCCCATAATCCAAAGGCTTGGTCCCCTTGACAGATATTGTGGCCAGAAAGCACCTTAAGGATGTGTGTAAATTGTTGGACCTTCAGAATTCAATAACATTTCATGACTTCAGAAGGGGTGGTGCCTCTTGGGCCTTCAAGAATGGAGTTCCTTTGGAACAAATTATGAAGCATGGAACGTCAGATGTCAGATGCATTTGGTCATATCTGTCAAGGGCTCTGGCATCATCAAGTAGCTGTTCAAGGGAGATACAGGCAGTTTTCAGTCTATTTCTCCTCAATCTTGAAACACGCAGCACTGAATAATTTGCGATTTGATCTCTCCATCGACATCATGAAATTCACAGTTTCTTGATAGCTGACCCAAACCTGTGTGACATTCATCTACAGTTTCATCATCATTTTTTGTAGCCTGTCTAAATACGTATATCTCATATTCTTTATTTTTCTTTGGTTCAAAATACTTGCCTAAATTATTAATCTTTACCCGTGTCAGGTAGAGTTTCATATAGATTCTCGCCACCATAGTGTAATAGCAGGGCCCTTTGTCTCTTGATATCTTTTACATCTGGTGCAATGAACAGATTTCCCAGACGAGATATCCACTTGCGCCAGCGGATTGCAGTGTTTCCATCACAGCCGATAGCAAATGGTTCAAAAACTGGTAGAGCTGAAGCCATTTTGGAGAAAACAATTTGGAATACACAAAATATCTGAAAATATAAGTGTCCTTGGAGTGTCCTATAGTATACGTGGTGATATCATAGTACAGTGTCACAACAGTGATGGATTGCTTATTTAGAGACTCCTCATTGCCAGTGTAGTATCTTGCACAAATATGGAGTCCATTAGCTGATTTAAAGCTCTTTATTTAGAACACAACTAATGACGTACAAATATATACTGTCACATTTATTTCTTCTGTACTTATTTGAGCCAGTTTCAAAAAACAATTGTCAGACTTTTGAAAGTACCTCAGATTAGAACTGCTTTGTCAGGATGTGAAAATATTCTCCTTGGTGATCTTAATTTTCATCTGGATCAACATGACACCTGGACACTGAAATTTTATGATACCCTTGAGCAATTTAGTTTTACACAATTTGTCAATACACTCACACATATTCAGGGTCATATTTTGAATGCTTTATGTGTGAGGGATTCCTTTTCCTGGGCCATTAGTCCCAAAGTTATTGGGGGACTCTGTCCTCTTTCACACCTGTGTCCGAGGAAGACCTACTCAAAATTCTAAAGTCCTCACCATCCAAATCTTGTGACCTTGACCCAATTCCGACATCATTGGTCAAGGAGTGTGCTGATATTCTCATCACCCCATCACTAAAATTGTACATTAATCAAAGAAGGAGGTTTCCCCAACTGCTTTAAGATGGCATTTGTTACCCCCCCCCCTTTAAAAGAAGCTGAGCCTTGATAAAAATATTCTCAAAAATTATAGGCCAGTGTCAAACCTCAGTGTTATATCAAAACTTATCAAGAAGGTGGTGGCAAAGCAGCTAAATGAATTTATTTTGAATGAGGGTCTCTTAAATGTCATCCAGTCTGCTTATAAGAGTTCCCACTCCACTGAAACAGCATTGTTGAAGATTCAAAACAATATAGTTTTCTCAGTGGACTCAGGAAAGGCAATGGCCCTAACATTATTAGACCTATCTGCGGCATTTGATACAATTGATAATTCTCTTTTATATGACTGCTTGCATGACTGGTTTGGTCTAGATCGTATTGTCTTGTTGTGGATCAAATCGTACCTTTCAAACTAAAAACAAAAAATTAGATTAATTAAATTAAATTTAATTAGCAGTTGACTCCAGGAACTTTGATTCTAGCATGGAAGAGCTGACCGAGTGTCTCAAGTCAGTACAGGAGTGGATGGATGGTGTTAAACTAAAACTAAACCCAGAAAAAAACGAATTTATCATTATAGGTCAAAAAGCCATCAGAGAGTCACTTCCACCAAATTTCCCTGTTCCACTCCTCCAAAACAATATATCTCTTTGTTGGTGGAAGTAAAGAATCTGGGTGTTATCTTTGACTCAGACAAATCCTTTGACAATCATATTGCCAAGGTTTGCTGAGCATGTTACTATCATCTTAGTGATTTGCGACGAATTCGCAAATTCCTTAGTGTTGAGACTGCAATACTTCTGGCAAATGCTATGGTCAGTAGTCGTCTGGACTACTGTAACTCTTTACTTTATGGGGTTCAGACTTGACAAAATGAGTCATGTTACACTGTTTGGGAAAAACTCCACTGGCTTCCAATTCAACATCGTATCCTCTTTAAGTCTAATCTTCTGGTATTCAAGGCTATCAATCTTTCACAGCCCCCATATCTTTCAGCTTTAATAAGATCGAGCAGTCTCCCTCGCGGCAACAGGCTATGTGTCTCCTCAACCCACCCTAAGAAGCACATAGGCAGGCGAGACTTTGCAGTAGCTGCACCAGCTGAATGGAGCAAGCTGCCACAAACTGTCAGATCTGAGCAAACAATAGATGGTTTCAGAAGCCAGCTTAAGACTCACTTGTTTAGGCTGGCATACCCCCCACATTAGTCATACCCTGACGGGCGCTTTTTAGATATTGACCGATGCCTGTCCCTGGACTCTCCCTTCTTGGACGCATTAGAGGATTTGTATCAATTTTGAGCTCTATAGTTCCTACTATTATTATTATTATTAAAATCAATGAAGTATTGCCACTCGTAAATTTTAATTATTGTAAAAAAAGCTCTTATTCTAGTGATGTAGCTGACACTGGACAAGAAACAGCCAAAGTACATTCATTTAACCATGCAATGATGTAAAATCAAATTATACATATAATAATTATACAAAAAACAAAAATAAGTCAAAATTACTAAAGATAAGTGACAAAAAACAAAAATAAGTCAAAATTACTAAAGATAAGTGACAACCCAGTTCTCTAAAAAGTGAACTGTTGTGTCCTAAAAAGACTAAATCATGGTAACAGCATACACAAAGTATCTGTAACAGAATCACAAATTAACATAATTTAGAAAAAATAATAATTAAATTATATCTTTTTCAATTAATATATTACTTTACAGACTGAAGTCATTGATCTGATACAAGCTGGTTCTGCCAGACATCATAAAAGGACATCCTGAGTCTTCTCCATCTGGGCCAGCCATAAAATGCCGTCCTTACTCGCCAAAAGGCTCCTGTCCTTCCAAAGCTCCAAGTAAGATAAAATGCTGTGATTGAAGGGCTAGAATCCCCTGTCTGTTATGTTGGATTTTTACTGACAAGATTTTCTTTTGTTCGTAAATTTTCTATTTTATTGCGTTGATATATCTTTCCTAACAGACTAAAGCCAAAATAACTACCCAGATAATGGATGGTAGCCTAAAACTAACTCCAAGAAAAAGTTGTTGTCTCTTTAGTTAAGAGCTAAAGCCTAATTGATCAAATGAAACCTGGGGCCAGATTCACGAAAGGTCTCAAGTCTCAAATCTGAGATTTTGGTCTCAAATCTAAGATTTTTCTTAGATTTTTCTCAGATTTGAGACCTTTTGCTCAGCTGGGATTCACAAAAGATCTCAGGCTAAGATTTTTCTCAGATTTGGTCTCAAATCTAAGACTGCCTAGGGGGTGACTTAAGTTTTCACAAAATAGAGTATTTGTAATAAAAAGTCATAAAACGAAATGAAAATAGTGAAGTATGACATATTATTTAACTTGTAACACAAAATATGAATATATATTAAGAGTTTGTACAAAAACAACAGTAAACATTTACATTACAAATTTACAATGAGTGGCTTGTTTTGCTGTTATAATCAGTTCTTTTGAATGTCAGTACAAATTATAGTAAAAAGACAACATTTTGCTTGATTTGAAAATATTCTAAAATGTGATTATATATGGTGGAGTGGTAAAATATAAATGTGTATACTTTCCACTAATCTCAACAAAATGTTACATCAGTTTTGATTGGTCCAGACTCAGAATTTGGCTGAGATTTTGGTCTCAGCTGAGATTCCTTTCGTGAATCTCAACTTAAGCACAAACTCAGCTGAGCCAAAAATCTCAGATTTGAGAAAAATCTCAGCTGAGATTTGGCTAAGACCTTTCATGAATCCGGCCCCAGACCCTATACAACCCCCCATTTTTTCTCTAATGAAACGGGAGCAGGGAGAAAGAGGTAGTTCGTGAGGTTTTCAAGAGGATGAGTTAGGGAAGAAAGACAGAACTTCTGACTCTCAAACTAACAAGATGGAGATTTTCTGACCAAAAATTCTGGATTGAGGAGGGGAGACTCCTCCACTTAATGCACTTCAAGTAACCTCAGTGAGTACATACATTAGGTACACTAGAGGTTGGAACTTAGGCTCGTGGAGAGAGCACAAGGGTACAAGGAAACACTTAACCAAGCCAAATGTGTATCTCATTTCTGTGCTTTCCCGGGGCCAAGGTCATCAGGAAGAATGTAAGATGCTTCCAAAAGGCTTTTTAAGAGGTTTAAAAAAACTTTGGTCAGCTGATATCTTCTGGCCTTAGACCTCTTCCTGTGGAAACTGTAAAGCAATTGGTTAAGGTTCTCATGCTTGATAATTATCTATGGGAGAGTTCCCTACCTTGCCATCAATAGCAGTATGATAGCCATTCATCTATGGTGCTGCTTTCTCCTGAAAAAATATAGAAATTCAACTACCTCTTTGATAGGTGGAGAATTGAAGTCCACCTGACTTGACTTGCACCATCAAACAAAAATAGACCACTTCACTTGATAGACTGCTCTGGTTAAGAATAGAGAAGCCCTTGATAGGTGAGGTTCTAGTAGCCAGGCATGAAGATTCAGTTTCAAAACTCCTGGTGTAGGGTTTCATTAAAGGGTGGAAACAGAAGGTTGGCGAGATTGGGTAGGCATATAAGAGTATCTGAGAGGACAGTGTCACCACACCCAAGAATCATTGCCTATTAGGCCAGCCCATAGCTATCAAGACAGTCTGGCCTTGTCAAAGATGCCCATAAATATGACCTCCACTTCTAGAGAGTCGATGTGCAAGTTATTTTCTGGGAGTGGCCACAGGCCTCAAGCTGTGAATTTTTCATTTGACAGTGAAGAATTTTGGCAAGATTAATTTATTTTTCCAGGGACTAAGGAATATGCTAGTTAGTCTTTAGGTGCCATTGGATAAGCCTCATGTGGAGATGACACGATGAGACCTGTTTCTCTGTTGCGGTCAGTAGCCCTATCAATAACATAAACTCTCTGACTGAAGGAGTCAATTTGGACAACAGCTTTGTTGAGGTTTTAGTCCAGAGTCTCCCATCTTTCGGGGGTGGGTATGACTACACCTTGGCTATGCCAAAGTATACTGGTAACTCACAAAGTTGAAGATTTGTTTGGATTCCTGTTTGAACTTTTTAAGTTTTATAACCAAACCTACGTCGTTGAAAAGGGACAAAAGGTTTTGGGTGTCCTGGAAACAGGTGTGTTTGTCCAGGGCCCCAATCATATAGTCATCAATGTAATACTGGACCTGAATACGACGTGCTTAAGCGATGACTTTAACCTCTTTCATGCCAATTGTGAACTCAAGGGAAGGATTTTTAACTGGAAGTTTTGGTTCGGTTTTAACCTGTTTTAAGAGCAGATAATGTGATGCCTCCTACAGGTAGTTGTCCCCAAGGGGATTGGCATATCCACTTTTGATGATGGGATCTTTGGTGAGTTTATGTTTGATCTTGAATGGGAGGTTGTAACCTCCTTCGGGTTTGAAACTACTCTTGGACTTGCAACGTTTTACAGTAATTCCTACATGTAGAGCTGTTACATATATGGGCACTGTGTCTGTGCATTATTTGATCTAATCTTTATATGTATGTGTTAACATTTAAAGTAGTGGAGCTATTGATTTTTGTGTTTTGTGTTATGGTGTTTATTGATCCATTTATGGACTGGGGGAATCCCTCTAGACTAACCTCAGTGGTGTTGTTTATAGATTTGTAGATTCTAGAACTTCCTCACTTGATATAGTTACTGATGTTTACTTCAGGTTAGTTCTGTACAATTCTAGAGGCTTCTATAAGTGCATATAAGGACTGTACATCTGACCACAAGTGAACTTAGTATTCACTGGCTATAAGGAAGGCTATTGTGTCTTGGAATATAATATTCAAGAAGATATAAAGTGTTTGTGCTGCTGTGAATGTTGCTGGAGTGAACTGGATACATTGTCTGGATAGACTTACTGTACTTTAGATATTTTTGGATATTGTACATTCATATAATAGAGAGTGAATTTACTGCATTTTGAACATTGTCCATATCTTGGAGCAGACAATACAGTTGTACAAACTCGTTGAATATCTCCAGACAGACATTCTGTGTGACTGGATACAAAAATGATAGCAGGACAATGACATTTTGTGTTATTGAACATTGGACAGATCACAGGACAAACCACAAGATCGATGATAGAACAGATTGCTGGATACGGCAGATAAACTTAACTGTTAGTGACAGTGGTCAGGTCAGATAGGTTTCATTTTTGTATCAGTGTGCGTATGGTTAAGAGCATACCAGTCGACTGTAATCACTATTGTTAATTGTTAAATAAATTCGCTAAGTTAAACTTTTTTGCTTTTTTCATTTACAACTTAAAGACAACCAGTAATTGCTACCGCGTTTGCCCGTGACCATGACAAGAGTATATTGCTGAAAACATTTATTAAACATTTAACAAAATAATTGAAGAAACTTAGGTTTGACTGGAAACTTTTTTTAAGCATTTACAAAATGGTTCAAGAAATAAAGGTTAAGCTGAAAATGTTTTTCAAACATTAACCATTCAAGGTTTGATAAACAGTATACATGAAACATTAAAACAACATTGGTCAACAATATCTTGTAAATGTTTGCTCTGAAAATGTTTTACTAACATTCCATACCAACCGGCTTTCATACCCATCATTATAATCATTTTTGAAATGTTTTCTGTCAAATATTTTGACAACATTCTATCAGAAACGTGTTTGTACCCATATTTTCAGAATGCTTATTAAATGTTTACCTTCAAACATTTGCAATCAAAATTAGTGATGAGCAATATAAAGGGATCTCAGAGAACTTTGTCAAACTTTACACCGCATACAATGACTGACAGTAAGACTTGAATAGGAGAAGAATTTTTAAGCCACTATCTCACAATTTTATACCAGAAATATATTTTCACTTAGTGAGAAACATAAAAATAGATTTATTTGGTTAGCAATGCTGAAGTAATATTTCTCAGACATTGTCAAGTTCACCTGTAACACTTTTCTAACATTTGTCATTAAATGTTTAATAAATAGTATACATTAACTATAAGTATATCATTTTTAACCTTGACAAACTGTTTCTTCAAACATGTTTGCAAACTTGGGTTTCTGGGTATTTCCCTTTAGCTTAGCTGGTTAGAGAGCTGGACATGTGTTTATTTCTGTAATATCCTCACATGTATTAGTTTTATTATTACCTGGGCTTCTGGGGATTTCCCTTTAGCTTAGCTGGTTAGAGAACTGGACATATGTTTATTTCTGTGTGCAATCCAAAGGCTGTGGGACCAAATACCAAGAAGAACCAATCAACGGTTTCTCCATGCAAGACATGGTGGACCCTTTCCTCCCTCTCACTGCCAAGCAAGTTGAAGTGTAATAATGTAGTAATATAAAACCTGAGCACAGGTCTTCCCCTTGAGGTGTGGTATGTAATATCCTCACATATAGCAGTTTTATAAATACTTAGGGTATTCCTCTTTAGCACACCTGATTAAAGAGCTTGACTTGTGTGTATTTCTGTGTGGAATCCGAAGGCTGTGAGATCGACTCCCAGCAGAACTAATTAATAATTTCTCCATACACCATAAAAGCAAACAAGTTGATTATTTGTAGTTGTATAAAACTGAAGAGGCCAATATAAGACCTTGTTACTTAGGTATTAATAAATTCAATCGTTCTTCTGAGTATCTTGCCTTCAGTGTTTCAATCCTCCACAAGCAACTACAGAAACTTCCTTAAGTTATAGCATCAGTTTTGGTCAAGGTGTGGATGTATCTTCCCCATGATGAGCATTTACATTCTGCAATACCCATAGTGCAACACCACACACAGCAAATCTTCTTAAATTTCAGTGTAACAACATGATTGTAGAAAATAAAATTTGATCTAATAAACATCAATTGGCACAAAAATGTGACATTTTATAAAACATCACAATTTTTTTATGCATCTCTTCCAGTAACTGTATGATATGCTAAATTGATGTAAAACTTTTGATTTAACAATATCATATTTATGCTTCGAGGTGTTCTTAAATAAGAAATTAGGAAAGTTATTTTTGGAAAAATGAGAAAGAAAAAGAAAAATACCTAAAATTCTACATGTGATTATGTAATTGTTTGAAACCTTCAAGCAACAACTTTATTATAATAAACTAATACATAACATAATAATATTACAGTATTTACATAAATGACAAGTTGTACACGTTTAGTTTTATCCGAGTATTGGATGGGGAGGGGTCATTTTAGATATTTTGGGAATAAAGGTTAATGAGAAAAGAAAAAGAAGTCTTATACATGCTTGATATTGAAATACCAATATTATTGATGCCAATTTTTATAAAACAGATTATTGTAATATATAAAAAAAGTTTGATATTTACATCTTGTTATTGATATAAATTTAGCAAAAAATAGACATGTTTGAAGACTTTCGTAAAGGGCATTTCTTTTTGCTCATTTCTTCTGGTTCCTGTACATGCCCAAAGTAAAAAAAATGGATATTCCTTCCAAATCTGGAACCAGGTCAGATCTAAGGAGTATCGGGACTAGGGGTAGGTCCCAATGTATGTACAAATATGCTTCAGATCTGAAATATAGTTTTGGAGTTAACAAACAGACCGTGTAACAGTATCAAACACCCCTTGTCTTTAAGGCGAGAGTTACCATTTAAAAAAATCAACATATACAACATCATGCAATTTCAAAGCCCTACAGAACAACACAATATTTGCAAGGAAATTTATAAACCAATCACACAAAAATCAAGCCAATTCATGGGAATTCAGTCCTTACAACTACTGAATGGGAGATGCTCAGTGTCAATGTTGAATTTCACAGCCAGTAAGACAAGAAAAATGAACCCTGCTGCAACCAGACAGCATGCCACCATAAGACAGATGCAATTCCTAGTACCTCTAATCTCTACCAGGAAACGAGTTACCCTGTTTTTTTATCCTTCACGGCTTGTTTAAAGTTTTTTTTCTCATTATTGATTTTATTATGAGATTTAGTTTGTCTTATTACATTTGTAGGGGTCCTTCTGTATAGCTGATGTTGTTGCTTGTCTTCATCTCTTGCATGGAGTCGAGTATTATCTGAAGTTCCATCAGAATCTGGTTCAGACCAGTTGTTCTCTCTTTTAACAATGTGTATTTGCTTGTTTTCAAGAGGATGGGGTAATCTTCTCCTACCTAGGTGTAGAATACCATCTTCACTTCCCAGAGAAGATAGAGTGGAATCGGAAGCTGATCGGATATGTCTTGCGGAAAATTCTCTAGTAAACAAAATGATTAACATTTGTGTGTTTAAAATACATAGTTGACTGTACAAGTAATATTATAAGAAAAAAAGTTTATTTACGTGAAAAGAAGTACATAGTGTGAGTAAGGATATCTCGTTAATTCCTTGGTGGCATATCAATGTTATGTTGTAATGACATGTTTTATTTGACCTTGTTTTGAAGTTTAAACTTAAGTTTTTTCATTTTATCCCACACCATTCAAAGGCTGCGCCGGTATTGCTCTCACTCATGGCCTCAGACGGGTTGGGTGAGCAGCAGGACACAACAATCTTATCCAGGCTTTATCTCAGAAACCAAAAGGTGTAGGAGATGATGTTAGGTAGGGACATTGCCTGAGGGAAGTAGGTGTGTATTGCCATAGTGTTACTTTAACGTGTGACCTTGCCATTGTAAACTTGATCCTGAAATAAGATATATAAATTTTATACTGGTTTTATAATGGTGTGACCTTGATTTAATCGTGGTCCTTGTCATTGTGACCTTGACTTTTAAATCTTCTTTATGCTATATCTCGGAAACTGCAAGACATAAAATGCTTAGTTGGGACATTGTTTCGGTGTGCAGGTATACAACATCATGGTGAGACCTAGGCGTAACCTTTGACTTTGGGTTTCCAATATGTTTTCTGCTACCATATATGAGATATATTTCTAGTATAGTATGATATGATATCTCTTTTGACAGCTGTACTTCAGTTAAGAAATGAAAAAAGCTATATAACTTCTAGTTTACAGATTAATGCTGTCATCATTGAATTGTCTTTTCTGGATACTTTTTTCTGTCAATACAATTTTTGCTGTCTTACGGGTTATTTTCTCCTGCATGTTTACATTGCTGTCTATTCGAAAAGTATCCTTAAATTTGAGCTGCTTTACCTATTTTATGGCTCATGGATTTAATGCTATTTTCCCAGGCTGTGGGGTATAATCATCCGTGTTTTAATGGCCAATTTCAAATCTGAACAGGATTCAGTGAGGTGTCACATGCTACTGTTGTATGATTTAAAGCCACATGCACAGAGGAGAAAATCAAATGATTAAATCCGATCTTATTTACAAGTAAGCCATTGACTGTGTTTTGAGATGCAGTATATTAGTGTAAATCCATTCTTTGTCACAGCTACAAGTTAGTAATTATAGAAGGGCTGCATGTTTTTTTCAAACTACTGCATTTTTCAGCTATTTCAATTTGTGTTAATATATAATTGCTAATCTACTGATTTTTGGATGTATTTGTATTTTCCAGTATTTTTGAAAAATTTAAGCACTCTGCCCACCATCATTTTCCTGACTTTAAATTTGGAGCGTATCTCCCAACAATGCTTTCATGTTGAACAACCCCTAAATGCAGATTTACTGAAATTAGGCTTTTTGAGTATTAAAAACATTTAGAATACCATTGTATCTAAACAGAGAAGTGTCGAAAGGGTTTTATATTCATACATACCCCATTTTAGGGCCCTTCAGTGATGTCTCCTCACCTAAAAACAGATACTTTCTTTTCACTTTTAAATCATTCAAACATGGATAAACTAATAAAATCATAGTTAAAATTAATAGAATGCCAATCATCATTAAAAAGATTACCACATATTTAAGATAGTTTTAAACCTTCATGCAAATTAGATGCTCAAGTCAAAAATCGTTGGATGTCATTAAAAATACATTGAAAATTGGACCTTTTAAAACTCAGAATGTTTTGGTAACCAGAATATAATCCGGGTCCTTGACCAAAATGTAGTAAATTCTTTCTTTATTTAGGACCCACAAAAATCTCAAAGAGATTGATTAAGTAATGTTGGGCATCATGAAGGTTAATACAGTGTAACATAAGTGAAAAAAATGAAAAAATCACCTTACCTTTGTATGCGTCAACTAGGATTTCTAGAATGTCATCTTCCTTTATTTCATGGGATATCTTTGGTGCTGAAAAGTACAGAAAAACGGAGTGAATAACAGAGCACAAGCTTTTACCTGAAGGTATGTACCAGATATTGGTAGGAAATCCCAGTATGGATTATCTTTGAGGACAGAGCTACAGGTTGACCAAAATATGGCCTGGCCGGCCCAGTGGTGATGGATAGTAATCAAGTTATGTTAATCCAACCCTATTTTCTTCAAAACGCTGAGAATTTCTACTTTCTGTTCTCCATAAAGGTGGAGTTATTACCTATTTGAAGGAGGTATTAAATGCATAACCACAAATATGCTTTTTTTGTTTGTTTGACAGTAGAATTTTGCAATACTACTGTTCTTGAATGAAAAAACAAGTTCTGATCCAACTTACATCGCATCAAATTTTAATGGTAGCCATGTGAATACAAAAATATCAAGAGATTTGGTCATTAACTTATTGTTGAGAAGATTTAAAAAAAAACTTCCCATAGCTTGACTGAGGTAGGATATCTCTGAATACTCTTATTTAGTCAAACATTACTCATCATCGTAAAGAAAATTACTTTTTTTTTCTCAAGTAAAAATGATATGGGAAAGCTAGTAGTTGCTTACCGTTGGTCGGCAGTTAACAGTACAGAACCTTTACCAACTATATGTAGGTACTGACACCTCCAATATCTCTGTTCAGTTGATTATGGATCTCTGTTTTTCTCAATGACAGGCCTCGATTTGAATTGGATTGTGATAATGTTTAAAGAAACTTGAGAAAATAGAAGAATTCCAATATCTTATAATATGAAAATATAAGTAAATATAAATTAATTAGTATGTTATTTTATTGCAAAAACCTTGTTGATAAAGTCAAATTATAGAACTAACTGTTGTGTTTCTGTTAAAGCATTTGATGATGGTATCAATGATGAACTGTTTGGCTATTCCCAGAGAAAGGATCTTTCTCACCGCATCACTTTCAAGCACTTCCTTTGCATCATGTTTTTGATCTGGGTGTACTTGTGCCAGAGCAGTCATGACATCTCCTTCAGTTAAATGCTCAATATCTGTAATGAATAACCATAATAAACATGAAAAACTGATAAGGTAATTCACTATATAGTGAAATCTTTAAATGACTTTTCTATAGTGCTTTATCACTATCACTTGACAGAATCTAAGGTGCAACAATCTGAAAGTATGTTCAATAAGAGTTACTCCCTTAACATAACCATGGAAAAGCCATGTGGGGTGGGGTGTTTAAAGGCTTTGGGAAAATGATAAGGTTTAAACATGTTTCTTGAAGAAGGCAAGATAGATGAAATTACATATGTTATCAGGTAAGTCATGCTAGATTTAAGGCAAAACTATAGCAAAAGTGTTTGACAACTTTGTTAAACAGATGAAGGAAGAACTACCAAGTTTTTTTCAGGCAGATGCCTGCCTTGATTAGTAGTCGTCTAGACTATTGTAACTCTCTGTTTGGGGGTTTCTGTTGTTTTATTCTGCACCAGCTGCAGAGTGTTCAGAATAGTCTTACACGTATTGTCACAAATCATAGAAAATATGCTCATGTTACAACCAGCCTAAAGTGACTCCATTGACTGCCCGTCAGTTACCACTTTATGTTCAAAACCACTATATTGGTTTACAAATTATTCTATAGTGATTCCTTTTTCCTATTTTGGACCATTGTTATATCCGAGCTGCTGCTCTTACAGTAGTAGGCGTAGTCAACCTGATCATCAATACCTGACAGTTCCTCCTTTCCACTCCTCAGTCTACAAGTAAGTCATAGTTTTGCACTTAATGCTCCTAAGATATGGATTGACCTTCCTAGTAATGTACACAGTGCACCATCTATTCCATATTCAGAAAATGCTGCAAATTTACTTGATTGCAAAACCTGAATGCCATACTCTTGCTGTCATCCCTGGTTTGACCTGGCTATGTTATTAGACTCACGATCATTCACCTTATTGATATTCAGTTGCTCCTTATTGTCTTCCAACTGATGGAAATTGAGAGCTATAAAAATCTAGATTATACGGTAGATTAAAAACTACATACGCAAGAGTGTATGCAATATATTTCATACAGGTTGAATCTTGATAAACTTCTAAACAGTGAGTTACAGTGGTCTGGACAACTACTTACTAAGGTTTAGTTAACATGATTGACTCCAGTGAAATGGCTATCTCTAGTCACATGGATCACACCAAATAAGATGGAAATGTCACAAATTGCTTCTATTCGTTTCCCGCTTTTTCATGATTAAATATAGGGAACATGAACCAGTTAAGACAATTGTTCTATGGAAATAATATTATTGTCTCTTTGTTCACTATAGATATACTACAACTAATTTATCAATAGTATCAAAAGTACCTCTGACAAAATGTTCTTCTTCACATTGACGGTTATGATCCTGCTTCAAGTCTTTGCCTTTACACAAATATTCATGCTTATTGATTCTTTCTGAATTTTCTTTTGTCAGTGAAAAAGATGCCAAACACCAACAACACCAAATCCTCTCACCCCCAAAGACAAAGAAACCTTCTCTGGCATAGCCCTTGACTTTCTGTATCATTTCAATGTTATGAACATCTGAGAAGGTATTTAGCCTTTCCACTTTAAACTTTAACTTCGACAACCACGTGTCTTCAAAGGTGAAAAGCATTTTACACACCTAAAGAAGCAGAATATATTAGATTTATTTTATTATCTGCCACACAACAAATAAAGGTAAATAGTGGGACATCAAGACCAAGAAATATTTTTTGTATTCTCAGGCCCCCTTACCATGGATAACAATTGCTGATTTTGGTAAATATTTCATTAATTATATAGGCTACAAATATATTGTAAACATTACTTGAAAGGAATTTTGATAGAACTTGTGCTAGTTTTTGTTGCAATAAGATACATGCAGAAATGGACGATAAATCTGTGAAAAAGTGAAAAATTTTAGACTTCCTGGTGGATAATAAGTGCAACGATGTAATGATGTTGATTGATACATTAATATGATTATTCTTCACAACAAGTTAAATGTAAATATTGTAATAGCTAAAATTATGTACATCTCTCATAAAGTTTGTATGCATACAGTATGCAGTATGTTTAAAAATAAAATACAATAGTACTAAAGCATTCGATTTTAAGACAGTTCAAGTTACAGAAACATGCTTTATGCAAATAGTTTACTGCATTAAATACTGCCAGTTAAAAGATGTTTCACTTATGCGGTTCAAGTTAAAAATAATTTCCATTATACAGACTAAAACAGTTACCACCTAAAGGTACTTTGAGGTCACCTTACTTCAAGCTGCCTAAAGTTCCCAATAAAGGGGTCAAGCAAAATTATCAAGAACAGATCAGCCTCAAATGAAGGTCACATTAGATGACTCAGAGGGAAAAATAAAGATAGGTAACTAGAGAAATAAAGTTTACAAGGAAAGAATTACAAAATATTTAAATTCAAGTTCAACATGTCTCCCAGTTGATTTCCAAATACAAACTGAAGTCTCTGGGATTGTGGTTGTTATTTACAATTATACCATCAATCCCAGAGCTTTGTTTATAGCATCAACTCGACAACCATAGTTTCCTCAATAAACAAACATTATTCTAGACTGCTATCCAACCCCTTTTGTGAACCACTACAAGTTAAGCTTTTCGGGAAGGACTGACCCTTGGGGTGCGGAAACACCCCAGCCTAAATGTCCTGGTCTGAATATGAGGAATTTCGACCAGATATAGTGCATGGCAAATGACAAAAGCTAAGGGTTTTAAAAAGATTTTATAGAAGTACATCTAACTATTTACTGTCCTGTTATTTTAATAAAGGATATTATGAGTCCTGTTTCTAAATATTCATGCAATGGTTAATTTGATATATCAATTTGGTTTGCGATTCAATAAACTTTACTCCAGGTTTTGCATGTGTAGTTGGCGACTTCCGGTTGTGCATCTGAGGTGGGGCACTTAGGGTTCCTACGCGCATGTGTAGTGATGTGGAGCAATCTGATTGGTTGATGACATTATGAAGCATGCGGTGATATCGGCAAAATCGGCGATATTGTGTTTTTATCATTTTGCTATGATACAGTTTGAAATTGATGTATTATGATTGTAACTTGTATTTATTTACCGTTTTAGTGTACTATACTGTTATCCTTGTTTTATATGATTGCTGTAAATGGTTAGTATTGTATCCTTATGTCAATGTACAGAGAGGAAGTTGTCACTTCAAAGTCTGGGGGAATACTAAATTTTAAACCAATAGGATTCCTTGTTTCAATTTTACAGGTGCAGACTTTGAGTTATTCTCCCATGTCATGGATTTCTCTATAAAAGCAGGGTGGATTCTGTCATTCTTTGCTGAATTGGTATAAGTAACAGAAGGCAGTCATGTCAGGGTAAAACCTGGTATTTTCTTCTGTGGTTACATTTTAGAGAAGTCAGGGTAAAACCTGCATGGTATTATTTTCATAGTTTAGGTTACAGGGAAAGTTGCAAGATGACTTTGGTAACATTTTAAAGCAGGGAAAAGAGAATATTCTGTACATAATTTCTGATTGATTTCAGGGTAAAACCTGTTAGGGAATTTACTTTAAAGTATCATGATATTTTAACCGTTTACTTCAGGGGAAATTGGGTTTTCATTTAATACTTTGCTGCCTAGTGTATTTGACTATGTTTGAATGAAATAATGATGGAGTAGTTTGTATTTATTTCTAGTGGCAGGGTAAAACCTGGCAAGAATTGAATGGACTGAAATGTTATAATTGCATGTGGTTGATTGTGCATGATGTGTTGATTTCAGTCATATGATTATAGGTTTCAGGCTGAATGCCGGCGATTTGATGAATGCTTCATGGGGTAAAACCCATGATTAATTGAATTAATTTCAATTCATTTCATTAGGTACTGAATCTACTATGGTACTTGATAAAGGATGGAACCATTGTTTTGCCATAGAGTATGATCCAAGATCCAATTGTTAGTAGACAGTAGGTTTCCAGTGTTATGTCTTGTTTTCAATTCTTTTAGATGATTCTGGGGGGGAATTATTTGAATGTATATAATAGAAATGTGATTTCTGACTATTTTTGATATTTTTGTGACTTTAGTGTTTGTACCAATTCAGCCCCAGCAATTGCTGGTAAAATACTTGTTATATTTTGTAAATGAATGTTTTGTTATGTGACATAAGGCTTTCTCTTGACTTTAGTTCAATTCAAGATCCTGGCACATTACAATAACATGACTATATTGACCCCTCATATCGCAGTGATTTAGCATAGTTTACTTCTGGTTGAGTATGCCCAGTGGTGTGGAGCAATCTGATTGGGTTATGACATCATGGGAGCAAATGCCGCAATCTAACACTGTTATGAATCAGAAAATGAAACACATGACTTATTTCATAATTACAAGATAGAAAAATTTTAGAAACAAAAAAAAAAAATCAAATTGCTTAATTAAGAATGTACAAGCTAGCAAAAATGTACAGGAAACCAAATTAGATTTTTTTAATATTCATGTAACTAATGGTGTTTCATACTATCACGTTATAAGAAGTGACAGCCCAGATTCTTTGTGTATCCATTAGGAAAGGAAAATTAGTTTTTTTCTTAGAAGGAATATTTCAATTTCTGTGTAAATGTACAACACAGCACTTCCAACAGCTAAAATCCACAACTCTCACTATTAAACCAATACGCTAAATCCACAGCCTTTAAGAAAGCTTCTTTATACCGAATCCACAGCCTTTCTGTATTCTAATTCTAAATAGTACTTTTATAGTGCTTAATCTCTATCTGTTGACAAACTGTAAGATGCATAATGTCAGAAATCGGAGAACATGTTCAAGGACATTGCAGGGGTCGGCACCACTGAGAAAGACAGGAACAAGACCATAAAAAGCTAGGGTAGGTAAGCTTTTGCAAAGAGGTAAGTTTTCAAATTCTTCCAGAATGGAGAGAGAGATTTAGCTGAGTGTACATCATCAGACAGACCATTCCAAATCCTAGGAGCCTCATATGCAAAACTAAGGCCAAAATGCTTTTTAAACTTGTATATTGATGCAAAATGAGGGACCTTGAGCAGCACACCATCAGATAGACTTCTACGTGTTCTGTACACACTGTGTCTGGGTTTAAAGGAAACATTCAATGTATTTTGGATGACCACTCTGTATCACTGAATTTACAACTTAAACTATTACTTTTAGAAGTAACATACCTAGAAACAAATCACTTTAAAAGCACAAGTGACTTCACAACTCTAAACTCTTGACTTCTTCAAAATCATGAGTGAAGAGTGAAACACTTATTGCTGCATCTGAATCACAACTAAAGCACATCTGATTATGTCTGAATCACAGCTAAAATAAATGGTTTTCTCAACCTCAAATATATACAAATTTTACTCTCCTGAACATTCTAGAGACAAAAAATAAAGATAAAATACATAAATTACACTGGTCATTCCAGAAACAAGCAGACTGTCATAGATTCACCCATTCAGGAAACCGCAACTTATTTGTGCTTAATCTCTGCCCAAGGCAAACTCTAAGGTGCAACACCAGAAATCAGTTCAATAATGATTATTCCATAGACAAAGTCATGTTGATACCACACAGATGCCTGATAACAAATGGAGCTTTTTGAGAATAAAGGATGTGTATCTGTTACAGTTTGTGACAATCCTAACAAGTGTATTATAAATCCACTAGAGTTTGGGCATGTCAACACTGGACAGACATCATAGCGAGAATTGTTATCGTCAAGATAATCACACACCAAGGTATATCCCACCAGAATAGCTGTCTCAACTCTGAGATACTGCCTAACCCACCTAAAATCACCCATCAGAATAGAGAAAGTCTTTCAAATACTGTACACAGGATCAGCAAGGGAAATATTTACATCAAGCCAGACACCAAGATTCTTTGCGATGACTGCTGGATGCATGAAATTACCAAATATTTTGACATGGAGTGAAGAATCTAATTTCTTGCCCAGAGTCTTTGACCTAAGGATAATATCTCAGTTACATCTGAGTGGAATTTTAACATACTGGATAACATCCATTCTTGAACAAGACAAGAATTCAAATTTTGTCAAAGATGCATTTTGTGAGGCATTTAAACAATTCTTGGCGTAGAAATAAAATTTGGTGTCAGATTGCTTCACAATAAACTTACTCAAAGGAGTGGTGTACAGAAAGAACAGCAGGGTAACCAGGACTAAGCCTTGTGGGACATGAAACATGAGCTCACGCAAATCACAGGAGGGTTACCCAATTTCTATTGCTTGGAAAGGATGACTTTGGTTTGAAGTGAAGCACTTCAAGGCTGTGCTTCACATACCAAACCATGATTAATGACAGCAAAGAAGAATATTATCATCAACTGTGGCAAAACACAACATTTAAAAATCAGGCTCACAGGTGATCCCAATTTCCAGGGACAGCGAATTCCTATAAAATCACAGTTGAACGTTTCTGAATGGAAGAAATTGTTTACAAACTACTGGGATCAACAATTAATACATTTGGTAGAATTTTGGATTTCAGTAGAAATTCTGAATTGCGTCATGATGACAAAAACCATTCCTCAGCTGTTGACTTTCCAGCTGATGTTCAAGCTTACTTGGATGAAGAAATCAAACAAGGAGCAATCATGGGCCCATATGATGTAAACCCTATTCCAAATTCTCATGTTTCACCCTTCATGACCAGAGAAAAGCCAAATGCTCCTAATCGTCGTGTCATCATTGACCTTTCTTGGCCAAAAAATGCCTCAGTTAACGCAGGGGTTGACAAAAATTCTTATCTGGGCTCAGAATTTTCACTAACTTTTCCTACAATAGATGACATCACAATTAGTCAAAATTGGTCCAGGTTGCCACATTTACAAGACAGACGTCAGTAGGGCCTTCAGACATTTGAAGATTGACCCTGGGGACTATGATCTGTTGGGTTTACATTGGTACGCTGCATTCTTTGACACTTGTCTGCCATTTGGCAGCAGACATGGCAGCTAAATTTTAAAGAACGTCAGCGACACCGTATGTTACGCGTTACATTGCCATGGTTACCGTATCATCAACTATATAGATGATTTTGTTGGCTACGGCAAGCCAGATGTTGTGTGACGGTTGTTTGACTGCTTACATAACGTCATTGAATGTCTGGGTTTGACCATAAGTGAGAAAAAGCTGGTTCCTCCAACCACTTCAGCAGTATGTCTTGGTGTCCTCATCGACACCGTCAAAGGTACTGTTGCTGTTCCAGACGAGAAAATGCATCAGATAAAGCAGAGCGTCACTGAGTGGCATAGTAAAATTAGTTGTTCGAAGCATCAACTTCAGTCACTTTTGGGTCAACTTTTGTATGTGCATAAATCCGTCCGTCCGTCCAGAACCTTCTTGAACAGGATGCTGGAGTTGTTGTGTCAGAAATATGACGCCACTACTATCAAACTCACTCAGGCTTTCCGACGTGACTTGAGGTGGCTCAGTAGATTTTTGGACAAGTAAAACAGGGTGTCAATGTACAATCACAGAAAAATTGGTCAAATCGTTGAGCTTGACGCTTGCCTTGACGGTCTGGGAGGTGTGTGGAAGAATTTTGTGTACCATCTCCAAATTCCTTGCCATTACTTAGGTCTCACAATAGTTCACCTAGAAATGGTAAACATCTTGGTAGCACTCAAAGTTTTTGGCCCCTTTTGGGCCACCAAAAAGGTGTTGGTCAAGTGTGACAATCAGGCTGTGGTTGCAGTCCTCACACATAGTAAAACAAAAGATCCTTTTCTGGCCACATGTGCCAGAAATGTGTGGCTTCTGGCTTCTTTGTATGACCTTAAAATTACTTATGTTCACATCAGAGGTAAAACAATGTAGTTGCAGACCTATTGTCAAGGTAGGTTCACACTGCTGAGAATATACTTAAGCTTCAGTCACACATTCCCGACTCTTCATGGGTTAATGTATCCAATGATGTTTTGGACTTAGATAATGATATATAATTGTTGTACTCAGATGCTGCACTTTGTTTTTCAGAGACAATCCTGCAGAATTTGACTGTGGGAGTGAGGAAGCATCTGTCATCTGCTTTAAGCCCAAGGACCAACAAGTGTTACAACATCTGCTGTTCAGGTCTTTTGTGGCCTTCTGTGTGTGGGCTAATTTGAATGTATTTCAATTAAACCAAATGCATATTTTGTCGTACACATAATACTTGGTCATGCATGGGATTTCTGCACATATGTTAGCCTATCATATTTCTGCTTTTAAAGCCAAATTCACAATGTATGGTTTACAGTTTCACCTCTGGGATCATCCAAATGTCTGCTACCTGCTCAAGTCTGTTAAGATTAACAGATCTGTTGTAGTTGTTAAAAACACATTATTGATCTGTCAATGTTAAATGACATTGTAATCCAGTGTGACAACATGTATTTAGGTGAAGTATTCAAAGTTGTATTCCTATTAGCTTTCTTTGGTTTTCTGAGGCTATCTAATATTGCTCCTGATTCTCTCATTCGATTCCTCTCGCCACCTGTGTGCTGGTGATCTTATTTTTGCAAAACAATTTTTAAAGGTCATCCTGAAATGGTCTAAAATCATTCAGGCTAGAGACAAGGTCCAACTCATTACATTGCATAGGGTTAAGGGTTCGAAACTGTGCCCCTACAAAGCTTATAGACAGGCTATGACTTTGTATTCCCCTGCCAGTAATGAGCCTTTGTTTCAGTATAAAGTCAATTCTGTATGGATGGTACTTACTGAAACTAGGATCAGGAAGTGCCTTTCAAAAATTAATGTAAAGATTGGCTTACCTAAAAGTTACTTTACATTCCATGCATTTAGGTCTGGGGCCACATTGGCCTACAAATCTCAAGTACCTGTTCAAAGTATTAAAGATCATGGTTTATGGGCTAGTGATTGTGTGTGGACTTATATCCACAAGGACCACACTGCTGGTGAAGATATTGCATCATTTGCTAAATTCCTGTAGAAATATCCCTACTGTTGGGCTTTGAGGGCTTTTTCTTACATATGTAATCGTACAGTCCTGTTTTTCCTGTAGGTATTTCATTAATTTCATTTAGATCACCTTAAATTGGGTTGGGGTCACCTTAAGCTTTTTCTTAGAAGTTTTAACGTTCTCTTTAGGTAACCTTAACTTGGGTTGGCCCCCTTTCTTTTCTACCTGTATCATCTAGGGTGAAGTGGCCCTGCTCTTATCTGTACTTATGATTTTATGTAAAGTAATGTATTATCACCACATGTAAAGTTGTATATATGTATTAACATCTAAACCATATGTAATAACCGTATGATTATGACCTGTACTTAACATGATTCCATGTTAAATCATATGAAGCCTATTATTAGTTTCTGGTGGCCTCTGGTTCACTTCCATGGACTGGACACTATATTTGTATTACTGGCTTCAGTCACTAACGTAGTAGTCATATTTATTCATATTCATTTTTATATTATATTATACACATTGTATTACATGTTACTTATATGTATATCAATAAAATTCATGCTCCGCATTGGTTTATTTTCTCCCTGGGGTGGGGGGACTGATACACTTATATCTATATACATAAAGTTCTGAATCCTATATTCATCTCTATTTTACATTTTCCAAGATATTTGTAATCTTGTAGAGCTTGAAAAAGCCAATGTGACAAATTTCAAAACTGAATCTTGTAAATCTTGACTATGCTATAAAGGACAGAAAATAACCTTGAAATCATTCTGTTACAGATTGTGACATATTTGGAGTATTATAAAATACTGTGAAACTGTCAATTTGCTGCCTACAAAAATACAAATAAAACATACTTCAAAAGTTTTTTTTTTTAAATCTTATAAACCTGTTGAGTCAATAATCAGCTAAAAAGTTGAATAGCACCTATATTTATTTTGAACATTTAAAATAAAGTTTGTTTGGCTGAAATGGGCAAATACGTTCATTATTTATAGTTTTATAATAGTGTTTGGGTCCTTTTCTTTGATTTTAAGTCTCAGTCATGATTAACTCTGAAGTCTCAATCATGATTAACTCTGATTATCTGTTTTACTTGATTATTTACTTGATTATTACTGATTATTTCTTTTACTTGTGACATAGTATAAAATCATAATAAACTATTATCTTTAAGCTGTTAATATAATAAATGTGTTTGTTTAGTATTTTAAAAGGTTATAACATGTGCCAATTAAATTATCCAGTAGCATGATTAAATTTTACATATTTAAAGCACAATAAGTAGCTTTTAATTATGAGCCCCAAAATATTTTGCTGCACCCTTGGTTTGCTAAACAGGAGGCTGCAGTATTTAACAAAGGTTCTCTGAATATTACTTAAAATATAATAAAGTTCATATATTGAGTTGTGTTTATTTGTCTACTCACGGAAACATAAAGCTTATTACCAAGGAGGTATTTTTTATAACCATTTGTTTGCTTATTTGTTACATGATTACAAATATGACTGGTTTGTTCTTCTTGAAAGAAATCAGAATATGGGTCTGGGTACAACTGAGATCCCAACTCATACTTTTTGAGAGTCAACTGGATCACTGTCTGAAAAAAATAATTAGGATTTTCCCATTTACTTATTATTGTTTGACTTGGCGGAGGTACTTAATGTCTGAGTGCTTTGGTCTACATTTTTCCCTAAAATAGTTTTTGGACACTTTCTGTAATTTATAATTGTTACGGTCACGGGCAAGCACGGTAGCAATTACCGGTTGTCTTTAAGTTGTAACAGAAAAAGCAAAAAGTTAAACTTAACAAATTTATTTAATAGTCAACAATAATGATTACAGTCAACTGGTATGCTCTTAACCAAACACACTAATACAATAATAAGATCTAGCTGACCTGACCACAGAGATTATGAGTTAAGTTTATCCGCCGTATCCAGCAATCTGTTCCGTAATCCGTCCTGTAGTATATTCTGTGGTCTATCCAATGTCCTGTGGTCTGTCCTGTGATCTGTCCAATGTTCACTCACACACGGATATCTATATCTTGTGACCTGTCTCACACTCAATAACACAAAAGGTTCTTGTCCTGCTATTCTTTATATATCCAGTCACACAGAATGTCTGTCTGGAGATTTTTAGAGAGTTAACACAACTGTACTGTCTGCTCCAAGATGTGGACAATGTCCAAAATGCAGTAAATTCACTCCCTGTTATATGAATGTACAATATCCAAAATATCCAAAGTGCAATAAATCTGTCCAGACAATGTATCTAGTTCACTCCAGTAAAAGTTCACAGTGATATAAGCATATATTATACTCCAAAACACAATAGCTCTCCTTATAGCAAGCGAATACAAAGTTCATTTGTGGTCAGATGTACATTCCTTATATACATTCACAGATTCCTCTGGAATTGTACAGAACCAACTCAAAAGAAGATTGAGCCATCTAGGCCAAATGAGGAAGTTCTAGAAACTACTGGCAATTGGGTTTCCCCAAATCTATCATAACCACTGAGGGGGGGATTTCCCCCAATCTGTGAACAAATCAATAAACACTAAAACACAAAAATCAATAACTCCCTTACTTTAAATGTTAACACACAAAAAGAACCAACAACACAATTATCTTTTATGACAATGTATAAACATAAAGCTTAAATTAAACAATGCACTAATATAGTGCCTAATATATGTAATATACAATGTACTAATATAGTGTCCAATATATGTAACACCTCCCCCCTTAAAGAAAAATTTTGGAAGCCAAGGAGTTACAAAATTTTACAAGAGATTTTTACCAGGTATATATACACAGGTAATAACTTTTTAGAAAACATATTTATCTAAATACAAAAGTAAAATTAGTACCATGTATAACCTTTATAAACTTACTAATTACAGGTATATAAATTACACTTTAAATACAGCTTCTGGACAGGGCGTCCGCACAGATATTATCCTTTCCTTTAACATGTTCTATTTGAAGATTGTGTTCTTGCAACATTAAACTCCAGTTCAATAATCTTCTATTTTTGTTTTCATTTTGTGCAAGAAGACTAGTGGATTGTGATCTGTGTATACAGCGGTGGGTTTTGATGATGAAGATATGTATATGTCAAAATGCTGGATGGCCAAAATGAGTGCTAAACATTCTTTTTCTATTGTAGAGTAGTTCTTTTGATAAACATTAAATTTTTTTGAAAAATAGCAGATGGGATGTTCAATATCTTCATTATCACATCGCAGTAAAACTGCACCTGCACCCACATCACTGGCGTCTACAGCCAGCCGGAAAGGTTTACTGAAGTCCGGAGCAGTTAGTACGGGCTCTAAACAGAGAAGGTTCTATACTTTGTCAAATGATTTTTGACAAGTCTCAGACCAGTGATATTTTACATTCTTTTTCAGTAGTTCAGTCAGTGGAGCAGTGACCTCTGAAAAGTTTTTGCAAAATTTTCTATAATATCCCGCCATTCCAAGGAACCTCATTAAGCTTTTCTTATTTTCAGGAATGGGATAGTCAATGATGCTTTTCACTTTAGCTTTGATTGGTGTCACAACTCCATGACCTACTACATGCCCTAATAAATAACTTTGGCTTTTACAAAGTCACTCTTTGACAAATTTACAGTGAGGTTTGCCTCTTTGAGCCGAAACAAGACTTGTTCAAGCCTTTTTAAATGTTCTTCCCAAGTATCACTAAAGATGACAATATCATCCACATACACTTCAACACCTTCTAAGTCTTTTAAACATATATTCATTAGTCTTTGAAATGTGGCCTGGGAGTTCTTCATACCAAATGGCATCACCTTGTACTGATATAGACCATCAGGGGTCACGAAGGCTGATATTTCTTTGGCTTGCTCAGTGAGAGGTACACACCAATATCCTTTCAGTAAATCACACTTTGTGATGTATTTGGCATAGCCAATCTGATCAATACAGTCTTCCATCCTTGGGATAGGGAAGGAATCCGTTTTACTCAAAACATTGACTTTTCTGTAGTCAGTGCAATATCTGATTGAACCGTCTGGTTTCGGGACCAAAACACAAGGAGATGCCCAACTACTTTGACTTTGTTCAATTATATTTTTTTCTAGCATGTATTGCACTTCCTGCCTTAACTTTTTGAGTTTCATAGGATTTACCCGATACGGATGCTGTTTGATCGGACGGGCATCGCCGACATCGACATCATGCATGAGTATATTTGTCCTATTAGGGGCATTTGGGAACACTGACTTATACTTTAAGAGCAATTCAATACGTGGAACCCTCTTATCTGGTGGTACATGACTCAGTTTGGTTTCCAAATCATCAAGGACCTCAGAATTACTCAACCTAATTTTACATTCAACATCAAGATCAGGAGTGTCGTCCCATATTTCATTCTCCTGATTACTGTTACTTTCTATATTACAGTCAGTAACCATAACAGGTTTTTTCACACCCCTTTCAAAGTATGGTTTTACCATATTTACATGACATAGTTGGGTTGACTTTCTTCTGTCCGGGGTTTCAATGATATAGTCCAGGTCACCTACTCTCTTTAACACTTTGTATGGCCCGTGATATCTGGCCTGTAACGTATTTCCCTGGACAGGTAGTAACACTAAAACCTTGTCACCTGGTTTGAAAATACGGTTTTGTGACTTCCTATCATAAAGCATCTTCATTTTTCACTGAGAAGTTTTCAAGTTTTGTTGCGCCAGCTCACAAGCCTTCTTCAACTTATCTCTGAACTTCGAGACATAGTCTAACAGATTTAGGCTCTCGGTGTTCTCAGATAACCAATTTTCCTTCAACAGCTTGAGAGGACCACGGACTGAATGGCCAAAGACCAACTCAAAGGGACTAAAGCCTAAAGACTCTTGAACAGATTCTCTAACTGCAAACAATAATAAGCTGATGCCTTCATCCCAGTCTTTTTCATTGTCTAAACAATATGTCCTAATCATATTCTTCAAAGTGGAATGGAACCTTTCAAGTGCACCTTGGGATTCTGGGTGATAAGCACTAGATTTGATCTGTTTGGCCCCTAACTGAAATACAACCTGTTGAAATAGTCCTGACATGAAATTTGACCCTTGATCTGACTGGATCTCTTTTGGTAAGCCAACTAAAGTAAAGAAATTGACCAGAGCTTTTGAGATTTTGGGAGCTGTTATGTTGGTCAAAGGTATGGCTTCGGGAAATCTGGTTGAAGCGCACATGATGGTCAACAGGTATTGATTTCTGGATTTAGTTTTTGGTAAGGGACCTACACAGTCAATTATCACTTTGCTAAATGGTTCCTCAAACGCTGGAATGGGTTTGAGAGGAGCTACAGGAATTTTTTGGTTTGGCTTCCCTACCATTTGACAAATGTGACAAGTCTTGCAAAATTCTGCCACACAGTGCCGAATTTGAGGCCAATAAAAATGTTTGGTTATTTTGCTGTAAGTTTTGTTGATGCCTAAATGGCCACCCATCGGAGACTCGTGAGCCAATTTCAATATCTCACTTTGGTACACTTTTGGCACAATAATCTGGTGAACTACTGACCATTCTTCAGATGCAGGGACGGTTGGTGGCCTCCACTTTCGCATAAGCACACCATTTCTGACATAATAGCCTACAGGGATCTTATCTAGCTCTACTGGTGGTAGGACCAACTTGAATAAAGGAGCTAATTCAGGATCATTTTCCTGCTCTGAAATCAATTTTGATTTTGAAAGCGATACATCTCAACAGTCAATTGAGTCTTGTTTTTCAGAATCTACCCTAACCTTGGGATTAGTATCACTAGTATTCTGCACATCATGGTCATAGTTGTTTAAGAATGTATCTGACAAATCAACTAAGACATCTGTAGATTGCTTACAATCTTTTGGTTCTTCTTGGGCCTTTTTGGCCATAGCTCGAGTCACAGCACAGGAGGGAAAAATACCAGGAATAACCTCTTCTAATTTCTCAGTGCTAACCAAAGTGATCGGCTTAGAAGTAACCTTAGGATCAGCAACTACCTTTCCACCTGCCAGATCATTTCCCAATCACAAAGATACCCCTTTAATGGGTAAAGTGGGCCTGGTACCCACAACAACAGAACCAGTAACTAAGTCTGATACTAACTTGACCTTATGCAAGGGAACGTTCACACAGCCTCCTTCAATACCTTGAGCAATGACACTCTCACCAGTAGATGTGCTTACACTCAATGGCAATACACCTTCTAAAAGTAAGGACTGAGTAGCTCCAGTGTCTCTTAATATCTTAATGGGGACCTGACTGGAACTACTTTCCAAGGATACAAAACCCTCAGACACAAAAGGTTTGAACTCTTCCCTAATAATCTCAGACTTGTCTAAACCAATACTAGACTCTGCTCTATTGGGATTTGAACGCCACTTAGACTTGCTAGATACAAAGGCGTTGGGCATTGCCTCCTTTTCTCTTCTCTTCTTTAAGAGCCAACAGTCAGACATAACATGCCCAGGTTTCTTACAATAATGGCACACAGGAGCAAAGGATCTGGGCTTCCTATCCTTACTCATAGTCTGATTTGAAGTTTGACCCTTATCTGAACTCTTTTCTGGAGCTACATTTTCAGATTTCTTTCCTATTTCTGGATAAGACTTTTTAGCAGGACCAAAGGACTTATTCTTGTTGAAAGTGGACTTGTGAGTTAGTGCATAATCATCAGCATAAGCTGCTGCTTTTGCCAAATTTTCAACTTTCTGTTCATTTAGATAGGTTTTAATGTCATCACGAACACACCTTTTGAACTCTTCAATCAAAATAACTTGCCTAAGTTTTTCAAAGTCTGTACCTACTTCCCTAGAATTGCACCATCTGTCAAAGTACACTTCTTTCTCATGGGCAAATTCAACATGAGTTTGACTTTCTTGTTTATGATAATTTCTGAATTTTTGACGATATGCTTCTGGTACCAACTCATATGCTTTCAAAATAGCATTTTTGACAGAGTTATAGTCCACACATTCAGAAATTGGTAAAGCCGTGTATGCCTCCTGGGCCTTTCCCCTCAAAACACTTTGTAGCAATAAAGGCCACTGGTCTATAGGCCATTTCAAATTTTGAGCTACTCTTTCAAAGTGCTGAAAGTACTTATCAACCTCGGACTCATTAAAAGGTGGTACCAGTCGCACATTTTTACCCAAATCAAATTTGGTAGCAATGGACTCTTCATGGGCAATTCGACGAGCATTTAATTCTAAAGCTTTCATTTCTCTTTCATGTTTAAGCGCTCGCTCTTCCTTTTGAGCTTGAGCTTCAAGCTCTTCTTTTCGCTGTTGAGCTTCAAGCTCTTCTTTTCGCTGTTGAGCTTCAAGCTCTTCTTTTCGCTGTTGAGCTTCAAGCTCTTCTTTTCGTTGTTGAGCTTCAAGCTCTTCTTTTCGCTGTTGAGCTTCAAGCTCTTTAAGTCTTAACTCTCTTTCAATTTCTAATCGCCTGATCTCATATTGCCCAGAAGGTTCCATCGGTAGAGGCTTATACACTTCTAAACAACTATCAGGTAAAACATCTTCATCAACTAACTGTTCAACAATAAGCCTTTTAAGTTCATGTTTACGTGTTGACCTTTTCACCTCTAACTGTAACTCTTGTGCTATCTGCACTAACATATCTTTTTTAAAAGTTTCTAGAACTTCCATAGATGATGACTGTACAAACTCTTTAGCACTAGCCATTTTGAGCACTGTTGACTGTAACCAATTACTAAATCAAATGGATTTTCAAAATGTTAATTGAACGGTTGATCAAATGGTTGTAATCAAATGGTTGTGATCAAATGGTTGTATCCCGGACGAGCCCCCAATTTTCCTGTTACGGTCACGGGCAAGCACGGTAGCAATTACCGGTTGTCTTTAAGTTGTAACAGAAAAAGCAAAAAGTTAAACTTAACAAATTTATTTAATAGTCAACAATAATGATTACAGTCAACTGGTATGCTCTCAACCAAACACACTAATACAATAATAAGATCTAGCTGACCTGACCACAGAGATTATGAGTTAAGTTTATCCGCCGTATCCAGCAATCTGTTCCGTAATCTGTCCTGTAGTATATTCTGTGGTCTATCCAATGTCCTGTGGTCTGTCCTGTGATCTGTCCAATGTTCACTCACACACGGATATCTATATCTTGTGACCTGTCTCACACTCAACAACACAAAAGGTTCTTGTCCTGCTATTCTTTATATATCCAGTCACACAGAATGTCTGTCTGGAGATTTTTAGAGAGTTAACACAACTGTACTGTCTGCTCCAAGATGTGGACAATGTCCAAAATGCAGTAAATTCACTCCCTGTTATATGAATGTACAATATCCAAAATATCCAAAGTGCAATAAATCTGTCCAGACAATGTATCTAGTTCACTCCAGTAAAAGTTCACAGTGATATACGCATATATTATACTCCAAAACACAATAGCTCTCCTTATAGCAAGCGAATACAAAGTTCATTTGTGGTCAGATGTACATTCCTTATATACATTCACAGATTCCTCTGGAATTGTACAGAACCAACTCAAAAGAAGATTAAGCCATCTAGGCCAAATGAGGAAGTTCTAGAAACTACTGGCAATTGGGTTTCCCCAAATCTATCATAACCACTGAGGGGGAGATTTCCCCCAATCTGTGAACAAATCAATAAACACTAAAACACAAAAATCAATAACTCCCTTACTTTAAATGTTAACACACAAAAAGAACCAACAACACAATTATCTTTTATGACAATGTATAAACGTAAAGCTTAAATTAAACAATGCACTAATATAGTGCCTAATATATGTAATATACAATGTACTAATATAGTGTCCAATATATGTAACAATAATTTCCTGCAGTAATCCATTAATATTGAGTGTGCTTTGCATACTGACTGAGGAGAGTATCTGGTATGTAATTCAACTGTGGTCATTTTTTATGGAGGCTTTGGTGGAATCAATTGTTCACACCTTACTGTGTCGCTAATTTTGAAGAGATAACAGTTCAGGACAAGGATTCCTTTCAACTGGTACTTGTTTGCAGGAGAAAAGAAATTAACTGCTTTTGAATATGGTATAGAAATTGGTAAAAATCCCTGTTCCATATTGGTGATTGCATGGTATACCTTGTCCCCAAAACTTGAATTAATCATGGTCCATGGATTAAGATGGGTGGATTTTACATTAGCCTTCCAAGTGACATTTTGTCCTACAGACCTTTCGATTGATTCCTCCTGAATTGCTTGCAAACCTTACAAAGGCCTATACTATCACCAGTACCACCTAAGGATGGAACGGATTGCTTTACAAGCTTTACAAAGACAGTTTTAGGATTGTAGATGATCACAGAAAATATTTGACAAATTTAGTAGTATGGATTTATCAGGGACACACATGATTCATCCCAACCATTTTAGAAGTTTATCGGTTCTAGGCTAATGCTCTCAAATTTATGATCATGGTTTATGGCCTCCCCAAATGAAATGTTTTACTTCGTAAGCGCTCCCAAATTGACTATTTTTAGGATCTGAAATCTATTGAGGGATCAGCATAGTGAAACAGCCCTATTAGATTGGGAATTCCATTTTAAAAATTATCAAAATACAATATTAAGTTTGCTTCATGGAAAATATGCTTTTTGTGATGCGTGGAAAAATAACTCCTGGAAAAATATCTCCTGAAAAGAATGCCTACTGCATGTATTGTATCCCTGAAAAAATTAAGAAATAAAAACAAGCAATTTAACTAGAGTATTGCTTAAAAGAGAAAAAGAAATTGTTTGGGCACAGCAAAAATAGTGTCCGAATAAGCATTAATGATTTTGTCAAAGTAACTATCTTCCACTGTTTAACATGTTTTTCCATTTATGCAAAGAGTTAACCTACCTGAAAAATGGCCACCAAAAATAGCGAGAATATCATTTTTCTCAAAAAGTGGCAGATAAAAGATTTTTCTCAAAAAGTGGCAGAAGATCAAAGATTTTGTTGAAATTGCTGCTTTTTGCACTGTGTCTGAGATGATTGCATTTTATACATAAATGGCTACCAGACATGGCGGGAAAAGGATTTTTCGCCACTGAAATCACTCTATCTATACATTATTTGCAGAATTTCAAGATGGCTGCCAAAAATGGCATAAAACAATTTTGGGAAAAAGGCCTGATGGCTCTACAGATAACCTCGGGTCAAAAATTTAATCAAAATCACTCTATCTTGCACTGTTTCCCAGATAAATACATTTTTGCATTTTACACAGAATTTCAAGGTGACCACCAAAAATGGCAGGAAAACGTTTTTGGAAAAAAATTGCCGGATGACTCTGTGGATAGCCTAGGAGTCAAAAATTTCATGGAAATCGCTGTATCTTGCACCATTCTAGAGATAAATGTGTTTTTGCATTTACATAGAAATTCAAAGATGACCGCCAAAAGTTGTGGGAAAAAATTGTTTGGCATAAAGTGGCAAATGACTATGCAGTCCCTGTGTGGGTCAACAATTTTGTCAAAATCACTCTATCTCACACCATTTCAAGGATAAATATGTTTTTTTGTGTTTTACACAGAAAGTCAAGATGGCAGCCTTAATTTGCATGAAAACAAGTTTGGTAAAAGTTGGCAGATGACTTAAAATTTGTTGAAATTGCCCTATCTCGCAGCATTTCTGACCTAAATGCATCTTTTGTGTTTTACACAGAAATTCAATATGGCCACCAAAATGCCGGGAAAGCAATTTTTGAACAAACCTGCCAGATGAGTCCGTGGATACACCCTGTTGGTTAAATTTTTTTGTCAAAATTGCTCTATCTCAGTCCGTTTACAAGATAAATGCATTTTTGCGTTTTCATGCAGAAATTCAAGATGACTGCCAATGCCCTTTCTGCATTGCTGGGAAAATGATTTTTGGCAAAAAGTGCAGATGACTGTGTATACTCTGGGGGTCAAAAATTTTGTCGAAATCACTCTATCTTGTGCTGTTTCCAAGATAAATGCATTTTCACACTTTATGCAAAAATTCAAAATGGCAGGAAAACTATTTTTGGCAAAAAGAAGCAAATGACTCTTCAGATACCCTCCACCACAAAAATTTCTTTGAAAGTGCTCTATCTCACACCATTTCTAAGATATAAAAGATTTTTCATTGTCAAAAGAATCATGGCATTTATTTTATCATTATTAAGCCAGGCATTTTGTATCAGATCATTCCAAAAGTTAATGATTTCTAGACATCTGTATAACAAATCTACTTGCCAAATTTCATCGGAATAGGTGAAGCACTTTTTAAGTTAGAATCCGGACAAGCACACCCCTTTGGAAAACATATTTTTGGCCATTTGACTTCTCTGATTGATTGAAATGTCGGGATTCCATATTCAGAATATTTTATCAAGGCTAGAGTATAGTGTATATATGTGCTAAATTTAAGAAGAATCTGCCCAATGGTTGCCAGGCTATACACAATCGAAATTACGGGATTCTTACAATATGTATAATATCCCTCCCTGTATTTAATTGGAAGAACAGTTACCCTTAAAAATATACAAAAGTTCTGAATTGTGGGTTGTGATGAGTGGTGGAAAAGTAGATTATGACCAGATTATCCCATATAAAAGAAGCTTAGTGTTGATGCATGCAAACAGTGATAGAGTTACCCTTTCAAATATACCCCATGATAAGGTCTAAACTGAATGATGTTCATATTATTAGATGTCATTTGTCGACACTTTACATGTTTTTCAATTCCAAAATTGCTTTTTTTTGCCTCTTCCCTCACTGTTATATATACGTAGGAAAAATAAATTTTGTTTTTAAATATTGCTGATTTATTTTTCTTATGGGAGCATTTTTTTTCTGGGATACAAAATATACAGAATATTTAGGATGTATTCTTTTGAGGAGGTATTGTTTCCACGAGGTATTCTTTCTGAGAGTCATTTTCCAGTGGGTATTTTCCTTGATTTGTTTTTTGTCCTCACCAACTATATGTGGAAAGTTGATAATACATCTTCAAACCTCAACTGTATTGAAATATACTATAAAAAATTCATTTATTAAATAGATTTCAAAATTGTTACAACTATTGTTTAACCTTTAAAGGTATTAGTGAAAGAAAGCTTTATGAAAAATTGTTAAAAGAGTTTCAAGTTGTTTATTACTTGGACATAAATAATACTGACAAACAGCAAATTATCTTGGAAGTACATAAAACAGCATTCAACTACACGGAAATGAAAACTCCTGCAGTTCATGGGGTTATATTTTACACATATCAGTATTCTGGCCAAAACTTTGGTTGGGTTAAATATAGACCTAGGCTATGGATATAAGATTGGGGTTTTTTATTGGCTTAAAAAGTATGCAGGAATTTCTGAGTTCTTTAGTTTTTTTTACACTAGGCGGACAGCCACTTCCTATTGTGAGTGAGAAAAGTCCTTTTGTCAGGGCTGGTTGTTTCTCCAAAAGTCATACAGTACCCATATCTTACAGAAAAGACAAAAGCACTTGCTGAAAGTTTACCATTTAACTTCTGAAAAAGACCGATACTCATCACACTACGCCACAATTCATGAAAGTCTGGAGACAAAAAAACACACGAAAAATGATCTCTAAAAGTGAGAGTCTCACCCTTAGGTACTATTTCATTGTTATCTCCTATGTCTTCAAACAGATTTTTGTCATTTGTTACATGCCTTCAAAATAGTGAATACAAGTGGTTAAAATCTGTTCAGGTTGAATGATAATAAGTGGCTCAACAGTCCGTAAATCTATAACAATATTTTGTCATTGTATAATATTAGGAAACACACATAGAGTACGGACCCTATTCGGGTGCCTTTTCAAAATTTAAGGACATTTTGTTTTCCAGACTATGACCCAGGTTTCTCCCAAAATGTTATTGCTTCTACCTGTGGACTGACCCTACCCAATGAAAGTAATTTTAAAATGCATTAATAATTATCCATTCATTACTATTCAGGTTATCATGAACACGGGCAGACAGACAGACAGACAGACAGACAGACAGACAGGCAGAGCCAAAACGTAACCTCTTGATAAAGGTATTAACTAAACATCCCATAGGTATTTATAAATCAAAATGTTGGATTAAAAATGTAGTTCTAATGTCTTTAACCAATAACTAATATAAAGGGGCAATATTCTGGTTTGGTCAAAGAGTGTAAATCTAGGTTTTCACACCAGGATCTAAATGTCTTCCTTACGTTTTTCTTTCACATGACACTGTACTTATTGTATTTGATATCTGGAGTTTTTTTCCTGTGTGTTTTTGTGTGTTCTTTTTGGATATGTTATACAATACATGTATTTTATTATCCACCACAAACCATATTTAATCTAAGTAGGGAGATATACTACCAAGGATATATTTCTTGCAAATTCTTCAACAATCGACATGTTTTCGTTAATATTTCATTAGATTAGTATTAGTATTTTTATAAAGTTTGTTCTCTTTTTATTGCATTAAAATTAATGGAGAAATGTCGGAGAAATTTCAAGCTAAAACTATATTTACTGGCGTCTCTGTAAAAATGACAGACTTTTCTTAGCATTCTTAGCAATTTTTATAGCATTCTTTTTACAGATATCACTCAGTTTGTATATTCCAAAAGAGAAAATAACCATTCTTTAACAAAAATAGCTTCATTATGTCTACATAAATGTTTGCCTTAGCAGAGGTTTGTTCATAGGATTTATATGTTGATTTCTGCATTGTTTCAGTACATCATGTAGGTGATTTGTCACGTATCTACATAAAGGATATTTTGAACATAACCTTATCAAAAACAAGTAATCTCCTTTTTGATTATGTTTTTCTGTCCTTTTTGTTCATATGTAAAAGATAATTTAAACTATTTAGAAAATATTTCAAATACTGTAGACCCATGGTACGATTAAGGAGTATCCTACGTGGCAGTTTGTTATCTTTTGATGTCCTATGTATCTACAAAGAATATTTTAAACATAACCTTATCAAAAACAAGTCTTCTCCTTTTTGATTATGTTTTTCTGTCTTTTTTGTTTATATGTAAAAGACAAATGAAATTATTTAGAAAATATTTCAAATACTGTAAGTTTAGTAGTATCCTACATGGCAGTTTGTTATCTTTTGGTGTTGTATGAACTATTACTATGCAATCACAGCTCTTCTCAAACTTATCGGATTACCAAGTGGCTTAAGATATCACCCGAAAACAAGTAACTTTAGACTCTGTTTTGTGTAATTCAACAGTGTTTGAGAATGTTAGCTAGTGTTCAGTTATTATTTTCATTTATGACATTTGGTTTAAGGATGACAGTCTTCCACCTAATTGTTATAAACAGCAAAAGTTTCTACCATACTAGTATCAATAAATACACAATGCCATAAGTGATGTCAAAATTATTATCAAGTAATTTCAAAATTACCTTTTTTTGTAAAGTGACATTTCTATATTTTCGAGTTTTGTTTTCTGATTTATAGTCGTATTTCACACATTAAGACATGACACACAATTAATAAATTATGCATTCAGTGAAGATCATACTTGCGACCAGTATTTTGGTTACATAATTCATTCCCATTATTGCAAGACATTAGAGGACAATGGACTTTATGCAGCGTGTGACCAGACATATTGGACCAGTGTCAGACTGAAGGACCCGTGATTGAACTTTCTAACCTTATGGCGAAGATTTTGAAGTGTCAGAGGAGCAATTATAAAAGTCTTATGAAAGGTGCAAGGCATCAATAAATAGCAATTAGATTCTACATATTACCACATTAAAGATATATTACCACATTCAAAGATATGTCTGCAGACATTTTAAAATTTTTGAGAGATTGTTGGGAATTTGGCTGTTGCTGCAGCTGTTCATGTTGATGTTTTACTATATTTTCAAACTTGTTTGGAGAAAGGAGATCCATGTCCCAAGTCTGACTTGATAAAAACCAGATGCGCTAAATTTTGAACAATGACACATACTGCTAAATGTCAGTGAAAAAGTCTCTGTGACACTGGACCAAGCTCTAAAACAATTTGGTCACCAGAATGAAGAGACAGGAGGCACTTGGTCACTGAAATATTCTTTGAAAACTTCAATGCAGCAGTGCATCTAGAAGAAATCTTCCAACTTCTACATACCTTTGAATGATGGATTAAAACTGACAATAACTTTGGGGCATTTGACTGCTGGAGAAACAAACATGTCATTGATCTTTCATTTCTCATTTGGAAGGTCCAGCCTAAACCAAATTTGAACCAAAAAGTATGCAGACCCATCCATTAAGCATCCCATCATACAGTCATGGCTTGCTCCACAATTCCAAAAGACAACTGAAACAAGGTTTCAGAAATAGATAAAAATTTGAATTATTTTGCCATTGTTTCTGTCATTTGGTCCAACTTAGTCATGAATGAGGTACAATAGGTCCAGGACTTGGGCTTTGTCTTTGGAAGATTGCCAACAAAGCCTATCATTGATTCCAGTTCAATAAAATAGTCTGCTGTGTGTGTTCCCAGTCTTTCTGGCACACTGGACACAGAACCTTCACCGACAATACAGCTGGTGGGATGGGTGTTGAAGATATAGATGGTGAAGATTCTGTAGGTTTAAAGCCTACAAAAGCTTCCTGGGTTCTCAAAGGGTTGATCCAAGTAAGTAAGTAAGAGATATTTACAAAGCACGAAAATTGATGTAACCGTCCTCTAAGGAGCTCATATCCACAAAGGTATAGTCCAGATCCAGAAAGATGTCAGTGTCCATGTTAGCATCCGATAGGGAAGATCGGTTATGGTGGAGGATAGGCCAATCTGAATAGCTAAGTCTTCAACTGTTTTTTAAATCTGGCTTAAAGGGGCTTGTTCCACTCTGTGGGAGCAGCTACTGTGAAACTGCGCATCCCATGCATGTACCATCTGCATATAAATGATGGGTGACATTGAATTCAGATATGTCTGTACTATGAGGAGTTGTGTACAGGGTGAAAGGACTCCATAATGGAGTTGAATAACATCTGAAAGATGTACATCTATTTTAATTCTCTGTTTCCTTGAGTCAAGGTATGACTATACCCACTTAAGCACAACCTCATCAATGTCCTACCATTGCTAAGGGCAGTCAAATAGGATATAATGGTCTATTATATTAAATACTGTGGATAAGCCCAGAAGGACTAGTCAAACCATAGTACCCTTGTCCATTCAGGTAGCAATGTCATTTTGTATTTTAGCAGTGTTGTTTCAGTAGAGTGAAAAACTCTATATACAGATTGATTCATGTCTGATATACCCTCCTGATCAATGTGCTAATTCATTTGCTTAGCCACAGGTTCTGTAAAAGTGTGGAGATGTAGGTGAAGTTATATACTGGTCTGTAACAACTTATTTTGTATCAATGACTTATTTTGCATTACCCAACTTATTTTGTATCATTTTTTGACTTATTTCGTATTACCGACTTATTTTGTAGTAAAATTGCCTTATTTTGTATTACTTGGCCAACTTATTTTGTACCAACAGCTGACTTAATATGTTACAAAACGGTGCGCAGAATTTTGGCAAGATTTCAGGGTGATACAAAATAAGTCGATAGTATAAAATAAGCTGCTCTATAGACAACTTGTTTTGTATCACTGACTTATTTTATAGTAATTTCAATTCACCTTTTATAGTGGCTTGTCTCCATCAAAGGATGGACTTAAAGAAATTTAATCCTTACTGTATTCAATCTTGTAGTCCATTTACCATTCCACAGAAATATAATTAATTAGACTAGTCAGTAGTATATTGACTATTATATCTGCATCTGTAAATGAACATGAGTTTGGTGTTAAATCTTGGACTGGAATATATTTGTGGAAGTATAAATGCCCTTGTTGTATCAGATAAAGTTTACATATAGAGAGCTCAGATTTGGTTTATCGGCAGAAACACTAGCATAAAAAGGTTAAAATGCTTCAACTGGTTGTATGTTGTTCCCCGATAAAAAAATAGCATCAGAGATGGCCAGATCTCACAGCCTTTTGAAAATCAATTAACTCAATGAGATAAGATGCTAAAATGTACACTTCGTACACTCAAGAAACATCTGCCTAAATATTATATTCATGTTCAACATGACAGAGTAAAAGTTATAGGAAGAATTGATGTAAGACTATGAAGATGAACTATACACCTGTCCGCCAGCCAATGTGAAGTATCAACCTTTTAAAGACTATAAAAATCAGCATTGCTATGACAAGCTCAAAGGTCAACATGTTGCACTGCACATTGCTAACCTATACTTCCTAACCAATATCCCTACCAAGTATCAACATCCTACACCTTACAGTTTAAAATATATGGGCTGGATAAGATTTTAAAGATCAAAGTCACTATGGCAAGGTCAAGGGTCAAATCAAGGTCATACTATGATGCTGCACACCTACACCCCTTAACCAATGTCTCTCAATGTCTCTATCAAGGTTCAACATCCTACCCCTTATGGTTTATGAGATACAGCAGGGATGAGTTATCACTGAAGCCAGCCCGTCCACTTGGCTGAGAGACCACCCAACTGCCTAGCCTGACACCAATACCTGGGTGACACCAAAACCTGCACAGCGTAAAAGCTACATATGTCCAAAATACTGTTTTGCAAAATGTCCAATTCTATATACAACAGGCAAATGGTAATCACATGTCAGCTCAGCATTATTCAATAGAATATAGAGAAGGTGGCACATGTTTTGATCCATTGGTAGCATTAAGCATTTTTTTGTATCAGAAAGAAAACAAGAATGACCGTGTAACCTTTTAATAACCAAAATCTTTGCAATACTAAAATTTCAGCGATAAATAAAATTTTGTGCTAATTAACGCTCGACGATAGGAGAGGGTTATTGTGATCAGTTTGTTTCTGTCTGTCTGTCTGTCTGTGCACCGTTTCACCCTTATAACTCAAAAACTATAGCACCAATCGAGCTCAAATTTGGTGGGCAGGTATTTCATGAGGTACAGACGGATTTTTTTGCAAATTTGGTGTAATTTGTTTGAAAATTAAAGCCAGGAGAGAGTTTTTCTTACTTTTAATTGGGCTTTTACAGTGAAAACTGCTTCTCCTCCTCACAAACATAAATCAATAATCCACACACAATCAGCTTTGTTTCCCCCAATGCTTTTTTAATGTGTGTATGTGTGTGTTGCTATGCTTCATGGATTCCTCAAAATTTGGTGAAATTTGATTAAAAATTTAAGTCAGGAGAGAGCTTTCTTATTTTTAATTGAGTGTATACAGAGAAATTTGCTTCTCGTTGTCACATACATGACAACTTCATTATTTAACTTGTAATTTTGCCACCATTTCTATATGGATTTTTGCACAATAAAAACTAACAGAAACACTGTAATAATACCTTTCTAACAATATAACTTATTTGTAGGTTTCAATAAAATAATGAAGAAAAATAAATTCTGGTGTAATATTGATTTAATATTCACATTTGGGATTTATCAATCTCAAGGGCCTGGGTTCAAGTTGCTTTTGGGTCTGTGGGTTTTTATGTGCATATATATTTTATTTATTTATTTTTCATGAATGTTTGATGACAGGAGAGGACTATTGTAATCAGTTTCATTCTGTTTTTTTTTTCTGTCCTGTATTTCTGTCTGTACACCTTTTTACCCTTTTAACTCTAAAACTATAGTATCAATTGAGTTCAAATTTGGTGGGGAGATATTGCATAGGGTACATACACATTCCTCCAAATTTGGTGAAATTTGAGAGAAAAATAAATTCAGGACATATTTTTTTTATTTACAATTGCACATATACATAGAAATCTGCTTCTCTTCCTCAAACATGAAAATCAATATTTTGCTTTCTGATGATGTCAATACTTAATGATGTCACAAAACAATTGTCATTGTGAGGTCACAAACCTAGCTTGTGATATTTGCTGTCTTTAGTTAAAAATATTTCTTCTCATTTTATGTCTTGAGATTGATAAAGATAATTAAGAGAGTAGTGGTATATTCATGATTTTTACATTTTTATTAATTCCTATTTTCACTTTTTTTCTTTTTCTTTCATTTCTCTGACAGGCCATCATAAAAACTTTTTCCTGAATAATTTCACCAAGAAGTGGTTTTTATCCAATATTTATACCTCCACCAAGATTTTATGTTTTTGTATGTTCATTTGTCTGTCTGTCTTCAAGTGCAAATAATAGATGGGTGATAATACAATACCATATAACACTTGTAAGACTGGTCACATCAAGTCGAGCATTTTGCTCTCTCTGAGTGCATCTTGTTACCATTGTAAGAAGTCCTCATTCTACAAAATTATCATGAAAATTACATGAAAAGGATGAAAAAATAATGTTAAGTTTAGTACATTGATCATCATTCCAAAATATTGCTAAAAAGATCTTTTTAAACATATTGCACCTATTGTAGTTTTTGAGATGTCCAAGGATCTTCAATTTGCAATAGGAATGGCTACACATCCAAGGAAAATTGCATGGTCTTTCATGGAATGGCTAATAAGATTCAAATATTTGTTAATTATAACAATTTAGATGTATTTTCTAACTTATGATATATGTTTTAGTTTAATCTATGCCAAAGAGTTAATGTAACATTAAAATAATGAATAAACAAAGAGTTCCACAGTTTTAAAAACAAAATTCCTTACACAGATTGAAGTTTTATAACTTGATAAGACAAAATAAGTCAGTGATACAAAATAAGTTGTCTATATTGCAGCTTATTTTGTATCATCAACTTATTTTGTATCAATGTCAGTGCTGAAAATAAGAATTACTATCAGGTGAATGGTAAATGGACTACAAGATTGAATACAGTAAGGATTAAATTTCTTTGAGTCCATCCTTTGATGGAGACAAGCCACTATAAAATGTGAATTGAAATTACTACAAAATAAATCAGTGATACAAAACAAGTTGTCTATAGAGCAGCTTATTTTGTATTATCGACTTATTTTGTATCACCCTGAAATCTTGCCAAAATTTTGCGCACCGTTTTGTAACATATTAAGTCAGCTGTTGGTACGAAATAAGTCGGCCAAGTAATACAAAATAAGGCAATTTTACTACAAAATAAGTTGGTAATACGACATAAGTCAAAAACTGATACAAAATAAGTTGTTACACTGGTCGATAATTCTTGAGAATGTTTCTGTCAAGACCAGCTTTTTAAGAAGGAGTTTAGCATGTGAAGTCTTGAAACAGGATGGGAAATTACCCTCCTGTAGGGACCAGTTAATAATATTTGTAATGGGGTTGCTGGCTGAGTTTTCATGCCATATATTTCTTATTTCCTCTTTAAACATTTGGCAGTAAGGATGCCAGTATTCATGAAATCAGTGTAGGTCTGCTTTGGTATATCTTTACTGTACCTTATGTAGTAAGTTATTGTTTAGAATTGCTTTTCAAATACTTCTCACCCATTGTATAAGTAATTGATATTGCAGCACTATGCTAATTACTAATGGGTTTAAAATATCACACAAAGACAGGTTGCTTAAGACTGGTCTATTCCCCGTATGTCAAGGGTACGCAATATAATGAAAGAACATGTCAAAATGAATGAAAACAAATTGTATTTTTATATATTTAAAATACAGGTGTTTCAAATATTTAAAACATGAAACATATACTCACTTTAAGTCTTCAATTCCTTTTTAAGATCCTCAAAAGATTACAAATAGTTAAAGCAGAGTCTAGGATAAAAATTGCATGTATAAACTTCTACTACATGAAGGCATTGGCATGCAAAACAAAACAAAATGTTTATAACTTGAACTGTTTTAGACATTCAATTTATTACTGATAACTTAAATAAGGCCTAATAGTTATCTATGCGAATCTCTTATAAATATATATCCAATGTACTGTAACTGGTTTTGTACTGTAACTGCTATCACTTGTCTATAATATTTATTTCACATTTCTTAGTGTAGTTAACATAAAAGCTTCAGATTTTTAAGGTTAAAAGTATCTGATTAGCTGTAATAGCTATTACATATTGAAAGAATAACAGTCTGTAATTAGCTACAATGGCTACTCATATATCGAAAGTGAAAGCAAATGTACCTAAAATACACATTTCCATAAATCAAAACAACATGCTTAAATGCCAAGCTTATGTTGCAATAAGAGATTAACATAGCATAAAATAGTCGATAATCATGCATAAAAATGAATCACAGACAGTCACCTCTATGTGGGTTCATCTCCCACAAGTGACAATGCTGAGGACCTGTCCCAATATGACCCTGGCTGTTGAACTGGCTGTAAAACCTCAACTTTGACCTTTAATGCGGAGGGAAAACTGGGCTCCCTGATACCTAGATGCTGGCCTCATAAACTGCATATGAGCACAAAATATTAAAATATTTGACTCGTAAGGGCTTGTTTGTGGTTAGAGGCATTTCGTAGCTTTTATAAGGTTTAGTCATGATTTATATCTTGGTAGAGTGCATTTGACACAGAATAGAAATCTTTTTGTGCACATTTAAAAAAATTCTTATGTGCTAAACTTAAGGAAGAGGTGAACGGGAAGAGGAGAGCAGGGGATCTCTTTATGGGGTGGCTCTCTATGTTTATGGTTAATATTTTTTGGTATCTGTCTAAAGCCAATAAGTAAACATATAGAGGTCGGCAATCCAGACAGATAATATTGCCAATCCGACTGTCAGTATTGTAATGGTCAGTCGCATTAAAATCACAAAGTTTGGCAAGTTTTTTTTTACCCCAAACATGAAAATGGAGTGACTACAAACTGGCCATCTCCTAATGGTTCAGTTTTATTCCCGAAAAATTGAGATGGTGATGTTGTAGTAACTGTAATCTGTCTAGTCGGAGTGAAGTCAGATAAAAGTGCAATAGATTGTGGTCAAAAGTTCAGGGGATTCCACGTAAGATCTGTAATAGTCAAGATAGGTGCCAAGAACAATATCCTAGTTCCCAGATTGATCCCAACTGTCCGAATGCATTTGAATTTTCCAACATTTTAGGCACTTTTTGGAACTTTTCTACCCTGACTCTAGCCAACTAAAATAAGTGAGCAGTGATGAGGGAGTACACACCTTCACCTGGGAATTCAGAGACAGGTATATGTTAAAATCTGAAAAATATTCAAGAGTTTTGATGCCAATCTGAATCTTCTTTGAAGAATACCGAGCTGACAGTAACAACCGATTATGTATGAAAGTGAGACCACAATGTGATTAATATATTGAGTTATTCCTGACCTCTAAGAAAATCATGGAGTCTCGATACAAATCTTTGAGTTACACATGCAGAAAAGCATACAAACTAAACGTGTTCACATATTTAAAGCAAGCTGTTCCAGAGAATGCAGGTAAAGGATAGCAGTGAACGAAAACAATGAATTTTGATGCCCTTGATCCATATTACAATGCAATGTGTTCAAAATAGTCTGGCTAGAATTGTCACCAACACCACCAAGTGCTCACACATCACTCCTGTTAGGAAGATTCTCCATTGGGTGCCTATTGAACACCGTTTCATATTCAAGACTGCCTTACTGGTGTATAAGTTCCTACATTGTGGTTATCCAAAATAATTTGCACCTCTATAACACACGCAAAAGCCAAGCTGATGGTGTGTTCCTTGAGGTCCCCCACTTTGCCACTTTAATATATAAGTCTTCTAAGCATTTTGGCCTCAGTTTTGCTTATGAAGCTCCAAAGATAAAGGAATGATTTGCTTGATGATGTACATTCGGCCACTTCTCTCCACTCATTCAGAAGGAAGCTCAAAACCTATCTCTTTGCACAAGCATATCCACCCTAACTTCTGCTTTCCCTGGTTTCTCTCCGTGGTGCTGACCCTTGCTATGTCTCAGGTTTATGATTATAGTTTTCTGCTTTCTGTTTGGCGCGTCTAGAGTCTGTCTTTAGATGGAGATTAGGCACTATAAAAATGCTATTAGAATTAGTATTACCATTGAGGAGGACTAAGTTACTGATAGACCCCACCTTGTGTGAAAATATGATCCGGATCTGCTGAAAAGTTTTGAGTTATTCTATTCTATTCTTTACTTTTACAGCACTTAGTCTCTGCCAAGCAGACTGTAAGGCGCAACACCAGATTCCAATTTCAAAAATCATCATTCCATAGCCGTGGCCAAGTCCAGTACCATGGAGATGCCGGATAGAGTATATAGTAAGTTGGGAAAGCCTTTTTGAAGAGATACAATTTTAACCATTTTCTGTGGATGTTGCCAAACATCTTAGAAACATTTCTGGATTCCCATTTTGTATCCGGATGATCAAGATGACACAACATTGTGTAAAAATATGACCAAAGTTCATGCATTCAAATAAACAGACAAACCTACATGATACTTCTTTTTGCCAAAACTTAGCACACACCTGAACTTGGCACAAACCACAGAACAGTCTTCAAGAACACTTGGTGCATTTCCGGTGACCATGTAGGATAGTGGGAGTGATGGCTAGCATTAACTGATTATTTTTAGAAATTCCTGCATGCAGATTTTTGCAGTTTTTTATTAAGTTAGCGCCCCGATAACATGTAGGAATGATGTTGTTTACACAATATACATATTTATAATAATTCTACTTACCTCAAACTTCAAAGACTTGTGAAAGTCTTAAAAAGTGCTCTGTGGCTTAACTTATTCGTGTCCAGATGATTTCTTAGATTTATTTATCCAATATATTACTTACACAACTATCAAAACTGGTCATTCTAAAAAGTTATTTGATTTTATTTAGGGAAGTCCAAATTATCTGTCACACAAAAATAAGGATTTGAATGTAACTGCTTGCACTAAAAAAAGAAAAGTAAATGGAAAAAGAAAGTAAATGTACCCACTGGCAGGCTTACTGCCTTATTGAGAATCATCGGCTCAGAAAAATGTTATTGTACTGCTATGCTTCAGTTTATATTAGATCTTGTAAACATTGCATGAAATTTGAATAACGGGTTAAACTTGTTACTTAATATTGTTCAATTTGACTTGTTGTTTTTGAGGTTTTCTTAGATATAAGTATCCTATTTAATGTTTAGAATCAGAAACTGTTTTAATCTAAGGTCCTCGCCAAGTCTTAGGCTTAAATCTTTATACAAATATAGCCTACATAAGTTTGTAATTCAATAAATTAGACCTCTCTTGGGGTGGTCAAATAAAACTAGTTTACAATGTATTCAAACAACACCGCCTTTTGCATGTATCAAAAGGGAAAATAAGTGTACCTTAAAATAGCAATTGTGTTAAAATAGAACAAAGTGATTTACAATTCAGAAAAGTATTACATTGTTTTTCATCATGAATTATTACAAACTGACACATGTTCTTCCCCCAAAACATTCCTGATATGTAGGACACAGTTTTCCCTGCTGGACTCAAGGGGCTATATTCATGGAAGTTCTTAGAATCTCAGAAATCTCAGGCTTAAGTTGGTTATAATTGTGTACAAAAGTTAGGCCCAAGACTTGGCTAAGACCTTTGGTGAATACAGCCTCTGGACTATAACCAAACTAGCTCATCCACCTTCAGTTGTGACTCAGTCCACCTTCTATTTGGATGGATTCGGGGTGATTCAAAACAACTAGAAAAGTGATTGGCATTCGGGCCTGCTTTAAAAAAAAGTTTGATCCCTCAGTCTCTCACAAGCTATACTACAATATCCATGCTGGAGGGATGGGGGGTGCCGTAATCAACAAAAAGGGTAGCTGGTTCTTCAATATATGGTGGTTCAATGTCACTTCAATGCATTAAAAATTTCAAATTTGATCATAATTTGGAATAAAACTGGACTTCAATTCTGTAACTTTTTGCCACTAAAATGACACAATTGACAGTTTATGTATAGCTATGTGTGACAGAAAACTGCTCATTATTCTGAGAACAACAGTTAAAAAATGGACCAAAAGTAATCAATCACTCCTCAATTATTGACCATTTAAAAATACTTAAGTTACCACTGATGGCTTCGGAAAACAATTACTGGGTTACCAGTTACTGGATATGCAACCATGCTGTTTGTATTCAATTCAGAGATAATGTGTATCACAAAGAAATAAAAGGACAAATTAGACTGATGGCTAAGTTCTGGAGGTTCCTCAGTGGGTTTGATCAGTGGAAAGTCTACCAAAGAGTTTGGTTTCAGCTTTGCTTCTGATGCTCCAAAAGTTTGAAATGAGTTTGCCTCATAGTATCTGTTCTGCCACTTCTCTTTCCTTGTCCAGGAAGAAGCTGAAATACTATATCTGTGCCCAAAACATATCTACCTAAGATTTTTTTGTCTGTATGCATCAGTTTGTTCTGCGATGATAACCTCTTTTAAATGTAACTTGATTTAACATTATTTTTATTGATTATTTAGTATTGTTTTTCGGCCTGGGGGCCTTAGAGTCGGTCCTTCATGGGAATTAAGTGCTATTAAAGTAGAACTACACTACTTTGTCTTGTGCCAGGGAATTTTCTATTCTCCACGCTGCATCAGCATTCTCTAGCCCAGGGCCTGTATTCACAAAGATTCTTACTCTTAGAATTAGTCAAATTCTTAGAATGTTTTCTTAGAATTGTCATTTTTCTGAGAAAAATTCTAGGAATAAGAATTTTCCTATTCACAAAGATTCTTATTCTTAGAATCATACTTATTCTTAGAATTTTTCAAAGAATGGATTTTATTCTTAGAATTTTTCTAAGAATATGAAATTGCTATATGCACAAAACTCTTTTTCCTGACACCAGAATTGCATCCAAATACAGAAAGTCACTTCTGGGCCAGTATTCACAAAGGTTCTTAGAAATGTTTTTGAACTACACTTAGTCTAACCTGTCCACATATTTATTTTTACTTCTCTTCTTAGAATTATTCTTAGATAAGAATTGTTTTGTGAATAGGTTTTTATTCTAAGAACAAGAAAATTCTTAGCAAAGATTTTGTCTTAGACTTAAGTGTAATTCTAAGAAAAATTCTAAGAATCTTTGTGAATACAGACCCAGATATATAAACACTTTTTCTCACATTTTGGGATTCCTTTCCTCTCTTTTGATGTTGGTAGACTCTGGTAGCCATCTGGCACTAGCAGAACTATTGTAACATTGTATTTCGTTTTACTTGAAAGAACATTGTCTTTAACAAATATGTCAGTGGAACTCCAATAACTTGGGAATCAAAGAGAAAACTGAATCTGTTATTCTAGGATACCACAACCTTTTGTATTCAGAGTAAAAGTACTCCACAGTGAACAAACAATAGCAGTTATTTATGTAAATTCTTAACAGCATACATTACAAATTGTTAGAGTATCTTTTAAAATTGTGGATTAACACCTTCCCTCTGAAATGTATATTTCTATTTTGATGCTCAAAATCTCATTTCATAATAACCTAAATATCCGGGTTTATCCACAAGAATTAGACAACACATCACTTTTCCTATTCTTAAATCTGATTTTGGTAAACCTCCAGACTTCACAATTGGTAAAATGCTAATAGATGTGTGCGTACATATTAAAAGCATATAGGAAAATCATGTTATCTGCCATTGTTGACAAGTGTGTAACACACTTGCCTAGGAACACAGACGACGTGGGTTCAAAACGAGGTACAGGCAGATACATAGTGGCTCCTATTACCACTTAAAATCCTGGTCCTTTGTCATTGGGTCCTATCCCCAGTGACAGGCTCAATAACCTCAGGGGCGTTGATAAATGGTCATCCTTGAGACTCTGTGTTTCAGCTAAAGGGAACTCCAGATCACTGGAGGTCTTTCTACACAAGGACTCCATGTCAACTAAATATTTAAACTTCAATAAACTGACTCTTCAGCAAGAATAAAAGATGGTGTGAGTACTTGAGGTTTTATTCGCATCAACATCAATACTGTTATTTTACATAAATGTAACAATACCAAAAACTAACATGTAGACTTATAAAAACAAAAATTTAAAAATCCAATAAAAATTGATTGCATCACCACAGACAAAGTTGCATTGTACGCCTGTAAACTGATAACTGTTGAAATCTCAGCTAATAAAAATCCTAGAAAGATTGATTTGGTAAGTTACATAGTCTTGAAAATAGTTTGGGAAACACAACAACCCAAACTCTTAAAGATTTAATATTTTTCAAAAGTTTTATGAATAGTAGTGAAAGCTTTATGGGTAAGTATGTAAGTATAGCCAAATTGCGTCACTCTCCTAATAGGAAAATTTAACGTGTCTTAGCTAAACAATATTATCAAAGGTCAAGGAAGCCCCACTTCTTCTCAATGCATTAAAGTTGAAATAGGCAGGGTTAAGTTCAATAGCTGTAAGGGTTAAACGTGAAAATAGTCTGGCTTTACGAGCAGTAAGAATTTTTGGCCTACATTTTGTGTTAATGAGAAGTAGAAGTTCATTCTATTTTGTAAAAAAATTCTTAACATTTTCATTATAGCTTACTCTGGGAAAAAATAAATACATATGTTACAAGTTTTTTTTACTTTTTGGGAGAATGACATAATCATATGTATATCAGGTGGACCCCATACATGGGAAAGAGTCACCTTATCTACGTGGTCGACCTTCGGTTACCACAGCAAAACATTCCTGTGTGCATGCTTGCATTCATCTGGGCATACTCATGGTGAGGCAGTCAGAAACTGAAATTTTAAACTTTTTGGAATTTCTGTGGGACATTCAAGGATTGCGATGGCGGCCACTGACTCACAAGTTTCCAAATGGACCAAAGGCGATTGCCAAAAGACAGGGACGTTTCACCAATTGTGTACTACCGTGGGTCGTTCTGCCAAAAGTGCGACTCAGGTATAAAGAATGAAAGCAGAAAGGGACATTGATGTCTGGTTTCCTTGAGCCTCTGCCTTTCAGTTAGGGGAATGTCAGTCAGTTGTGAGCTTTGGCTACTTGTGCAGTTTAGGTGTGTCAAATAGTTCACTGAGCCATGTAGTACAAGGAGATATTGCTGTGAATATAAATGTACAATACAATGCAATATTTTTTACAGATTTATTCTTCAATTATTCTGTACTAAATACTTTACATTAATGTCATTGTCTCTACTACATGATGAGAATAAATACTGGGGTACACCAGGAAGGTTGTCATTTCTGTGTGGGTTAAACTCTATGCCAGATACTACCAGTGGGAATAAGAATCTTTCCAAGTGTATCCCTGATATGTGTATCAATAATCAGTGACAATGGACGGGAATTATTAGCAAACAAAGGTAAAGTTGGAGGAAGTTTTCTAAGGAACAAAAAGAGATCTCACAGGGCACGAATAGATATTATCTAATTTTTGAATCTGGACCAAATGATGAGAACGGTTATCTTCTAAAGTCTTGGTCCACTGCATCAATAGTGGGCTTCGAGATGGTGAAAAATAATGTCTTCCCTCAAAAAATGTCTGTTAGGGTCAAATGCCCTGAGGCTATGAAGTGCTAGATTTGGCATCTGTAAAATAATGACCCTAAATAGGGCGGCATCTGCAAGGCTGTCACATGCCCTCGAAATGTAATATAAGGTACATATGTCAAAAATGCCCCTAGTTGTGGGTATCAAAGATTAATTGATACATATACTTCTCCGATAATGAGTGAACAAAATGTGAGAAAGGTCCTGTGCCAGTATATTAAAAGTCCTGGCCATAGATGACAAAGAAGAAATGTAATTTTTTTATCACCTGTGGGGAAAAAAGTGGTTCTGATAAAGGTACTCAAGAAAAACAAGAATATTATGAAGTGAAAATTCCACTGGTAGTTTAACGAACAACAAAAATGCTAAAAATGCCTTGAAATGAAGTTGGTGAACTCTGTTGGTTGAAAGTCGAAAAACATAGGAAATTCTTGTCCAAGCTGACTGCAAGAGTGGTGCAGATGAGTTCCTCCTGGAATCATAATGCCAAGTCAAGGTTAAATGTATGAATGTCAATATTCTCCCATAAATAGTCTCATTTTAAAAGTGTTAATATTTTATTATTCAAGCCTTCAGTAGAATGTAATCGAGACAAAAGGTAAACTAATCACATTCCTTTTGCCCTCAATACGATCAACAACTATTCCAATATCCATGGAAGCCAAAATAACCAGATATTACGAATACAAGCTGCCAAAGAACTTATTAACGCAACTGGCTAGTATTGGCCAAACATTTGCACAGTATTGAAAAAGCCAATGTGTGCAAGAAATCTGTGGATGATAGCAAGTTTAAAAACAAATCTAAACTTTCACAAAGAGCTGTTGCAGCTTCCACTTCAAGGCATCGTAATGTTGATCCTTTGTTAGAAAACCAGTCATAGCTTGACCACTCTTTCCCATTGCTAACTGCACTAATCACGATATACTTATGCAAAAGCAAGTTGATGAGAAATTAAAAGAACTGTCAAATATTGCACAAGGTACGGATCAAAAAATAAATTCCCAGAGGCGTGGGCCTGTTGACATTTTCGTGGAAAACAGGGTCAAATGGCCCCATGAGTTAGTTTTGACTGGGCCTTCCAAAGAAAGAGTTTGTTACATTAATCTCACAGTTTTGCAATGGGTGGCTGGCTTTTGCCATACTATGAAGGAAGAGAAGGACCTGAGCATCAATGAGCACATGCTAAATTGTATGATATCCCTTCTGGATGACGCTCAGAACTTCTTCTGACAGGCAGTAAAAGCCAGCCATGCTGTACTTCTCCATCAGATGGAACAGGGGAAAATTTTGGATTGGGAACAAATAAAAAAAATAGATAGAATAAGAAGAGCCAATGCTCCAAAGCACATACACACTGTTTCTAACAGTCAGTACACCAGATCAAATGCCAGCAAGTTGTTGGTAAAAACAGAAAACACAAAACAACAATGCCTTCCATCTGCTAATGAGAATAAATCATACCCACACCTGGAACATGAGTGCACTATACCAATACCTCCTAAAAGTCTAAAGCAAATTTTCAAAATGTGTGATAATTGGAAAAATAAAAAAAGTTGACAGAATAGTCCTTACTCCTGCTTTTGCTGAAGATTTTAATTGGTTTAATACATTCTTGTCTGATTTCGATGGAGTTACTATATGCAATCATTGAATTAGATGCCTGCCTCACTGGCTTTGGTGGAGTATTTGACAACATGGTTTATCATCTTGCCCTTCCAAAGAATTACAAAAATTATAATATAACTCAACTTGAACTTTTGAACATTCTAGTTGTACTTAAAGTCTGGGCTTACCATTGGGCCGACAAGAAAATTTATGTTAAATGTCACAATTTAGTTTCAGTTGAGGTTTTGAAGATGGGCAGAGCATGTGACCCTGTAATGGCTACAATTGCCAAGAAATATCTGGTTTATTACAGCAAAGTTTAATATTCCTTTCTCATGTCAGCATTTTGCAGGTGTTGTCAATCAAACAGCTGATTTGCTTTCCAGGTGGTCTTATGTGCAGTCAGATTTCATGAAATTGAGTCAGATCCGACTTGGATGCCGTGCCTTATTGATCTGACACTTTTAAATGAAAACATCTAGTCTTGATTTGTATAGTTATGTATTACTAGATACAATCAGCATGAGTTTGGCCACAGAGGCATCACAAAGGCTCTTGTACAGTTTCAGACCAAACACCAAGAAGACCTACACCAGAATGTACCAGGATTTCCTCTCCTTTTTGGTTGTCATAGGCCTTCTATTTCATCAGGTGAATGCAAGTACAATATTGAGTTACATGGAGTACAGGGTGAAATATGATTATTCTAAGTTAAAAGTACATATCTTGTGTATGGTCAGAATACATCCTATTTTTCAGATGACAGAATATCTCTATTTGTAAAATCCATTAGAAATAATACTCACCTCCTGTTAAGTCTTTGACAGATGTGGAAGTACTGTCAGATATCCTCCAAGTTGCAATGGCTTTGCCTTTTCCATTATTTTACCAACCTTTTACCAATTTTGTTTCTGTGCCTTCCTCAGTATTTCCAATATTCTGCCACACATAATTGCTTTTTTGACCACTCCAGGCATTTCCTCAGAGGTGACGTGACATTTGGATCCCAACAAGCCACCATAATACTCAAATGACCATAAACCATTCAGGGTAGAAAAATAAATCAAAATAAACAACAAAACGTAATAAAAATATATACAATTTTTAAACATCACAATACTAAACAACACTAGATTACCCAGAATAAGTTATAACACAAAGGACAAATTACAAATAAATCAATCGACTTAATATAATTAGCAATATTAAAAATCTTTTACAAAATAAGTTTTTCATTGTATTTATATCTATGTCACATAGGTCAATAGAGTCTTATAATATATGTTTGACTTTATAAGGATAATGGCATGGAATGCACCAGGGCATATCCTCATATTTTCAATAGATGACTGTGTCTGATATAGGTGTGTCCCCAGATTGATCAAAAGCCCATGCATGCCTGAATCAGTGAAAGGAGAAAGAGATGCCAGGTAAAACAATGTCTTTCAAACATAATTTTGCTAACAACATTTATTAGAATTAATGCTACAACCAGATTAAAACATTTATTACCCTTTATACCAGTTTCTGTTAATAACAATATACTGACCTCAGTAAAAAAAAGCTAATTTATGATAATGAAATAGAAGAAAAAAATCTTAAATCACCACTAAACCATTTAACAGAATAACACCAACATAGAAAGTTCAAACCCAGTTAGATGCTGTTTGCAGGTCATGTTTTGTTGAACTTTGTGATCTGGGGAGGAAAAGACAGTTCCTAAAACAGACGGTGGTTATTTCAGTGGCAAGTGCATTTGTTTGTAACAGACTGGACTACTGTAATTCACTATATCTGGTTTATCCAAAGGTAACCTGATTGTAATGTCTACAAAATGCATTGGTACGAGTTCTCACAGGTTCTTGCAAGTGGACCCATATTACACCAGTAATAAGTCTCTACCCTGACTGTCTGGAGATAATAATTGTCAAAACTGCAACCCTCATATATAAATATCTGAATTCTGGTCCTGCTGCAGTACTTTCACGAATATATAAATTATTACAAATCTTCTGTCAATATCAGATTTACTGTTACTACAAAGAAATACTTTGTTCTTCCCACCTTCAACCCTTTGACTCATAAGAATAAAACTCATTTCGATAGATGTTTTGCAAACGATGGACCCAAACTTTGGAACAGCCTTCCACTTACTGTACAATCTACCCCCCCCCCCCCCCCATACTGGCATGTTTCAGGCCTGAGCTTAGGGATCACTTGTTGCATGAAGCATATCCTCTTTAGCATCCTCTCCTTTGATTGCTCAAACACTTGCTGATGCTGACCATGAACTTATGATATTTCCTCTACCCCTTATGTTTTATTGTCCCTTAGAATTTGATATACATCAAAATTAAGTACTTTACATGTTTCTAAATAATAATAATTATAACATGCTGCAGTATGAAAGACCATCTAACCAAGAAGCAGCCAGGGTTAATAACCAACGTATTAGAATATTGACTTCGGCATAAAAGTGTGGAATTCACAGAAAAGCTTCTATTAAGCTCGGCATTTTAGATTTACATGTACTTTGAGCGAAAATAGAGGTTCTTTCTTGCAAAATTGCTTTTCCATAGTTGGGAGGAATATGATTGGGCAAATACCTAAAATGGGCAAAAAATAGAATAACTGAAAAAAAACAGAACAATCAATCGTTGACTTTTATAAGACAGAAATTGACTGATCATACGCCAGTTTAGGACACTAAGGGAAATCTATGTTATTATGCTATTATCGCCCATTTAAAAGTATTCTGAAATGCTAACGTTTAAAATGGAAAAGAGTCCATTGAATAAAGTCAAGATTTTAGCTGCCATTCTTTGTGCTTGTTTGATGATCTTAATATTCTTTTTCTACACAACTGAGGACCACCATCGTGAAAATAAGCCACTTGTGTCGGCCTACTTAACTTATTAGAGTAAGAAATCTAAAATTCGCCAGGAATCTAAAATTCGCCACCTCTAAAACCTTAGTTAATTTTATGAAGAAAATGATGTTTTTGTCTAAAAATTGGTATTTTTCAGTTCAAAAAGGCTTAATTTACAACACAGTCAACAAATCTCCCCACAATTCATTTATTTTATTAGTATTTTGACATGTGGCGAATTTCAGATATGTGGCGAATTTTAGATTTCTTACTCTACTATGAATGGAATAACACAAAAGGAGAGCCCTTTCATCCACAAATGTTGGCACTCAATTCTATTGGATTTCCATTGACAAACTTTGTCACAGTCAATGAATCCATTTTGAATGAATTTGTTTTTGTCACAGCAGCAAATAATGCCTATCTTAAACCAGTTTTAGATGGCATTGCCACCATACAAAAACATTTTCCAAAAAAGATTATCTTCTATGATATTGGATTATATCCGGGAGAGACTTCACAGGTACGTCTTGATGTGTTTTTCATTTTCATAATCACCGTAGCAGATATTTTGCCTAAACATCCGGGTAATAGAGATTGAAAATATTTACCTTATTGAGTGTTACAAATGTGTAAACAAGTGCAAATATTTCATAATATTTCATCAATTGAATGAAATTATTAACAAGATCCTAGAAAGGCTAAGCTATCAAACCCCAGAAGTAAAAGGTTTCGGTTTTAAAAGGGATAAATGTAACTGTAGCAGTGTAAATTTTGAATGAAAAATCAGATAAGAAATTTTGAATTACAAATAATTTTTCAATAAAGTTTCGTAATGTTAAATACACATGAATGAATTCCCAAAGAAAAAGGCAGTTGAGTACTAGATACACCAATTAGAAAGGAAAAAAACACATAACATACAAACACGAGCAAACAACATGTATATGATATTAACAACCTCAAAAGCATAAGTTATGTTAAGAATAACATAAAATAGTAGGATAAAGACATATATTATTATTGAAAATGCACTTTTAAAGTAATAAACAAAGTACATAAAGAGTCAAGACAAATGAAAGCCAGGCTAAAAAAATTAAAGAAGGTGCAAATTGTGATATGGGGCAAAACATTCGCTTTCATTTCCCTGCCTTCCAACCCAAAATGTAACACCCATATTGGGTTTTAATTCTTTTTATTATCTCCCGACTGTGGCCGAAGTCTGTGGTCGGGAGATTATAAAATGCCTTCTGTATGTGTGCATCCGTCCATCCGCCCGTCTGTTTGTCACATTTTTACATAAAACTTAATATCTCTCTCATTCATTTATAAAGATATCTTCATCAAATTTGCAGGGACTGTTTATAGCTATGAAAACCTGTCTGTGCAAAAGTTTGGCCTCATATTGAAAAACAAAATGGCTGCTATAACTAATTGCTTGAAAATCATAAAGGTGCTCTAAATCTTGAAATATTCCAGCTAGTTTCATCAAATTTGCACAAAAGCTATATGGCAAGAAAAGCTAGTCTGATAGTAATTTTGGCCTAGTTCAAAAACAAAATGGCCGCCATATCACATGTTTAATGTGAAAATATCAAAAAGGCCTTATATCTCCCTTAAAATTACTCCTTGAGGTCCGGAATGTGAAAACAACTTGTAGGAAGTCAAAGCCTGGGAATCTTTTCCAGGTGTTGAATTTGAACTTTAACCTCTGCTTCAAGGTTAAATCAGGTCATCACACTAAAACATCCTTATTTCTCCCTTATCATTGGTGTTATGGCTTCAGAATATAAAGATAGACCATGAAAAGCCCTGGCCTGCAAATGTTTTGCCTGAGAAAAATTTGGCCTTATTTTGAAAAACAAAATGGGCACCATAGCCAATTATTTCAAAATCATTAAGATGCTCTAAAACTTGAAATATTGTATCTAGGTTCATCAAATTTGCACAAAAGATATATGGCTAGGAAAGTTAGCCTGATAGTATTTTCGAAAACAAAATGGTCGTCATATCACATTGAATTATTCTATTAAAAAGGCCTTAAATCTCCCTTATCATTGCTACTAGGGGTTCCAAATGTGAAAACAACTTAAATGAAGTCATGGCCTGAGACTTTTCCGATTGCTGACTTTTACCTTTGACCCCCTTTTCAATGTCATATGGAGTTATCTTACCACAAAGGATTTATATTTCCTTTAGTTATCCATTATTACTGATTCTAAGGCGGGACATAACTGCTGCGGCAGTGGCCTTGTTATTTATATTTCAAAAATATTGTAACAACATTACAGCATATTTTGTGTGGCGTTATTTATGAATAAAACCCTGAATAAAATCATTCATGAAAAACACATGAAATTACCACACAATAAAGTTCTGAACAAGGTATTAGAACCACCCAGTCTCGTGGCAGTAAATAAATTTACTGTTCCGAGAGGACAACTAACCATTAACCCAAGTCAATTTAGTGCCCCAAGAGGGCAATAGCTAATGAAGTATTTGAAATTTGACTGAATGCCAAGAAATAGGCATGACAGGTGACAAAGAAAGCCATTTGCAAACAAATTACTGAACAAATTCATAATGTAGTAATGTACAATTGCAATACAGAAGTTGCATGACTTTATCATGAAGTAAAATATTATATAATATAATACTATTATGTAGTAAATAATGGTATAAATAAAGGATATATATCCTCCAAACTCCAAGGCTAAGAATATTCAATTAAAAGATAAAAGTAATTATTTTACATTAAAACACAGAGGAAAATGTAGAACAATAATACCACTTACCACTCAGAAGAGCAGTATAATCCACAAAAAACTTTTCTATTTACATTACTGAAAGGTATATCTTGGATAAATATACTTGAAATACTTAATTCATATCCAACTCATTAATATCACAGGAACTATTCTGATATTCAGATATCATATTCAAACATATTGAAATGCGAATACGATTTACTTTTTGCAAATGATCTAGAATGATCTTGCATTTAAGCTACCCCAAAATGTATTTACAGTGAATGTGGGTTTGCAAATTACCAAAAAGTAGTACACAGATAGATTATAGGATAATGAATCCCCCAGACAACTTATTTCTAACTTGTGTTATATCTTTGACCAGGGGCCGATTTCACAAAGGGACTTAAGTCCAGATTTAGACTTAAATCTAAGACTTTGGTCTTAAATTTTGTCAAAAGAAAGTTAAGTCTGTGGTCTTAGACTTAGCGGATTTCACAAAGCAGCTAAGTCCATGAAATTGCTGGGTCAGTGGACTTAACTTTAAGTCTGGGAGGTAGTGTGCTTAAATTTTGTAAAGAGGACTTAAATATGGCCGGCATAAACTTTTCTCCACTTCAAAATTTGGAATGGCTGTAAACAAATTATAATTACACAGAACACCTCACTAAAGTAGTGTTCAGGAAGTTTATATGTGGTAACGAGGTTGTCCATTTCAAAACAGCACTTATCCTTAGATAAAATACATCAAATAAAGAATATGTGACACCAATATTATATTTTGAATAGATACAAAAAGGTCACATGACGCAGAAAACCACTGTGGTTATTTCATAAGCTTGGACTTGGTCACCTTGGACTTAGTCACCTTTGTGAAATCCATTTTAAGTCCCAGACCTAGCTAAGACCAAAATCTTAGATTTAAGTCCAAGACTTAGCCAATAAAGGGACTTAGTTTAAGTCCTTTAGTGAAATCGGCCCCAGGAACTGTATTAATATGAACTTATTATAACAATAATACACTAATGTAACCTGGTTGTTATTACTAAATTTAATTCAATGAATTTTCTATTTTTTTGCAGGTTAAACATCTGTGTAATGTAGAATTTCGCACATTTCCGTTTCCCAAATTTCCAAAGCATGTAAAAGCAAACTTGAAAAATTACTCCTGGAAGTTAATAATTATCCACGTAAGTTCTACTCCTATTCAAGCATCAGTGGTATTGAATAAAATGTAAAATTGTCTAATATGTAAAAAGTTATTTAATCATTCCAACAAGATAACCGTATTATTTTATTTCTTGGATTCCAGCTTAATTCTCTTTCTAGATAGCAATCCCAGATAACAGATTGGGTTGATCACATCTGACACAACCAATAGCAATGTCAAACATACAAATGTATTTCTTTGAATAACACACTTTCTGAAAACTCAAGTAATTAGAAAATAAAAAAAACAAAAATGTGGTCAACATTGGAAAAAGCCTAATTTAAAAGAATGGTTGTCATGTGGTTAGTTTTGAATTTTTAGAATGATTTGAAGATATTTTAAAATTTATCATGAGTACAACATCATGTTCAACAGTCTGACAAGAAACAAAAGCCTACACAAGTACAATTGTCATCCCCTTAATAAGATCCTGATATAATCTGCTGTAACTTTTATTTATATAGCAATGAGAATCGCAATTTTGGAATGACATCATATGTACTTGGATGGGTGACCGTTTTGGTGCACTACTCGTGTCTTTGCACCTTGTGCTAGTAGACTTAAACCCCTTTTGGCCTCATTTATTTTAAGGCCACTGGAGTATATTCCTTTTGTTCAGTAATGTTTGCTGCTTGTTGTCTCATCTACCTATTTCTTTTCTTTGTGAATGTCTTATGCTGTACTGAATAGTTTATCTAGAGGTCTGCTCAACAATCATTCCAGCCTTCTTTCTCGATCCTTCAGACAGACAAGCTGTTGCAGAAAGTTAAACAGTTTCCAAGTATTGCTCTGTTTAGGGGCCTATCAGTCCTGCTGTTACTGTCCGGTGATATTTCCCCAAAACCCAGGTTCCTCTCTCTTGGCATTAACTGTTGATCCGTCAGAAACAAGGGACCCAGTATTTTTGATGTTATGTCCACTCAGTCTTTCAATCTACTAGCAATGACTGAGAGACAGATTTATCTAACTGACAATGATAGTTTGTTATGTTCCAATACTCCTGCAGAGTTTGTGTTGTGTCACGGATTCCGTGCTTTTGGGCCTTGGTGGTGGAGTTGGGTTTTCTGTTAATCATAATATCCAATTCAAAATTGTTGATACTCCTACCTATACGTCCTTTGAAAACATTATTATGATTGGTTATTCTGCTAGACCTTTTTGTGATAGTATGTGCTAATCGACCTCCTCGGTCATGTTCTGATGCATTCTTTGACCATTTTTCAATCTCTTTGAGCACCTGTCATCAGTTAGTTCCTCATTTTTTATGAGTGGTGATTTCAATATTCATGTTGATAGAATCTACATTGTACAATGATCGTGTTAAATTTCTGAATTGTCTAGAGTCATGCAATATTCTCACTGCAAACGCCTTGGTTGAAAGTCATATTGACAACTGCAATTCCTTATTTAGAAGTGTCTCTACTATTGATCTTTGCAGGCTCCAGTGTATTGAAACCAGTATTCAAACCAGTGTATTCAAACCAGTAGAATTGTTACTAATACCACCAACTACTCACATATCACTCCTGTAGGAAAGAGTCTCCATTGGTTTCATATCAAGCATCACTCTGTTTTCAAGATGCCCCTATTAGTACACAAGTTTTAACATATTCGTTTTCCAAAATACTTTGAATCTTTCCTTAAACCCAGACACAGTGTGTACAGAACTCATAGAAGTCAACCTGACAGTGTTCTGCTTAAGGTCCCACACTTTGCATCAATATATAAGTCTAAAAATCCTTTTGGCATAAGATTTGCAAATAATGCCCCAAAAGATTTGGAAAGATCTGCCTGATGATGTTCGCTGAGCCAAATCTCTCTCCTCATTCAGGAAGAAGCTCAAAACCTATCTCTTTTGCAATAGCATACCCACCGTAATTTTTCTGGTCTTGTCTCAGTCTTTCTCCATGGCACCCAACCCTCAATGTTTCTAATCTAATGATTATGATCTGTGATTCTGGCATTCTGCACCTTAAAGTCTGTCACTGAATGGAGATTAACTACTATAAAAGTACTTTTAGCATTAGAATTGGAAAGTAAGTGATGTATATTTCTAACTTCAGCAATTCACCTTATTGTTTTGCATAGGTGTGTTGTCTACAAATTATAATGTAAAAATATTTATTAAATGTTATGCATGTATAGCTGCCCAGAATTGAATAAAAACACTATCAATTATCAATATAATTAGATTTATTTATTTATTTACCCATTTATTTATTTATCAGGATGTTCTCCAACACTACCCTGGCGTGTACTGGGTGGATTCCTCTATTCGATTTAAGACCAGTAATACAGATGCTATATTTAAAAAAGTCCATGAAACAGGAGGAATAGGACTAGCCATACAGACAAACCATTCCAACTTTGCAGTTATGATGAAGGAAATGGCTAGTTACTTAATAACTGACCCTGAGAGGCAAAAATCAACATTGCAGTCTGGAGCCACAATCATGCTGATTTACAGGACCAAAGAAGTGTATGAGCACATTATCAAATGGGGTGTTTTGTGTTCACTGCAAGAAGATTGTATTGGTAAAGGAACAAACCATTGTAAATTCGGCAAGCCCAAAAATTCCCTGTGGGCTTTCTGTTCTCGATTTGATCAAAGTGCTGTCAACATATTGTGTTCTAATTACTTCGGATTCCATCAAGCGAAATATACAGATGGCGAAACTGCATTTAAAGTTCGAAGGGGTTCATTTGGTCAGCATACTCCCAAGTTTTGTTAGTCAGGGAAAAATATTCATTTACAGTGAATAGGATGGGAGACAATTCTATTCTTTTCTGGACTTTCTTAGCACTTAATCTCTACATTCAAGGAGACTCTAAGTCGCAACAATCAAAATTCACCAAGCTATATGCAGTAGCATTTCAAGGGGAATTTTACCTTCAAACATTTGCAAACAAAGGGGATAATAGGGGATCTGAGAGAACAGGTTTCATTTTACTCCTGGCCCCAAGTTTTCAATCATTTGTCATTAAGTGTTAATAAATGGTATACATAAAATGTTTTGATAATCTATTGTAAATGGGATTTGTATCCAATATTTCTTAACCTTTACAAAACCTTTCCATTCCTTCAAATGTCTGCAAATATTAAAAATGTTTAATGGATTATAAGGTACAAGGTCATAGTGGTGTCAGAGGTGAAACGCGAGATTAAGTAGAGATTCAAACCCCACAGAGGGTCATGTGCATTGAAAATCAGTAAAACAAGTTTGAGGCATTTTATTTACATATTAGTAGTATGTACAACAAACAATTGTCTCCAATAGGAGTTTAAATATTTGTGATGACAAATTTTTAAAGTCACCATATGATAAAACCTTTCCAAACAGGGGGAATAAAAACGCTTGTGGAAACCCACTAAAATACACTAAGGTTAAATTAATACTACTCAAAGGTCAACTATACTGTTGAAGGTCATTAGAGCATAACTTTTATTAGTTAGCATGATCTACCCAATAACTGACAATACAGAACACCATCATTCAGTGCACACAATGTGAAAACTTTTGTCTTCAGCATTAATATATGTTTTGACAATATAGAGAGGGGGGGAGCCAGGGTCAGCCTGGACCACCTAATCCATCCACATTTTACCTAGAGGGGATCAGTCTCATAGGGTTGAATTATCGAAAGTAATCCAAAATCTCCAGGAGCCACATCAATCCGAGGAGACCTCCACTAGGTGGATCAGTCCTAGAGGGTCAAGCTCCAAGATCGGTAAGGCCCAAGAGGGAAAAGCTTGGTCAAGTTCAGTAGGGGGATACCAGAGTCTGTCTAGTACGCCTAATCCATAATCACATAAAGCTACGTCTATCCATAGGTAGACCTCCCTCAGGTGGATCAAGGCTGGGGGGTCAGGCTTCATGATCGAAAGTTGATCAAATCACAAGGAGCCAACTTCAAAGATATGGTCAGTATCTAAAGGTCCAGCTCCAAGGTTGAAAAGTTGACCAAGGCATACGCCCATACACTCTTGGGAAAGGTCAGGTCCGAAGAGGGAAAGTCTTGACTAGTCGGGTAGTTACATGTGTATTAGTGGTGGGTTGGTGGGAAACTTTCATACGTGTGGTTTCATTTACTACCACTTTTAAAGTGAGGTGTGAACCCCAAAGCATGGCTTCATTCAACCGAAGTCAATCACTGATTGGTGTGACCATTCAATACTATTTGTTAACTTAGAAACCAATGCACATGATACCCCTAAACTTTTACCAAAGGTGCTGCTGGATGGCTTTGACACTCCTACTTTTAGGCTAAAGCTGTCAGAAACCAGTTTGAATGGCCCTGTTGCAAAGACAAGTCTCTACAAAATCAGGCTAGACTCTGCAAATAGATTGCCCAGTGCAATTCAATAATCAACAGGGATAAATCCAACTACTACAGAAATCTTATCAGTGACAATGCTCATGATACAAAGAAACTGTGGCTGTTTCCTGAAAAAAGTACTTCCTTCTCTCACTCTCAGATAGGTCTTACCAACCTTTTTGTGACTTTTTTCTCGGACAAAATAAATAAATTTAGAGACTTTTTTTGTAACACTGACTGTTTCACTTCTTTAAATCCAGTTCTGAGTATGAAGTTCGAAAAGTTATAATCAAATCACCAACGGAATCTTGCTCACTAAATTCATGACCTACTTTGTCAGTCAGCCTATAAGCATGGTCACTTGGACAAAACTGCATTGCTGTCAATTAAGAATGAAGTTCATCTTGCTCTTGCTAGAGGTAAAAGTACTGCTGTTGTTCTCCTTGACCAATCAGCAGCATTTGATATCATTGATCATACTATGCTCACTGAATGTCCTGATTTGGAGTTGGATGTGTGGTTCTAGACTGGTTTAAGTCTTTCAATTGGCGTGTTAAGGCATCCCAGTGGTCAGTCCTGCCCCCAAGAGGTTACTTGAGGTTAGGATACCAGGCTAATGGTCAGTAATAGTTATCAGTATGGACACTAGGTGTCTTCTGTGAATCCTAAGCAAGAGATTGGGTGAACCTGGGTTCAGGGTTGAAGTCCCAGGGGTCAGAGTTCACTGACCTGGAATAATAGGAATGGGGAATCCCAGTTGCTGTAGTGACCAGGGCTACTGATGCTTGTATTGGTCAGGAACAAATAGGTCAAGGGGTTTCTGGCATGTGCCATTAAATGCTAATACAAAAGTTGGGGGTTGCTAGGGTTATGCTAATAACAAGTACAATTCATTGGTTAAGAGGTTTATAAATGGGGTGTTTTGTGATCAAGACTGTTAGTTTGAAAACAGAACTGTTGGAAGACATGATATATTTTGATTTTGTGATGGGAACGGATTTAAGATTTGTTGTTGATTTTAAGGTTTTAGTTTTTTATAAGTGATTTTAGAGTTTTTAAAAGTGTATATATGTGCATAAGAGACGGTCATTTAGTTAACAAATGTCTTTTAAATTCTGCTACTGAGTGTTTCTGTGGAAGTATTGTCACTGTCGAACTGTTGGAGCTGCAGAGTAGTCATCTTGACGACCTCAGGCTTTTTATTTTGCGTTAAAGGGATGGTCTAACCTATTTATTTCTCCTGTGCAAAGCCATTAATGGCCAGAAATTGATTTCTTTCAAAATTTTGGGTATTTAAGCCTGAATTCGCCCAAGATTTCACTCTGTGTGCGTATTTATATTATTCAGAAAGTGAACTTAATTACAATTAAACCATATGACAATATAAAAATGCCTCAGGCAAAGAAGAATTGGTGTAAACAGTGTACCACGAGGCATAGCCCACCTACTGGGAAGAAGTGTAGATATGTTCAGCAAGAAACTAGCGATGTGGAAGATTCGGGACTTTTTCGAGATGCTGCCATTAAGGGGGGTTCACCCTCTGCTGATCCTGTGAGCGGACAGCTGATCCAACAGCAGATACTTTAGCAGCTGCAGAAAGTCAACCAACGACTGGACAAGGTGGAGCATAGGATGGCAGAAGAGGAGGACACCCGAGAGAGGAGCAGAGGAAAGTTAAGTACAGACACTTCTTCTCAAGCTGGTAAAAGTAAGAGTAGAAAGCAATTGTCATCAGATTCATCTTCAGATGAAAGTGAGGCCCCGAGTTTACAGTATTTGAGGTCAAAGACATTACAACAGAAAGTTGATAGGAGAATTAGGGATTTAGATGAAGTCACAAGTAGTCAAGGTAAAGATGTAAAAATTAAGTCAAAAAGGGGGGGGCAATATCGAAGTTCATGTAAAAAACAAAGTGTCCTGGCCCCATGAGGCTATATTGGGTGGCGCTAGTAGACAAAGGATCAGTTATGATCAACTCTCACTCACACAGTGGGTTCAAGGCTTTTGTAGAAACATTTTAGAGGAAAATTCATCGGAAAAGAAAGATATCATGATTTCGTATATGGCAGATTTAATGGAAGATGCCACTGATTTTTCGTGGCAGGGGGCAAAAGCTGCTCATGCAGTTTTACTGTGTGACACGGAAAGAGGGGCATTGCAATGGGAGCATACTGATAGAATAGACCGAATACGTAGGGCGCATGCGCAAAAACACTTGGGGGTAGGACACAAAAATCATTGGCAGAAATCGGAACAGGGGGGTAGGAGACCGTGGTTCTGCAAATTATTTCAAAGTGGCACCTGTACCCACAAGCATGATCATGACACGAATGGTAGGTTACATAAGCACATCTGTGCTCACTGCCTGAGTATAGGCAAACAGCTGAATCATGCTGAGAAAAACTGCCTAGTGAAAAAACAAAATCAGTCAAAAAACGATAAAACAGCTGCTTATTTGTGGGGCAGAGCAGCTGTAATCAAATAGACAAAGTTAGATTGTGTGAAACTACTACAGTCGTGGATCAATGTAGTAAAAATCCTGATTGTGAGACAAATAAAAAATTCAATTCTCGATATTTTTACAACAGTGCAGTAAGGCCCACTACTGTTGATTTGTTGTTAGCCAAAAAATGTGGTCTTAAAAATGTCAAAAAACAAGACAAGAAAAGTGTTGTTAACACTAGAGTCATTTGTAGAGCCCCTAGTAATGGTAGTTACTCGGGGAGGTGTGAATCTGGTCAAATGGTAAACACAAAAAACCAAGTGAAAGGTGTCAAAGTATTGAACAATAGTGTCAATATGTGTCGTTCAAATGAAACTTCTGACAATACTCCTGGTTTAGATGTTGATTTGACGGAAAACAATAGTAACTTATCACATGTAACCTCTGAAGAGGTGAAAAGTAGTGATATTGGCATTGAATTGAATGTTTCTGACAGTTCTGGCAAAGCAAATGTGAAAACAAAGGGAGGCATGTCAGATAGTTTCATACCTTTGTATGATGTTAATTTTGTTGGAATTGAAGATAAATTTGCATCATCAATCATGTTTTCACCCAAATGTCATGCGGAATATGTCAATCAGCCCATCTATCAAAAGTGGTTAACTCAAAGTGACTTCAAGTTTGGCTATGTCCCACTACAGGCTCAAATGATGCCCATGGGTTCGAATCAAGGTCCATAAAAAGTCAAACAAACAGGCGTACCAAACTTCATGGCAGCAAGAATTCCTGTAAAATCACAATTAAACATTAAAAAATGGAAAGAAGCCCTAGTAGGTTACTGGGATCAGCAGTTGCTGCAATTAATCGAATATGGTTTTCCTCTTGACTTCAACAGAGCGTGTAGGTTGCGTCACGAGGGCGTCAACCATAATTCGGCAGTTCAGTTTCCCAATGACATTGACGCATACATTAGTGAAGAAACTTATCATGGTGCCATAATAGGTCCTTTTGACAAAAATCCAATTGAAGGAGGTCACATCTCACCTTTCATGATGCGTCATAAACCTGACTCTGATAGGCGTCGAGTAATCATAGATCTCAGTTGGCCAGTGGGGGAGTCAGTTAATGCTGGAATTGACAAGGACACGTACCGTAGGCAGTCAATTTGACCTAAGATTTCCATCTGTAGATGACATTACTGATGAGCTCAAAAAATTGGGTAAAGGTGCCTTATTATACAAGGTGGACATCAGTAGGGCATTCAGGCACGTCAAAATTGACCCTGGTGACTAGGATTTGCTAGGTCTAGACTGGAATGGCGTCTATTTAGACACCTGTCTACCATTCGGGACACAGCACGGAAGCCAAATTTTTCAGAGGCTCAGTGACGCGGTACGCTACGTCATGAGGCAGAAAGGCCACAGAATAATAGACTATATTGATGATTACATCGGGGTTGCACTTCCGAGCGTTGCGCCCGACGCGTTCGACGCCTTAGTTGACGTAGTGCGTCAGTTTGGCCTGACCATAAGCGAGAAAAAATTGGTAAGTCCCAGTACACAGGTCACATGCCTTGGGGTGCTAATTGACAGTATAAAAGGTACCATTCAAATTCCCCCTCAAAAACTCAAGCAAATTCTGGATACAGTACACCAGTGGCGTGGCAGAACTCATTGTAGCAAGAGGCAATTACAGTCCTTGTTAGGACTGCCTTTATTTGTACATAAGTGCGTCAAACCAGCTAGGATATTCCTAAATAGGATGCTGATGACGTTGCGTCAAGCTCACGTGACGCAAAAAATTGAACTAAGTCAAGACTTCAAAAGAGATCTCAAATGGTTTGAAAAATTTTTGCCATCATACAATGGTATTTCACTCTATCAACACAAAAATGTGGACTCTGTCCTGGACCTGGATGCATGTTTGACGGGTTTGGTGCATGTTGGGGCCATTGGGTGTACCATCTTCCCCTTCAGCTAGGCTATGGTAGCTACTCAATAGTACACCTGGAAATGGTCAACATCTTCCTTGCGTTAAAGGTTTTCAGGTTTTTCTGGCAAAAAAGTAGAATATTAATCAGATGTGATAACCAAGCAGTAGTAACAGTCCTTAACACTGGAAAGACTAGGGACCCTTACTTGGCAGCATGTGCTAGAAACATTTGGTACCTAGCCTCGGTACATGACATTGAACTCCAATATGTGCACATCAGGGGTGAACACAATAAGACAGCGGATTGTTTGTCAAGGTGGGGCGGATCCGCCCAGGATTGGCGTTTGCTGAGAGCTACCATACCAAATCCAGTTTGGTGTGCAGTTTCCATTGATATGTTACATCTAGATCCTGAATTGTGAATCTCAAGCACTGCATGAAATATGATGTAAAATTCTTTTAAAAAAAAACAAAAAAAAACAAACTGTTGTACATATATGTCATGTTAGATTGCGCATGCGTGGTTGGGCATAAAAATGTGCTAAAAGATGCTATACTTTGTTTCAGAAAGTCATAGAATGTGACCTCTGGTGACCAAAGCTTCCACCAGATTAAGTAAAGCCTTCAGACCCAAGACACAGGCAGCATATACAGCCATGTTCAAAGTCTTCATTGCCTTCTGCATCCATATGAAGGTGGAGCTATGCAAGTTGAATATCAATGTAGTGCTTGCGTTCCTTGAGTGCTTGTTCTATAATCAATGCTCATCTGCTATGATAGTAAATTATGTGTCAGCTTTAAAAGCCAAATGTGTAATGTATAATCTTCAGTATGGCTTGTTTGATAGCTTAAAGGTAAAATATTTTCTCAAGTCTGTGAGGCAAAACAGGCCTTTGCATGTAGTTCCCCATAACATAGTTAATATTGAGATTTTGAGTAAGATCTGTAAAGAATGTACAAGATTTACATGGGCAGTGTGTTTAAAGCAATGTTTTTAGTGGGATTCTTTGGTTTCATGCGACTCTCGAACCTAGCACCTCATGCCCTGCGTGAGTTTGACCCCTCCAGACACTTCACTGGAGAAGATCTGTTTTTCACCAAGAAATTTGTTAAATTATTGATCAAATGGTCTAAAACATTGCAGAATAGAGACAAAGTACATGTCATTTCACTTCCTAAACTACATTCCTCTATCTGCCCAGTGTCGGCTCTCAAGCAACTTACCAAGTTGTATACTCTCTCCTCCTCCACCTCTTTGTTTCAGTATAGAAACAATAAAGTTTGGCTCCTTATGACAGATTCTAAGGTTCGCAAATGTCTGAAATATATTAATGTCAAATTAGGTTTTCATCCCAGTTTTTTCACATTTCATAGTTTTAGAAGATCAGGGGCAATCCTTGCTTATAACTTCCATGTTCCAATACGTGATATACAGAGCCATGGTACTTGGTCATCTGATTGTGTATGGCGGTACATCCAAGCGGATCATAAATATGGTGAGCAGTTGGCAACTACATTAGCTATGGTTATAAATGCATAATATCCTAGTCCTATACCCCGTACTGGTTGGGCTTGAGGGAAATTTTTATTGTGTTTATTGTATGTATCCATGTACCAATTGTTAACCTGAGGTCACCTTACTTGGCAGTTGACCCTAAACACTAGAGTAAGTAAGAAATCCTTGACCTTAACTTAAGGTCACATTTGGAGTCAGTTAGTATAGCATTTGGGGTACTGCCCTTTAAGGTCACCTTAGGCCTTGTTTTAACGTAACTTTTATAAAATAGTAATTAACGCTGCTTGGTGGACTGAACTGTAAATTTTAGTAATCATTACTTTCTCTGTTAACATTACTATGCTGCTTAGTGGACTGGACTTTAAAGATTAGCAGCATCTATTCATGTTATACTCTATACATCCATACTTTAACTTTATATCTATTTTATAACGAAATGTAAATAATATTAGTATTAGTCTTAGTATTGCATATATTCATATATACCTGTTATTGTATTAAATAAAGCCAGTATCCTCATTTGTGTGTGTCACTGTCTTTTTTTCTGGGGGGGGGGGGACTGTCGTCTATGACTACTATCCTTGCAAGGCTATGAGCTTAATCTTGATAAGACAGAAGTTATTCTGTTTGGCTCCAGGACTGTGCATGTAAAACTTACCAAATTTTTACTTGTCTTGATGTCTGGTTCAATTCAGATTTTTTATTCTCTTGCCATGTCAAGAATACCTGTAAAATACCTGTAAAGCTTGTTTTGTTCATACCAGGGATATTAAGTGACTGAGGGGGTATCTCACGCATGATGCTGCTCTTTTGTTCTGCAACTGTTTTGGTTGAAAGTCTTGACTACTGTAGTTCCTTGTTTAGAAAAGTGTCTTTGTTCTTGATCTTTGCAGACTCCAAAGTTTTCAAAACATCTTGCTAGAATTGTTGCTAATAGCGCCAAGTACTTGAGTATCACTCCTGTAAGAAAGACTTTTTATTGGTTGTGTATCAAGTATCGCTCTGTTTTGTCAATTGTATTAGTGTACAAGTTTGTACATCATGATTATCCAAAATACTTAAACCCAGACAAAGTGTATACAGAACTCATAGAAGTAAATCTGATCGCATGCTGTTAGAGGTCCTCCACTTTGAATCAATATACAAGTTTAAAAAGCATTTTGGTATCAGCTTTGCATATGATGTCCCAAGAATTTGGAATGATCTGCCTGGTGATGTATGCTCAGAGAAGTCTCTCTCTTCATTCAGAAAGAAGTTGATCATTTATCTGTTAGCAAAAGCATACCCACCCTAGGTTTTCTGGTCTTGTCCAGTTAACCCTTGGAGTGTTTCTGATTTAATGATAATGATCTCTGGATTCTGGCATTCTGCACCTTGGAGTCTGTCAATAGATGCAGATTAAGCGCTATAAAATACTTTTAGAATTAGAATTTGAAAGTAAGTGATGGTGTTAATATATTTCTAGATTCACCCTGGCGTGTACTGGGTGGCTTCCTCTATTTGATTTATGACCAGTAATACAGACGCTATATTTAAAAAAGTCCAAGAAACAGGAAGGATAGGACTTGCCATACAGACACACCATTTAAACTGTGCAGTTATGAAGGAATTGGCTAGTTACTTAATAACTGACTGTGAGAGGCAAAAATCAACATTGCAGTGTGGAGCCACAATCATGCTGATTTTCAGGATCAAAGAAGTGTATGAACACATTATCAAATGGGGTGTTCTGTGTTCACTACAAGAAGAGTGCATTGGTAAAGGAACTATCCATTGTAATTTTGGCAGGCCCAAAAATTCCATATGGGCCCGCTGTTCTTGATTTGATCAAACTGCTGTGAACATATTGTGTTCTAATTACTTTGGATTCCATCAAGCGAAATATACAGCAGATGAAACTGCATTTAACGTTCAAAGAGGTTCATCTGGCCAGCACACTCAAAAGTTTTGTTAATCATGGAAAAATATTTTTGTTGATAGATGTTCATTTACAGTGAATAGGATGGGAAACAATTCTATTCTATTCTGTTCTGGACTGTTATAGCACTTAATCTCCACATTCAGGGACTTTGGGGGTTTTCTTTGGCTTTGGTGAATTTGACCAGTGATTTGTGCAACTGCTTAAGGTCATATTTATGACTTATTCTGTTCTCTAACAGATTATCATGATAATGGTGTCAGGTCACTTTCATGACCTTGGTCATGTCATTCGTCAAGGTCAGTTTTACACATCAATTTGTTAAAGTATTAGAGTAATTTCTTAGTAATCATCTGTGCTATGATACTTTTGTATAATTAATTCTAGATGTAAATGTTTATTTTACAAATATTTTAGTACAATCAAAATTTCATTTATCCCAATTTTTCTAGTGTCATTTCTGCCTTGTCCCCCAGGGGAATGAACGACAATATAAAGCCAGGGGGAGGAATTGAGTATATTTTTATGTGCCTATATACAATCATAAACTATACAATAAATTTCTTTGACAAAGGTAGAATGACTATAAATATGAGATTACATACCACAGTTAAGCAATGAGCAGAAAATTCAAAGAAGCTTAGTACCAAACCTAAACCCCCTAATTACCAATGCAATAATAAGATATTTAACTTGGTAGGCAAAATCAGGCAAAACAAAAATAAAGAAAAATTACCATTTATGTAGGTTACTAAGTCATGATTAATGAGGTTACCATAACAGCTTAATCTGATAAAGTAAATTTACAATCAGCCCAAATAGTTACATTCGGATTATCCTAACTCAATTTATCAGCTATGAGTATAAACAGGTAATGTTAGAAATGTCTTTAAATACCAAATTCAATCTAAATCAGGACTTCCCCAAACTCAATTGAGGAGAATGGCCCTAAAATACAAGATTCCTGAAGTAAGTTAGGATTTGAAAAGAGCCAGTATTGGAGCTTTGTATCATAATAAGTAGATTAACTCATGAATCAAATAACTATCTTTTCAGTCAGTTTTTAAAAGAAAGATGCAAAGTAACAAATCAATTAAAAGCTACGCAGGTTGGTCAACATATGCTCAATCAATAACTGGAAATGTCAAATATAAAAGAAGACAATACTTTTATCGATGATATCTAGCTGTTTGTAATTCACAGAAAAGGTATCAGTTGCCACAAATGAATTAATAACATTTTTAACCATTGGTATTGAATGAAAGTTTTTTTGACAGCTCCCAGAGAGCTCATCTCATCTCGTGTTTCACCAAGAAAAAAATGTCAAAATGCACTAAGCATAAACTGTTTTATGGACTATTTAAACGGAAAATACACACTATTGATTGGTAGTTTTGCTGAAAAACTGTCTGATTTTGTTGAAAATTGAGTTCTCATTCCCCTTGACCCCAGGGAAGTCAATCGCCAGTCTGCGGAGCATTTATTTTATTCATTTACACATTAACAATTAATAGTATGAATAAGAGTAAAAATTCATATTTGTTATGTAAATAAATGCAATTTACTATAATTATCCTCAGTCCAAAGTTTGTTTGTACATATCTACAGTTCATTGCCCATATGCATGTATACAGTAAATTTTATAGTAATTACAGAGGAGATAACATGCAGTGAAATAAGGTTATCTCAAAGTTCTGTTTTAGATTTAATAGGTCAAATTAATCAAATCTATATACTCCACTTAAGGTTAAGGTTGAAAGAGTAAGTTAACAGAAGTTAAGTAAAGAGGGAGGAAAATAAGCCAAAAGTATAAATACAAGAATTTAAGGGTCAGTGAAATTACAATTTAGGAGGTAATTCAAAGTTGATTTAACAATTGGATATACAATGAAAACAATACAATACAGAAAACCCTCAAATATCCAATAACAGCATTTATGAGTAGGCAATAACAGTAGCAAAAACAGAAGCAACATCTTGAGAATATTTAGGATTCTGTTGAATGTACCGCCACACACAATCCGATGTTTAGGAGCCATTATGTTTAATTATTTGTATAGTAACATGACATGGGGTCAGCCTATCAGAGGCAGGTATTTACATGGTGACCAAGGATACCATTAGGGGGCTCCCAGAAACTGGCACATGCACCCCAAATGTAACTTCAGGTGCATGTACACTTCCCCGGGGTGAGGGACTGACAGGCGTGATGTCCAGATACCACTGGTCAAAGTATCAAACGGTGTATCTCTTAAAAATTTAGTTTAAAACAACCATGGCTTTTCATGACTTACCTTTTGAAGAGTGACATTTGGCAGCCCAGTTGAAGCAATTGCAATAGCTGTTTTGTTTTTCATCATGATTAAAATCCATTTGAAATGAGTCACAGCGTCAACAGCCAACCTTTTCTGTAAATACACCCCAGTATCCTTAATATTCAGTAAACTAATATTTTCAACTAACATTGTTAAGGTTCACACATCTTATATTTAGGCTTCTGCAAGTAGTTGTCTATACTCTTCAAACTGAAAGGGGACACGGTGGTGCAATGGTAACACATTCATCTCCCACCTCTGAGATTAGAGTCCAAATTCCAGCCTGACCTCATGTTGGGAAGCTGGTAGTTGCTTGTCATTAGTCAGCAGTTTACACTGCAGAACTTTGACCCACTATATGTAATGGTTTCCGCTGCCTGTAAAAGTTACTATCATGATATGATCTATGCATATTTTCATCATGAACATCAGTTATTTTATTGCAAGGAAAAATAAGTGACAGAAGTTTCCCGAGTTTTCCCAGTACTGCATAAGAATTAGCGTGGCCTATTTCTACAAGTTGTTCTTGCTGAGTTGTACCACTCAGGAGCAAAGTCTAAGAACTAATTTTCAGTTGCAAGACTTATACTTTCATTCAGGATTAAGTGCCACATGTTTTGACAATTTTCCCGTCCATTAACAGTAGCAGCAGATTCTAAAATCTCAAATCAGGGATGTTATATGCCTAGTCATGCCATTACTATCTTATATGTATTGTGCTGTAAAGAGAAATTATCAATTGGTTCTGCTGGGAGTTGATTGCACAGCCTTCTGATTACTCACAAAAATAAACACAAGTCTATCCACAGAAGCCTGGGTATTAATAGAACTGATATTTGTGAGGATATTACATACCACCCCCCTCCCCCTCAGGAAAAAACCTGTCTTCGGGGCTTATATGACTACAGTATTACATTTCAACTCGCTTGGCTTTGACAGGGGGAAATCTTCAGACAATCTACCATGTGCTGTAAAGATAAATTATTAATTGATTTTGCTGGGAGTCGATCCCACGGCCTTCTGATTACACACAGAAATAAACAGAAGTCTAGCTCTTTATCCAGCTGAATGTTTTTTTTTGTCACTAGACTTTCATGAATTGTGGTGTAGCATGATGAATAGCCATCTTGAAGGTCATCAGTGACCTAGCAAGTTGTCACCTCTGTGTGGGTTCAACTTCCATAAGTGGCATGACTGAGGACCTGTCTCAATATGACCCTAGCTGTTGAACAGGATGTAAAACCACAACTTTAAACTTTTGAGTACCCGTTTTGTCAATAAAGTTAAGCAGCAATGGGTTACAATAGTACTTGGATGGGCAACTGTTCTATGCCAGGTATGGGATGTATCTGACTCAGAATTTGTTTAGTCGCCAGACTTTTATAAATTCTAGTACACCACTTGTGTCTCTGAAGGCTTTCAATCTCCGATGCCAGTGCCCTACTTATGGCTTTGTGGCTCACCTCTGTAGATTCAAAGACTTTTCAGCCATGTGTCATGTGTGTCGGATCTTGGATAACATATCCTACCCAAATACAAGGTAGATCTAACCATACACAGACAAAAACAAGCATGTGGGATTGAAACTCTTGACCCTAGCACAGAAAAGTTGAACCTAGGTGTATTTATAAATCAAGAATGTGGATCTAATGTTGAAGGAAACTATTATGGCAGGCTCCTAACATGTTAAGATATTTTCTCATCAGTACACACCTCTGATGTGCTTAAGATACACAGATTACATATCATGCAAAATCCAGCACCTATTTCCATTTGGGATAATAAATTATACCCTTTATATATTTTCAAAGGTCAAATTTAGGGTTTTAAATCCGGTTCAACAGCCAGAATCATATGGGGACAGGTCTTCATCATTAGCACTTGTGGGATTTCAAACTCATACAGAGAGGTGACAGCCTGTAATTAGTTGCCAAAGCTTCTGGCCCACTGTGCCACTGAAGGGCTATTTATATGCATTCAAGTAACTGGAAGTGATATTATATTGACACTGCAAAAGATCTTCATTTTCCCTTGTTTTTTTTCTCCAAACACAACTATGTAAAAGTAATCAATATTTCTATTAACATAGTATCATTCTCTGTGTGCATAAAGAATTTAATGTTCAAAGCATAATGTGACAGAATATAGGTCTTTTAACTGACATCAGTATTCCTGATATAGTATTGATAATTTGGGCCTTCACAAAGGCTTTAGACACAATCATTACTAATTGGGCTTTCACAATGCTCCATTTCAACAGCAGATATTCTGGCCATATACTGCAATTGCTAGAATATTTGCATCATGCTTACATCAGCATAATTGTGAGGTTACCTATTAATTCAATATATAACCAAAGAGAATTGCTGATTCAAAAAAAAAATGTGTTGGTTGGATGCTGATTCAAGGCAACGTCATCAAAAAATTGAATTATAGGACCCAAAAGCTTTTGTAGAAAGTTGTCGTGCCATGTTTTTTGAAGTTCTATGCGTGATCCCCAGCGGGCACCTGCTGGAGGTTATACTTTCTGTGTAAGTTGCCATTCTCAAAATTTTACCCTACCCCTCAGATGATGGTAGAAGGGAAGATAGTGTAAGTATTTTTGTAATTATTTTTATGAATAAAAATTCCAATTACAAAAAAGTTAACCAACAGTGTTAGCCTCTTCAAAGAAGCCTCACATAAAGGCTCAAATGGGGGTTTTGTCAAACCAGGAAGGGCCAAGGAGAGGTCCCATGTGGGTATGGACCTTTTTGGTCTAGGTCTGTCCCTGGTAAAACTGGCAATAAGTCTATTTAGCTTTAGGCTTTTTGAGACGAGTTCCCATGGGAACCCAAAGCATCAGCAATTGTTGTTTTGTAACCAGTAATTGTGGCTGGTTTGAGATTTCTAACTGTGAACAAGTAGTTTAGAAACTCTTCTACCTGGGGAACAGTTACTGAGGTGAAGTCTATCTGATTCTGTGAGCCCCATTGCCCATAAATGGCCCACCTTGATTGATATACTTTTCTTGAGGATTCCCTTAATTCTTTCTGCAACCTCAGTTGAGAATCTTTCAGAATTGGATTCCTGGAATCCAGAAGCCAGACATGTAGATTCAGGTATTCCACGTTGTTGAACCTGTTGGAATGTGATTGTTTCAGTAATGTCTTCCGGTGTGGGAGCTGCTGGGGTATCTGGCCACCCTGGAATATCTGGCCACCCTGGAGCCAGTACAATCATCTTGCATGGGTAAGTTATTATGTTTTCAATCACTTGTGGCGAGATGGTTACTGGACAGAAGACATAGCTATCTAGGCCTTCCCAACAGATATTCAATGCATCTATTTTCCAGGCCTTTTTGTCTGGGACAGAAGATACATAAATTGGAAGTTTGTGATTTAGATGAGTTGCAAACAGGTTTCATATTGATGTGTGCCAAACTCTGCAAATTTGATTTAATATCTGTTGGTGAAGAGACCATTCTGTTTGTATTACCTCGTCCCTTCATGATAGGGAATCTGTTATCACTTTTAGGGGTCCAAGTACATCTCTTGCCCTTATCTGGATCTTCTTGGAATTTGTGAATGCCAGAATCCTCCAGATAAGAGCACACATTTCTATGGAATGTGTGCCTCCTTCTTTGTTCAGATATGCACAACTGTGCTGTTGTCTAAACAGATGAGAACTCTTTGACCTTTTGAGTGATCTTGAAAGCCCTGTAGGGCTAACAGAACAGCTTTTTAGCTCCAGTACATTTATGTGAAGCTGAGATACGTTGTTTGACAAGAGGCCACTTAACACTATGTCATTTAAGTGAGCACCCCAGCCCTTTTGGAGGCTTCTTTGAACAGCAGAGTATTGTGAACATGACGATGGATGGGTGCACCCACCATAAGATTCTGAGGATCATCCCACCATTTTAGATGTTTTAGAAAGTTTTCTGTTACAGGAATCCTTTTATCCAGTAACTGTGGAAATTTCCAGTGTGACTTCAGGAAAGGTCTCATGTGTAACCTTCCTTTTTGGTACTTTTTTTTCTAAGGAAGTTAATATCCCCATGAGTGGCATGAGCTTTCCTTGAGACAAGACTAAACACTTTCTGATGGACACAGTATGATCTTTTAATCGATCGATTCATGATTGACGATTGATGAGCCAGTCCAGTTCTTATACCAATTTTACCAAGTTTTGGTTGTATATGAGACATTGTTCTTTTGTGGGTGACTTAATCTTTAACATGACAAAGTAATCAAAATATCACCACAAAACTGGCGCTTAAGAGGAATTTCCCAACCTCCTGCTTGCATTTCAAGGAAAGCATTTTTCAGCCACAAATTACGCTTTTGCGCTTTACTAATAAAACAGCCCTGCATTTCAAATACCCTAAAGGATATAAGGTTGTGAAGCAGTCGTCTTTTGGTGTAATATAGCAATATAAAGCTGGTAGAGGTAATTGGATGTTTCGGAAGGTCGCATATGAACCTTGAATGGTATTTGATGGATGGGGCATTTAACACAATGTCTATAACTAGGGGTTACACCAACTGTAGTATGAACAGTACACCAAATCTCAGAAGGTATGTGGCGTCCTTGGATGCAGGTTTTTGTGTAAAACCTCTAACCGTGAGATGTACTGCCTGTAGTGTGAATGGGCACAATTAGTAGTTTCAATAGATTTACTGAAAATTCAAATCAAAATTCAGTTTTTAGATAAAGTTTAGAGTCAAAAATCCAATATTACATTTATAGAAGTTGTACTTCAAGCACACAGCTTGTGGATGTAGCTTGCAGATGCCCAGATAGCATTCCGACATTAGGCCAACGTTGGCCCAGTGTTGGCACATCCGTCGGTCCGATGTTGGCCCAACATCTTTTTGGCCGGCGGTCGGACGTTGGCCCAACATCGGCAAACCACCGGTAAAAACATTTTATTGAATGTATAGCATCAGCCAATCAGATTGCAGCATGGTGTTATATGGCCATTGTTTAACAGAAGGCAAGTGATAGACAGATTGTGGGAAGATCTTAGTTAAGGGAATCCCTGATAAGTCACATGACCAAATATTAACTATGGTGGAACAGTGTCATAAGGTGATAGTCAATAATCCAGTGATAAAATTATAATGTTCACAAACAACTTTTTCATTGTAAATTTATTATGAGAATATTATTTTTATGTCTAAAATTGGTAAATAGTTAGTCAAAATTTGTGGGCTCACTGAAATATCTTTTTAGACATACCACAATAAATAATTTTTTGCTGAGTTTCACGAAATCCCCTATTATTGCTCGCCGCCATCTTGAATAAAAATCCACCGTCGACCCAAAGTTGGCCCAGCGCCAAAATATAGAGATATCTAACCTGAGTTGTGGTCGGCAAGCCACTGTTGGGCCAACATTGGTCGTTGGTTGTATTGCAAGTTCTCCCCATTCATTTGCAGGGTTAGCATGTACCTTATAATAAACTAAAGTGTATCTTCCATCCACAAGAACCCACTGTGAGGTCTGTAGCTAGTCACAGTCTGTTCTTTGATGTTCAAGTAACAACACTCTTGTTTGGAAAATACATCCTGTTTGCACATGCGAATCTCTGTAACCCGACTACACGTATGATGGGATGTTAGAGAGGCTTTAAAATACTTCCAGTGTGTTTGCCTGGGCTTTGTGATTATAAATGTAAAGCTTGATCAACACATGGCTTCTTAGATTTCTAGTATGATATAAATGGTCACAATGTACAAAGAATATCTATTTCAAAACCCGACACAGCTTCTCTGCTTCAACAACTGCTGGGTTAATCAGGGTGTGAAAACATATGCTGGAACTCACAGAAACTACCCATCACACACATTTGTCTCTGTAACAGAGATGTCCAGATATGAAATTTGACATTTTTAGCAAGTATGATATATATACATATATTTACATTAGTGTTGTACGCTGATTAACATTGCTTCTTGTCTGATATCATGGGATTTGATACGCACAATTTTTTATAGTACAAGCATATAAAGTATTCAATAAATATATGACATAATTAAAAATTCTAAAAATTCTACAGTGGTTTGTAATTCATGTTGTATAATATCCATTTTTTGTGAATCTTGTACTTAGAGGATGTTCTACTTCGGGAACCGATCAATGTCCACTTGTAAATTCTTGCTATGCCTTAGCATGGGATATGCATTATTGCATATAAAAAGTTGATGTCATTTCTATCTGGTCTGAGCAAACAGTAGAGGAAATTTTTGTTACAAATGAAAGATTTAAAGTATCTAGTTGAAAGTTTTGTTTATAATTACTGGTTTTTGTTAGGGGCTTGTTATATTTAATAGCAAGTTTATGATTGTGATAGAGTTTAATTTTAAAATACAGGACAGCAAATACACGAAGAAGTGTCCATGGGAGTACTGGTAGTTATATACAATACTAAAACTTCTTGAATGACACAAAAACATCACATATAAAGATGACCACATAAGCGGATAACATCAATATTATTTGGGAAGCTTTGCTTTCACATGTGTCATTCAGGAATCTTTGCTATCACATCTAGAAACTAGACAACAGATGTTAGCCTTTTTTGTGCAGGGTCTCACAACTTTCAGAGTTTAAATTCCTGTTTGATGGCTTTCAGTGTAAATGTTTGTCCAAAAAGTATGCACAGCTTTTTCTCAATGCCCTTAAGTATCTGATCTGACACATCAGTAACTTTTATTGTGCTTAATCCCATCATCTAAGTGCTATCCTAAAAACAGTGCAATAAGAGTCAACATATTGCCACGGAGGTGGGGTGGGCAAGCTGGATAGGAATTTCTGTTGACTTTCTGTTTAGATGGCCACTAAAATGTGAGGAACCTCATGCCTAACCTGTCTGATGACATTCACTTTGTACTTTTAGTTTTCCAGAAGATAACACACAGACAAGGACACAAAAATGGATAGGCATCAAATGAATAAAGGCAAGGTTTTAATATGTGTTCCTATTGTATTGATGGTTTGTGCCATCCTTCTCTTCATGACTGGATATCAAACGGGCAGCAGGTATCAACCAAAAGAACATTCATCTGATAAGATGGTCAACAACAACAAAAACCTAACTTATTACTATGAATGGAATAACAAGAAAGGAAAGCCATTTCATCCCAAGACTTTGTCACTTGATTCTATCGGGTTTCCATTGTCCAACTTTGTCACAATCACCGATTCCATTTTGAATGAATTTGTTTTTGTCACAGCAGCAAATAAGAATTATTTTAAACCAGCTTTAGAGGGTGTTGCCAACATTCAGAAGCATTTTCCTAGAAAGACGATTATCTTCTATGATATTGGGTTATTTCCTGAACAAATCGCACAGGTATGTTTTCTTACAGAATTTTATGTATATATTTTCTTCACAAAGGAGATTATGTTTTTGGCAGCATTAAAAACTCAAAAAATTATGGATGCATTTTGATGAATTTTTGGGGAAATATTGATTATAGGATGGGGAACAAATAATTAGGTTTTGGAGGTGATCTAGGTCACTGTCTGCATCCATGAATTGTTTTGAAGGATCTATTATCATTTGCAATATAGTGTAACTTTTAGTATATCTTCATCATCCAATATACTCTAATCTATGGCTTTGCAGGCGCAATATATCTTCCCCATATTGGGGAACTCAGTACGCTAAGTGAACAAATGTTGATCAATAGGATAGTCAAGGTCGTTAATCCAGAGTTGTGGGTGTAACCGAAGGGAAGGAGAAACTAGAGTTGTGACTCAAAGTGGTAGATAATAATTGCACACCAACACTTTTATACAACAGAGTATATTTAAAACTATATCATTTGCGGTAAAATTTCCGATCGTCCTATGGATTTTTGTATTCTCTTGTAACTAACTTAAAAATATATACACCAGTACAATAATTTGAACTCGAACCATGACTCGTTTGAACTTTAATGTGTTCATCATTTTGGAGTAATCTCAACTAGAAACCCAAAGCCATTGAAAATTAAAGATCTTTTTATACAGAATATGATCCAGATCTTTCCTATAATGTAATCACTTCCTCATTTATGTGCTACCCACATTGAATTTTATAAAGATGTGTTCAATAATTTATGAGTAATTGTGAATATAAATGTTGAAACAAAGAAGCAAACAAATGAATACACCCCAAAAACATAACCTCCTCAAAGAAGGTTTGAATAGCTATATATTGTTTCCTTCATATTAATGTTACATGTTTATTTTTAATGAGTAAATTAGTGATGTAAATTAGTCTTTACATCCATATTTCCTCAAAGCTTTTTTGGTGTTTCCTTTTTCTAAAAAAGTTAACTCATGTTGTAACAAAGACAATTAACATATATTAAAAACTTTTGGGTGCTTTCATATATTCCTTTGATCCTCTGTCCATTACTCACTTTACCTATTTGCAGTTGTTTTGAGGAAGATTAAGTGCTCTAATGGCTTTATTAGATTATATATTACATGGCTTCTGTTCACTAGCATGTGGCTTTTCTGGTCTTTGTCCTTTGTTTAACATACATTCTCTTTGAGAGCAGAGTATTTTTCTATGTGCTTATTTGACTTCAGTACTTTTGTTTCCTAGAGGCAGGTTTGACTAGTGCATTTTGTCTTGTGGCCAATTTTCCAAAAGGCGGATCTGTCCAGCTCCCAAGCACTTCTACCCATTAATGCTGTTCTATGATGTTTTACTATTTTACAGGTTCAGGGTCTGTGTAGTATAGAATTCCGCACATTTCCATTTCACAAATTTCCAAATCATGTGAAAGAAAACTTGAAAAACTACGCCTGGAAGTTAATCATCATCCATGTAGGTCCATCTATTTAAGTGACTGGTATTGAATATACAAACTGTTGAACAAATTAAATGTAAACAAGTGCTGAATATGTCTTAGTAGGTAGCGAAAGAAAAAACTTAAAACCTATTCTCATGGCTAAGAAAGGTTGCAGGCATATCTATAATAAAATATATTGCCAGACTTTTGAATCTAAATATAAGGATAAATGGAACTCAGATTTAGATTTACAAATTGACAAGTTTACGTGGAAACATATATTTTACATTTGCTTTAAATCGGTTTATAATAATGATCTAGTGTGGTTCCAGTATAAAACTCTACACCGTATCTTGGGTACTCAAAGAATGATGTTTCACATGAAATTCACAGGCTCAGATCTTTGTCGACTTTGTAATTCATGTTCAGAGACTATAATGCACCTGTTTGTTAACTGCAATCATGTGGCGAAGTTATGGAGGGATTTGGAAAAGTGGTTAAAGACAGCAATAAACATAGACTATACCTTCACAACCAATGATATAATTCTTGGTTATTTATTAACATCCAATTTTTCCACTCCAATTAATGTTATTATTATGGTAACAAAGAAATACATTTTCAGTTGTGCTTATACAAATGTAACGCCAATTATACAACAATTGAAACAAAAGTTGACTGCTATATTTGAAGAGGAGCATTTAGCTTATAAAGACATGGATAAGGAACATATATTTTAAAAAAAATGGGAGAAAATGTTGATTTTATTTCATTAAACTGTACTACAGAGACTGTACAAAATTAAAAACTGAAAGCTTAAAGGCAATGTATGTGTGTATTGAGTTCTTGACCACTGTTACAAAATCGATATCTATGTTATATTTGTCAATTATATTTGTTAATGTATTTACTAAGTTGAAATTTGACCAATAAAATGGCATGGAAAATTTTTTTTAAAAATGTAGCGAAAGAAAACAATTTACTGTAGTGCCACCTGCATTTATTTAAAACTACCTCACTCAGGATAACTATAGTTCAGGCACAAATACACAAAATATTTATTGCAGCCAGCCCATACCTCGGTTCATGAGACACTCCAACAAAAGATTTAGGAATAACCTTAAAGTAATTATATATGCAAAAGGGGAATAGTTTCACACACCAGAGAAAGATGAATATTGCATAAAACAAAGTTTTAGGAGCCCCCTATAAAACACTCACATTCCAACTGAAGCAATGTTAATGGATGGGTAAGGTGAAATCGGCAAATAATATAAGAAATGGCTAAATCCTGATAAAATATCTGTATAGAATCATAATGTGCTTGTATATTTATTGCAGATATTATAACAGAAAACCCCTCATATAAGTAGACAATGTGCAAAATAGTCAAAGGATATTCTAGATCCACAATCAAGGGTTTCAGGTGTGAAAGAAATTAAGTACTAGGTGGGAAAACTTAGAAGACTCTTTCTTCAAAATGTTACTAAGCAATTGATTTATAAATGAAAAGGGTTGGTTGTCAGGTTAAAAAATAGGTAGTTGTTTAATGGATGAAAAGCTAATATAAAACTGTTAATTCATTTTTGAACTGTACAGTGTGCAGAAGACATCTGAGGCAAATACCTCTAGTTTTACCCGACAAGGTATATAGATAGATTATTATACAGGTTGCCATATTTTTAAAACTTTGAAAAATAGTTAACCAAATTTTGAATTACACCCTACATTCTCAATGATCTAATGGGGTTTTTCTTTCATTGTAAGACAATATGAGGAAGAAAGTTCATAGGTGGTGTTTATTGTCCTGTTCAACAGCCAGGGTCATACTGGAACAGGCCCCTCAGTCTTGTTGCTTGTGGGGATCGAACCTTAAACTGTGTAAAAACCTGGAAGATAGATTTGCTACACATCAGGATAAACTTTAAACATCCTTAATGAGATATCTGTTAGGTAAACAGGGAATTGCAGTTCTTCAAACAGCCGCTTACCAGAGCAGTTGCAAGGTAGATCTAGCAAGTTGCATATACAGTGATCTCTGACATGGATTCAAGTTAACTTAGTGAGGTACATAATATCAAATCAGCTAGGTATTATCAAGTATTACTAGGTATTAAGTGTTTGTTTTTAATTTGACTCTTTCGCAGCATCAAACTGTACCAGGAATCCTCATCTAAACACACATCATGAAAATTATTATTTTAAAGCATTGAAACACTTTATCAACATACCAAGATTCAAACTCAAAAACCTTAAAACTATCTACTTTGTCATTAAAAATCTAAAACTAAACATTTGTTTATTTCAGGATGTACTGAAACAGCATCCAGGTGTGTACTGGGTGGATTCTTCTGTTAGATTTAAGACAAATAAGATGGATACCATCTTCAAAAAGGTCCAAGAAGCAGGAGGGATAGGACTGTCTGTACAAACACACCATTCTAACTTTGCAGTTATGATGGAGGAAATGGCAAACTATTTAATAACAGACACTGAGAAGCAGAAATCAACACTGCAATTTGGAGCCACAATTATGCTGATTTACAGGACTAAGGAAGTGTATGAACACATTATCAAATGGGGTGTATTGTGTTCACTCCAAGAAAAGTGTATTGGTAAAGGCACTATGTACTGCAAATTTGGCAGGCCCAAAAATTCCATATGGGCCCACTGTTCTCGATTTGATCAAAGCGCTGTCAACATACTGTGTTCCAATTATTTTGGGTTTACTGAAGAAAAGTACACAACTAATGAAACAGGGTTTGATGTGAAAAGGCATTCATCGGGACATCAGACTCCAATTTCTTGTTGAAAGCAAATAAAACTATTAAAGTATAAATTGGTCAAATGTCACAGGGTTTTCCCGCCATCTCTGTATAGATTTTAATGCAATAAACCACAGCATGAGCTCTGCAAAAAATCCCCTTTCCTTACATTTATGGCATATAAAGTGCTGAACATATATCTAAATTAAAAACATTAAAGAATATTATTCTAAAATTGATCACATCCATCATATTTGCACATCTTGATGTGTATGATCTAGGGAGATATAAAAATTTTAAGATTTAAAGAAAAAAATAAAACTGGATATTTTGAACACATCCTTTGATCTGTGTAGTTTGGGTCGGCATGATGGTGCCGGGTAGGTCAGTGCTGGGGGAACCTATTATCGATCAAGATTTAGTGTCAACCAGCTGGGTTTGTCTTCTGACTTTTGATTGTCCAACTATTCGTCCTCCTTGAATTATAACCTTTCATCTTCCATTTCAAATCTGGAGGGCAGAGAGGTGGCATGAGGTTTTAGTTTTTTATTGTTTAAGTTATATTTTGTCGACATGGCTGGCACATCCACTCGACAATATAATCTACGTTCTAGCAAGCAAGAGGGACTGCAGATTCCAATACAGACACAGTTATCAGAAGACATAGAATTTTTGAGGGACCTGTTACAACATCAGAACGGGCAAGTGTCGGACTCTGAATCCTCAATTAGTGAGGCAGATTGTGAAGCTCTTGTTAATAACTCAGAATTAGACTCGTTCACTAATGTTTCAAGAACTAGTTCACCTAGGGCAAAAAATCAAGTTCTGATCCGAAAAATTCGGATAATTTGCAACAAATTATTAACACAAAGATTCTAACACAGTTAGAAAGTCTTGGCAAATGCCTAGACAGTATAGAACACAATGTGGCTAGTCATAGTGGGTAAAAAGTCAAGAGTCAGAAGAGCAAACGCGAGACTGCCTCACCCCCTGTCACACTGCCCCCCGGGCAACAAGTCCCTCAGATTCCAGATTTGAACAGTTTACGTAATGATTCATCTGTGCAATTGCTGGTCAAATAACGGTTAAAACAACTAGCAAAAGCTGACAAAACAGGTACTAAGATCAAATCATTAAGGGGGGGGTCGGTAGAGGTCTTGGTTTCGAACCACGTGAAATGGCCCCACGAATATGTCCTATCCGGTTCAAGTAAAGAGAGAACAACTTACAACCAATTGTCAGTTGTACAGTGGGTGGCTGGCTTTTGTCGCATCATGAGGGAGGAAAAGAACAATAATGTTAAGGAACATATGCTGGATTATATCATTAGTTTGTTTGATGATGCCAATGATTTTTCCTGGGATGCGGCAAAAGCCAGCCACGCAGTTTTGCTATGCAGAATGGAACAAGGCAAAATATCTGACTACACACAAGTTGAAAAAATTGTCAGGATTCGCAGGGCTAATGCCCAGATGCATACTGTAGAAAATCCGGGTCCTCAAAGTAGTAAAAAATCATCACAAAAACCTACAAGATCCCTAACTTGGAATTATTACAATCTAGGCACTTGTTCTCACTCAAAGACACACGAGACCCGGGGCGTACTATACAAACACATATGTGCTGCATGCAGCACAATGGGAAAATCCTACAATCACCCAGAGATAGAATGCAGATAAAAAAACAAGAAAAAATCAAAAACAAATAGATCAGGGTGACCAGAACACCAGGTTCACCTGTTGTCATCAAATAAGAATAATTTATTCTTTGGTTAATCCTAGAGCTAGACAGGATTCAAATATTGATAAGGGAACTGCCCTTGAGTATTTTCGTAGAGTAAAAGCATACCAAAACACAGTTCCTAAAAAATCCTATGTACAAGCTGTCTAATCCGCACTGAACTACAACCAAGAGGCTAAACAAGGTAGCTATAGTTCTGGACAGCGTAAAACTCTTCAGAAGGGGGTAGTCAATAAACAGCAAGTTGAAAAACTAGATAATTTCAACCCATCTGGCATGGAAAAATCAAGAGCACCTATACTCCGTGACAGTAGTGTGACCGCAGACTTTCAATTACGCGTGTCTGATAGAAAAACACCTATCACATAGCATAATAGGTTTCAGATTTTTGACACGTTTAGTGATATACATAATGCGTGTGACAAGGTGGAAGATCAACGTGTGCTATCAGAGAATAGTACTGAAAATATGCACAATGTTGGTTGTGATTCAGAAACAATTGCAAAAATGCCTGAAAAACATCTTGGTGAGTTATTTCCTAGTTTAGAAGGTAAGTCCAAAACTGTTTCATCGGGAAAACAAAACAAAACTGGGCTTCTGATGGGGGATAACCGACTCACCAAGCATGTGAGTAATTTTCAGTGCAAAAATCAGCACTCCAGAGAGTGCAAGACACATATTATCGTTCCACAACAGAATACTTCGACCCAATTGGCGTGTATAAGCAAATAAATTTTACAGGGGGAAAAACAAAACTGGGTATTTTGATGAGGAGCTTACTGTTGATAGGAACTCGTGCAAACAAGTTTTGTCCAACATTCAAACTTCACATGATGAAGAAAATGGTACACACATGAATTTTAACAATGAGATACGTCACAGAAACTTTAACCTTAATAGTAACAAACCAGTAGATCACGCTGATCAGGTAGCACATGCTAATAACCTGAGTACATTTAATTATAATTCATTTGGTTTCAACCCCACAGGTACTTTGAAATTATACAATGGCGACCCAGTGTATTATGAAACCATACCTGACATTATCCAAACCATATTATGGTCAGAAATACTGGTTGCCCCAGCTTTCTTAAATGTCGGGTTCCAGTTGACTCAAACCTATTTATAGACAACTGGAAACTTCACTTAGCAGAATACTGGGATCAGCAGATTGTAGATCTGCTACATTATGGCTTCCCTCTAGATTTCAATAGAGATTGCCCATTAGTCCCAACAGAGGTTAACCATGCATCTGCACTTCAAAATTCCCACCATGTTAAAAGTTATTTACAGGAAGAACTAAATCACAGAGTTATTTTAGGTCCTTTCAAAGAACCACCATTTCCTATACATGTTTCTCCCTTAATGGTTAGGGATAAGCAGAATTCTGACCAGAAAAGAACAATTATGGACCTCAGCTGGCCAAAAGGCTTTTCTCTCAACAATGGAGTAGCTAATGATGCGTATTTAGACACTCCTTATACCTTACACTACCCATGAATTGATAACATAACAGCATCTTTCAAAATTAGGTCCTGCTGCCCAGCTATTCAAAATCGATATCAGCAGAGCCTTCAGACAGATAAAAATACATCCAGGAGACATAGACCTGTTAGGAATGAAATTTAAAGATCAGTATTTCATCGATTTATCAGTCGCTTTCAGATATCGGCATGGATCAAAAATCTTTCAGAGATGTACAGATGCCGTAAGGTATATCATGACCAAAAATGATTTCCCCAACAACTATATTGATGATCTGGTTTATACTGGCTTTCCTTCTAATATTCAACAGGCATTTCACTTCTTAAAAGGACTTCTCACAGACCTAGGTCTTAAGATTAGCCAGAAGAAGCTTGTCTCACCAGATACTGTGGTTGTATGCTTAGGCATTCTCATTAACATAGTAGATAGGACATTATCTATTCCTGGTAAAAAATTACTTGAAATTAAAAATGTGTGCAAATACTTGGAGCACACGAACATACTGTAGCAAGAAAGACCTACAAGGCTTATTAGGTAGTTTGCTATACATCACCAAGTGTGTTAAACCAGCCAGGTCATTTTTAAATCATATGCTCCAACTTCTTCGCGACAACTTCAAAAACAATAAAATACTACTCAGTCAAGAATTTTTCAGAGACCTAGCATGGTTTAGAGTATTTTTGTCGGAATACAATGGTATTACTTACTATGACCAAAGATTCTCTCGTATACCAGTTCACCTTGATGCATGCTTAACAGGCTTGGGTTTGGCTCCATGTTATATGCCCTTCCAATACCACTAGGTTTTAAAGGTTACACCATAGTACACTTGGAAATTCTCAATATAGTGGTTGCAGCAAAAAAATTGCATTGGGCAGAAAATAAAATACAAATTTACTGTGATAATATGGCAGTTGTTGATATCTTAAATACAGGCAAAGCCAGGGACATAACATTGGCAACATGTGCAAGGAACTTGTGGCTCATAGCAGCAATGTTTAATATTGATTTTATTTTTTCACATATACCTGGAGTACAAAATTCTGTAGCAGATCTATTATCACGTTGGAAGCAAGATTTTGACCACCTCAAAAATTGTCCTGTCCTATTGAAACACCAGTATGGGTAGACACACACTTAGATCTCACAGAGTTGAATTACTCCATATGAATATTTCAAAAAGTCTCCTGTTTTTCAGATCTCCAAGGACATGCAGCCCAGCTGGCCACCTCAGCAGCAGCAAGGATTCTGCATGGCTTTAGACCTTCCACTTTCAAGCAATATACACATATGTGGTCGGATTTTTAAGCATTTAAGGTGGCAGCTGGGCTGCTTCCTTCTGAGGTAAATGTTCATATTCTATTATGATTTATTGAATATCTTTGTCAAAATAATTAGTCTAAGTCCACCATATCCAACTATATGGCTGCCATACGTGCCTTCCAAATTATATATGCAGATACTTCTCCCTTCAAAAATGAGCGAATATCCCTGTTTTCCAAGTCACTGCAAATCACTGCCCCTTTGACCCCCAGAATTCCCACCACACTTGATATTGAGGTGCTTACCTCAATTGTATCAATTTGTGACAACCTTGAAGCACCTGCAGTGTTTAAACCTTTATATCTCACCTGCTTCTTCTCTTTTTTGAGACTTTCTAACCTTCTTCCACATACAGTTAAGACCTTTGATGTTACAAGGCAGTTGGCAAGAGGTGATCTCATTACTACTCAAAACTCGGCACTTTTGATTATAAAATGGTCAAAAACTATCCAAAATCGTAGAGATATAGTCACACTTCCCCTTCCTTTTCTTGAGTCGTCCATTCTGTTTCCTATTGCAGCACTCAACAAAATGATTACGCTGTACCCTGCATCTCTGAATGACCCCTTATTCATATTTCCCAGTGTTACATATATTGGACACTATATTTGTACATTGTATATTACATATATTAAGCACTATATTAGTGCATTGTTTAATTTAAGCTTTATGTTTATACATTGTCATAAAAGATAATTGTGTTGTTGGTTCTTTTTGTGTGTTGACATTTAAAGTAAGGGAGTTATTGACTTTTGTGTTTTAGTGTTTATTGATCTGTTCACAGACTGGGGGAAATCCCCCCCTCAGTGGTTATGATAGATTTGGGGAAACCCAATTGCCAGTAGTTTCTAGAACTTCCTCCTTTGGCCTAGATGGCTCAAGCTTTTCTGAGTTGGTTCTGTACAGTTCCAGAGCAATCTGTGAATGTATATAAGGAATGTACATCTGACCACAAGTGAACTTTGTATTCGCTGGCTATAAGGAGAGCTATTGTGTTTTGGAATATAATATATGCTTATATTACTGTGAACTTTTACTGGAGTGAACTAGATACATTGTCTGGACAGATTTATTGCACTTTGAATATTTTTGGATATTGTACAGTTATATAACAGAGAGTGGATTTACTGCATTTTGGACATTGTCCATATCTTGGAGCAGACAGTACAATTGTGTTAACTCTCTAAAAACCTCCAGACAGACCTTCTGTGTGACTGGATATATAAAGGATAGCAGGACAAGCACCTTTTGTGTTGTTGAGTGTGAGACAGGTCACAAGATATAGATATCCGTGTGTGAGTGAACATTGGACAGATCACAGGACAGACCACAGGACATTGGATAGACCACAGAATATACTACAGGACTGATTACGGAACAGATTGCTGGATACGGCGGATAAACTTAACTCTTAATCTCAGTGGTCAGGTCAGCTAGATCTTGTTATTGTATTAGTGTGTTTGGTTAAGAGCATACCAGTTGACTGTAATCATTATTGTTGACTATTAAATAAATTTGTTAAGTTTAACTTTTTGCTTTTTCTGTTACAACTTAAAGACAACCGGTAATTGCTACCGCGCTTGCCCGTGACCGTAACACCCAGGAACTCATACCACATCCCTTTGACTGATTCTATCGAGAGAAAACATCTTAAATTAGTGTCAGAAATTCTCCATATTTCCCCACTGCTCACATTCCATGTTTTCAGGAGAGCTGGAGCATCCTGGGCTTTCCAAAATGGAGTTCCACTCGATTTCATTAAAAAACATGGCACATGGAAGTCTGATGCCATACACACTTACCTCACCTCTAAACCATCTTTTTCCCCTCCTGTTTCACTAGCCTTTGCTACCTCTCTCTACACCCAAGTTCAACTTGGTGCTTGGGTGCTTCTCATCAGGCCATATATACTCTAAACTAATAACGTTACAGTAACTGACACAACCTTTCACTTAATTTCATTCATATGGTTAACGATGCTGTGACCTCGTTCTCCTCCACCTCTTGTAGGTCACATATATGTATATACACTGAGTATCCACTGGTTGCAGGGCCTTTTGTTAACCTCGGTGTTGGGGGGGGCTTAATATCAACATTTGGTTTGACCTTTTACTTCCAAGGTCAAGGAAATTGCTTGACCTTCACGTGACCTCTGCCCCAAGGTCACATGAATCATCCACTATTAGGGGTACTTTCGGTCAAGGTCAAGGAAATGGCTTAAAATTGACCTTTATTCGATGTTTATTTCTAAGCCACTCCAACCAGTGGCTTCAGAAAGTTCAGTTTAAAATATAGAATGTGTTACAAAAATAAATATGTAGACTAAATGTGCATAACAAGAAGTATTATTAGATTGAATAGATATTTAAACCCATGCTTTGTTTTATTTCTCTTTGGTTCACCGGGCACTGTTTTCCATATCCATTGTTACTGTGGAGATTGGACAATGGGATCTTCCAAAGATGGATGTCAATAAAGATACAAATATAGTCCTGTACATCTTGTTTGTTGTCTTATAGTTCCACAATATCAATTCCCAATTCAAGATTTTTCATTCACACAAATATTTTCTGTACTTCATAACACATAGATTCTTCATTTTTATATTTGCTGAAATAACACAAACATCCAGCATTAAATATACCTTGTAATTAATAAAATCGAATTAATAGCCAAATCAGTTTCGTCTTTTGATAAGGTAGACTCTAAGAGACAAATAAATAATCAGCATTTAAATCCTTCCAAAGCATCAATTCGGAATACAGTGATTTTGATTAGCCAAAGAGAATTTAGATGTTTTCAATCTGGATGGTAGTTTCAATCTGCCCCCCCTTGAATGAGATGCAGAAGAGAAGAAGTTTGGTTCTGTTACTGGCTTGTCATTGTTTGATTGGTTGTATATTTCACATAATGTCTGGAGATGTTGTGTTTGGTTCTAGAGTGATTTGGCAGAGAAGGTGTCATTTAATTAACTGGCTAATACCATAAAGTCACAATTTAATGCTCTTTGGCATTTATGAGATATAAATATTATTTTTCTGTTATAATACTTAATTTCAATTTCAAACTATTTAACAAAATAATACAATAGCACACATCTGATTCAACAGTCATGGTCATATTGTGGGAGTCGAGCCCACACATAACTGACGGCCTGTGATAAGATGTCAAACTTTTTAACCATTAGGCAACATAGGACCTTCGCCTGTTAACACAGTTAATCACACAACTTACAAACTGACTGTATTAGTGCTATCTTCTGGAATGAAGAAAGCTTCTTTGGGTTTCTGATGTCATCTGTTTTGCACTAAATATATAATAGGTCTAAAGACCTTGAGTTTTAAATTTTGTCATAAGAGAAGACAAATGTACAAAATCTTTGTGCTAGGTCTTCATGAAACAAATAACTTTACATTCTACATCAAGGTTTTTACCAAAATGTAATTTGCGGTATGCATTTGTCCATTTGTCTGACATTGTCATTTGTCTGTCACTGTAATTTTCAGTGTTTGCAAAATAACTTGAAAAGCCATAGACAGATTTTTATAAAAGTTTTAAGAAATGTATAACACGACAGAAGGAACAAATGATTAAATTTTGACGATGACCACAATCACCTTCTGAATCCAGGAATTTCTTAAAGCATGTTTCATCATTGCGCTCATGACTTCTCTTTCAAGTATTATCCACCTTTTGGATTGAATAATAAGTAAAATGTGTACACATTCACCTAAAAATGTGTAACTCCGTAACTCGGATTATAATAATTTATTTAGATCTTTTGTTAGATTCTAAGATTCTTTTTAGATCTTTCTAAGATAACATAAGCACATAGCAATACCAGTCTAGTAATTTAGCCAGATACCATTCAACCCAGGACACTGGGATTGCTAAGTGATGGTACTTAGTCATTTGAGTTAGTTTGTTTGTGTTCTGATGAAGGAATGAGGCTCTAAAACGTCAATAAATTTATACATTTGCGCTTTTACAATAACATTTCTTTGATTTTTTTGTGCTTGAAGGAACAAAGAGCAAAGCAGCATATGTAAAAATCTGATCATAGTTTCATTAGTTATGTGCATTTTAAGCTTATGTACTGTATGTGAGATTTTATGCCCTGAAGTCTTCTATTTCCTTTATCATTTTTTCTCCCTCTTTTAATTTTATAAATACTTTACAGTTACAAGTCCAATTCTTCACTGTTTTGACAAGTCTCTGCAAACCTCGTTATCCCAGTATTCTTCCTGATTAGGTGTTCGTTTATGTATGTCAACGTTCCCTTCAGCCTGAAAGCATTTTGTTGTAGTCTTATTTTGTATGTAGTCTTCTATTCTTCCTGTTTGCCATTTTCACAATAAAATGTGCTTTTCTTTCCCTTTAAAATATGGTATACTTCAATGTCTACATCACTTAGTAAGATTCAGTTTTATTTTCAATAAACTCCACAACCTGCTGTTCTACAGATTCCATACATATTTAAACTTTTATCTAATAGACTCAGACTAATGTGGACCAAAAATAATCACTTGGAGAAGGTTTCACTGACAGTGGTACAACAGTTAGATTAGTTATAGATAATGTTGTTCACTGATGATTAAACCAGATGTGAGATAGCCAAACCCACACTGAGGTGACAGCCTATGATTAGATGGCACATCTGCTAACACACTAGGTCACTGAAGATCTGACTCATGTGTACAGCATGTATGACTTCCTTATACCTGGCCATTTCACAACACCCTGACTATTTTACAGTTGGTAATGTCTTCGCTTATTGGTGTTTTGTACAAAGCTGCATTCCTTCATACAAAGCTAGATTTCTGTCAGTTACTTTTGCATACTGTGCCATCTCTTGCCTCCTATTGCCACCCGCACAGAAGTATTGACCTGCCATAAAAGTCATCTTCCATAACAGACCCTTATGGTAATTTGTCCTATCATTTTTGTAGCTATTCTGCTGTCTTTCCCTCTGATCCTATGCTATTCTGTCTCTGTGTCTCCAGCCAGCTGTAAGTTTCCTGCAATAATATTTTATCTTTACAGAATGTTATTTAATCATTTTTGTGTCAAACCATGATCATTGTCTTGTCAGATTTCAATTCTGTTATGCAGAAAAAGCTAGTAGCTAGAAGAGGTATAGCATCCCCCCTCTGTTTCCATTGGAAATACTAACTGTTGATCAGGCATTTGTACCAGTTAGCATAGTTGAAGGGGGGGCTTGGTGTTGGGAGTGTGTGAACCAGGCTTCTCTGCACTTTGAATATAACCTAAAAATAAAGTTTAATATTCAACCTATATTAAAAAAGTTATGTGACCAGTGAGCTGGTCTTAAAACAAGACAGTTTTACGGCAAATTTTATTTGTAAAGACATCTATTTCAGCGCATCAATCAGTTTTCGGCTTGAATAACAAGGTGTCATACATTTGCTGGAAATGAAACTGTCTGCCTCTATATTGTATTGTAAAAGCACCATGTGTCAGGGTTACTAGTAGGCCATCCTGTGACTTGGGGTCCAAAGAAAAATACTAAGAAAAAAATGGAGCTAAGAAGAAAAGTATGAATAAAAATATTAAACAGAACAATGAAAAATTAAACGTTATTGAGCAAAGTCAGGTGAAAGATATATCAGTTGACAATAAATTAGATTTATCATTAGAAGTTCTATGTCTTCAGAAGCAAGAAGAAAGAATAAGATTGAGGGATGTATCCGTCCTGCCATCTGCATAGTGTAGGTTTTAAAAGTACTGGCTCCCAAGAAACTGCCATCTTTTGAAGAGTTAAGAGGCGACTCCAAGATAGAAGCTGAGGTTGACCATTGCCTGCGATCTTATCAGAATGCTTCTAGAGCAAACTTTAGGTGTAATTTGAATACTGCTATTAAATCAGGGCATTTTAGAGCAGGGGTTCCAAAAAATCAAAAACCAATTAGTTGGCCTCAAGATTATTGTTAGGTCAATATAGGGAAATGCAACCTACTTATGATGAAATAAGCGTGGAACAGTGGATTCAGGGTATTGTATACATCGTACTAGAGCAATTAGATAACAAAATTCAAGAAAATATGATGACATATTTCGCCTTGTTATTGCAACATGCGATATAATTGTAAGCATACACAGCTGACAGAGAACATGTAGCAGTATGGCAAGAAATAGAAAAAAAATGCAAACTGTCATGGCCAGAACCAGGCTTCATAGAAAACATTAAAAGTAGGCATGCACAGATAATTGAACATAACCACAGAACTGTTCCTAGCTCAGGCATTCAAACATTTGTATTCTAATTCCTGGTTTGTTCTCCTCTTGTAAACGTGAGTACTTATTACAGACATAGGCTATATAAGAACCATTAGTACCCGTAGTGATCCTTTTGACCATGCCTGTTAAAAGTCTAGCCTTAGTTGTCACTTTCTTCTGATTGAAGTGGCTGAGCCAATGTGCAATTCTTTTTCTCAACAATTCTCTTCTCATCTGCTCTTCTCTGGCCTAGTACACAGATGGGTCTTTCATACTAACACAGCCCATTGCAGCTTAACTTCAGTGATGAGATTTGTACTCATCATGCTAATGTGGGTGTTCCACCACACGACTAAGCTTCCCGATTAAGGTTTTTTTTAGTCGGTTTCAAAAATTTGCTTAGTCCCAGGCATTTTGTATGGATCGGTAGTTGTTGGTTGGGGCCGTGGGAAAAATCAAAGATGTTTGATATTTGTCCCGACCCAAACCAATTCTTGTTTCCCGCCGTCAATAAAATGTCCAGTCTCAGGCTTCCTCAGGCCTCCTCAGACCCAAATTTACACAGTCCTATGTTGTCTGAGGCTTCCTGCGACCCTTAGTCCCAGGCGTCCCTAGCTTAGTCCCAGGAAGCCTGTTGTCAGTCCCTGACTCATAACAGACCTTTGAAGTTTCATGCGTGTGAAAGGGAATCTGTTTCATTAGTACCGGGAAGCCTCAGACCATCTCAGGTGTCCTGGGACTAAGAAATCTGGGTCTGGAACTAAGCCCCGACTAAGAGAAGCCAATCCAAACCGATCCAAGCCGGCCTCCTCAGGCTGCCTGGGACCACACAAATTTAGTCTGCGACAGTCTGAGGACACCCCAGGAGGCCTGGGACTAAGTACCGATTAAGTACCAACTCTTTTCTGCATGCTTGAAACCAAAAGGAGGCAATGAGGGGGTCTGGGACTATATAAGCAACCGCGCAACGCTTTCTGTGTTTAGACTGGTTGGCTACTGAGAGACGTGTGTCACTTACTGCTAGGGGTTTTCAGTTTTTTTTACATTTCACATTTTACTTGAGTTAGGGCAAATTTAACAGTTAGGAGACACATTTCAGTTGTTTTACTTTTTTGTGATATTCATTGGAGGAAAGAGAAAGGAGGAAAGAGAGGAAAGAAGAAGATGGAGGAGAGGCAAGAGGAGAGGGAGGAGGAAGGTGGAGACTTGGAGGAGAGGACAGAGGAAAGGACAGAGGAGAGGACAGAGGAGGGGACAGAAGAGGGAGGATAGAGGATACAGAGGAAGGTTTAGAAGTTACTGAGGAAGCTTGCAAAGAAGATGAGAGGTGTGAGGAAGAATCAGAGTGCCACTTAGCAGCCAAGAGAGTCAGGGTTTGTGCTACATTCACTGACAGCCAAGAAAATGCCATTGTAGAGTTTCTGAAGGAGCACCAGGAGGACGACAAGGAGCATGAACGTTTCCATGACAGATATAGGAAGGAGCCTCTCTGGGCTGAAATCTCTGCAGAACTGAAGCTCCAGCCCTTTGATGTCAGAAGGTGGTTTGAGTCACAGAGAACTCGTTATGGCAAGCTCTCCAAGCTACAGTCTCGCCAAGCCCCAAGGGAGATGACCAAGAGACAATCCTGGGTCTACCAGCAGATGGGTTTCCTTAAGACCCACATCAGACACAAGGGGGCCAACAGAAGCTCTGGGTTCAAGGCCAGTCCCAACACCAGCAGGCATGAAGAATCGCGTGGATCTACCACTGATACTGAACATCTTACATCTACACCAGTTTCTACAGATTCCAAGATACCCGAGCACTTTGACCAGATGAGGACACTGCTCTCAGGTTTCCTGCAGCAGAAGTCAGACAGGCAGCCCTTCTTTGACTACATGGCATCAGAGGCTGAAAAGATGACCCAAGAGGAGTTTGAGGACCTCAAGGGCAGGATTTTTAGAGACATTGAAGCAATAAAGAACACTCATAGACTTCAAGTAGGGCAGCAGACACAACTTAAGTGGAATACTAAGCCAGATACCAGATCTAACAACACAGATCATTGAGCAGCCTCAGCAGCCACAGCAGCAGCTCTACACCATCACCACCACAGCACCGCCTCAACAGCAGCAGCCTCCTCAGTAGCCAGCCAGTGTGGGTGGGTCTCGTACCCCTCATAGGCCCTTTTCAGGGTCGCCCAAATCTTCCAAAAACAATTATTATGCTGCAAGTTGTTCAAATTCCCCTCCCAAAACATAACAGTTCAGTACAAATACTTATCACAAAACAAAAAAAAGCCCCACACCACCCTAAACATGAAACAAATAACCCATGGTAATACACATAACAACAGAAGGCCACATAAAAAATAGATAAATAAACTCCCAATATGGGCAGTAATCTGCCCATTTGTAGTTTAAAATCCATGGGATTGCTTTAAATCTATGATAAAAAAGTCCAACACGGACACCATCCCTAGAGTTAAAAGATATTATGTTATCACATAGCCACCAACCAACAAACCGACAAACCCGATACCAAACATAACCCCCCAACCAACAAACTGACAAAAGAATTTGCAAACATTACTCCCCACAACAAACAGACAGGTAAACCATACTGTAAAGAGAACCATTTGGGTGGTTATATTTTCTAAATTTTCTTGGTGGAATAAAAAAATTTAATTTTGAGATTTGCAATAAAGGAAAAACCTTCAGTTTCAGTTATTTTTCCAGAATAAAAAACAAATGTAAGTGAAATTAGGGTGTAGCTTTCAAAATATATGCAATATTTATTCCATTTACCAAGTTATGTTGGGCATTGGGTTTGTCTGTTTGTTGGTTGGTGGACTTATGTTTGGCATTGGGTTTGTCTGTTTATTTGTTTGTTGGTTGGGTGACTTATGTTTGGCATTGGGTTTGTCTGTTATTTGTGGGAATTATGTTGGGCATTGGGTTTGTCTGTTTGTTGGTTGGGTGACTTATGTTTGGTAATGGTTGGGTTATTTTGAACAAGCACAGCTGATTAATTGCTTTTGGAATATTTGGTAGTCCTGAAAAGGACTGGATGTTAGTCCTGAAAAGGACTGGTTACTACAGTAGCAGTTATATTCTGCCATCTTTCCAGGCCACTGCTCCCTCATTATTGAAGTAGTCCTTGAGGTAATCCCTCAGTCTCTGGCAGGGTTTCTGTCGCGACCACAATCAGCAGCACCACCAATCAACCGACCATAACCAGGCACATCATCATCATCATCATCATCATCACCACCAAGCTGTTGACCACCATGTTGACCTTGATACTGGCTTCTCAATATGTTGTGCAGAACCACACAGGTTAAGACCACATCCCTCACTGTTTCTGGGGGTAGTTCAATAGTGATCATCATCACTCTATAATCATGAAACCAGGATGCCAAAAGCATTCTCAACAACTCTCCTGCCCCTTGATATTCTGTAGTAGATATTCTGGGGTCCTCTCTGGTTAACATCCTTCTGCTATAGGGTTTCATGAGCCAGGTCTTCAGGGCAAATACATAATCTGCCAGGATGAAGTAGGGGACATCTCGACCAGCCTGGGTTATAGGTGCTGGGTCAGGGAAGCCTATCCTGCCATCATCAATCTTCCTCTTCAGGTGACAGGAATTAAATATCTGGGCATCTGAGCAAGATCCAGCTGTACCCACATCCACCCATTTTAACTTGTATTGTCCATCAACCAAGGCCAACATTACTATTGAAAAGAATCCCTTATAGTTGTGGTACAGGGTTCCAGAGTTCTTGGGTTTCTTCAGGGCCACATACTTGCCATCAAGGGCTCCCAGGGCATGTGGAACATTCCACCTGATCCTGAATTCTGTTTCCAGTTCTTTCCACTCATCTGGAGTAGTAGGACATCTGAGATACTCTCTGGTGAACTCATTCTGGATGGTCTTGCAGACCTCTGGTAGAAACTTGGAAATGGTGGATCTGCCAACCCTGAACTGATAGGATAATGATGTGTATGACTCTCCAGTGGCCAGCTATCTGATAGTGAGGGCTAACTTTTCCCCAACACTGATTGGAGCTCTGTAGTTGGTGGCCTGCCTGGCTAGATGTGGTTCCAGTTTGGTCTTTATCATTTCAAAGAATTCTGGGGTCATCCTCATGAAATTGGTGAATTCTGGAATGTCTGTGGCATACAGTTCAGCCATAATGTTGTGGTAGGCCCCCTCTCCTCTTTCTGCAGTAGCCATGGCCTGACCCACATGTTGTGCCTTCTTCTAGGTCTCTGTCTGGCTGGTGGTGCTGCTGGTGGTGGTTGCTGTGGTCGACATAGAAATAGTAAATACATCAGTATATGTAACTGAATAAAAACTAAAAAAGCCCTAAATTGTTGCTGAAGCTGTGGCATCCTGCTATGTTCCTAGAAAAGTAATAATAATTACTTCCCGGGAATTTATACATATACCCAGAAAATCCAGTTATTTAGCAATACAAGAATCGGCCATCGTGGTCTGAGGAACACTGATGAGGCCTCAGGATGCCTGAGGAAGCCGGGACTTAATCGGAGGTTAGTCAGGGCTTAGTCCCAGGAGGTCTGAGGCGTCCTGGGACCCAGTCGGTGTGTCTACAACAAGATCGTGGTTCAAACCGAAAAATGGCTTAATCGGTTCTCAGTCGCAGAATAGTTGGGGACTGTGTGGGGCCTCCTGGGGTCTCTTCAGGCTTCCTGAGGCTGATCTGAACTTAATCCCAGGCTTTAGTACTGATTCAGTTTTCCCGCCCATTTTACTTTTTTTGCACCGACTGTCCACGATTAAGGGTCACAGACAGGATCGGGACTTAGTCCTTTGGTGGAACAGGGGCTTTAAATAGCCCAAATGATTAATTCATTAATAGCTTCATAAATAATTATATAAAATATATAAAGGTACATATTATATTATCTCGTAGGAGCAAATTTACAAAACTCCTTCAAAAGGTCAATGTTGAAATTTTATGTCCTAAGTCAACAGGGAAAGGTATTATGTGTCTTGCCATCAGGGCAGTTCACATGGTGTGGCCTCCCACCTCTGAGATCGGAGTTCAGTTTCCAGCCCGACCTCAAATGGGAAACTTAGTAGTTGCTTGCCGTTGGTCAGCAGTTTACAGTACAGAACCCTGACAAACTGTATGTACTGGTTTCCTCTGCCCTTCCAACTACCCGTCATTATATGATCTGTACAGTGTTGAAAGTGACATAAACCCCCCCCAAAATAAATAAATACATCAAATATGTATATGTGTAGAGAAAAGTATGTCCTTCTTTATATAATCTCTGTAATGTTTTTTTTCACATTTTTGTTAAATTTTAATTGCTTGACCTATTTTCGTTTTTAAATGATAAGTACAATTTTTTTGCTGACTTGTTGTGAGTAGCCTCAAGCGTTCTATCAAGGAAGTCAAGGTGGTGATATTATGGGATCAATGACTCTAGCTGCCAATCAAGTTGATGGAATAGCAGTACATCGATCACAAAAATTATTATGTTATTGAAGTTAGATGTGTTGAAACTGAAATAACTAGTAAACTAATCCTATGTTAAACAGCTGTTTGAAGTGAACAAAAGTTGCAATCTAGTTGTGGTATAGCTAAATAAAGTAAAGTTGCAGATGTGTCTATCTTGGAGAGTGGATTAGATAATAATTTCAGAAGAATCTATCAAATTATTGAAAAAATTAAATTTTGAAAAATAATTCAAGTTTAATTTTAGTGATGTCATTATTGCTTTCAGGTATTGTTTATTATACATATGGGTTAATATTCATCAAAAGTCTGAGGCCTAAAACTTACTACTACTACTACTACTACTATTACTACTACTACTATTACTACTACTACTACTACATGTACTACTACTAAAAATAACGTCTCTGTCATACACATAAAGGGTAATAAGATGAAAGGAAAAAAACTCAATGCAAATTTTTTAAAATTATATTACAACTACAAAGTAAACTAAAAACCATGAAATGGACATGAGTGAGCATGGAATATATACTGAGCAAAGTAGAAATGTATTCTCTAATTTATTCTTTATAATAATTGTGTTTCTTTTTGGTTAAGTATACGTTATACCTAAAACTTTTTGTAGTTTACATTGATCAAGTCATTAAAGATTTAATTATCAGTCTGATACATTTTGCATGTATAAATTACATTATTGATGCAACAAAGTTCATAAGAATACAATAACTAATGGGGTGTTCCATTGAGACCGTCTTGTTGGCAAATGTGGATATTTCTAGGGTCAGGAGAGTCAGTTAGGATCAGGATCAACATATTTGATAATTCACCGACCCTCCATGACTGTTGAGTCGATTCGACTCTCCTCACCTGCTAAAAGTTGTGTTTGTCTATGACTTGTCAGACACACTTCCTGTCTTGTCCTTTACTGTGACACTCGTGTGTGGGAGCACTTGCCAGTCTGTCGCGGCACCAATTTACAACATGCCAGAGACACAAGTCAAGACAGAAAGTCTCCAAGTCTTTGACCGCAGAGTTGATAACATCCCCAAAGAAGGGACCAAGAACTGAGATGAGTGACATTGAAATAAACATAAAGGTTGCAGGAGGGCTGGCTCATTGCAATCCAGGGATATATGACATACAAACATTTACTAACAGAATCAGATGAGGAAGCTATTGTAGGTTTTGTCAAGGACAAGGCCAGGAAGGAATGCCTATGGAAGAGGTTCGCCAAGAGCTGCAAGCTGTCTGTCAAGGTGTGCAAGACTTGGTTCGAACTCGCTACAGAAAACTCACCCAGTCCAAGTCTGGCTAGGCTCCCAGGGAAATTACAGAGAGGCAAAACTGGATTCAGGGCAAATTTAACTTCTTGAAGACACACATTAGATGCAAGGGACTCTTCAGGCTTCAAGTCCCCAGCCGAAAGAGGCTGTGGATCTGCTGCCTCAGCACACAACATATCCAGGGGTTCTACCAACATGGATAGTAGGGAGATCAGCAAGCAATCAGACACAACACAACAGCCTTAGGTTACAAGCCCAGCGTAGTTTCCAAGGATGAAACAGTAGACCAATAGGTCATGGACCAGTTTGCATAGTTGAAAACTATGCTGTCATCTTTTCTCGGGCCAAGGCAGGAGACCACCAGAACAGCCTTCTGAAACCACCTGGTATCTATCCACAGTATCAATTTTACATTTTACAAAACTGAAATTTAGTTGATATATCAAGTTTATTATTTACTCCTGTGTTACTATGCAGTCTATGTGAAATACTATGAATACAATTTAACATTTCTATGTTTGTAGGTGAAGCTCCCACTTCCAATAATGTGACAGGCAGTAGACGTGGTCGACCTGTGTCTTGTTTGTGATTATTTGTCTTTGGATCCAGGTTTCTAGACGCCACCTTTGTTACACACTTAAATTCCAGATGGTACAGGTATTTCCTGTTTCAGTGCCCCTACCATTTGACCATGACCATATAAATTTGACTATGACAATATGCAGTTTGACATGGCCATATGAATTCTGACCATGACAATATGGTTCTGACCATGACAACAGGACTGTTATTAATATTTTTATTTCCTATTTTTTCTACTATATATATGTACAATACTGCAGGGATCTTTCTACTAGGGTCATCTTAAGTTTCGAAAAAACTAAAATTAACTTAAATTGCTGAATTACTGTCCATTGACAAGGTAAGTTACTTTTACATACACAATGTAGCAACAAAGGTGGCCATAAGTGAAGTGAGTATTACATCATAGTACTTGCCAAATGTAGGTGACCCTAACTAGATAATACTAAAAAGAAATGTAGATATAAATGAGAAAGATGCCAACTAGGAGGTAATAGGGGGAACAGACAGAAAGGAATGAAAGACGTCTGCCACTTGTTGGGAGGCATTATGATATTGAACAATACATTTCCAAACACAGTGAGACTCTGAATATTTTGAATGGGAATGTTGGAGTTAAAGGCTAGAGTGGCACCTGAACGCCTGAAGGTGTAAAGGGAAATTTTAGAATTTTGTAGTCCCAGTTTTAACAAAATTTGATGCAATTTGCCCATAGTCTTGGTGTCAGTAAGTGGTACCCGCTGATGTTCATCATTGTTTATTTGAAACAGTGGAGTATCCTGGTTGCCTGGGTTTAGCAATAGTACATTTTTGAGTGCTTGAACTGGGCACAGTGATGAACCCTGCAATAATGGGAGCTTAAGAAATTTGACAGTGTCTCTTATTTGCATGGTTTTGCTCCACTTGATGAGGAAATAGACCCCGGGTGAAGTAAAGCCTAGATTTCCCCTAGTATATTTTTCTATAGGCAAGAATGTTGCGATGGTGTGAGGTACTAGTTTCGAAATTCAAAGATATGAGAAGAATGCTGTAAAATGTAAAGATTTGAACACCTCACCCATCCATATGGTGTCACAAACTGCAATAATGTCCCTAAGCAAAGCGACATCAATGATCTTCTTAATAGTAGCTGTGAATGGTTTGTTCAGGACTAGGGATTTTTAGAAATATTTGATTCTGTGACCATAAAAGGGGAAGGTCGAGATGCCATACATGGATCGACTGGCTTTTACTGCTGATATATAGTTTGCTATGGCTGAAATTGAGATGCCATTCTCGAAAGAGGATTTGTAAGAAATTTTTTTTCTGGTTCTTTGGTGATGTGGTATCTAGACAGAAGAGCTGCAATTTCGTTATCTACCCCTAAAATGTGAATTACCTGCAAATCTATATCATACTTAGCTGCTTCCATCATGATGTTTCTTGTTATTGCTGCTAGGGTCATATCCTTGGTCTTACCTTAATTCAGCACTAAAACTACTGCTTGATTATCACATTTTATAACAATCCGTCTATTTGACCAGTATTGACACCATACACCAAAATATTTAACACTTCCAAGTGTACTATTGAAAAATTTTGACAATAGTCGGGAATGGGTACTGTATAAACTTGATTCATTTATACTGCTCCGAGACCTTGCAAACAGGCATCCAAATCAATGGTAGCCTGGACAGGGCGATGTACAAAAAAGGCTTTACCATTTAACTGTGGCAGAAATTTTTGAAACCAATTGAGGTCCCTGTAAGAGTTTATGTCAAGTTGAATGAACTTGATAAAAAGGCTTCTAAGTAAATCCAACATTCGATTTAAGAAAGGTCTTGAATGACAAACACATTTAGTAATATACATTAAACATTCGAATAATGATTGGAGTTGTTTTTTTTTGTACAGTGAGATTGGTGACTGAAATTTTGACACATTTTTAAAATGTTGCTTAATTTTTCATCCGCGACTGCTACAGTGAAGTCCTCAGTGTCAACCTCGACCCTCGAGTGTACTAATTTTTAATGCTTATATCAAAACCTAATTTTTTGAGGGATTGAAGAGTTCAAAAGCAGTGTTTGCTGTGGGTATAGTGTCGAATCCGATGAGGTCATCAATATAGTTGATGACATCATGACCTTGAGATTTTATAATCAACCTAAGAGTGTGGCTGAGGCACTGAAAAATTCCAGATCCGTGCCTGTATCTGAACGGTAAACAGGTGTCCAGACAGTAATTTTGATGCTTTAAACCCAAGAGAAAATAGTCTCTGGGATCGCTTTTAACATGGCGAAATGCCCTACTAATATCAATTTGATATAAGAGGGATCCTTTACCTAATTTTCAGATCTTACTTGTGATTAGATCAATAAATCGAAGTGTTAATATAAAATGTGTACCCAAGTATTGGTTTTTACTGATATATTAGTTCTCTGATAGGCTAAGGTCTATAATCACCCTTCTGTGGGGGGCCCCTGGTTTGTCCCTTGTCATGAAGGGGGAAGTGTGAAAGTTGTCAAATTAAGGGCCCTTAACGGGACCATAGATCGCCCCAAATTTTTGTTCTTTCTTAATGTAGGCCCTAGGAATGGCTAGTGCTGATTTTTCTTTTTGATGGTTGCTCTTAATTTAGAATTTCTATTAACGCCTAGCGGAAACCCTTATTTGATCAAATAGGGTAGTGTTCTTGGTCCCAATAATTTGATAGTAATTCTTGCCAAACCTCAGGATTTAATTGAGAGTGAGCTCAGACCTGACTGGATAAAAAATTAAACATTTCCTGACGTCTGGCTATATCATACAATTTTATCGGATCCGAACCTTTTTCAAGTTTTTTGTCACAATTTGGAAGAATGAGGGGACCCAAAGGTATAAATCCCCAAATTTATTTTTCACTTGTAATGCCAGTTCATATTTGTCGTCAATAATAACTGCCTGAGGGGAAATTTTTGGTGGTTTTATCGTCTTGATATGGGCTTCTTTTGTTGTTAGGCCCGACTTTTCTGTTCAATAAACCAGCTTGACCGATGTGACCCCATGTATCAAGGGATGTATCAAGGCTGTGTTTATCAGAAGAGCAATTGAAGTCTTCTATGAGGTCAAGGCCATTTTCAGTGCAAGAGCTCTCTATGGGAGCCAAGGGTTCAAATCTATGTTTAGTTGTACAACTAAATTGTTTTTTCCCATGTAATAATGCACGCTTTAAAGCACTTTTTCCAACATTTTCTATACATTTACCAGACATTACTTTGGAACCGAAGAGCAGACAGGTGATTTAACCACAATGTGTTTTGTGATTGAAGTTTGAACAGGACTAGAAACACATGCTTTTAGCCCGAGATGATGCCCTATTACTTTTTCTATTTTTCAAATCGAGCCCAGTCTGCTCTCCAGTTCATACTGACACTGAACTAACAATTCTTTGTACAAACTTTTCCACATTTCTACTTTTATTTACAACTTCATGCATTGTACTATGACAGTGCCCTATTCGACTTTTGACCCTTTTACCCTACAGCCCTACAAGTCACACAAACATGCCTATAAAACAGCCCACCAGTCTCGTGGTCATTTGGATGTTGACACATGCCTTAAAAATTTACACACAGCTGGTTTTAAATCAGATTTGAGCCTAGTGGGAGCAGTGCTTACACTTTAAGAGGACAATCACTGTGCATGTCCACGCCTTATTCTGTCAATTATGGAGGTCTCAGACCACTCAACCTTTCTTTCCTCAATCCTACATAGGAAAACTGCATGGGATGCTTTTGCAGACAGCCAGCTAATGTTATTTACATCCTCCAATAATTCACTTGGGTAGTCTAGCATGCCATTTTTGTGTCAATATTTTGTTCCTTTCTGGCTATCATAGCAAAACTTGACACCCATTTACTCCAGTTAAGATTGTTATAAGACAGCCTACTCTTATTGTTACCCCCTGACACGAAGTTTTGAGGCCAAGGGACATGTCTCTTAACAAATATTTGGAGTTCAACGTGCCTGCTTCATTGAGATCTGTGAGGTGCCTGATCCGCCTGTTTACTGCATCCTGAATATGGGAAGCCCCTAGCAAAGCAGCCACAGATGGTACCACTGCTTGCTCCAGTCGGCTTGAGTCATTGGTCAACGCTGCTGCTGCCTGAGTACTGCTGCCTTGTGACCTTTGGTTGACCTCTTTCTGCTCTGATCAGGCCATTCTGTCTTGAATCACAGTCATTCTGCCACCCAAACTTTTTAGTTCTGCAATATTTGCACATTCAAGTCAGTACTCTCTTCTGACTGAAAAGATACACCACTAGCTCCTGGAACATTTAGATTTTGATTGTCAAAATCTTCACTTTAGGTTGACAAAAGGACATTTTCTGTTTATGGGTATCTTGTGCATGTCTCCGCACTGTTTGCATAAAAATTCCTTTTGAAGGCATAATTCTTAAGATTTTTTATCAATTTATAATTCAATTTGTCTCTGTCTCTAAAATACAATACACATCACCATGTGCTTTGATCAATGCGAGTTCAGACAGGTGAATGAGTCTTTATGTAGGATGAATTTCAAATAAATGCTAACAAACATTAACAGCAATCATAAAATAAGTTTAAAACATTTCATATTAAAACGTGACTAAAAGTTGATAAAATATATTTGCAAATGAAAAATTAAAATAAAACTCATCCCTTTATGGAGGCTCCAGCAACCCAGAGGAAAGCAGGCATTCACCCCGCACGGATTCTCCTGGATCCTATACCCCCAATGATAGTCACGTCAGTCCAAGCAAGTAGCACACACAGGTAAAATCACAGCCAGATAACAATATCCAACACTGTGGGGACTTAAAAATTTCCAACAGTTCTTGCTAAAAATTATCCACTAAAAATATGTGTTGCCTCTTCGCATTGCAGTATCGAATGAAGGACTATGGCTTTTAGTGCCAATTCTATTGACAATGTATTGATACCCAATTGCGAATATTGAAAAGCAAGAATATCTCTCACTGGGGTGCACTGAATGATGTGGGGCCTATTGCTCCACACCCCACTGTGACAACTGGAGCAGCAATGCTTATATTGGCCATGGTGATATTCATTAGTGCACATCCCCTCATTGAAGAATTTACAAATGTAGTTGAGGGCCCATTGAGTACCATCTGACCAATCCAGACGACCCTCTTCAACTTTGGTCCTGTATAACGCCCATGCACCATGCACTGCCAACCAAGGCAACTACACCGTATCCCTGATTGCTAGTGAGACTTGAGCAAGCACTCCTCTTAATGTTGTAGCATCTTTGATCCATATCATATTGTTTAACTGGCCAGATACCCACTGGGCAACCAAGAGATTATCTTACGAGAGCTTCCTCCTAACCGATGTATAAATGAATCCCTCATGGGGCCATCTATATTCTGGTGCAACCAAAGTGGTATCAGTAACGTTATACCATCCCAATTTCTTCCTGAGATTCTTACCTGGGACAGCTTTTGCTTGACCATGTGAGTCACATTGACTGAGCAACTGTGATATGTGGTAATCCTGGCTCCCTGCCACCCTGCCCGACGCCTATGTGGCCTGACCTGAAGCCCTGTCCCCCTGTGGAGCATCCATGAACACATTTGAAGGATCTAAACTTACCAAATTTGGATTCCAACCCTGGTTCATCTGAAGTGAGTTCTTGGCTGTGACTTGGGGCTGAACCGAGGTAAGTCTGAACCCTATTCAGTTTTGCTCAGAGTTCAAACTGGCTACCCTGGTGTACAAGTTTATTCATACTGGATTTCCCTAAATATTTTGCTCCACATCTATCTACATACCGCACTATTTAAAATACTAGATGTAGTCAGAGTGTTGCCAATTTCCTCAATGTACCAAAATTTCAACCTACATTTCACAAGTCCACCAAGTAATTTGGCTTTAGTTTTGCCTTTGATGCTCCAACTGTTTGGAATTCACTTCCTGAAGACATTTGTTGCATCACCCACTATTGCCTCTTTTAGAAGGAAGCTCAAAACCTTTCTCTATGCAAAGGCATATCCTCCTTAGCCCATTTTCTCTGATGCCTTCTCCGTGGTGCTGACCAATTTCTGTCACTGGACTTTGAATTTGTATATTGCTATTGTCTTGTTGCGCCTTCAGTCCACTACTCAGTGGAGATTAAGCGCTATAAAAGCTAAATTAGAATTAGAATCTGCGACTAAACTTATTGGTGTGCAGATGGTTTCTTAGATTTATGTATCTAATATATTACTCACACAATGATCAAAACTTGTTTGTCTTTATTTAGGGCAGTCAAAATTAACAGCCACACACAAAAATTAAAAATGTCAATGTGGTCATTTTCATTAGTATATCAAAAAGGAAAATAATGCCCCTGTTCCGCCAAAGGACTAAGCCCCGATCCTGTTGGCAACCCTTAATCGTGGACAGTCTGGGATTATGTACAGAGCAGCCTCAGGAATCCTGAGGAGGCCCCAGGCGGCCCCAGACAGTTCCCGACTGGTCTGGGTCTAAGAACTGATTAAGCCAGTTTTCTGGTCGGTTTCAACCACGATCTTGTCATACACATACCGACTGGGTCCCAGGACACCTCAGGCCTCCTGGGACTAAGCCTCGACTAACCCCTGATTAAGTCCTGGCTTCCTCAGGCGTCCTCAGGCCTCTTCAGTCTTCCCCAGACCAGTGTGGCCGATTCTTGTTTTGCAGAAAAGCTGGATTTTCTGGGTATATATATATATAAATTCCGCGATCTAAAATACTAGATGTAGTCAGAGTGTTGCCAATTTCCTCAATGTACCAAAATTTCAACCTACATTTCACAAGTCCACCAAGTAATTTGGCTTTAGTTTTGCCTTTGATGCTCCAACTGTTTGGAATTCACTTCCTGAAGACATTTGTTGCATCACCCACTATTGCCTCTTTTAGAAGGAAGCTCAAAACCTTTCTCTATGCAAAGGCATATCCTCCTTAGCCCATTTTCTCTGATGCCTTCTCCGTGGTGCTGACCAATTTCTGTCACTGGACTTTGAATTTGTATATTGCTATTGTCTTGTTGCGCCTTCAGTCCACTACTCAGTGGAGATTAAGCGCTATAAAAGCTAAATTAGAATTAGAATCTGCGACTAAACTTATTGGTGTGCAGATGGTTTCTTAGATTTATGTATCTAATATATTACTCACACAATGATCAAAACTTGTTTGTCTTTATTTAGGGCAGTCAAAATTAACAGCCACACACAAAAATTAAAAACATCAATGTGGTCATTTTCATTAGTATATCAAAAAGGAAAATAATGCCCCTGTTCCACCAAAGGACTAAGCCCCGATCCTATCGGCGACCCTTAATCGTGGACAGTCTGGGATTAAGTACAGATCAGCCTCAGGAATCCTGAGGAGGCCTCAGGCGGCCCCAGACAGTTCCCGACTGGTCTGGGTCTAAGAACTGATTAAGCCAGTTTTCTGGTCGGTTTCAACCACGATCTTGTCATACACATACCGACTGGGTCCCAGGACACCTCAGGCCTCCTGGGACTAAGCCTCGACTAACCCCCGATTAAGTCCTGGCTTCCTCAGGCGTCCTCAGGCCTTCTCAGTCTTCCCCAGACCAGTGTGGCCGATTCTTGTTTTGCAGAAAAGCTGGATTTTCTGGGTATATATATATATAAATTCCGCGATCTAACAATCATTACTTTTCTAGGAACACAGCAGGATGCCACATTTTAATGGAAGACAGCTTCAGCAACAATTTAGGGCTTTTTTAGTTTTTATTCAGTTACATATAATGATGTATTTGCTATTTCTACGTCGACCACAGCAACCACCACCAGCACCTACACCACCACCAGCCAGAGACCTAGAAGAAGGCACAACATGTGGGTCAGGCCATGGCTACTACAGAGAGAGGAGAGGGGGGCCTACCACAACATTATGGCTGAACTGTATGCCACAGACATTCCAGGATTCACCAACTACATGAGGATGACCCCAGAATTCTTTGAAATGATAAGGACCAGACTGGAACCACGTCTAGCCAGGCAGGCCACCAACTACAGAGCTCCAATCAGTGTTGGGGAGAAGTTAGCCCTCACCATCAGATATCTGGCCACTGGAGAGTCATACACATCATTATCCGATCTGTTCAGGGTTGGCAGATCACCATTTCCAAGTTTCTACCAGAGGTCTGCAGGGCCATCCAGGATGAGTTCACCAGAGAGTACCTCAGATGTTCTACTACTCCAGATGAGTGGAAACAACTGGAAAGGGAATTCAGAATCAGGTGGAATGTTCCATATGTCCTGGGAGCATGTGGCCCTGAAGAAACCCAAGAACTCTGGAGCCCTGTACCACAACTACAAGGGGTTCTTTTCCATAGTAATGTTGGCCTTGGTATGCCCAGATATTTAATGCCTGTCAGCTGAAGAGGAGGACTGAGGATGGCAGGATAGGCTTCCCTGACCCAGCTCCTATAACCCAGGGTGGTAGAGATGTCCCCTACTTCATTCTGGCAGATGATGCCTTTGTCCTGAAGACCTGGCTCATGAAACCCTATGGCAGAAAGATGTTTACCAGAGAGTAAAGGATTGCCAACTACAGAATATCAAGGGGCAGGAGAGTTGTTGAGAATGCTTTTGGCATCCTGGTCTCACGATTCAGAGTGATGTTGACTACTATTGAATTGCCCCCAGAAACAGTCAGGGATGTGGTCATGACCTGTGTGGTTCTGCACAACATACTGAGAAGCCAGTATCAAGGTCAACATGGTCGTCAACAGCCTGGAGATGATGATGATGATGTGCCTGGTGATTGTCGACTGATTGGTGTGCTGGTGGTGGTGGTCCAGACCGAAACCCTGCTAGAGAAGCCAAAAGACAGAGGGATTACCTCAAGGACTACTTCAATAATGAGGGAGCAGTGGCCTGGCAAGATGGCAAATATAACTCCTGCTGCAGTAACCAGTCCTTTTCAGGACTAATAACCAGTCCTTTTCAGGACTACCAAATATTCCAAAAACAATTAATCAGCTGTGCTTGTTCAAAATATCACAACCATTTCCCAGCATAATTCACCCACCCAACGAACAGACAAAACCAATGCCCTTCATAATTCACCCACCCAACAAAGAGACAAACCCAAGGCCTGACAGAAGTCACGCAACCAACAAACAGACAAAACCAATGCCCAACATAATTCACCCACCCAAAAAAGAGACAAACCCAAGGCCCGACAGAAATCATGCAACCAACAAACAGACAAAACCAATGCTCAACATAATTCACCCACCCAACAGACAAACATAAATGCCTTACAGAGGTCACCCAACTAACAAACAGACAAACCCAGTGGTGAGCATAATTCTCAAAAACAGCACACAAATCCAAACATGACTTCCTAAATGGAATAAATATTGCATATATTTTGAAAACTACATCCTAATTTTACTTACATTTTGTTATTTTTTGGGAAAAATATTTGAAACAGAAATGTTTTCCTAGAAATCTTAAAATTAAAAGCTTTTACTCCACTTCACAAATATTTAGGAAATATAACCACCAAACTGGTTTTCTTTACAATGATGCGGGATTATGTTTGCAAAATAGTTTTTCAGTTCTTTTTGGGTTCTGTTTGCTATTGGGTTTGTCTGTTTCTTGGTTGGTGGTTATGTTTGGTATTTGGTTTGTGTGTTTGTTGGTTGGTGGTTAGGTTTGGTATTGGGTTTTTATGTTTGTTAGTTGGGGGTTAGGTTTGGTATTGGGTTTGTGTGTTGGTTTTGGGTTTGTGTGTTGGTTGTGATAATGCCTTTTAACTCTAGGGATGGTGTAAGTGTTGGACTTTTTTATTCAAGATTTTAACCAATCCCATGGATTTTAAGCCAAAAATGGGCTGATTATTGGCCATATTGGGAGTTTATTTATTTTAATTATTTTTTCTATGTGGCCTTTTTTGTTATGTGTGGTACCATGGGTTATTTGTTTCATGTTTGGGGTGGTGTAGGACTTTTTTGTGTTTTGTGATAGGTATTTGTACTGAGCTGTTATGTTCTGGCAGGGGATTTGAATAACTTGCAGCTGAATAATTGTTTTTGGAATATTTGGGTGGCCCTGAAAAGGGCCTGGAAGGTCAAAGACCCGCCCTGACTGGATGGCTACTGAGGAGGCTACTGCTGTTGAGGCGGTGCTGTAGTGGTGATAGTGAAGAGTTGCGGCTGCTGCTGCTGAGGCTGCTCAATGATCCGTGTAGATGTCAGATCTGGTAGCTGGCTTAGTATTCCACTTAAGTTGTGTCTACTGCCCTCGTCCTGTACCATTAGAACTGATGTAGGGTTGCCAAAGCCAAGTGGGCTGGGTGAGTAGTAGACATAACTGCTGCTAGCTGCTGCTTGGGTGGAAGTCTGTTGAGTGGCTGTTGGCAGTATCCTGACCCTCTGGGACTCCGTTGTAATAGTGGCTGATCTTCTGGCTAGTGGTTGACGTCTATGGTTGCTCTTAATGCTTTCAATGTCTCTAAAAAAATTGCCCTTGAGGTCCTCAAACTTCTCTTGGGTCATCTTTTCAGCCTCTGATGCCACGTAGTCAAAGAAGGCCTGCCTGTCTGACTTCTGCTGCAGGAAACCTGAGATCAATGTCCTCATCTGGTCAAAGTGCTCGAGTATCTTGGAGTCTGTTGAAACTGGTGTAGATGTGAACATAGGTTGACTCCTACTTTCCCTCAGGACACTGGACTCAAGGTGTTCTGTATCAGTAGTAGATCCACGCAATTCTTCATGCCTGCTGGTGTTGGGACTGGCCTCGAACCCTGAACTTTTGCTGGCCCCCTTTCATCTGATGTGGGTCTTAAAGAAACCCATCTGCTGGTAGACCCAGGACTGTCTCTTGGTCATCTCCCTTATGGCTTGGCCAGATTGTAGTTTGGACAGCTTGCCATAACGCGTTCTCTGGGATTCGAACCATCTTCTGACATCAAAGGGCTGGAGCTTCAATTCTGCAGAGATTTCTGCCCAGAGAGCCTCCTTCTTCTGTCTGTCGTGGAAACGTGCATGCTCCTTGTCGTAGAGCTCTGGATGCTCCTTCATAAACTCCACAATTGCAGTTTCTTGGCTGTCAGTGAAAGTTGAACAGACCCCAGCTCTCTTGGCTGCCAAGTGACTCTCTGAATCCTCCTCACACCTCTCTTCTTCGCAAGCTTCCTCAGTAACTTCAAAATGCTCCTCAGTCTCTTGTGTACCCTCCTCTGTACCCTCCTCCGTCCTTTCCTCCACCTCTCCACCTTCCTTCTCCCTCTCTTCTTGCCTCTCATCCATCTTTTTCTTTCCTCTCTTCCCTCCTTTCTCTTTCCTCATTACTCCAGTCAATAGCAAAAAAAAGTAAAAATGTAAAATGTGTCTCCTAACTGGAAAATTTGCCTTATGCTCAAGTATTATATGATATTTAAAAAACTGAAAACCCCTACAAAACAGTGACACACGTCTCTCCAACCAGTAGCCAACCAGTCAGTAACAATGAGAATGTGTGCGCGGTCGCTTATATAGTCTCAGACACCCTCATTGCCTTGTTTTAATTTCCGTCGCGTGGAAAACAGTCTGCTCTTAATCTGTTCTTAGTCCCAGGCCTGCTGGGGCATCCTCAGACCGCCGCAGACTAAATTTGTGTTGTCCCAGGTGGCCTGAGGATGCCGGCTTGGATCGGTTAGGGTCGGCTTCTCTTTGTCGGGGCTTAGTCCCAGACCCAGATTTCTTAGTCCCAGGACACCTGAGGCGGTCTGAGGCTTCCCGGGACTAATGAAACCGATTCCCTTTCACACGCATGAAACTTCAAAGATCTGTTATGAGTCAGGGACTGCCAAACAGGCTTCCTGGGACTAAGCTACGGACGCCTGGGACTAAGGGTCGCAGGAGGCCTGGGGCAACATAGGACTGTGTAAATTTGGGTCTGAGGAGGCCTGAGGAAGCCTGAGACTGGACATTTTGTTGATGGCGGGAAAGAAGAATCGGTTTGGGTCATGAGAAATATCAAACATGTTTGATTTCTCTCAAGGCCCCAACCGACAACTACCGACCCGTACAGGACGTCTGGGACTAAGCAAATATTTGAAACCGACTCCCAAAAATCCTTAATCGGGGAGCTTAGTTGTGTGGTGGAACACCCACATAAAATGTTCCCTTTGTATTGGCAGGCTTTCTGCATTACTGAGAATCGTCCATTCAGTTATTATGTTATTATAATACCATATTGCATTTATTCTGAGTAAAAAGTATTCTTTGTCCTGGTTCATCAAAAGGAGATTGTTTAACAACTGGGAAAACTGTAATGAAGTTTATTTTATTTCTTGTCTAAAATTGTATGAAATTTGGTTACACTTGTAACTGGTTACACTTATTGAATCTTGCCAATTTGGTTGATTTATAAGACTTTTAGATGTATCCTACATAAAATCAGCGACCGTGTTCATTTTGGTCAAGGTCATAGTTAAGCATTAGGTTTAATTCTAGTGCACAAAGATGCCAAACGTAAGTCTGAGATTTCACTAAGACCTTTGATAAATATGATCCCTGATGTTTTAAATTAAAAACATTTTAATTAATTAGACCTAATTTGGGATAGTCAAAGAAAGAGGCTTACAATGAATTCAAACTACACTAGCATTTGCATGTATCTGAATAGAAAAAACTAGTATCTTATCATAGCAATTAGGCTAAAGTGAACCGAATGTTGTACATTCTAGCCCATCTGATAAGTAAAAAAAAAATACCCATGTTTGGTTAATTTTCTTTGATTTAAAAATAATAAGTACATTATTTTTTAAGGACACATAATTTTTCACTACACATAGCATTATCAATATTAGCTGCATTTATCATTGTGAATAACAGCGTGAAATCAAAATGTTTATGATCACAAAACAACATATAATACATTATAGGTCAAATGTCAAAGTTGGGAATTTGTCGAGGAAGCTTATACTACCTGTGCAAGGCCGAAATAGGACAAGTCTTCAGCCTTGTCACTGGCACCCCCTGTGGGTCTGGGGAAGCAGAATAGGTGCAACGTATTAGGCCCAACTTTTGTGTTCTTTGACTATATTGCTAATGTATCTTTGATATCAGTGTGCAGGGCTCAGTTCCGCACTATTATGATATCCCCTTGTTGGGCTCAAATGGGGGTGGAGGGCATTGGCAACAAATAACTACTACAAGATCATGGCTACACAAAATTCCCAAATGACTAGTAGAAAAAGGATTAGAACTTAACCTGAACTCATGAATACAAACTCGAATTCCACACAGATTTGTGCATGGCCGCGATTCCTGCTAGTAAAAGGAACAGACAATGAGAGACCTTTGTCAAAACTGTCACCATTTGCTGTAAACAAGGCCATTGTTGCTTTATTAGGGTTAGATTTGTTTTATATAAAGAAATGATGGAATGTAGACATCTTGATTGATGTAGACAAGGACAGTCAAAGCAGCAAACTATTGAAAACGACCAAATTGAGCTTGACCATGGACAATGTGATCGCAATCAGTGTATTTCCCCACTATAGTTTAAACACGAAGAAAGGAGTCATTAGATGCTCAGACATAAAAGACTGCACTGATGAAGAAATACTTGAACCCCTAAAGGATGAGGGTGTCATCAAGCTGGACAGGATAACTGTATTCAGAGATGCTTTTAGGAAGCAAACAGGAACTTTTATATTTACATTTCAAAGCCAGACCTTACCAAAATATATCATGGTGGGTTACTACAGGATGGCTGTGTCACATTTATTCCTAATCCAGTCAGATGCTATAAATGTCAGAAATTTGGCCACACTAAATTAAACTGCAGAAAAAAATGAGGTTTGCAATAAAAGTGGGCAAGAAGATCACTTACTCCTAGGAATGCAAAAATAAACCAAATGTGTTAATTGCCAAGGAAATCATCAAATGATAGGGCATGTCCAAAATGGAAAGAAGACAAAGAAATACAGAGAATAAAGGCTGAAAGAGGAATTTCCTACACAGAAGCCAAGAGACAAATGGACATATTTATTTCAGTGAAGACAGCCTATGCCAAAATGGCTGCAGCAACCAAACCTGTAGTCAAATCAGTAACAGTGGAAACTCAAACAGAAATGACTTGGCAAGATGGGTCAAAACAACCCAAAAAGTGTGTGCAGTTGAAAAAAACCAGACAACTAAAGTGACTAAAACAAGTTCATCAGGTCATCTCAAAGTGACCCTATTAAATTGAAAATATGTCAAAGCAAAGTATATTTGACCAAACAACAGAAGGGATCTAATGACCCTATTAAACAATACAACCAATATGATGCTTTGAGTGATAGTGACAGTGAAATGAGTTTCGAGGAATCACCAATCACAAATTCACAAGGGCAGAGTGGGAATAAACCTGTAAATAATGGAACCAAACAAAAAAGTATACTACAGTGGAACTGTTGTGGCTTTAGGCCAAACTTTGAAGAAATTAAAAATTTAACCTCCAATTTTAAACCCTACATTTTAGCAATGCAGGAAACCCATTTTAAAGATACAGATAATGTAAATAATGTACGATTTGATCATTATTTTAAAACATGTGTGTCAGAAGTAGACTGGAGAGCCACTGGTGGCTGCCCCATCTTTATTAAGAAAGGTATACCCCATGGGTACTTGAGTTAGATACAAAACTGCAAGAAGTTGCTGTAAAAGTATCTCTACACAAAACTATAACTGTATTTAATGTATATTTTCCACCACATTTTAATGTTGCACAAAGTGATTTTGATAATCTAGTCAACCAGTTGCCTGCAATTTTTTTATTTGTTGGTGATTTTAATGCACATAGTCATTTATTAGGTTGTCCTTCATCCAATAGTTTAGGTAATAAAGTTGAACAACTTCTTCAATCCTCCAATATTTGTTTACTTAACAATAAGTTACGTACCTGCTTTCATCCTGCATCTGGTTCATTCACCTCAATAGATTTGTCTTTATGTTCAACACCTGTTTTTCTTGATTTTGCATGGCAAGTCCATTCTGATCAGTGTGGTAGTGACCATCTTCCTATTTTATTGACATAGTTCAGAGTATGCCTAAGGACAATGTCCTCTCATTGGATCTTAAAAAGGCTGATTAGCCAAAATTCAAACTTCAGTGTTCTTTAGATATCAATAGTCATAGTTTTACTGATATAACAGAAAAGTTTCCTGCATTTTTAGATAAATTAAATGATACAGCAACAGAATGTGTGTCAAAGTCAACTGGACAGTCCACTGGTAGCAACAAACCATGGTTCAACAGTGAATGCAAAAAAAGCTGTTAAAGCTGGTGAAAATGCAATGGATAAATGCCGTACTAATCCTACATCAAATAACATAAATGAATATAAAAACTGTCAAGCCAATGCTCGTAAAGTAACTAAAGAAAATAAAAGGAAATCATGGCATGAATATGTACCAATATTAACAATAAACGATTCACAAATAACTGTTGTTTTACTAATTTAGTTCCTTAGTGTAATCTTTGACAATAAACTGAATTTTAAAGCTCACATTAATTATATGAGAGATGTGAGAAATGTGAGAAAGCCATGAACCTGCTCAAAGTAGTTTCAAAAATGGATTGACGAACAGATAGAAGTGTTTTAATGAGACTTTATCGTGTATTTGTTTGCTCTAGAATGGAATATGGTTGTGCAGCTTTTAGTTCTGCTCATAAGTCATATCTTAAGAAACTGGAACCCATTCAAAACCAGGGCTTAAGAATATGCCTAGGAGCCTTCAGGACTTCTCCAATGCAAAGCTTGTATGTAGAGGCAAATAAACCACCCCTGTATTTAAGGTTTGATAAATTATGTATTCAGTATGAAATTGAGACGTAATCCTGACAAGCCAGTTTACGGTGTTGTTTTTAACCCCAAGTTTTATGATCTTTATGACAAGAAACCATCTGCAACAAGATATTTTGGGCATCGTGTTGAGGAAGATTTTTCTCTTGTCTGTCCATTGCCAGATGACCCACCCTGGACTATACAGAAGCCTCACATAGACTTATATCTCACCCATTAAAAGAAAAATTTTGGTAATGATTGTCTTTTTCAAAGTCTATTTGCTCAATTGAAAAGTTGTTATCCTGTCCATAAGGCTATATATACTGATGGATCAAAGGCAGAAAATAGGGTCAGACTTCATGGCAATGCTAGTATATTCACAGCTTAATTACAGGCTCTAAAACTGGCTTTCAATATTGTGAAAAATTGTGATTGAAATTATTTTATCATATTCATTGATTCTTTGTCTAGTTTTCAGGCTCTTGATAGCAACGACTGTGATCATCCATTTATTCAAGATATACTGTTGAAATTTTAATGTTTGGACGGGTTTATCTCGTAGGGAGGAAATAGTTATTACTCGAACCTGTATAGGACACACCTATTTTACACACAGTTATCTGTTAAAAGGTAAAGATATGCCCTGGTGCATTCCATATCATTGTCCCTATACAGTGAAACATATATTATTAGACTGTATCGATCTACTTGACACAAGAATCAAATATTACAGAGATGTAAATAACTGAAAATATTTATTTTATAGATATATTTTTAATGTCCAGAGTTATCTCAAAGAATGTGGTTTGTTTTTTTTAATTTAGTACCTTAACTTATTCTGTGTTTTGTTAACAGATTGAGATTTTTATAGTTGTGTCCATCTTTTGCAACAGACCTCTACAGAATTTGTCCCCTTCTTTGTGAGCAGCAGGTTGGTGAGCTTTGGTGAGCAGCAGGTTGGATTATTGCAATTCACTCTTCTTATCGCTCACTGATTTTGAGTTAAGGAGCAACTGGTCCAAAACTCACTCTGCGGGGTTGTCACCCGTTCCTCTAAATTCTCTCACATTACCCCTCAACTAAAAAACTCCATTGGCAACCAGTCAGATACAGGGTACAATTCAAAATTGGCATTATTGCATACAAAATTCTCAACCAAGGTCAACCAGATTACCTAAGAGAATTAATCCACCATTATACCTCTTCCAGAAATACAAGGCGAAGTACCCCCAAACCCAAGTTTCTTTAAACCCCTACTTTCGATCATAGAGTTCACAAATCAAACACTTTTCTAATTCCTTCAGTCACTATGCCCCAGTTGTTTGGAACTCTTTCCCCTTTCATGTAAGAAACAGTCCCTCTGTTGCATCTTTTAGGAAGCACCTCAAAACCCACCTCTTCAGCTCTAGTGTCCCAACTTAGTTTTCGTCCCTCCTGGTCACACCAACAATCCTGGATTACTGACCTTGACTCTCCCTATGGTAATGTTTAATTAGCACACTGAGTTCCCCTTTGTGGTGAAGAAATGGCTCTTACAAAGCAGTAGATTAGATATTGTGATATTTGTTTTGCAGTTTTGTGTCCTTTATTTTCTTTACAGTTACTATTATTATTTTCTTGTGATCCAATATGTTTTATTTTGTCATTCTTTTTCTGTTTAGATTATATTTATTGGTTAATTAACATTCTTTTTAATATATTTACATACTCATGTTTATTTGTGTTTTACATTTTTCTGTATATGTCTAGTCAATTTCTATGAATTTGTGGATTGGCCTTTTGCCAACCGTTATGTATTTGTGTATACATTTGCTTTGTTGTAAATATTAGTTATTGTATTTTATTCGATATTTTAGTGCAGTATAACACTTGAGTGTTTTTCACTTAAATTTTAATTATCTATCTATCTTTGTCACTGGCAGAAATCAAACCCACACAGAGGTGACAGCCTTTGCTTAGTCCACTGTTGTAACACAACAAATATGAGTAAAACTCAGAGCTTTTATTTTAAACTTGTATTCAGATGGAAAGCTAGCACAGAACTGATATAAAACAAAATACTTCTGAATCCAGTTATGTAGCTTCCTATTGTTGTCACATAAATTAAACAAGGTTAGAAAACTGCTTAGATGACACATAATGTCCCAGGAAATGGATTTTATGCATGTGAGGGCTTCTACTAGCCTGGATAAATCTCAGTACTTCACTACACCCACTGAGATTTTTACAGTGTCACCATTCCTACCCAAGGTAGTACATTGACCTATTTATGAATTGTCAATAATTTAACAAACATGTGGGTGAAGCTTGGTGAAACCATTAAGGGAAGTATGGTGTGGTCACAGGTGTACATGGAGTATAAAACTCATTAATTAAGAAATGTTTAATTAAAACCCATTTTGTTGGATGGAGGAAGGACTCAGGACTCCTTTCCCAAACAGCGGAATAAGTTAAAAGATAATACACATTTCACTGCTGTGTGAAATTGATATATATATTACCATTAGTACGTATTTCCTTTTTCCAAAATATCATGAACCAGTTTTTGTCAAATAAAGTACATACTCTTGATACATATCAATTCCAACCAAATATTCTTCTCCCTTTTAAGTTGTTAAGGGGTACATGGTTTTGCAGTGGTAATTCATTTGCCTCCCACCTCAACCCCGGACCCCATATGGGAAAGTTGGTAGCCTCTTAACTGATGGTTTACAGTTTATAGTACAGAACCTTGACTATTTGTGTGTACTGGTTTCCTGTGCCCATAAAACTAACCTTCGTAATATGACCTGTACAGTGTTGCAATTATGTTCAAACTCAAATTATATTTAACTTTATATTTCTTAAAACAGAGAAAAGCCCTGTGGAAAAAATCCATACAGAGAAAAGTCATACAAATTTTCGGCATCTGTGAAGAAAAGCCCTACATCAATTTTGAGACTATGGATAAAAACCCTTTTTAGATAGTACAAAGTGTAAACAGAGAACATGTGTGTTCTGAGTGTGCAAGAACATGATAATGAACCAATTTGAATAAATTGATTAGTGGCAATTTGACTGGATTGCCCCAATATTCCGCATCCACCATTTCTCTCTCATTGTGTATGTTTAGAATTTAGAGTGTGGTATTTAAGGGAACACCATTCCTGTGTGGAGAGTTTCATACCCTTAGCACAATGCCCCTTCTTCTGAGAAATGCTTAGAGACTTGGATGATTGTGCTATCCCTGGGATTTGAACTTGAAAGTATTGTGTGTCCTGGGATGCTCATTACCTTAGGCCTTTCTTCCTTAGGTTGTTACTGGGCTATATGTGCACCAGCTACAAGGAGGCTCAAGATTTCATATGAAATCTTTTATGTTGGGAATGGGGTGTCACCTCCTCTGCTTTCCATCTGATCATTATAAACGTACAATTTGGAAACTGCACTAAGTAATTTGCTGTGACCGACACTTTATGAGCCCATGCACTCATTACAGAAAAACAGATGTGTTTTTAGTCACAGCTAAAGTTCAGTATTGAAGCTATAATAAAGTGGCCTGATACTATTGTAAATTAATGGTCACAACTGTATTTCGAAAGTATATGATATTTGCCGGTGTGTATGTGTAACCTACTCCCTGAAGTATTTTTTCCCGAAGTGCAATTGCACGGGTGGGTTGCACAGGTGTGGTGCACTATGTGTAGCGCAATGAAGTGGTTGAATTAGTGCAGGTAATGGCCAGTTAAGCATAACAGGTGTGCTTTGTGTTGTACAAACAAAAATATAAGAAAAAATGCTTTTAGTATTCACGATACAAATAACATATAAAAGAACACATTCATTGCATAACTAATGCCAAGAAAGTAAACAAATTACAATCCAGAGAGAAAAATTAAAAGTTCAATTGACTGTAAAAATCTGGAATGAAACTGTTTGGTGGTACTCCATTTCCAGTTGAGGATTTCACTGGTATGTTTTTTTGTTGTTGTTTTGATCAGTTATCATCTGAAGGTTGAGAAACTGCAATCCAGAGTAATTTTTACTCCAAATTAACACTTGACACAAATTTTTGAATTTGCAGAAGGAAATTCCCAATAGGAGGTAATTTATGTCCGTGGGCTACCTTCTATGGTATAGATACATTCCTGGGAATATACAAATTATGGTTTAAGCCAGTCCCTAAACCCGAGACTGGGAGAAATCTGAGATCTTTCGTTAAATTGACCACTATACAGAGGAAAATTGTGTGGAGGTATATTACAAAAGACCACATATATTGCTCCCTCCTTTGCTGTTGTTATAAAATCATCCCAAGCTACCAGGTTGGTACAAAAAACTTCATTACAAAACATGTAAAAGTTTCACCAATGCAGTGGCCACCTGCATTTCAGATTGTACTGTGTGACTTGAATCGGTCATCATTGAACACCTTACTCTAAATATCTACTCATTACTATTATTATCATTATCATACATTTATATAGCACCTATTCTTAAAAACAAAGCTCTAAGTGCTGTACATAAACAAAAATACTATTATTAATAAAAGAATATAGTAAAATAGTGTAAAAAGTTTAAACATATTAAAAGACTATGTAAAACTAATTCTAAAAAGATGAGTCTTGAGGTGTTTCTTAAAATCCAACAAAGAATCACAGTTCCTAATGTAAGATGGCAGTTTGTTCCACAGGAAGGGTCCAGCATTTTGGAAAGCAGCTTGTCCATATTTTGTGTTTGATAGTTTAGCAGTAAGTAGGTTCCCATCAGATGACCTGAGTGTTCTGCTTGGTGTGTATGGAGAAATTACGTCAGTCAGGTGGGATGGAGCAGTTTGATGAATAGAGTTGAATGTGTGGACCAGGATTTTAAACTCAATTCTCTTAGATATTGGAAGCCAATGAAGGTCAAATCTATGAGTCTTGGAAATAACTCTTGCTGCAAAGTTTTGGATTTTCTGAAGTCTGTTTAGCTGAGCGAGTGGAACACCATATAAGAGGCTGTTTGCATAGTTCAATCGTGATGTGACAAATGCATGAATAAGAGATATTGTTGCGTCTGTGGTCAGATATTTACAAGCCCTGTAAATTGACCGAAGATGAAAGGTGGCAGACTGACATTTTCTTATTATGAAGTCATTCATATTCATATTCTACTATAGTAGAAGGCAACATAGCTACACTTCAGTATTCCAAAACCCAACTTAAGTACCACAATATAAAGCCAGACTCAGGAATTTGAGTGTATTTATTTGCCAAAGAATGACAATAATTATGAGATTACATATCAAAGTTGAGCAGGCAGCAGAAAATAACACACTTTGTTAGATTGCACATTACCCTTTAAGCAATCACTCTGGCTTATTCAAAAAAAGCTTAGTACCAAACCTTAGTGCCTGTATTTACCCATACCATGATAAGAAGTTCAACTTCATAGGCTAAATCAATCAAAACAAATGTAAAAATGAATTAACATTAATGCAGGTTACTAAGGCATTAAAATGAGGTTACCATAGCAGCTTAATCTGATAAAACAAATTAACAATTAGCGGAAATAGTTACATTAGGATAAGGTCATTCTAACCCATTTTATTATCTATCACTTTTCAAGTAATGTTAGAATTGCCTTTAAATATCAAATTCAATCTCAATCAGGACTTCTTAAACTCAGGTGAGGAGAAGGAACCTAACATACAAGATTTCTAAAGTAAGTTAAGACTTGAAGAGAGCCAGTATTGGAACATTCCATCATAAAAATTAAGTAGATTAACTCGTGAATCAAATTAATATTTTTTTCAGTCAGTGGTTCAGTAGAAAATTGCAGAGTAACAAATCAATTAAATGCTATGCAGGTTGGTTGACATATTTTCAATCAATAACTGGAAATGCCATATGGAAAAGGAGACAAGACTTCTATCAATGACATCCAGCTGTTATTCTTTTAAATTCTCTGAAAAGGTGTCAGATGCCACAAATAAATCAATAACATATTTTAACCAAAGGCACTGCATCAATTGTGACAATTTTTTTTGTCAGAGCCTTCAACTTAGTTCAATTCAAGTTGTGTTTTACCAAAGAAAATAATTTCTAAATTTACAAAGTGTAAACTGTTTTATGGGACAATTTACACAGAAAATACACACTATTGATTGAGGTTGTGATAGTTTTCCTAAAATCTGTCTGTTTTTTTGAGAAATTGAGTTCTAAGTATCGAAGGGTGTAGTTTAAAACAATCATGACTTTTCATGACTTACCTTTTCAATTGTTAAGATTGGCAGTTGGAGCAATTGCAATAGCTGTTTAGTTTTTCATCATGATTAAAATACATTTGAAATGAGTCACAGTGTCAACAGCCAACCTTTTCTATAAATACACCCCAGTATCCTAATTAGAAAAAAAAAACTAATATTTTCAACTACCATAGTTAAGCTGTTACGAATATATAGGTTCCCACAGCTTATATTTAGACTTCTACAAGTAGTTGTTTCCACTCTTCAAAATGGAAGGGGGCCATGGTGGTACAATGGTAACACACTTGTCTCCCACCTCTGTGATCAGAGTTCAAATCCCAGCCTGGTGGGAAGCTGGTAGTTGCTTGTCGTTAGTCTACAGTTTACAGTGCAGAACCTTGACCAAATATATGTAATGGTTTCCTCTGCCTGTAAAAGTTACTATCATGATTTGGCCTATGCATATTTTCAAAATGAACGTCAGTTATTTTATTCCAAGGGAAAATAAGTGACAGAAGTGTCCAGAGTTTTGCCAGTACTGCACAAGAATTAGCATGGCATATTTCTTATCTTGCTGAGTTGTAACATTCATGAGTAAAGTCTAAGAACTATTTTTCAGTTGCAAGACTTATATTTTCATGTGTCATGTGTTTTTCAAGTGTCATGTGTTTTGCCAATTTTCCTGCCCATATACAACAGCAGCAGATTCTCAAATCTCAAATTGGGGATGTTATGCCATTACTATCTTCTGTGTATTGTGCTGTAAAGCGAAAATATCGATTGGTTCTGCTGGGAGTTAATTCCACAGCCTTCTGATTACACAGAGAAATAAACAAAAGGCTACCTCTTTAACAAGCTGAACTTAAGGGGATCCCCGGAAGCCTAGGTATTAATGGAACTGATATACGTGAGAATATTACATACTTCCCCCTAATGAAAAAACTATCCTCAAGGCTTACATTACTACTTTATTACACTTCTACTCACTTGGTTTTGACAAGACAAGGGGAAATCTTCAGACTTATGCTTACACAGACTGTACACTATAAAGAGAAATTATCAATTAGTTCTGCTGGGAGTCGATCCCATGGCCTTCTGATTACACACAGAAATAAACACAGAATCCCCTGAAGCCTGAGGCCTGTATTCACAAAGATCCTTATTCTTAGAATTTTTCTTAGAATTGTCGATTTCCCTTATACAAAGATTTTTATTCTTAGAAACACACTTATTCTTATTTTTTTACTAAGAATGGTTATATTCTTAGAACTTTCTAAGAATAAGAATTTGCTATTCACAAAACTCTTATTCTTAGTATAATAATTTGTTTTACATCCAAGACTGGCATATAGTCATATAACTTAAGAAATTTTTTTTTTTATTATTATTATTATAACATAACAGAGTGTTACATGTGAAGTTGCCCATTGTGTGAACTGTACCGCAATGCAGCCTCTTTATATTATTTGAAAAATTTCTAACTTTCTGTTCACATATGCCAAGATCTGTACTCTCAAAGATTCTTAGAATTTGTCTTAGACTTACACTTAATATAAGAAAAATTGTGAGAATTTCATACATTTCTTTTTACTTCTATTCTTAGAATTATTCTTAGCTAAAAATTTCTTTGTGAATAGGTTTTTATTCTAATAGTAAGAAAATTCTTAGCATAGAATTTTTGCTAGACTTCTATGTAATTGTAAGAAAAAATTCTAAGAATCTTTCTGAATACAGGTCTAGGTATTGATAGAAGAAATATGCTTTAGGATATTACAGTATGTATTTGATTTTCACTTCACAACCGTGTCCTTATGGCTGCAAAGAGAGACCTTGAGTCTGGTTAATGTACATTGAAGAATGAACCACCATATAGATCAGTCCCCCACGTCTTCCTTCCAGCTTGTATAGTTTAATACATCTTGTTAGGGGATGTAACAGCAATTCCAAGCATTTTTTATTTTTCCCAGTAAACATTGTTGAGTTTTTGATCATTTGAAAGGAAGAAACCCAAGAATTGGGATTATGAATATTTATTCTACTATTCTTTGACTGTTAATAACATAACATGTGGTATAACATGATGATAACATCTTTTTAGTACAACTTTCGCATTTAGCATATACCTAATAATTACTAATACAATTCAAGATTCTATAACATTGCTGTATCCATAAAATGTTTACATAAGCAGATATAAAACGAAGGAAACAGGGGCTTGGGACACTCTGATAATTACAGGAATACAAATTTTTAATGACATGAGGTTTTGTGAACACCCCATGTTAATGAATAAATATGACACAAGGTTGACAAACAACCGCAAGTTAACAAGGTCATATTTAAAGTAAAGGTCAAAGTGGGCATAGCCCTGCTTCATATATTGTAACTTGGTGAATTACAGAATAAGTTTAAGACTTAAAATGTGGGTAAATATGAAATTAACATGGCATTTATTGGGAAACTAGGAGAAAATATGTGGTGAAGATACACAGAGACACCCAAAGAGCCAAGGAAGTAGACTATAAATGTAGGAGACGTTGGAATGTGGAAGAGACTGGGGATGAGAGGCGAGGTGTAGATTTGATGTATCTCCAGACAGAATCCGATTTCCAGGTTCCATGGTGCATGAAAGGAAATATTTAGGAAAAGGTTAAAAAATGAGAGGTAGGAAAATAAAAAAAAAATTCTTACTTTTGGGGATTGCATGTGGAGCAATTTTTGACAAAGTCGTCAAAAATCTCCTATTATTGCTCATTGCCATCTTTGTGTGGAAACATTTAATAAGCATTCTGAAATATGAGTATAAAAATGTTTATGATGGAATGTATTCAAAACAGTTGCTATTAAATATTTGTAAAACATTTTCTGAGCAAACATTTACAAAACATTGTCAACAAATACTGTGTAAATGTTTAGTGTTTATCAAACATTTCATGATGCATGTTTGAAAAAAAACATTTCATGTTAAAAATGATTCCAGTCATACCTAGTTTCTGAGTTATTTTACAAACATTAAGTAAATGCTTTCAGCCAAAATCTTTGTATAGAGAAAGTTTATAAAACATTTTTCAAACATTACAGTGTGAAGTTTTAATTGGAAACCTTTAGTAAACCATACTAAGATAGGGTTTAAATGGGTTTTAAAAACGTTTTGTAAATATTTAAACCATTTAAAAACTTTTTAAATGTTTACTGAGTAGAGATCACTTTTTTGTTGTTGTTTGTTTTGTCACTAGACTTTCATGAATTGTAGTGTAGCATGATGAATACCCATCTTGAAGGTCATCAGTGGCCTAGCAAGTCTGGGATCTAATCATAGGCTGTCACCTCTGTGTGGGTACAACTTGCACAAGTGGCATGGCTGAGGACCTGTCTCAATATGACCCTGGCTGTTGAATAGGATGTAAAACCACAACTTTATACTTTTGAGTACGCGTCTTGTCCCTGAAGATAAGCAGCAATGGACTACAGTATTACTTGGATTGGCATCTGTTCTATGCCAGGTATGGGATGCATATGACTCGGAATTTGCTTTTGTTGTCAGACTTTTATAAATTTTTGTGCACTACTTGTATCTCTGATGGCTTCCAAGCTTTGTTGTCGGTGACCTACTAGTGGTTTTATGGCTTTCATCTGTAGATCCAAAGCAATTTCCAATGCAAGTTGATTTCATGTGTGTTGAAGTTTTGGTAACATCTCCTACCCAAATACAAGGTAGACAGAACCATAACCAGAGGTAAACCAGCATGTTGGATTAAAACTTGTGACCCTAGCACAGAAAATATGAACCTAGGTGTTTTTATAAATTGCGAATGTGGATGTAGAGTAGAAGAAAACTACTCTGACAGGCTCTTAAATATATTTCCCCATTAGTACACGACCCTGATGTGCTTAATATGCACTGATTAAATATTATGTATAATCCTAAACCTATTTCCATTTGGGATAATAACGTTTATACCTTTTGTATGCATTCAAAGGTCAAATTTTGGGTTTTACCTCCGGTTCAACAGCCAGAATGATATTGGGACAGGTCTTCATGAGTGGCACTTGTGGGAGTTGAAACCCATACAGAGGTGACAGCCTGTGATTAGATGCCACAGCTGCTAAGCCACAGGGCTACTGAATAGCTATTTATATGCATGCAATAACTGTAAGTGATATTGTATTGAAACCGCAAAAGATTTTGCTTTCACTTTATTTTTTTCTCTCCAAACACAATTATGCACAAATATCAATATTTCTATTTACGTAGTATCATTCTTTGTGTGAATGTAGCATTTTATGTTTAAAGCATAATGTGACAGAATTTTGGCCTTTCAGCTGACATCAGTATTGTTCATATGTTATTGATAATTTGGGCCTTCACAAAGGTTTTAGACACAAATGTTACTTATTGGGCTTTCATATGCTCAGGTTCAAGGGCAGATATTCTGACCATATACAGGCAAGTGTTGGAATATTTTGTAAATTGCTTAAACTAGCACAAATATGAGGTTACCTGTCAATTCAATATATTACCAAAGAGAATTGCCGATACAAAAAACCCAAAAGATTTTGGTGTTAATTGGTTGGATACTGACTTAAGGATGCACCTTCATTAAGAAATTAAATTATGGACTACCCCAACAAAAAAGAAACCTTTTATAGGAGGTTATTGGGTTCTTTGTTTTTCAAGAAAGGTGTAGTTTTATGTTATGCATATTCTAATACATGTATAACTCTAGTGAGATTGGCATTTATTTGTCACAGCAGTATAAACATTAAGGTTTTAGGTCAACAGCCAGGGTCATATTTTGACAGGCCACTACAATTGGGAGTTGACCCCTGCTTGCCAAACTAGGACAAATGGTGCAGACTAGAATAAGTCATCTTGTGCCCATTTTTGTAACTAAAGAGCACTCCTAAAACACTGTCTTCCAACAAAGTGGGTTCCCAAAACTTATGGATATATTTTGTAACTAGAACATGATCTAGAGCTTTCCCAATGATCTATGCTGAAGATATTATGGATCTAGATCGTTCCCAAGGATCTATACTGAAACCAGGCCTTAACCCCCTAAAATCTCAGGTAGATCCACCCATTATCTTTTAGAGTACTGTCAACCAGATAGCCAAAATTCTTGAAAATATATTGATATTGGGGATAGGAAAAATTAAAATTAAAATTCATCAATCGTTCAGTGCTGTTAAAGGCACAATAATACAATATCTACTTGAGATTTATGCTGGACAATTAAAAAAAACACTGCGACAGTCCCTAAAAATTTTTTTCGGTGGTTACTTTGGTAATCATCTTTGTAAAATCTTTTGTGACCAAAACTTCAATGAAGAAAACAAATGGTACATCATTACTTAGTGTATTTATTGTTTGATGTCATGCCTAGTATATTTGCTTTGGTTGTATTGTGACAGGTAGTTGGAAGGACAAGAACATCAATGATAACCAACTACCAGCTTTTCAACTTGAGATTGTAGCAGGATTTGAAGTCCAATCTCAGAGGTAGTATGCAACCGTGTTAATAACGTGGCCCCTTACACAAAATGAATGAGAATCATTGATGGCACATAACTATCATTTACTTTTCTACATTATACGTTGTGCCAAACTGAGACATGTACCAAGTTACAGCTCCAATTAGTGGATCTAAAGGTTGCATTAAAAATAAAATTCAAAATTTAGTTGAGAAATATCTTTTAGTTAGATGTACACATCCATGTGTGTTAATGCGGCTTACACTAAAAAAATTAAACATTATAATTATTGACGGAGTATTTTATAAGTACACAGTTTGTAGATGTTGCATGCTGTTAGTGCTTGAGGTTATTTCTGAGAAGAAACAAAATTTGCACATAATCCACCCGCCACCGTAACTAAGACAAGACTCATTTTTCAATTAAAGACCATGGTGAATAAATCTTTTAACAGTGGCCAATGTATAAGAAAGTTTTAGTCATTTGAAGAAATTTCATTATCAAAATTAATTAATTTCCTGCAAAGATAAACAAAGCTTACATGCAAGCAGCATACTAAAGCCACACCAACTAGCCATGCCCATGGATACTACTTTTAGGCTAAGACCGTAAAATGACTAGTTTAAGTACACTCCATGTGTTTCCCTCTGCTTCTATTCTATTCTGTAATTTTGTGGCTAATCTCTGCTAGGCAGACTCTAAGGTGCAACACCAAAATCAAATTTAGCCGTTACCAGGTCCAGTAACATGGAAGTGCTGGATACAGAGTATGCTAAACCTTTTCCTAAAACAGGCAAGAGTTGAGGCAGAACGGACCTCAGCAGGCAAATGATTCCAAAACATAGGAGCATCAAAAGCAAAGCAGTGTAGACAAAAGAGGGCCAAAGTAACTGGGATGACCATTGTGAAGAAACTGGTAAACTATGGCAGTTTTGAAGATACGGAGAAATTTGACAGCATGCTTGACACAAAGCCATAGCAATAGAAGTTATAGGACAGTCATTATAAATCTATATCTTGACTACTAGTCTAGTCTGATATGTAGGTACAAATGAATGTATATTTCAAAAATTGACAAAGTCCTTAATGTACTTAAAGGAGAAGGTTAAAGCTGTGATGTTACATTTAAGAGAGGTAGTGTTGGCTTTGTGGAAAGGCGAAGTGTGAAATGTGTTAAAATAATTAATTCTTGAATTCTTTTTTTTGTACATAAATAGCTTCACTGTTTGAACACCTGCTGGTTAATCAGAGTTCAAAAACATATGCTGTAAACTCACAGAATCCACCCATCACATACATTTGTCTCTCCAACACAGGTGTTTGTCCAGATATGAAATTTTAGGAAGTATGATACATACATATATTTATATTAGTATTGCATGCGGATTAACATTGCTTTATTGTCTGAATAATTCTGGGATGTTATACACATAAATTTTTATAGTGCATGCATGTAAAGTATTCAATGAATATATGACACAATTAAAAATAATTGTGCTAAAATTCTACAATGGTTTGTATTTCATGTTGTATAACATCCACTTTTGTGAATCTTGTACTTTAGAGGATGCTCAACTTTGGGAACCGACCCATGTCCACATATAAATTCCGGCATTATTGGATTTTAGAAATGGATGTCATTTCTACTTCTGGTTTGAATGTAATCTGAGAAAACAATCCAGGACATTTTTGCTGCAAATTCAAAAATTTATGGTGTTTAGATGAATGTTTTTTTAAAAAAATGACTGGTTCGGGTTAGTTGCTTGTTTCATTAAACAGCAAAAGAAGTTTACGATGGTGATGGAGTTTATTTTTAAAACTCATAGGGCAACACAGACTGAAAGAAGTGTCCATATACTGGGATAGGCAGGGCCAGGCTGACCTTTGAACCCCCCTTCATGAATTGACACTAGATAGGGTAACTGATGTGCAGTAGGAAAATTTCTTGAATGATAGAAACAAAAACATCACTTATGAGGATGACCATATAAGTACATGACATTAATATTAGAGTTTTCATCTTCGTGAATGACATATGTGTGGTTCTGCTTTTCTAATTCACCATTTGAAATGAGAAATAAGTGAAATAAATCTATATTTACCAAAAAGGGTGCAAAAGAAGTGGTTATGAAACCAATGACACCAATGAAAATTAAACTTCAATTTCTAACTTTGGATTTCTCCATTATTTGCGTATAGATTTTACTGCAGAAAACAGAAAAAGAAGGCTTTGTATAAATACCTTTCTAATTGCATAATTAAGCTATTTGTAGCATGAAGAAATAAGCAATATTTGTACAAATGTGTAAAGCTTGTTATCTACTGTTAACTGATGGTGTTGCAAATACAAAAGTATATTCTCCATTCTGTATGTCCTGTAATTTTGACCAAATATGGCGCTATATGGATGATATAATCTTCGAAATATGATGATATAATTTCCACTTGTAATTAATGCCTCAACTTGGTACAAAATGCAGAATTGCTGCACAGAAATGTCTGCCATTACGTTTTTACAATATATGGTATTGTAAACATCCGCAAATGCATGTGTGTTGCCTATGACAACCAGTTCATAGTTTGCTGTATCTTGTGTAGTGCAAAGTTGAGGCATATTTAAAGTTATCACAGGGAGCAAGATATGTTGGCGTCACGGTGGTGTAGTGTTAACAGTCTTGTCTCCCACCTCTGAGGTTGTCAGTTCAAACCTAGACTGTATGTGGGAAAGTTGGTAGTTTCTTACCAATGGGTGGCAGTTTACAGTACAGAACCTTGACAAACTTTATGTGCTGGTTTCCTCTGCATGTAAAACTACTCATTGTGATATCACCTATACAGTGTTGAAATCAACGTTAAAACACAAATAAACAAGGCCAAAAGTGTTTTCGGTCTACTAGTGTGAGTGCAAAGCCATCAGAGACACAAGTAAGTAAGTAAGTAAGAAAGTAAGTAAGTAAGAAACACTTATAAAGTTGTGTACTGAAGCGTTCAGTCCAAGGGGGGGAGGGGAACTCATAAAGTACTCAAGGTTAACTGGTAAAAACTTTGGCTTTTATTCATGTTACTGTTAGCATATTAACATATTATACAACAATGGTTACCATACATCAATGTTAATGTTATAATTCGTTAATGTCCAACAATTCTACAGTTATTTACTACTGTGATGTTATATATACACAATCCCCATTTAAGTTGAATTTAAATGAAATATTACTGTATGGGGATATCAATGCTTTAAGAAGTCGTATGTATGAAACTCTGTTGCATTGAAACCATTACTGCTAATCAAAATACTATTATGTCACAGTTACTGTTATACAATAGGCTACAATCTTACAAGCCACACTCCAAGTTATTAATAAAGTAGCTTGGCTATGACAAGGCAGTACTGCCTAAACTTCAATGTGTTTTCTAACAACTTTTTGAAGAAATTGCAATACTTAAATGGCTAAGATTAGTATGTACCTTGTAAACCTATCAGTGACATATTTATCAAATAAATCTAAAGTATTTGATAACAGAAAGGCCTAAAAACATGAATTGCCATAATAGGCATCAACTAAATACAGGCCAATTAACCAAGGGGGCAGTGGTGGGAGGGAATGAAATTCTTTAAAATATTTAACGCACACTGTCAGCAGTGCCCAGCCCAGATCAAAATACCAAGTTTTAACCCAATTTCAAGATATTTAAAGATTTTTTCAGACATCAGGTGATAACCTTGTTCTAAGACCTCATGAATATTCATGAGGGTTAACTACTCAAGGCTTTAATCAAGGACACACATATACACTACCAAATAAAAAGTACCTGCACTGCCCTGTCCTGGTTAAATACTATGAAAACGTTTCAGTGCAAACAACTGACCACACATCTATACACTACCAAGTAAAAAGTACCAACCCCCTCCCAGGACTGAAGTTCTGTGCTACTTTGTCAAACGCAACATAATATACAGTCCAAGGGGGGGAGGGGAACTCATAAAGTACTCAAGGTTAACTGGTAAAAACTTTGGCTTTTATTCATGTTACTGTTAGCATATTAACATATTATACAACAATGGTTACCATACATCAATGTTAATGTTATAATTCGTTAATGTCCAACAATTCTACAGTTATTTACTACTGTGATGTTATATATACACAATCCCCATTTAAGTTGAATTTAAATGAAATATTACTGTATGGGGATATCAATGCTTTAAGAAGTCGTATGTATGAAACTCTGTTGCATTGAAACCATTACTGCTAATCAAAATACTATTATGTCACAGTTACTGTTATACAATAGGCTACAATCTTACAAGCCACACTCCAAGTTATTAATAAAGTAGCTTGGCTATGACAAGGCAGTACTGCCTAAACTTCAATGTGTTTTCTAACAACTTTTTGAAGAAATTGCAATACTTAAATGGCTAAGATTAGTATGTACCTTGTAAACCTATCAGTGACATATTTATCAAATAAATCTAAAGTATTTGATAACAGAAAGGCCTAAAAACATGAATTGCCAAACCCAAGTGGTAGTATGGTAGTACAGTGTTAATGCAAGTTGTTTTGAAAGGTATCAGCTACGACCGCCGCCGCCTTGGGAGTTTTTCGCAAATAAGCCCACACAGCATCTGAACGCCAATGGCCATGGATTTTTATATTTTCCAGGGGTACCTTTAATTCTAAAGCTAAACAAGCTCCACTACGTCTGAAGCAGTGAAAACCATAGTCCTTAGGTTCAAGTCCCATTTTAATGAAAGCCTTTGATAGAGTAGCCCTGACCTTAAAGGTCGTTACTGGAATCTTTTTGCCCCCACTTCCAATTACGAATAAGGGGTCAGAGTCTGTCAATTTTTGAATACAAATCATGGCTTTAAGAGACTTGACAGGACAAATGTCCACAACTGACAACTTAGGTATATGAACAATCCTATATTGAGACGCAAACTGCATTGTTTTAGCACATTTTTGAATTATTTGCAACCCCTTTGAAGTAAATATCACATCTTGAACCACAGGGTGCCTGGTTCTGTCAAACATATTACTGGTTACAGGCACTAAAGAAGCTAGGCGAAAAAACCCAAAGAAAGCTAACAGACAGATACTCTGATATACAACAGCATTAGGCATAGAGCCCAGCACGGAAATCAGGGCTTTTAACATGCCAACCGACAGAATACCTTTAATTTTTGGTTTAAGAGGGTTATGTATTTTTACAGATTTTACTAGTAATAATGTTCTTCTTGCTTGCAAGGCGGTGACACTCCAGTTGTACATCTCAAAGTAATGGCGCAAAGCAGAGAGGTAATTCTGAAGGGAAGCGGCAGATAACGAGGATCTCACCAAAAATTCCAAAAAAGCCACTACTGCCACTTCTTGCCAAGGAACGCTGAGATCCATATATACAGTAAACGCCATGAAGAGATTGAAGGCACTGGCGTAAGCTCTGGCAGTACGAGGAAGCAAACCCAAGGCCGCTCTGTCCACTGCCTGCTGCCACAACCAAGTTACAGGCTGTTTACCTGGAAAAAGACGAAGAAGCAGTATTCTGACAATATACAGGGGTTATTACCCCTAAACCTGAAAGTTAGGGATCATATCCTGAGCATTGGGACGTAACCAAGTACAAGCTTTCAAAAATTGAACTTCTGTCATGTTACAATTAACATAACTATCCCATCTAGATAGTATATCTGCATACTGGTTACATGTACCACGAATATGACTAACTTTAAGTTTTATATTATACTGAGCACACAATAGCCATACAGAGCGTACACACGCCATTAAATAGTTATCCTTAATTTTATGAAAAGTAAAAGCATTTACAACAGCATTATTATCGCACCATATTGTACACTCTTGGTCGTGTAACCTTGGCAGCCATGTACATATTGCTAATAATATATTTGTGGCCTCAAAATGAACTATATTAAAAAACTGCTTCAAAGTGTCAATAATGGGAATACTATACACTTGTCGCTGAAAAATGGCACCCAGATTCCTTAGAGAAGCATCCACAAATATATGATTGCAATGAACAGCCACAGAGGGATGTATCTTAACTGTACCATTAAAATATTCTAAAAATACACAAAACCAGGTAATATCTTTGTGAAAACTGGGTGATAACTTAACATAACCTACCCGAGGGGTACTTCTAAGAGTTTGCAGTATACGATTGGTAAATAGTCGAGCAGGTGGAATACACTTATGTATATACAAAAGATGCCCCAATAGCTTTTGGATCTGCTTTCTAGTAGCTCGTATTTTTCCCAACCATTGGGTACACATTTGTTTAATTTTTTCCAATTTTTCTGCAGGTACAGATAAGGTACCAGCCTTAGCATCAACTATTATACCTAGACACGTAATCTGTGAGCTAGGGGCTTCAACTTTTTTATAATTTATTGGGAGACCTAAATGCTGCAATAAATTGATTAAAGTAGCAAAAGCATCACTTGCACGAGCTGGTAAAGCCGCCCCTATAAGGTCATCCAAGTAGGCCATCACCCAATGGCGTTGTGACGTCATAAGGTAGACGATTGCGTCGGTACAAAACTGGCAGCTAGACGCACCTTGGCGAAATCCGAACGGCATAGCTACGTCTATGTACGTCTGCTGGCGCCAATTCAAACCCAGAAGGTCATAGTCCCCTGGATCAATTCTAAGATTTCTAAATGCCCTTTGTAGATCTACCTTAAACAACAGAGTATCAGGGCCATATTTTCTAATTTTTTCCACTAAATTATCAACGGTAGGATATTTTAACTGAATGTCCATGCCATCGAAGTTATTCAAAGGTACACAGCTATTAACACTACATTCCAGAGGCCAAGAAAGGTCGACAATCACCCTAGTGCCACCATCAGGTTTTGGGCGAGCCATCAATGGCGAAACATGAATTTTTTCAAAGGGTTGCTTTTGAAAGGGCCCAACCATGGCCCCCAGACCAATTTCTTCTGTAAAATACCTGTCTACTCCTTCAGTACTGAATCTAGCTGAAGAATGGTTACTAACATTAGTATTAAACTGAAAAATTTGCCTATCAACTTTCAATGGAAACCCAAACTCTAGGTAATCACACAGAACTTTGATGTCATAATATTGTAAATATCTTCGCCAATTAGTGACTTTGAGACCTGAGGGAACTACAAGTCTGGCTTGTTTATAGTTGGAAGTTGCAGTATTCTTGACCACTGTGTGTGCTTCAATAACCCATGATTTCATATCATTACTATTTAACAATTGTGAACCACTGTATTGAGTGAATTGACATGTATTTAGCAGCAAGACACCAACACTGCGACAATATGCATGTTGTACACTGAAACGCTTTACTGCCTGTATTATGTTGAGTGAAAAGGGGGTCATATCACTATATACAACCTTAGGAGCAGTATTACAAGACAATTGGACATCACCAAATGTCCCAGTGCCCATAATATCATCAACACTAATACTTAAACTAAAATAACTACGACTATATATACATGTGGGAGTATTTTGACCCGGGCCAGGATTAATATAACTAGTGTTATCATGTATACTGCCTGTAAACTCAAACCCAGAACCCTCATGTTCTGAATACGACAACATAGGGTTATATTTTTCTTGTAATCCTCCACCACCAGTACTCTGGAACAATTTTGCATGTACTGAATCGGGATGACTGGCAACAATACAATTGTTATCCTCAAACCCACTGACTTTACATACAAAATTGATGGAGTCACACCATACGCCATTACCCTCAACATCTTGTACCCAAGGCAAGGTCGAGTCATGGACTTGTAACTGTAATTCTGTAGGTCCCGGGGGTCCCACCACACTTACCAAGGTTTCTATAATATCTTTACTGGGAGACATTTGATGGCAATCAGCCTGATACTCAAACTGTTCCCAGCTACATGTACTGTGAGTTCCCTCTTCACTGAAGAGTTCACCACCTATACTCGATATAAGTATTTGTTTATCCAAAATTACAGAAGATTGGAGACCAAGAGCATGACCCCCGGGGCCCACAGAACATGATTCATGACTACATAATTTAATATTATCAGCATTTACCTGTTGCTGGCGGTCATTCTGCCCATTACAGCCAACATATACGCTCTGGCTATCATTATGACAGTTACTATAATTTTTTAATTTTATTTTACATTGCTTGCTACTATCATATTTGTGCCATGTGCCTGCATTGTCAATATAACAACAGGTATCCCAATCCCTGGTGCCCATTTGACACACAAAAACTTTTGCAAAAATATTAAACTGCGAGTTACCCTTATAGGGGAATTCAAAGGCTTCAACATTCAAAGGTACAGGAGGCACTGAAATTTGACAATTTTTATCAGTACTAACAATACCATGCACCCCACTAGGCTTTTTTCTCGCATGAACACTTTTTACTACAAACTCAGCACTACAACTAGTACTAAACACGCTGCCCCGTTTGGGGTTCTTTTTTATCAGCTTTCAACCTAATACACTGACTCCTGGGATGTTCGAACCTACGACCTGTGATTGCATGGCAGTTGCTACAGTAATGCTGGTAGGTGACCCCTTTTTCCACGTGTTCAGACACCTTATCATGTCTACAAGTACCTTTATTGTATAATTTACATAACATAGTTTTTTCTGCAAAAGCAGGTGAAGAATTATTTTCTGGTTGCCAAACTCTCTGGGTATTTCTACCCCTAATTTTTTCAATTTTTTCAACATTAGCCCAATCTACATTTCCTTTCTCCATCTCCTGGAGTATTAGGCCATGCGCACGTTTAGCTGTTGAAAAAGATAACTCAATTGAGTCTTGCATCATACTGACAAAATGTTTCAGCATATTTTTTCGTAATTTTTCATTACTTTCCTCTAACACACTTTGTATATACCCCTGTGACCATTGATATACAGACAAATCATCGTATGTGGGTTGCCGACTGCCCCCCACCACAGTACACTGATCTTGTGGCCACATAATAATTTTTTTCACTCTTTGATAACCAGGCCTGTACCGCCCTGATTTAAAATGCTCAGAATTTTTACCTTTCAGATCCATTCTTGACATCTGATCATATTGGTGTAGCTTTCGCTGCACCTCCATCTGGATCCGATCATCGGATCTGAGTTCATCAAAAGTGGGCAGATGCTGATCACTGGCACCCCTGGGCTCTCGCAAGGAACTGTGGGCAGAGGGAACAGGCGAAATCTCACGCACTCGACCTTCATCTCTGTCCATACGACCCTCCATGGCAGATACTGTTTTCAATAATTTTTCCAGTTTATTTTCTAACACACTAAATTTTTCCTCAGTCGAGTTCCGTTCCACTTCTTGTACAGGCAGACTTTCTTTAACTTCATTCTGCTTGACTTTCTTTCTACCCATGCTGGCAGTGTACGTTATCAACTAAAAAGTCCAGTAAAACCACTTAAATAAAAATCAAAAATGAAATTCTTTAAAATATTTAACGCACACTGTCAGCAGTGCCCAGCCCAGATCAAAATACCAAGTTTTAACCCAATTTCAAGATATTTAAAGATTTTTTCAGACATCAGGTGATAACCTTGTTCTAAGACCTCATGAATATTCATGAGGGTTAACTACTCAAGGCTTTAATCAAGGACACACATATACACTACCAAATAAAAAGTACCTGCACTGCCCTGTCCTGGTTAAATACTATGAAAACGTTTCAGTGCAAACAACTGACCACACATCTATACACTACCAAGTAAAAAGTACCAACCCCCTCCCAGGACTGAAGTTCTGTGCTACTTTGTCAAACGCAACATAATATAAACTCATTCCAGTACTAACGTAGCCCAAGGTGGTGTAACTTCTGTAAAAGACAGATTAAAAGGGTTAGGTTATTTACCAAGATTAAGGTTGTGTATAAATAGCATAACATTACATAACTGAGATGGGGGTCACGGTGGCTAAGTGGTAACACTCTCGCCTTCCACCTCTAAGATCGGAGTTGGAGTCCCGGCCCAACCTCAAGTGGGAAAACTAGTAGCTGCTTGCGGTTGGTCGGCAGTTTACAGTACAAATCCTTGACCAACTGTACGTACTGGTTTCCTCTGCCCATAAAACATAAAACCCCAAATCAATAAATAAATGACAGGAAAATGAATCCTTAATCAGAGGGCTAGATAAAATTCGGGGAAACCTCATGCCTAACCTTTCTTATAATATTTACTCTGTACTTTTAGTTTTCAAGAAGATAAGACAAAAAAGAAAGACACAAAAATGGATCGGCATCAAATGTATAAAGGCAAGGTTTTAATATGTGTATTACTTTTATTGATGGTTTGTGTCCTCCTCCTCACCACAACTGGACATCAGGAAGGCAAAAGTTACCACTCAAAAGAACATGCAACTGATAAGAAAGTCAACAACATTAAAACCCTAACTTATTACTATGAATGGAATAACAAAACAGGAAAGCCATTTCATCCAGAGACTTTGGCACTTGATTCTATCGGGTTTCCATTGACCAACTTTGTCTCAATCACTGATACTATTTTGCATGAATTTATTTTTGTCACAGCAGTAAATACGCTTTATTTCCAACCAGCTTTAGAGGGTATTGCCAACATTCAGAAGCATTTTCCTGAAAAGAATATTATATTCTATGATATTGGACTAATTCCTAAACAAATTGCACAGGTATGTTTTTCACATAAATTTTATGTATAGATTTTTCTCCACAAAGGAGTTTATATCTTTTGATTGCATTGAATTATTTTTTGTTTGTTTTCAAGGTTTTGGATGTATTTTGATGAAAATTTCTGAAAATATTGATTACGGGATAAGGAACAAATGATTTGTTTTTGAAGGTGATCTGGATTAACGTCTGCATCTATGAATTGTATTAAAGGATGATTTATCACTGCAATATTGTTATACTTTTAGTATATCTATATTAACTTCTATAATCAATTGTGAAATTGCGGGGCAACTAAACTTCTATAATTAATTGTTAAATTGCGGGGCAACTAAACACAGACCCCTCCCACACTGGTTTGTATAATATACTTAGGTTTGATATGGATCGCAGCATAATTCTGGATACTATAATTCAGAACAAGGAAACACTGAGATAAAAAATATGATGATTGGTGGATACTTGCGCCCTGTGAGTGCCTTTTAGTTATGCACATTATGGACATTGTGAACTATGATTTTCACAGCATTAAAACTTTCACAAACAAAGGGATTGGAAATAAAAGTCAGTGTCGCATACATACAAGTATATATTTATCATTGTTTATTGTATTTTTTATTGTCATAACATCTGTTTAGTCATTCTGCAGACACCAACTTAATTGACATTGAAAAAAACAAGTAACAGTGTAACATTGGAATAAGAAAACATCTGGCAAAAAATATCAAAAAGTAAATAAACTAGTATTGCATCACTTTATTATTCATCAAAAACCCCAAAATACTAAGGTATAATCTAATCTAATCTAATGTGGACTTTTATAGTGCTTAATCTCCATCACTGGTGGACTCTAAGGCGCATCTAAACATAAAGCAGGGCAGTTAGCGTTAATCAAGGGACATAGCCAGGTCGTACCAAGGAAACACAGATGTGACGGGAGAGGCTATGGTGGGTAGGCTTTTGCAAACAGGTAAGTTTTAAGCTTCTTTCTGAAGGAGGCAACTGATGTATAGGTATACAGCCTAATTGTAAAGAAAGTACCTAATTTCCCCAAAAATGCATTAATTGAGTTAGCTGCAAATATAATTAAAACTTTCAACAAATTAGTCATAAAATGTATCCATGTTAAGAGGCACCAGTGAATATAAAAAACTCAATTTGTAAAATGTCATTTTGCAGCCATTACTGTGTGAATTTTTTTTCTGCTACACCAAAAAGTGATGCTCTGAAAATATTATTTCCTGTTGATATATACAACATATTTATAGGTATCAAATGTTTAGCAAAATTTATTTTGGATTCTTTTGAAATCTTGGATTTTGCCATTTTAGGGGAATATAAACTTATTTTTCTTTTGACTCAAAGATAATATTTGTACACCAACCCCAATAGAGTATATTAAAATTTTGACACCTAGAGGACATTCTGAATCTTCCAAGATATATTCCTATAGATTTGGATTATGTGTTTTTATGTTCTCTTATAATTAAATTAAAATATTTACACTCCAGGTAAATTGTGAAGGATAGAGATCCGTTCATTATTGGAACTTGAGTATTATTGAGTTGAGTTTTTTAAATGTAATTATCCAGTTATTTATCTACAATTTCCCCCCTGATCTTTCCTAAAATGTAGTATTTTTCTCATTTAGTCTACCCACATACAAATAAAAATGTCTTAGTTTTGGAGTTTTTGTGAATACAAACAGACAGGCAAAGTGCACACCCAGGATCATAACTTTCTTGGAGAAGTTATAATGGTTTTATGTTGTTAACATCATATTAAGTTACATATCTATTTGTATGTTTTTCATGAGTAAATTAGCAGACAAAAGTACAGTGTTCACAGTCATATTTCTTCACGGCTTTCACAGAAATTATTACCTCATAATGTAACATAGGCAAATTAACCTTTTGCCAAATTGGCCCCACAAAAATTGCCCCAAATCTGCCGCCTAAAATCTTGGCCCCTGCAAACTTGCTCTCAATTGAAAGCAAAAATAAAGTATAATATAATAAAATACTCTGATACCACTTAATCTACTTCATATGAAAGACTCCAAGGCTGGCATATGTTTATTTATGAATAGTACAGTAACTTTCTGTGGGCCGATTCGACTAGTGTATATTATCTTAGGACCGATTTGGCAGAATTTCTGTCCAGCTCCCATAACTTCTATATATTAATGCTGTGCAATGATGTCTTATCGCTTACAGGTTCAGGGTCTGTGCAATATAGAATTCCGCACATTTCCATTTCACAAATTTCCAAATCATGTGAAAGGAAACTTGAAAAACTATGCATGGAAGTTTATCATCATTCATGTAAGTCAGTCTATTAAAGTGTTACTGGAACTGAATAAAAATAAAAAATTGAGTATAGAGTTGTTAAATATGTTCCATTACCTAGAGAGTGAGAGAAAGAGAATATTTAGTGTAGTACCACTAACATATATGAACTACCTTAAACAGTAAAACTTGAGTACAGAACATTCACAAATATGCAAAATATTTATTGCAGCCAGCCCATACTTAGGCTTATGATTCACAACCATATATTTAGTAATTACCTTAAAGTATTAATACCAAAGGTGAACATTTCAAACACTAAAGAGAGATAATGAGATAAATACTATATTCTAATATGACACAGATGTGTCCATGATTCTGACTGGCCAATAGCGATTTCTAAACCGTCTGAAATTTTGCATCAACATTAACACTGTTCCGCCAACGTACCCATGCATTTCAAATAAAAATTGTTTCCGGTTTCTTTATTTACATTATTTACGGTGCAAAATGTTTGTAAAAAGAGAAAATTTCTTTTAAAAGAAACAATTCTTTCAAAAGAAAAAAAGGAAAAATTTTACGGTATATCTTTGGAGAAAAAAATCATCCCTGTTCAATTGATGGATCAGTCAACATGGCGGAATCCTGTTGTGTTCACTTGGATTATTTTTTTTAATGTTACAAGTGTTCGCGGTGAGTATTGTATTTTAAACAGTCATGTTAAAATAGGCAAATAGCACTCAAAAACCATCTAAACATACAATTTTAGACAGTTTTTTCGTGCTATATTCCTATATTATTGCATAAAAATATTTTAGGGGACTAAATGATACACTAACCTTCCTACTGAGGCAAGGTCTCCTGATGGTAAGGCGAAATGGGCAATTAATTAATACAAAAATATAGGGTCTATTCTGGATAAAATATCTGTTTAAAAACCTATATTATTATATTTATTGTTGATATTCTGACAAAATATAAGTAGACTGGATGTAGTGATGCTTAATAATCCAATCTAATGTAGGCAATTAATTAATACAAAAATATAGGGTCTATTCTGGATAAAATATCTGTTTAAAAACCTATATTATTATATTTATTGTTGATATTCTGACAAAATATAAGTAGACTGGATGTAGTGATGCTTAATAATCCAATCTAATGTAGGTGTTCCACTGGAACTGACCCCTAGAGTCGTAGGGTCGGTTGTGAAAGTCGTAGCATCATAGGAAAAAAGGAGTAAAAATCCTGAGTTGGTTAAGAAATCTCCGACAGGACCTTACACTTACAGACAGGAAGCAATGACTACACAGACAAGACGTAAAGTTGGGGACATTTATTGCATGGTCAGTTGTAGCAGTAGTACGATAAGCCCTACACCCCTAACAGACAAGTTGCATCACAAACAGAGAATCCGTGAAGACAAACAGACAAGCTGGGACCATGTCCATGACCCATTATTAAAGGACTGATTGATTTTGTGGGTTGGTATCTATAGTTAGGATCCAGAATTGGGATCCTAATCACACTATATAAACCCCCATCACCAGGGATTTGCCACTCATTTCACACTGCAAAGATGATAGCAATACATCAAGATAAACTGTTTGACTGAGGGTCCTGTGGTTTTTTATTGAGTTAAATATGTTATTTGTTATCATGATTTTGAGACACAGAAGACAACAGAATCCAGCACAGCCACAGCCCCCAACACATAGAAGGAGGAAGCCACAGAATGGGTTATGCCCTGGATACTGCAAAGACAGGAGAGGGGATGTTCTCTTGGACACTCTTGGACGAGCTAATCACAACTGAAATACCATGTAGCAGAAATTTCAGCAAGATGCAACCAGCCTTTTTTATTTAACTGAAGAAATAATTCACCCCCATCTTAGGAAGTCAGCCACAAATTTCAGGAAGCCTTTGGAAGTCGGTTGAAACTGGCAGTTACATTGAGACACTTATCCACAGGATAAAGCTACACTTCACTGCAGTACCACAGGAGGATCAGAAGAACCACCGTTTGTAAATTTTAAGCCATCTTACAAGAATTTCAACAGGAATTATTGAATTGTCCAACAGATCCTGAAGGTTGAAGAAAGATTGAGGGGAAATTTAGAAAGAGATGGAATGTCCCCCATGCATTAGGTGCACTAGATGGCAAACACTATACTATGAAGAAGCCCAAGAAGTGAGGCAGTGAATATTTCAACTACAAGGGTTAATTCTCCCTGGTACTGTTAGCTCTAGTCGATGCTGATTACAAGTTTCTGTGGGTCAATGTTGGGGCCAGTGAACTGAAGTTTGGGACTACCACCACCAGAACCACTTGGATCTGGGGGGACCAGATCTACACAGATCCTTTTAGGGGACGGCGCTTTTGCCCTTATGCCATGGCTGGTCAAGCCCTACACCAGAAGACAACTGACCAGAGAGGAGAGAATAGCCAACTACCGGATATCCAGGGGCAGGAGGGTGGCCAATGCCTTTGGAATATTAGTAGGAAGGTTCAGGGTGCTGTGGACCACCATGAAGCAGAGGCCAAAAGTTGTGAGAGACATTGTGTTAACATGTGTGGTACTACATAACATGCTGAGAAGCCATCGGGAGAGCAGACAGACCACCCACTCCAGCAGACGACACACAACCACCACAGAATATCCAGGGGGAGCAGGAACAGAATGAGAACTTTAAAAATCCATCAAGGGAGGCCAAACATCAACAAGACCTACTGAAAGACTAACTTCAATAACTTTAGGGCACTGGCTGGGCAGGAGGACAGGATTTAAGACGACTGAGGGGCGAGGATGTTGTCATCTATCAGTCCTTTTTAGGACTACCTATATAATCCAAGAACTTCTAAACTGTGACACAAACATTGAACCCAATTTTCAACCACTGTGATTCAAATCAAAATTTAAAAAAAACATTTGCCCTTCACAAACAAATATTTCAAAAATTAAACACAATCTCATAGAGATTGAAAACCCAAAAAACATTTGCCCTTCACAAACAAATATTTCAAAAATTAAACACAATTTCATAGAGATTGAAAACCCAAGTCCTCAAATGTCAAAGCTCAAACTCTACAAAGACATAAATTTAATTTGTTTAAAATAAAAGAAATTATCTCCCAGACAAAAAGAAAAGTTTTTATTTAATATTGTTGAGTAACTTTGACCCACAAACAAAAAACAATTTCATTAAAAATTTTGAAATTTATAATTCAAAATGACACTCAATCAAGTGTTTGCCATAGGATAACAGACAAGACATAGTCAGTGATAAGTCAGTCTGTCAGTCACCCAATTATCAGTCATGTCATGGAATGTTTCTGTCACGTGAGATGTTGGTTTGTAACACTGTCGTTTTGTCTGTCAGTCCATCCACACATTCATACCACTTTATATTTTTTCTGTTGTCTGTGTTTGATTTTTGGGGGTGCGTGTGTGTGTGTGATTTTTTTTTTTTTTTTTTTGGGGGGGGGGGGTTGTTTTTTGTGTGTGCTTCACTCATTCATTCACACAATTTGTTTTGTGTATTTGGGAGAAGTGTAAGTGGTGGGCAGTGTGCCTTTTCTGTTTTGGGGAGCAACCAGCAGCTGAATAATTGTTTTGGAAAGATTCAGGTGGCCCTTATAAGTGGTTATTGGTATGACTTAATGCAAGCTAATCTGCTTATTTGGGCTGATGCTGCTGGCTGGACTGGCTGGGAGCTTGACTGCTTGTGCTGTAGTATGCTTGGAATCCTTCCAAAGAGACTGTATTCCTGTTGTCCTGATGCAACGAAAGGTTGGTTAATTGTCTTTGCTGGGCTCAAAGTAATAAACATAATTGTTCTGCTAGTTACAGGCTGCTAGTCATCCACAACTAGATAAGATGCTGGCTGTGCCGACACTGATGCTGGCCTATGTGGTTGCTGTACTTTGGCAATCACCATAGTAGGTTGTGGTGCTGCTATCTGAGTAGGCTGTACAACTGGTGCGGAGACTGGTTGAGTATCCAGTATCGTGAGTATGTATTCATGTCCTGCTGTGGCCTGTGTTTCTTCTGAAAGTTGAAATGTGGTGACCTGTTCAGTTGTTGTGACCTGTCTCTTGTGTTCTCTGGCCTTGTACTGTATTCCATGAAGAAGTTTCACTGTCTCTTCCTGAAGGTCCAAAAGTCTCACTTCTCATGTTGTTCAATCTTGGAGTGGAGATAGTTGCAGAACGACTGTCTGGGACTTGGAGTAGGGTCCTGACGTGCACCCAAAATCTGGAAATCATTGACCTCATCTGCTGGAACTGATCTAAAACTGGATCTCTACCAGTGGTGGTGGTGACAGCAGCTGTTCGATGTGAAGGGCTTGTGGTCGACAGTTGATTAGTAACATCTGATGCCATGCCGAATTCCATCTCAGATTCAGTCTTTCGTGAAGTATCTGGAACTGAAGCTGTGGCTGTGGCAGCTGAAGGTCTCAGTGGTAACTTGAACACAGAAGACTTAGACACTCCCCTTCCTTCTGATGTGACCTCGTAGAAAGCTAAGACTGTCCTTTGACCAGGTCTGTCTTTCAGTGCTCTTCACTGAAGCTTGTCCTGACTTCGTCTGAGGGAGCTTACCAGATCTGGTACGTTGAGTATTGAACCACTTCTTGACAGTGTTGACAGATAAGTTTCTGGAAGCAGCTAGTCTCTCCCAAAGTCCGACCTTCCTCTGCTTCTCTTTGAACTTTGCTTCTTCATCAGAATCTCTCAGGAAAATAGACTTCATTTGCCCCTTCTTCTCTCTGGATTGAGTGGATTCTGCGTCAGTATCTGTGTCTGTTCGAGGTCGCTTTTCTGTTCTTTCCTCAGTTTCTTCCATCTGCTAGGTCCCTTCCGTCCTCTCTCTTTTCAACTTCTCTCTCTCCCTTTCCTCCTGTTCTTGCCTCTCCCTTTCCTCTCTCTCTCCCCTCTCTCTTCTTCTTCTCTCTATATGCCAGCAGTATTTCTGAACTCTGGTTGAGATATCTGAAGGTACTTCAATATTTCTCCTTCTGCCCCTTGGCATGATATCAAATTTCATGTACAGCTTCTTCAAAAAACAAAAACTTAAACTTAAAAGTAATCAGAGAACAGATTTTACTCCCAGCCAGTGCAGCGTAGCTCCAAACTTAAGCTAATTTGTGAAACTCAAAAAATAAAAACTTAAAACTCAAAAGGGGCACACCTCTTGTCTCACAACATTCAAAAACCAAATGAATGAAGTGCATGTGCGGACTCGCCCTTTTATAGTCACAGAATTTGAAACCGACAGGCCGTAAGATAAAAAATATTGCGGCCTGTCGGTTACACCTCACGGCTTGTCTGTTACTGTAACAGACCTGTCAGCTGTTCTTTACGGCTTGTCTGTTTCACTTGTCACTTGTCTGTTATAAAAATTCCCGACTCTAAGACCGAGATGTGAAAAGTTTTCCAGGCCAGTCGGGAACATTTACATACTGGCCGGCTAAACTTACCAATTGTATGGTTATTTCTGTTTGTCTTCAAGTACAATCTGGAACTCCATATTTGGGACAAGCCGGATACATGATAAAGACAGCCCTGTTTCATTAAGGCGGGACTGTAACCGAGAGGCCTTTAAGTTAACTGACAATTCTGTTGCTAGGTGGATGAAATTAGGGTGTGTTACAAGGGTCGGCAACGGTCATAGAAATATCAAAAACTGACTCTTCTTGACAAGCCTGGAAAATAGTCAAGGCATGGTCTAGGTCGATGATCCAGGGCAGGTGTGAAAGAGATAAAGTACTAGCCAGGAAAACTTAATTCAAAGAGTTACCTCTTAAGTCAAAGTTTGGATTTATGTCCAATTCAACACCCAGGGTCATATTAGGAGAGGGCCTCAGCATTGTCACTTGTGAGAGACAAACCCACACAGAAGTGACAGCCAGTGATTAGATCCCAAACCTGCTAACAACTAAGCCACCATGGACTTCAAGGCAACTCATGAAAGCTTCCATAAAAGATGTTACTACGCAACTGCTTTCTGAATGAAAGGGGAAGGGGTCAGTTTCAAAGTTTTGTTGCATAATGGATAAATTGTTAGGCAATTCATGAACTTTATAGTCTACAGAAAGAATCTGAAGCAACTGCTTCGGGTATTTTGTGACCAAGTATATAGATAGATTATATCACTGCTACCCTAAGGTCACGGTTCCAGTGGAGTTTTTTGTTTAAATTGTGAAATAATGCAAGGAAAAAGTTATTGATTAACACCCTGTTCAACTGCCAGGGTCATACTGAAACAGGTCCTCCTTGTTATTTGTGGGGATCGAATCTAAAAATGTGGAAAAACCTAGAAAATAGTTACTACGTGGTAGAATAAATTTTGGACATGCCAGAGTTTCTAAAACGTGATATCTCTGAGCCAGGCAAACAGGGAATTGCAGTGGTCCCAGACAGGTGTCTTGAGTTCTATCAAGTTGCAAATCCAATAGAGATCTCTGACATAGATTCAAGTTGACTTAGTAACTTGAGACACGTAATAAGACGGAGCCATGTTAGGCCAAACACTTGGCATAAAAGGATAGTGCAACACGGATTTAGTGGATATTGGATGACTTATTTTTGTAAAGATATGGCACTTTTATAATTTAGTAAGTAAGTAGTTATAAGTTAAACAAGTTTATAACAGGAAAACAAATATAAAAATATACCATAAATGAAGATAAAAATACTACAAGTGTGTAGTCTAAAATGACATTGTTAAACTGCACAAATGGTACATGTAATTCATGCAGAATATTCTAATTTCTGAATTGCTACACCCAAGTCTAATACCTAGCTAGTCTCATCCCTTCCAAATAAGAAATAGTCCCCCTGTCCGTTCCTTCAGGAAACATCTAAAAGCTCACCTTTTTAACTCTAGCTTCCTCACTTAGTCTCCTTCCCTTTGGTCATGGCCATAGCTCCACACTTCGGACATTACCTTGCCCCTTGACTATCCTAATGATTAATTAATTTTGTTAACTTAACGAACTGAGTTCCCCACTCTGGGCATGATGTTGCTTCAACAAAACAGCAGATTACATTAATTTTGGAATGTTTATTGCACTTACCACTTATATTGTTATGTCGCAATAATTCACAGAAGACTTAGACTAATATAAAAAATAATTTTACCACAATTTTCTGATCTCATTTGTGGATATAAGTAAGGATACATTAACTTTTGCGGTACCATGTCACTTCTGTGCTGAATTATGCTCCTGAGATAATTTGCAAAAAAAAGTGGCTAAGAAATCACCTACATAATTATAAACAGTGACTTATAAGCCCATGTAGGGCTGGGTACGTTTAAATTATTGCAATATGGATTATAATATGTATATACCGGTATGTACAAGTGAATATAATAAATAAACTTTCTATCTATAAAGGCTTCAAATATGACTCCTTCTTCCCATTAAACTGTACCAGGAATCTACATCTAAACAAAGACACTTGATGAAAATGATAATTTTAAAGAATTGAAACACTTTATCAACATATCAAGATTTAAATTGAAAAGTTTTAAAAATATCCACTTTGTCATTAAAAATATAAAACTAAACATTTGTTTATTTCAGGATGTACTGAAACAGCATCCAGGTGTGTACTGGGTGGATTCTTCTGTTAGATTTAAGACAAATAAGATGGATACCATCTTCAAAAAGGTCCAAGAAGCAGGAGGGATAGGACTGTCTGTACAAACACACCATTCTAACTTTGCAGTTATGATGGAGGAAATGGCAAACTATTTAATAACAGACACTGAGAAGCAGAAATCAACACTGCAATTTGGAGCCACAATTATGCTGATTTACAGGACTAAGGAAGTGTATGAACACATTATCAAATGGGGTGTGTTGTGTTCACTCCAAGAAAAGTGTATTGGTAAAGGCACTATGTACTGCAAATTTGGCAGGCCCAAAAATTCCATATGGGCCCACTGTTCTCGATTTGATCAAACTGCTGTCAACATATTGTGTTCCAATTACTTCGGGTTTACTGAAGAAAGATATACATCTAATGAAACAGGTTTTGATGTGAAAAGGCATTCATCTGGACATCAGATTCCAATTTCTTGTTAAAAGCAAATAAAATAAAACTATTTAAATTTAAATTGGTCAAATGTCACAGGAGTTAAAAGGGAATGGAAAGAAGGCCAGTGTAATGGGATTTCTTGTCTTTCCAGACATTCTTAGTAAAATTAAAAGAGTGAAGTAAAATTTAAAAGTTTATAATGAGTAAAAAAAAATCAATACTTTAGACTATGATTGTGTATTTTGTCTTCTTCAACAAGAGGACCTAATTTCCTTTAGCTCTCTAACACTTTGCTTCAGTAACAAGTAAAATTAGTCCATACTTACTAAAGAGAATGCAAACATCAGTTACAGGAACCAATGACACACCATAAGCTCTGCAAAAAATCGTTTTTCTTTACGTTTATGGCATATAAAGTGCTCAACATATATCTAAATTAAAACCAGTGAATATTTTTATTCTGAAAATTGATCACATCCATCATATTTACACACTTTGTAGATGTGTATGATCTAGAGACATATTAAAAAGAGATTTAGAGAAAAAAATATGAAACTTAATATTTTTGAACACAATCTTTGATCTATGTAGTTTCTGCTGTTTTTGGTGGTCAAGGTTGGATTTTTTAAACATTTGTACTTATGATCAGTTTGGATGTTGTTTCATTCGTAATACCTCAGTTCAAGTAAAGTTTTTGTTGATTACGTGGCTGTAATATATTTTATTTTAATCTTGTGAGAGGAGAGGCATTAAATTGCCATACATAGCGTTACTGTGGACATTGGGATCTTATTGTAGTCCAAAAATTGATATCAGTTGAAGGCACAAATATAGTTCTAATACCATAAGGTCACCATTTAATGCTCATCAGCATTTTTCAGATCTAAATATTGTTTTTTTTTCCATTATTATACTTTTTTATATACTTTTCAGCAAAATAGTACAAAAGTTTCATGTATAGCAGATAGCTGTCAATGCAGATTATTAAACTACTGGCAACTGCCGTTATTTCACATTGTTAAGTCACATTAAATCACATTAAAAGTACATTTATACCATAAATTTTCCTGCTTCATTACATTTCATTTACTTTTTACCTGCTTATATCTCTTCATTTAATCATAGCTTGTTGTTAAAGGTTTGAAGTGGGAGGACAGGAAGGCGGCCATCTTTGCTACTACCAAGGTTAACCATCTCAAGCTCTTGTCCAATCAGGTCCACCTGGTCAATTGGGGATTTTAATCCAATCATAAAAATGACACTTGTTGACCCAGTTTATCCCTATAAAAAGGCTAACTTTGGGGTGTTTCTTCCTGGTTTACTTTCTCGCTAAGGAGACAGCACATCTAAGAGCATTGCTGAGTCCTACAACTGACAAGATGCCTAGATGTGCACAAGGAGGGTGAGGTTTATTTGTCAACTTGGGGTAAAGGGGGAAATTTGAAAGTCAAAATTGAAGTCAAATTCGTAGGTGCAAATTTAATTATTATTCTTAGCATGATTTAGGGAATTAAAGGGAGGGAATTGGCCAGCCCAGTTATACTGGGTTGTATATATTTGTACATAGTATTTGTTAGATTGTTGATCTTATAATAAATTAAATAATGTGGGTTAAACTTGGTTTTTCAAGGAAATTATTCCAATTGGGAATATTGGAAATAGACAATTTATTGTGTTCATATCTTGGTATTTTTTAAAATAATTTTAGTGAGTCCTCATTTTACAACAGAATAATGAACACAGCATTAATATAAGTATTTCATATAAAAGTTTTTTGGGTGTGCTGTTATCAGTTTATAGCGCCCTCTGGTAGACCTGTAAAGTTGTAGTGCTGCTTATCTACTTCAAGTTATTGGAACATTTCAACTTCTCTATACATATCTCTGGACTGTTGTTTATGAGCTGGGGTACCAGCCTGCCATGTCACGTGCAACTCTTGTGTTATTATATTATTTCGCCTTAGGGCTATATTGACTATTACATCTTCATGTGGACGTTACTTCCAAACTGTTAGATGCTGAATATAGTTGAACATTATGACTTATCAGTCTTAGTAGTCTTATCAGGACATAACTGTGTATTCATTATATTAGTCTCTGCTTTTGCAGGGAGTTATTTTACATATGGACTGATATTATCAATATGTTTACTCTTGTTTATGATATCACAAAGAATTTTAGATGTAATAAATTTTAATAACCCAATTTCATTGTCATTGCTTTTGGGGGACTTGGGGAATGTTAATATAAGTATTTCATATAAAAAACTTTAGCTACATTTTGCAAGAAGTATTTTCCAGAAGTTAAACAAAGTTGAATCAATGTTACATTAACTTGACATTTTACAAATCTAAATCTTTAAGTCAAGTTCTTAGACTGCCAAGAAAGTTTATTTGACATACAAAACTACAAAGTTTATGACACGCATAACAGTATTTTTCTTACAGGGAATCCCTAATAAAATGTCGAGAACAGTATAATCTAGTTTTACGTAAAATGCCTCAAATATTAGTTCTTTCACATGCATCCAGAGAGGACTGACAACATCACAGTAATAGAAAAAATGTTCAATCGAGTCTATGCACTGACAGGCATCTCATAGTTTGGATTCTACTTGTCCCCATAAAAACAAGTTATAGTTGCAGTTGACATATCGATTTATTATGGAATACTGAAAACTTTGAAATTTAGGTTCTTGACTGATACAGTTTGGTACTCTAAAAAGCTGAGTCCAGTCAAAGCTTTCTAAAAAGAGATAGTATTTTATCCACTTGTTGGCATAAGTTTTGCAAAGTAAAATAGCCATATATGTCTCTTGCTTTTAAGTGAGAAATATTTTTAAGGTGGGTTATCTCTTGTTTTAAAAAGTTGTTGGGTATGTTATGAGCCCTAATTAAAAGTTTCCACTTTTGGGGAATCACACATATTAGGGAATTTTAGAACAATGTCAAGATATTATAGTTCATTTTTTGTCTCAAGGAGATCTTTTGACATAAAGTCACCATCTACGATACTATCTGCTATCTTTATAATGTTGGAAAAGAAGAACGGGTGGACTACTGAGTGCATTATAGTCCGGATAATATCTATAAATAATCACACTAATTGGTTGATGCCAGTGGGTCCAGGGTGTGCAATTTGGGTATCCAACACAACCCAGTGCGCTTTCATATGGAAGTGTTGGATGATTCAAATTTTGGTGTACATCACTTCTAGCAAAAAAAACTACATGTAACTGTGATTGTGTCCATCATTCTAGGAATGGTGTGAAATTGGTATTGGGTGTCCATCCTTTTGGTGAGGAGCTATATGTTCTCATGTCCTTAACTAAATGCCCTAGATATTTATCAGTACATATTGCATTCAGTGCATGAAATGTGGTTTGATGGCATTTATTGATACTCATGCTGTTGTACTCACCTGTCTATAATTCTAATTCTAATTGGACTTTTATAATCTTATTTTATAAGCTTAATCGCCCCTGTTCAAAGGGGACTCTAAGGCGCAACAAAAACAAAAACAGTCAACCAATTTCAATATCCAGGGACAGCAAAGAGTCCAAGCACCATGGAGAATGCCTGGGGTAAGTAAGACTAAGGAGCGTATGCCTTGGTGTAAAGGTAGGTTTTGAGGTGTTTCTGAAGGAAGCCAGAGAGGAGGACGCACAAATCTCTTCAGGAAGAGCATTCCAAACAGTGGGAGCATCAAAAGCAAAACTATAACCAAACTGTTTGATAGATTTGTGGACTGAGAGTTGAAACTTGGGAATGACAAGGAAATTACCATCACTCTGACTGCGCCTGGTACTGTATGGTTCATCCATAAATAGATAAGCATAATTTGGTGCTAGTGATGTGCCCATGGAAATACTAGGTCGTAATAATTTGGCCTCATTTTTGAGGGTGTCCGGGGATTCATCATCCTCAATACTAGATATTGTGCTGTGGATGTTGTTCAATGTCCCATCTGATATCCCTGTGGTTGGGATGGGTTTGTCACAACCACTTGGGCGTTCTGGGGTGGCGTTGACTAGGTACATGGCGTTACAGAAATCAGTGTGACTAGCAGTTGGTGAAGGAGCACTCATAGTGAAAATACTAATAAAATCTGCTTCCTGCTGATAGACAGACTGGGCTGAATAAAATATATTACTGCTCGATACAATTGACTCTAGGCTAATTGTGTTCGATTGGTTTTTTAGTTGAGCAGTCTCATCACAGGCAATCATTGCAATCAAATTCAGAATGTTTTCGATACCAAAATGGCAAAAATGATGTAATGTAAGATAAGGTCTGGTAGTATAAAATGAGGTACAACTATAACAAACTCAATAGCAATAAAAGTGAAAGTACTGGAAAGTAGGGATGTAAATTGTATTATGCAAGACATAGAAATTGTGGGTTAAATGCAGAATCTGGTACTGTTTTATTCAGTTCAATCTTTTAGCTGTTTAGCCTACTTATACTACTTTAAAATTGAAAACATGAATGTCTCAGAAATTAATATTTAAGCTTTTTAGGGGACATATTACAATAAACTGACCTTAAAAACTTTCAAGATATTTTCATTACTTCATAAAATGAAAAGAAAGGGGTTATTCCTTTTAAAAAACTATTTTTAAACAATGATTTAGTTTAATATCTTTCTTTCTAAAAAAGGAAATTGTCATATATTTTTGTTAGAAAATGGTTTTCAGTGGTGAAACAGTTTGCAAAAACAAAGACTTCACTAGAAATTTTATCAGACGTTTGTATAAAATTGTTATACCACTTACACCACTTTAGTATATACATTTTCAAATCATGAAAAGGACACTTTATATAAAGGAGCTTTAGATCTAAAACGTAAATTTTCATATAAGACTACATTTTCACATTGTAAGTAGGACACTATATATAGAGGAGCTATAGATTTAAACATTTTAAATCATGAAAAAGACACTTTATATACATCAGTTTTATATAACTAAGGATACTTTATACATTTTCATATCATGAAAAAGGTATTTTATATAAAGGAGTTGTAGATCAGTTTTTGTCTATTATTTCATTACTAGCAGTACTACTTTATAATACATCTTAAACTTCTTCTAGAAGCTTGCGCAGCATGTTTTGTCTTGTCCACATGGCAGGGTGCAACAGTCTTCCATCATCCAAGGACAGACCAACCCCTCAGTACTTGTTTCCAAGGTTTGTTTCAATCAATGTTTATTTTGCTGTTGCTTTTAAACAATCGTTAAGGTCTTGGTTTTGTGTAAATTTTACATACAAAGTCGTACGCATGTAGTTATCACTCACTGATTTCCATGCTTTATAATTAAAGATCTTAATTTTCTTGCCAAGTTGTTTTTCATCAACAGCATCAGTAGTGTTCAAAATAGCCTCAACAGCTGCTTCTTCATGGAAATATTTCTCCTTTTTGAACATTAGGAACTGTTTACTGGATGGAAAGACTAATTGATCTTGCTTGAAGGCACATTTTTTATGATTGGAGAAGGCAGAATGTTATGTAAAAGATGCTACAATGTTGTCATGAGACAATGTTGCAAGTACTGATGGTTTTAATTTGACAGAGAGTTTCTTCCAATCTTTTGTGCTGAATAGTTTATTTCATTTAAGAGTAGCTTGTCCACAATCAGCTTTGCTTTATTGTTTGGTAATTTATAAGCTGCTTGAAGAATGGGAGTAAAGACCTTGTGTCTTTTTATGATTTCTTCTGTTAAGTTCTCTACAACTGTTACTCCTCTTTGTCTGAATGTACCACGCTCAGCAAGCAGTCTCTACTTGGTTTTGAAATGAGACAGCTTTACTTATATTGGACAAAAATTATTCCTGGGGTTGCCAATTTGATTGGCTCTTTCAATGTCACAATCAGTGAGAGGAATTTTTAATTTTAAGCACAAGTTGAGAATTGTCTATTCATTATCTTCTTGTTCATTATTGAGAATAAAAGATCTTTTAATTCTTAATTGGAATTAATTTAGATTTCATTGTCTGGATTGAGCTTCTAATTTGAGAATGTTTTCTTCTAATTCAAAATTCCTTTCATCTAATTTTTCTATATTTTTTGTTAGATGGCATATTGTTCTTCTATATCTGCCACTTAAGCTTTCAAAGTAACGATTTTATCAAGCTTTTCAGAGGTGAAATTTAAATAGGTCTTTACATCTGCTAGCTCATCTGTAAGAGACTGGAGGTATTCTTTCAACATGATACATATACCAGCTGAAGTAATATCTCCTTCTGGAGAATCTGGTTTTAAGTACTTTTTTGAGACATGTTCATCTTTTTTTAGCTTAGGTGCAAGAAGATATCTAACTTGAGAAAAAATCCAAACTTTTTGTTTATAACCACAATATGAAAACAGTACCAGTCTGACATCAAGAAATAGTTCACTTTCAGTACAACTTTACTAAGTGAAGATATATCACATAGAACCCATTCAAGAACAAAACAATAGAGACAACAGAGACAGACCTATAATTTTTGAAAACTTCTAAGCCAGAAATTTAGGGGGATTTGTCAATGGTAGCAACTTGGCTGGTAGTGTAACACATCGCCTGATTTTTGTGGATTGTCCCGATTGTCCTGAAGTTTTGCTCAAAGGAATTCAGATTTGGCCTGTAGATCGTTCTGAATACTAAGGTGGGTACTTTCAGTAGCATGAGGTTTTCTATAAGCAGATTGGAAAGTGGTCATGAGGCCAGCTTCATCAAGGTAAGTTTGTAGCTGCTGATACCCTTTCAAGTATCTTTGAAATAAAGTTAAGATTAGAGACAGGCCTGTAAATTTTGAAAACTTCTTTGTCTAAGGATGATATTTTGATGATTAAGGTAACATGGGCCTGTTTGAAGAAGTTAGGACACTTACCATGTTCAAGGGAGGTATTAATTATTGAGTGTTGTTGGTTATGAGGATGTCCAGATAAACAAGGACAAGAAAAGTGGGCCAAGGGTCAAGAAAACATGATTTACTTGGAGAGCTTATAATGATTTTGGTAACTTGATCCTTGGTTACAGTAGGGAAAGTGTAAAACATGGGGGAAGAGAGTACGGAGTGATGTGTTGAGAACTCAGGAAAGCAGGGAAAGTTGAGCGGATTTTTTATTTTTTTTTTGTGAAGAACTCCACAAATCTGTCAGCCAGAAACTTAGAGGGATTTATCGATGGGTGCAACTTGGCTGGTAGTGTAACACATCGCCTGATTTTTATGGGTTGTCCCGATTGTCCTGAAGTTTTGCTCAAAGGAATTCAGATTTGGCCTGCATGCAGACTATATTGTACTGGTGGACTTTCTGCATGCATTGGGATCTATTGAAAGTAGATATGTTTCTGCAACAGATGCATTTCAACAAATGCTTTGTCTATTTTACTGCTTTAAGGGTTATGTCAACCCATCCTGGAATGAACTTCACCTTGGCATGTTCGATATGAGGTGGTGCATGTTTGTTGGCAGGGTCAACAAGGTAGAGTGATATTGTGTGTGCAGACTATTGGCTTCCTTGGACAGATTGATGAGTAGTATAGCAGCAAGGAGATCAGTTTTTATTTTATCTTTATGAACTTTATGGTATTTGCAGAAGGTAACAGTAGCTTTAGTTTGGATCTAGGTGTTGAGGGATTTACGGTGAAACTAATTGAAAAATGGTCAAAAAAGTGGTATGGACATCAGAAGTATTGTCATTATTAAAACCAGGTCAAAGGTATGTCCATGAATAAGAGTCAGGAAGTTACCTTTCTGTTTTAGATCAAATGAGTCAATCAGAGAAGGGACTTTAATTTATTTATTTGGGGTTTTACGTTGCTTTCAACACTGTATAGGTCATATTACGACGGGTAGTTGGAAGGGCAGAGGAAACCAGTACATACAGTTCATCAGGGTTCTGTACTGTAAACTGCCGACCAACGGCAAGCAACTACCAGCTTTTCCACTTGAGGCCGTGCCGGGAACCGAACCCCAGCCTCAGAGGTGGGAGGCCAGAGTGTTACCACTCTGCCACCATGACCCCTAGAAGGGATTTTAAACTCAGGCATGTTGTTTCAAGGTAAAAATTGAAATTACCAAAGATCACCAAATTTTCAGTGATGTGATGAATATCCTCCAAATGTGACTGAAACTGTTTGAAAAATTTTGGAGTACTGGAGGATGGTGGTCTGTATATATTCAGAAAGTGAAAAGATTCCTTGTGTTAGGATATTTTGATGAGGGAATTTTCAAAGGTGATGCAGGTCTTTGTAGGAACAGCTGAAGGATCCAATTCATTTTTGACAAAAAACCCAGGCCTCCATTGCAGCAAACTTTGCATGGCTGTTGGTAAAGATTATAACTTGGTGGGGTAATTTTGCACAGATTAGCACTCATAGTGTCAGGTCTGATCCAAGTCTCTGACATGGCAAAGAGATCAGTATCATTCTCATAAAATATTTTAATGGCAGGGTATTTCCTGTGCATTGATCTGATATTTGCATAGGTGACCTTGAGACACTTAGATGGTTCTGAGTTTGGGTTTATATCATCAGCAAGCAGGAGTAGGATGAAAAGGCAAAAAAAGTGATAGAGCTGGTGGAATTGAGGATTAGATAATGAAATGTAAACAGAAGGTGGTGGTGGGGGGTTGAAAGGGCAGGAGATTGAATGCTTGAGTTAATGTGGTGCTGGTATGCAGTAATGACTGGTTGGATTGCCAGTAGACATTTCTCAACTTTGGAGGATTCCCCCACCTAGGTAGTTAGTTTTAACTCATTTGCATACACTGTTTATGATGTAAAGTGGAGATTCTCCTGGTCACTTTGATAAACACCCAGGTACAAATTATGGTAATTTGCAAGAGCACATGTCCTCGAAATTGAAATGACCTTTGCTGTTGACACAGGAGAGAATTCTTAGAGCATGTCTATGCAAATTGTGTTGTTTAACAATAACTATTAAACCCATATCAAAATATTAAATGAAAGCCATAACCTGAAACCACCAGATTAGTGACCTGCTTAATTTTTCTTAGATGCAATAATTCCATGAATTTTCTTAATTTCATTGACATTTTTTTTCAATTTGTATATTTAACTTTATGGTGTGTCACAGACACATCACTTTTATAGAGTAATATTGAATGATATGTCTGGTGAAACTCACTGATGAAACCCATTCCTTGTCAAATTTGTTATCCTCACAAAGTCTCTTTGTGAAAAAATATATTAGTCTTTTACACTTGGCGTTTTACACTTAACAGAATTTTATAATGAAAGGATTTTGGGGTTAAGTATTTATGTTGTCATAAAATTTGGTCACAAAAATTATTAGTCAAGCTATATAGGATAATGTTTACAGTGAAAAGTACTGGTTCTTGTCTGCTGCTTAACCACTCCATTTACCAAACTGGTGAATGCGTGTTTAATCAACCGAGCTTTAACTGGTACAGATTCTAATCTAACTAGTGTGTAGTGTTTTAGTGATGCTTTCTTTTGCTCTGGGGTGAAAAATATTGCAACATTTATGTCATAATAAAAAAGAGAAAAGTAAGCAAAATTTTGTGGTCAATATTTTTGCATTTCATCAACTGCCTCATATATATTCAAGACATGAACATGTTTAAGGGATTTTCAGCAGTGGAATTATATAGCCTCCAACAGGTTAGCTTACTTTTGTTTGTTGCTCCTTGTATTGCCAAACTGTTTTTGACTTGAAAAATGTCACTCCATAAAATGCCATTTTTAATTTAAATGACCCTATTTTCATATATAAACCTTTTCAATGAAAATATACCTTTACATCTCTGTTGCAGTAACAGATACACTGTTTGCATTTAATGGGAACAAATATATGTCCTAAGGTTGCTATTCAAACTTTAACCATTTACAATATCATGTCATCCACCTTCTGCATTATTGGTTTGGATTTTACTCATGTCTGGCATATAAAAGATATGTATATACATTTTTATTTCACTCTCAATCATACCTTCAAGGATGGAACGAAAGAATATAAAGTTTTCAGGAGGGGAATTTGCACTATATATTGAAGCAAAGACTACTGTTGTGAATAAGTGGGATGTCATTTGGAGGTATATGTACGAACATGATAATGACAGATTGCCACCACAACTGAAAACAAAAGTTGGAGAGTTATTGGGAGGAAAAGCATCTGAATGTCAGAAGACATATTTAAAAAATCGCTTGAAAGCACTTTCCAAGAAAACAAGGTATGTATAGATTTTGTTTCTTCTCCTCATATTCTTTTTGGTCAATATTTGGCAATATCCACTTGTCTAATGCCAAACTATTCATGTTACATTCTGTCATAAAAGTGATATATATCCTTGTGATAAGAGAATATTTCTCCAACATGGCAGCTGAACACACTTAAGAATAGAGCCAGGCTTAAAGATTACACCATGATTTACCACCCCTACACCCCCTACCAATGTTCCTACCAAGTATCAACTCCCTGCACTTTATGATATCAGAGATATGGCCTGTATAAAATTTTGATGGTCAAGGTAACTACAGCAAGGTCAAAGGTCAAATCCAGGTCACACCATGATGTTGCACACCTACACCCTCTAAGCTATGTCCCCATCAAGCAACCACTTCATAAAACTTACAGTTCCTGCAATATAGCGTTGAGAAAATGATCAAACTCAAGGTTACCACAGCAAGGTGAAATATGAAATCATCTTCACACTATGACCTTGCAAACTTACACATCAAACCAATATCCCTACCAAGTAATAAACTTCCTACTGACTGAGATACAGAAACTTTTTGCTGCTGCCCTCACCTCTATCTGGATGCTATGGGTAAAGTAATACCTGCACAGAAAGTCTGATGATGATGCAGATCATATATGTCATCAATCATAATATCTGGTGACACAAATATTGGCAACCACATTACATTAATCAAGACATTTTTACCTCAAACCCTGTGTGTGCATTTATATACATGCCATAACCTTGTAAACTATTCTTGCATAAGTTAACCCCAAAATTTACACACATGTTTGTTTAAGAAAATACCAAATATCCCCAAAATTTCCAAAATCATGTCACAAATTATTTATTTGGCTATTGTCTAGTCAAAAATTGGTAAGCTATCTAATTCCTAAATTGTAAAATGTCATTGCCTTGGTTTTTATAATGAAACCATATCATAAGGCAGAATATTATTAGGGATGACCACTTTCTAACACTATTTCTTAATTTATAATAGAATGAATACAGAAGTCCAGGACATGGAGACAATAAATGTTTATAAAGGAAACAACCTAAGTGCCTCTCAGCTGAAAAAGAAAATGGAAAGTGTGAAAAGGCAAGAAGAATACTTCCAGTTCAAGTTTGAGAGTGATGTGGATGAAATGAAGCTGCTGGATGTTGAATGGTAATCTGTGATATGCACTAATTTTCAAATATTTGATCAGGGAACACTTCTGCAGCAATTTTACCTTTACATGCTTGTCTGCATTGTAAAGTGTCACTAATTTTTAAATGGTAAATGACAATTTTACCCAAATACAGATTAATATTTGTCCCAATGTATATATATTTGTGATAAATTTGCATTGCTCAAAATTCTTACATTAGTTTGTCATTTTTCAGTGATAAACTTGAGTATATCACATCAGGTTTGTGATCCTGATTTGTTTCATTCATAACCATAATGTATATTTTTTCGAAAACAAAATTTTTTCTCAACTTTTTCTCATTTATATTCAGTAGTTCAACTGGTATACATGAAACAAGAGACAATGAATCTGACAAACAGATGGATGAACCAGGCACAGAAAGGTAAATTGAGGTTACTGATTTGTTTGAACTACAGTCACATCGAAACTATAGTTTCACCAGTAATAATTGTGTATTAGGTTTACCTTTTACCTTGGCCTATCACTTTCTTATATACATTAACTAATAAAATGTAACACATATTGTTTTTCATATGATGAAAACATAATAACATAAAGTATTTTTAGGAAGAAAAAAGTGACATTACCTACCAAAGAAGATGAAAACGATGAAGAAATAACAAAGGAAACATCTATTGAAACAGATAAAACTCCAAGTATAGCAGCTACAAGTTCTGCCAGGTTTGTATTACAGTTTGGTTTAGCAGCAGAGTTTACAACGGCATATATGACCGTATCTGTGAAAAAATAAGTTCCAATTTTATGGCCACAAGCTCAAATCAAAATCAATCAACATATTACTTATCATTTCTTGATATGACATAAGTGGTAACAAAAGACAATAACCTTGACTTTAACCAAAGTTTGTCCTGGTTAAATATAATTAAATTGAGTAAATATAGGTTTTTATAATGTTCAAAGATACCCAAAACACAAATATTGTTTTTGATACAATGCAATAAAAAATTGACACCATCAAAATTGATACATCAAGATTACTCAAATTAAAGTATTATCCAGACATTATATATGTTGTTACCGAAAATAAGATAATACATTTTTAAATTATCAAATACAAACAGTTGTCAATAGCAAATAACTTGTGATAATTTGTCCCATTTCAGCAAGTCCTCAGATGAGAGACCTGGAATACCTATGGGAAGTAATATTTCACTAAAGTCATTTCAAACTTTTGACTTTGAAAACTGGTTCAGTTAATTAACATGAAATATGATTTTTCATGGTTGTTCAGTGCTTGTTCCGAGCCACAGTGGCAGAGTGGTAACAATCTCCCTGCCCACCTTTGAGGGTTTGGTTCCCATCCCTACCTCAAGTGGGATCAATCTAGCCATAAAACTACCCATCATGATATGACCTATACAGAGTGGAAAGCAACATGAAAAACCAATGAAATAAATATATAATTTGTGTAAAAATCTGAAGATGTTTATTGTTGTATGAATTCATTACACCTAAAGTCATTTACCATCATGAACTGAAACATTAACCGTTCAACGTATTTCAGACCCTACAAAGCTGTGGAGGATGCTGCTACCGAAGCAAAAAGAATGTTTTTAAGGGCAAAGTCAGCAGGAAGAAATCATTCTGCTTTCTTGAAGGCAGAGGCACAGCGTAAGGGGCTGAATCTTCAAGATTTCTACAGCGACAGTGAATAACAATCAGTGTTTCAATAAAAGATGGATTACATATGCATTACTTTCTCTATTTGAAATCCCAATGAACTGTTGGTAATTTTTGTACTCAATACATATGAATATTATGTCTCAGTGTTTCAATAAAAGATGGATTATATATGCATTACTTTCTCTATTTCAAATCCCTATGAATTCTTAGTAATTTTTGTATTCAATACATATGAATATTATTCCTCATTTCAATTAATCTGGTTCTTCGTCTATTTACTAAAGCGGCAACAACATTGGCTGCTACCGGTACTTGACACCTTCTGCCTCTGAATCGTCGACTTCCTATTACTCTATATATCTTGAGCTCTCTTATTCTGTGTTCAATCAACACACGTATGCTGGCAAAATCTCTGCAAAATTATGATTATCATTTTAAGATGTGTTACCTGCATATAATATCTTGAAAAGGGTAAGGTTAAAACATGTTTTTCTTGTGTCATGCATAGAAAAAAATACACTGAATTATATCATGGCCTTTGCACAGATGTTTACATTTGTATGCTGATGACAGATATAGCTATTTCTTGAACATAATTAGCCTTTTTATGCAAAAAGTCAATGGCTGCTTCTTTGCCTTAGAGATTTGAATCTGTTCATGACTCTATGTAAAGTTGGTGCTTTATGTCCCATTCAACAGCCATGGTCACATTGAGACAGGTCCTCAGCATTGTCTTATGTGGGAGTCAAACCCACACAGTGGTGATTGTGATTAAGTACCACATTTGCTAACCACTAGGCCATCTAGGACCTGGCATGACAGTATTGATGTAGACACTCACTTTGATTCTCTTTATTTAAGGTAACCCAAGGCATACAAAAGTAATACTCAGTATGCCAAAAGAGTGGGCTCAGTGGTGTACTGGTTAGAGTTCTTGCCTCCAACCTCTGAGACCGCCGGTTCGAATCTCGGGCCGGGTGCTTCATGTTGGACAGTTGGTAGTTACTTGCCGATGCCTGGTGGTTTACAGTGCAGTATGCACTGGTTTCCTCCACCCATAAACTACCCGTCACAATATGACCCTGGTTGTTGAACACGACGTAAAACAACAAATAAATAAATAAATATACAGTATGCCAAAAATATATTTTTGGTTGACTGAGCAGATTGAAATCAATATGTTATATTAAAAATGGCAAATGTTTACCTGTTCATTTGTCTTCCCTGTCTCTGTCTATTCCGTGCAGGGACCATGACATTGTTGTTTCTTGCAAAACCCAAGTCTGCCATGAGGTAAGTTCCAGGTGGAGTTGGTGGAACCATGGCATAATCATAGCAGGTACTATCTGTGAGGTGTCCCCTAAAACCAGTCTGACTGAATGTCACATATCCATGAGCATCAACTATTAAAAGCCAGTTGATAAAATGACATCCTCTGTCATTCCTGTAAAAAAATCGCTGCAATCTGCCAGTGGGCCTATTAATCCAGATGGGAGTACAATCCATAATACCAACAACATCTGGATAAGCTTCAAAACTTTCTCTAAATTGGAGCCATCTCTGTGGTGAATGCCAGACCACCTCTTGGTGAACTAATTGTTCATGGAGCAAACACATAATATGCATGACAACCTGTTGTGCATATCCTACTGTCACATTAAATAGGTTTGCAAGTGACATGAAAGTAGGATATTGCCTCAGCCATATTAATGTTAGCAAAATCTTATCTTGGGAACTGAAACGTCCATCAACAGGGGGCTGTAAGACTCTATTGCAAATATGGTGCTCCAAAATGTTACATAGTTGGCAAAATGATACTGGTGTTTCTCCAGTCAGATGCCAAAAATAAATTGCATTGCGAATCAGATTCCTTCAAACATCCTCAAAATTTCCAACCATTCTTTGCCCAGGATAGTAATGTCTCAGTAATTCTAGCATAGTAATGTAGTCTGGCTGATACAACTGGTATAGTTGTAAAAAAGCCTCCCACATTTCAAAATACATATCAAATGGAAATGGAATCTCTGAGTCAACTTCTTCATGCATATGTTCTAAATTTTCTAGATATTTCAACAAATCAAATACTTCTGCAAAAAGTCCACATGGCAATAATGGAATTACTGAAGCCATGTTACATGGCAAACAATCAACTGGAATAAAATTTAAGCACCAAGAATTTTGTATATTTCACGACAAATCTATTTAACACCCAGTCGCAAAGAATCAGTCTGTTTAATGTAAAAATATTGTTTAATTTATTTCATTTAGATTTAGGACTATTTAAATTTTCTGTATCTTCAATATTGAAAATTATACCATTAATCAGAAATTGACAAATACAAAAATTATTTATTAAGGAGAAATACTTTTTGTCAATTGTCAGCAACACAAATTAATATAAATAGAATTAAGAATCCAGTCAATTTAAATTTGCACATTAATGTGCTGACAAATCATTTGACCAATGTTTTTGGAGATGTCATTCAAAATGACATGCAGTTTGAAGCTATTCACAGGATCCATGTAAAGAAAAGTCATTTATATGTTTGGTTATATGAAATTATTTCTGTACACCCATCATTTAGAATTCTACTGTAGTAATGCAAAGACATTTGGACATCTTTTCAGGGGACAGTGTAAATGTTGAAATAGGTTTTGGAAAAATGTTAACCTCATTTACAAAAACATTTCTCCACTGAGAGTGAGTGTTTTGACTGGAAAACCACACATGTTATTTTGTTGGCCTTGATTATTCTATATATGGTTCATCACATTTTATTCACCGTGAAATACTAATTGGTTTAAATATTGGTCAACATGATACAGAAAAATTAGCATAGTAAAAATTGACCCCAAATTACCATAAATTGTGCCTGGGTGTTTTATAAAAGTGACCAGGAGAATCTCCACTTTATGTTATAAACAGTAGAGTGCAATGTATGCAAATGAGGCAAAACTAACTACCCATGGTGGGAGAAACCTCCAAACGTGAGAAATGTCTAGTAAGGTATGGAGGAAAATCATTATTTGAGTACTTTGGGGGTTAAAAATATAAATCTGAACATAAACTTTCGGAATTGTGTAGTTATTGGGAGTGTATTGTGAAAGTGATGGTCCTGGTAATGGGAAATGTGAGCAATAAAAGATGATCATGCTATGAAATGGGCAGTTTTGATGTGTACTTATCATATAATTTTGTAAAAAGGGGAGTATAAAGAGGAAAATGTTATTTGTGCTTTCAACAATAGTACTGAAGCATTGAAGTGCAATGAGTGCAATGAAGATTTTACCTTAACAGTAAAGAATTTTGAAAGATGGTACTTCCCGGACACACCCTATTTAATATAATAGGCCTGGTGACCATGTTTTGTACATTTTATCATAAGAGAAGGCAAATGTTTAAAATCTTAGTAGGAGGGAAGAGGATTGTTTACCATGTCTTCTGGCAATAAATTACTAGCATCATACATCAATGTCATCAAGGTTTTTAACTATGCCAAAGAGATCATGTAATTGGTGGTGTGTATTTGTCCATTTGTCTGTTTCATTGTTAGCAAAATAACTTGAAAAGCTATAGACAAATTTTGTATGAAAGTTTTAGAAAATGTTGAATATGACAGAAGGAACTGATGCTTATAGTTTGATGATGACCCAGATCACCTTTTGTATCCAATAATTTCTTAAATTATGTTTTATCATTGCCTTCATAACCAATAGTGGAGGTGATGGGCCTCGGATGAGGTATGTGGTCTCTGACTGCTCTTGTTTTTCATTTATTATCCACCACTTTAATTGAATGATAAGCAAAATATGAACTCATGTACCTAAAAAAGAATGCAAAATAGGTCAGCTAAGATTTTTTTTATCATAGCAAAAGACACTAATGAACACATTCTCCAGGGATCCCCAACCCAGTGAAAAGACAAACGGGGATTGTAATGATTTATTCTAAGATTCACACTATTTTGTATGAGTGCATAAAAGAAACACGATCAGAGATTCCTATATGAGCACATTATAGATTGCTATTGTGTATTCAAAGTCAGTGTTACTTCTCAATATACTGCAGAACTTAAAGTGTTATTTAGCCCAAACAACTGCAGAAGTACAGCCCAAGGTTTTAAGTAACTGCCATTCCCCTAACCAAAAGACAGAGGCTCAAATATGACCATTTATCAATGTCTAGGTTCTTTAGCCTACCACTGGGTATAGGACCAAAGGATAGAGGACTGCCATCTTACGTGATCATCCGAGCCAATATGTATCTGCCTGTATTTGGGTTTGAACCCACATCCTCTGTATTCCTAGGCAAGTGTATTACCACAATAGCAGATGTGATGCACACTAATACTGTACCAATTTACCAATGTAATATATGCACATAACAATACCTATCTAGTAATCTAGCCAGATACCATTCAACCCAGGACACTGGTGACCCCTCTCCAAAGAAGGGCCAGCAGGGGCCCAGTATAATGCAACAAATATGAAAATTCAAAAATACCAGAGTTAACTTTGATAAAAAGCTTTGTAGGAATGGTGTGCATATGACCTGTGAGGTAATAACCACAAACATCAAGCCACAGCTAGCCCTCAACCAATGAAACCAAGTGTCCATAGTAACCAGGAATTGTGACCCCTGAATTAAAAAACTCTAGCCAGGTCAAAGGCTCCAAGGAATATCATGAAAACTGTTAATTACACTGTATCCTGGATGGAGGCTCACTGTACTGAGCTCCACAGCACTAGGGTGCAGTGATGCACAGATCTCCAGAGTAACATAGAAATTAGAACAAAAAAAAAACAGGTTGAAAGATACTTTAACCTTTATCTCTATGGCCTAGCGGGTAACACACTTGTCTAGGAACTCAGAGGATGTGGGTTCAATTTCAGGTACAGGCAGATACATAGTGGCTCGGATGACCACTTAAAATGGCGGTCCTCTGTTATTGGGTCCTATCCCTAGTGGCAGGTTAAAGAACCTCAAGGATGTTGATAAATGGTCATCCTTGAGCCTCTATCTTCAAGTTAGGGGAATGTCAGTTACTTGTGAGTTGGGGCTGTACCTGTACAGTCAGATTGGTTAAATAGTGCTTTGAGTCCTGTAGTATATGGAGATATTGTGCTGAGTATAAATACATAATAATAATATTTCTATTTCTAAAAGACTTGTCATAAGATATATATATACATGTACCTTTAAAGTTTAAGGGGTGACCAAAGCTACATTACATAATGTTACTGCATTATGCCCCTGTTCCACCAAAAGATTAAGCCCCGATCCTGTCGGCGACCCTTAATCGTGGACAGTCGGTGGGAAAATAACAAAAATGGGCGGGAATACTGGGTCGGTACTGAAGTCTGGGATTAAGAATAGATCGTCCCCAGGACGCCTCAGGGCGCCTCAGGCGGCCGCAGACAGTCCCCGACTGGTCTGGGACTAAGAACCGACTAAGCCAGTTTTCAGGTCGGTTTCAACCACGATCCTGTCGTACACATACCGACTGGGTCCCAGGATGCCTCAGGCCTCCTGGGACTAAGCCCCAACTAACCCACGATTAACTACCGGCGTCCTCAGGCGTCCTCAGGCCTCCTCAGTCTTCCCCAGACCAGGATCCCCGATTATTGTTTTCCAAAGTTGCTGGATTTTCTGGGTATATATATATAAAATTCGCGATCTAATCATCATTGCTTTTCTGGGAACACAGCAGGATGCCACCTTTTAATGGAAGACAGATTCAACAACAACTTAGGGCTTTTTTGGTTTTTATTCAGTTACAAATAATCATGTATTTCCATTTTTTACGTCGACCACAGCAACCACCACCAGCACCACCAGCACCCATACAGAGACCTAGAAGAAGGCACAACATGTGGGTCAGGCCATGGCTACTGCAGAGAGAGGAGAGGGGGGCCTACCACAACATTATGGCTGATCTTTATGCCACAGATATTCCAGGATTCACCAACTACATGAGGATGACCCCAGAATTTTTTGAAATGATAAAGACCAGACTGGAACCACACCTAGCCAGGCAGGCCACCAACTACAGAGCACCAATCAGTGTTGGGGAGAAGTTAGCCCTCACCATCAGATATCTGGCCACTGGAGAGTCCTACACATCATTGTCCTGTCAGTTCAGGGTTGGAAGATCCACCATCTCCAAGTTTATACCAGAGGTCTGCAGGATGAGTTCACCAGGGAGTACCTGAAATGTCCTACAACCCCAGATGAGTGGAAAGAACTGGAGAGGGAATTCAGGATCAGATGGAATGTTCCACATGCCCTGGGAGCTCTGGATGGGAAGCATGTGGCCCTGAAGAAGCCCAAGAACACTGGAGCCCTCTACCACAACTATAAGGGGTTCTTTTCCATTGTGATGTTGGCCCTGGTAGATGGACAGTACAAGTTTAGATGGGTGGATGTGGGTACTGAAGGATCCTGCTCGGATGGCCAGATATTTAATGCCTCTCAGCTGAAGAGGAGGATTGAGGATGGCAGGATAGGCTTCCCTGACCCAGCTCCTATAACCCAGGGAGGGAGAGATGTCCCCTACTTCATCCTGGCAGATTATGCTTTTGCCCTGAAGACCTGGCTCATGAAACCCTATGGCAGAAGGATGTTAACAAGAGAGGAAAGGATTGCCAATTATAGAATTTCAAGGGGCAGAAGAGTGGTGGAGAACGCTTTTGGCATCCTTGTGTCAAGATTCACGGTGAAGAGGACAACCATTGAACTACCCCCAGCAACAGTCAGGGAAGTGGTCTTGACCTGTGTTGTTCTACACAACATACTGAGAAGCCAGTATCAAGGTCAACCTGGTGGTCAGCAGCCGGGGGAGGACGATGATGATGATGTACCTGATGAGTGTGGATTGGTTGGTGGTGCTGCTGGTGGTGGCCAAGACAGAAACCCTGCCAGAGAAGCCAAGAGACAGAGGGATTACCTGAAGGAGTACTTCAACAATGAGGGAGCAGTCGCCTGGCAAGATGGCAGAATATAAGTCCTGCTGCAGTAAACAGTCCTTTTCAGGACTAACTATAACAGTCCTTTTCAGGACTACCAATTATTCCAAAAACAATTAATCAGCTATGTTTGCTACAGACGGACAAACCCCATGCCAGACATAACTTGTTGAGACGGACAAACAGACAAACCCCATGCCAAACATAACTTGTTGAGACGGACAAACAGACAAACCCCATGCCAAACATAACTTGTTGAGACGGACAAACAAACACAACTTACTCACCCAACAAACAGACAAACCCACTGTTAAACAAAAGCCAAACACAAAGTCACACATAATATCCGAAATTGAATTATTTTTTCATATATTTAGAAATCCACATCATAATTTCACCAATTTTTCTTGTTAATGGCTTGCAAATTTATTTGTAGCACAACGGTTTTCATGGAAATCTTCAATTTTAAATCTTCACTTATAATCACAAAAATGGGGAAAATATAACCATGGAACTAGTTTTTCCTTCAATAATGGGGGATTGTGTTTGCAAAATAGTTTGTCAGTTTGTTGGCATGGGTTCTATTTACTTTTGGGTTTGTGTGTTTGTTGGTTGGTGGTTACTGGGGTTGGGTTTATTTTTGGTAGTTGGGTGTTAGGTTTGGTACTGGGTTTGTTATTTGGGGGTTATGTTTGGTATTGGGTTTGTCTGTTTGTGGGTTGGTAAGTATGTGATAATGCCTTTTAACTCTAGGGAAGGTGTAAGTGTTGGACTTTTCAATTACAGATTTTAAAATTTTTTTTATGTGGCCTTTTTTGTTATGTGTGGTACCATGGGTTATTTGTTTCATGTTTGGGGTGGTGTAGGTGTTGGACTTTAACTTTTTTTTCTTGTGATAAGTATTTGTACTGAACTTTTTTGTTTTGGGAGGGGAATTGGAATAACATGTAGCTGAATAATTGTTTTTGGAAGATTTGGTGGCCCTGAAAAGGGCCTGGCAGGTCAAAGACCCGCCCTGACTGGATGGCTACTGAGGAGGCTGCTGCTGCTGTTGAGGCGGTGCTGAAGTGGTGATAGTAAAGAGCTGCTGCTGCGGTTGTTGCTGCTGCTGCTGAGGCTGCTCGACGATCTGTGTTGATGTCAGATCTGGTAGCTGGCTTAAGATTCCACTCAGATTGTGTCTGCTCCCTTCGTCCTGTACAGTTAGGACAGATGTCGGGTTGCTGAAGCCAATGGGGCTTGGTGTATAGTACACAAAACTGCTGCTAGCTGCTGCTTGAGTGGAACTAGACGCCTGTGGAGTGGTTGTTGGCAGTAGGCCGACCCTCTGGGACTCCGTGGTAACAGTGGCTGATCTTCTGGGCAATGGCTGACGTCTGCGGTTACTCTTAATAGTTTCGATGTCTCTAAAAATCTTGCCCTTTAATTCTTCGAATTCTTCTTGAGTCATCTTTTTGGCCTCTGATGCCATGTAGTCAAAGAAGGGCTGCCTGTCTGACTTCTGATGCAGAAAACCAGAGATAAGTGTCCTCATCTGCTCAAAGTGTTCGAGAATCTTGGAGTCTGTAGTTGAAATGGGCGTTGATGTAATGATGGACTGACTCCTCTCTCTCAGGACACTGGACTCGAGGTGTTCTGTATCAGTAGTTGAGCCACGTGATTCGTCCTGCCTGCTGGTATTTGGACTGGCCTCAAAACCTGAACTTCTATTGGCCCCCTTTCTTCTGATGTGGGTTTTAAGAAAACCCATCTGTTGGTACACCCAGGACTGTCTCTTGGTCATCTCCCTCGGGGCTTGGCCAGATTGGAGCTTAGACAGCTTCCCATAACGGGTTCACTGGGACTCGAACCATCTTCTCACATCAAAGGGCTGGAGCTTGAGTTCTGCAGATATTTCTGCCCAGAGAGCCTCTCTTCTGGTCCTGTCGTGGAAACGTGAATGTTCCTTGTCATACAGTTCAGGGTGCAGTTTTACAAATTCCACAATGGAAACTTCCTGGCTGTCTGTAAAAGTGGCACACACCCTGGCTCTCTTGGCTGAAGAATGGCACTCCGGATCGTCCTCACACCTCTCTTCTTCTTCTGCCACAGCTTCCCCAATAGCTGGATCTTCCTGAATCTCCTCCTCCTCTCTCCTCTCACTTCCTTCTTCTGTAATAACCTCACTCCTCTCCTTTACTTGACTTTCCTTCTCCCTCTCATCCATCTTTTTCCTTCCTCTCTTCCCTCCTTTCTCTTTCCTCATAATCCAGTCGACAAAATAATAAAAAAATAGTAAAATGTGTCTCCTAACTGTGAAATTTGCCCTAAGCTCAAGTATATAAAATGTAAAATAAAAACTGAAAACCCCTACAAATCAGTGACACACGTCTCTCAGTAGCCAAACAGTCAGTAACAACGACAATGTGTGCGCGGTCGCTTATATAGTCCCAGACCCCCTCATTGCCTCGTTTTAATTTCCGACGCGCGGAAAACAGTCGGTTCTTAATCGGTTGTTAGTCCCAGGCCGCCTGGGGCGTCCTCAGGCCACCGCAGACTGAAAATGTGTGGTCCCAGGCGTCCTGGGGAGGCCGGTTTGGATCGGTTAGGGTCGGTTACCCTTAGTCGGTTCTTAGTCCCAGACCTTGATTTTTGGGTCCCAGGACACAGCAGACGGTCTGAGGCTTCCGGGGATTAATGCAACCAACCCACTTTCAGACGCATGAAATTCATACGCATCATATTTGAGTCTGGGACTAACAACCGGCCTCCTGGGACTAAGCTAGGGAGGTCTGGGACTAAGGGTCGCAGGCGGCCTGGGACAACACACGACTGTGTAAAATTGGGTCTGAGGAGGCCTGAGGACGCCTGGGACTGGACATTTTGTTGATGGCGGGAAATATGAATCGGTTGTAGTCGTGTGAAATATCAAACATGTTTGATTTTTCACACGGCCCCAACCGACCACAACCGACCCTTACAGAAGGTCTGGGACTAAGCAAATATTTCAAACCGACCCCCCAAAACCCTTAATCGGGAGCCTTAGTCGTGTGGTGGAACACCCACATTAACTTTACAGAATACATATCAAATGGTCACCACAGAAATCTAAAGGAAGGCAATCACAGGAAGCATACTGCTATTTTGCAAACATTAAAGTACCTTAACAAGCATTACATGACATAGATAACTTATGTTGATAAGACATTGATCATTGTCACCACCAATGAAATTAGAATACTGATGAACATGCATATATACAAAGTACTACTGGTATAAAAGCAAGTACTTATTTTAAGATAAATGGGAGAAAACCCCAGGCCCAAACCTAGGAGGTAGAAGACGTGGCCAAAAGGCATTGGAATACCAATGAGACTCGTCAGGTGGAAGTTTTATTTTTTATTAAGTACTGCCAAACCACCTCAGAAGTCCAGATACCATGCATTTCTTGGAGACTAACATGACGATTTAATGCAAAACACGCACCATGGTACCTAAAAGACTATGGAATGGGAAGCCTTTGTCTCTTTAAGCTTTTTAGAATGGTAGAAAAATGATATCTTATTCTAGAATCTGTAAGACTGAGCCAAGAGCCCCCAGAACTGGAAAAGTGGTTGATTGTTGACACCAGGGATGAAAGTCTTTGCTACCTTTAATGCGGTTACTGTTCATACAGTAGAAAAACCCAAGAAAAGAATATCGATACATATAATTTTATCTTTGGATTGCATTGTCTTGTACCACTTTTTAAGCAACTTTATGGATGAGCAGATATAAATTCTCCTTTGGCTAGATGGGGAGTGAATACCAAAACTTTTATTTAAATTCAAATTTTTCCGCCATTTCTGCATGGGTCTTAATGCAGCAAAGATGAGTAAGAAGCTTTGTAAAATGCCTTTTAAACACTTTTATAGAAATAATAAAATAAAATATTAATAATAAAGGAAGAAATATTCACATTCTACAATTGGATGATGAAGTAGGTTACCTTTTACAAGAAAAACCTTTAGTTTCATACAATACATCCCAAAATGTGAAAGATCTGCTTGTCCACTCAAAACTAGGTTTAAAATCTCAGGGGGCAAAACTGTTAAATGTGGCCGGAAAAAATGTTTCACCTGTCCTTATATTTTTGATGATGTCCACCAAGTCAGAGGGCTGACAGATGAAAATTCTCCAAATGGCAAGTATAGTTGCATCAGCAAAGATATAATGTACTGTATGGAATGTTTGAAATGTGGCAGTCTTTATATAGGAGAAACAGAAAGAAGATTATGAGTCAGAATTTGGGAACGTTTTAGAGACATAAAATCAAAACAACCCCAGAAATAGGTATCTCTACACTTTAACTCACAAGGGCATAGGTTGAATGATCTGAAAGTTTTATATCAAGATTGTGGAGACGACTTTTCCAGAAAGCAAAAGAAAGCTTCTTGATTAAAAAAATTAGGCACTGTATTTCCAGAAGGTATGAATAGAGATGGGGGAATTGCAACATAAAGTTTCTTATTATATCTTCTTACCTTTACTGTACGTTTTTCATACACATATTGTGTAGTCTTCATTCTGTAATGTTTGCATCCTTTGTATATTACGTAAGATTTTCCCATCTGGAACGCTGAATGATGTAATATTTACATTTTAATGTTTGATGATGAATTTTTTTATGTCTTTATGAACTCTATGCTACATTATTTAATTATTTATTTTATGTCACAAATTGTCATTTATGACATAGACAGGATGTATTGAATGCTTAGTGATGGTACTTCTTTATGTTGTTTATGTATTTGAATTGTTTTGTTTCTGTCCTGATGAAGAAGTAAGGCTCTGAAACGTCAATATATACGTCAATTTATAAAAGAAGCATATTTAAAATAATTTTGTAGTGGTCTTATTTTGATCTTCCTGTTTGCCACTTTCATAATAATGTGTACATTTTCCCTTAAAGTATTGCATGCATCAAATGGCATGCATCATTGTCTGCTTCTCCTGGTAAGATTTCCACTTTATTTTTCCGCAATCCTTTTCATTTTATAGAGCCAGCCTGGTTGTCATCATTCTCAGACTTGAATACTCTTCCATATAATTTATGGTTTGTTTTCAAACCAGTAATAATGATCTAATTTATTATACTATGTTTAAGATATTCATTTCAGCTCTCTAGCTGCTTAACTTTTCATTTTTTTCTCTGTTTTCTCCGCTAAGTGTTTCTATTTTTTCCTACAGTTTATTTATATCTTTAGTACACTCAAAAATCTGTTCTAGCTTGGAGTGACCTGCACCAATGATTCCTTCAGTTGCAGGAGGTGAAGATAATTGAAAAGAAAGACACTGATATTTTTTAACCATCATAGTTTGGAGTTTTATTTTAAAAACAACATTTATATGAACAAGTGTGAGTACATATATGTTAATTTAACACAATTAGTCTTGTTATACACCAAGTTACTACCATTACAGTTACCTGAATTGCCTATTTTTCAACAAACTTCGCATTATAAGTATCAGTTACAGTCTAGTTAAGCAACTCTTTGACAACTACTACCACTATGTTAAGTACTCTACAATATGTACACAGATTTGTAGCTTGTGATAAATCATTCAAGTCTGAAAACACTGACATAGAAGTTTTAAAATAAACTATACATAATTGCATTGTGTGTCTAGATTTAATTCATATCATATGAAGAATGTTACCAAACTGTAAGTAAAAATAAAATTGCCAAACTCCAGACGTTTATCATCTGTTCTAGCTTAGAGTGGTCTGCAACAATGATTCCTTAATTTCACAATTGTCATCATGATTTTTTAATGCTTGGGACACATGCCCGCAAACTTTAATAGAGTGTGCTATAACAGTCTCAATTAGAGTGCTTATGTAAACATTTCTGTTAGACATAATTGATCGTGTAGTACCAATTGCTTTTGTAGGTGTGTTCTTGTTCTTCCTCTCATGGGCGATATTATGATACAAGGTCATACGAATTCTACAGTCTCCAGCATTGGTATATAGAGAGATATGAGAAGGTCAAACAACATACCAATATTATTCTAAATAATCTTTCATTGAAAAGCCCTGTTTATGGTATATATATTAACTACTGAGCCAAGTTTCCGCGCCATAGTGTGTTTACCATGTAACCGGAAACATCCTTTTGAAGAAAATTTGGAACTTGTTTTTTTTTCAAAATCTGCAAACTTTGTCCTTAGTTAGTGGCTCTGTGGAATAGAAAATTAATACCAGGTCTTTTTGCGCCAGTATATACATCAAATATGATGTATAAAAACTACATTCACCTGCTTGAAAATTAAGATTCTTTTCTTGTTATCCGTCTGTCAGTCTGTGCACATGAGTGCATTAACATGAATTAATATGTCTTTATAATAAGGTTATGAAATTATTTGAAAAATCCAGGCCTTACTCTAGATACAAAATATAATCCTTAATTTCAATAGTCCCGTTTGGATTTAAGGTTCAAAACCTAGTGTCATATTGTGACAGGTCTTCAAGTTTGTCACTTGTGGAAGTCAAACCCACATAGAGATGACACCCTGTGATTAGATCCCAAATCTGCTAAAACACTAGGACTGGTATTCACGAAGGGTCTTAGACTTAGCCAGGTCTTAGGCTTAAATCCAGTCTTAAAGTTAAGACTTTTGTCTCAGCTAAGTTTTGTCTTAAAACCGTATTCACAAAGGGTGACTTAGCTAAGTCCAAGATTATCAAATAACCACAGTGGTTTTCTGTGTCATGTGACCTTTCTTTTCTATTCAAACTATACTATTGGTGATATATATCCTTCATTTAATGCATTTTATCTAAGAAAAAGTGCTGTTTTGAAATGGAAAACCTTGTTACCACATATAAATTCCCAAAGACTGCTTTAGTGAGGTATTCTGTACAATTATACTTTATTTACAGCCATTTCAAATTTTGAAATGGAGAAAAGATTATGGCAGCCATATTTAAGTCCTCTTTACAAATTTAAGCCCACTACCAACCAGTCTTCAAGTTGAGCCCTTGGCTAAGTATAAGACCAGTCTTAAATTCTTTGCGAATACCACTAAGCCTAAGACAAAAGTCTTAGCAGTTTTGGGCAGAAACTTGAGACAAAAGTCTCAACTTTAAGCCTAAGCCCTGGCTAAGACCTTTCGTGAATACTGGCCCAGGTCACTGAGGACTTGGCTCATGTATACAGCATGTATGACTATTTTATGCCTGGTCAGTTCATAATACCATAAAGATTTTACTGTTCCTTTTGTCCTCGTTTGACTGGTGTTTCGTACAAGGCCTCATTCCTTCATACACAGCCATACTTCTGTCACTTATCTTTGCATATTGTGCCATCCCTTACTTCCTGTTGCCACCTGCACAGAAGTATTGACCTGCCATGAAGGTTATCTTCCATCACAGATCCTTACTGAATCATTTTTGTAGCTATTTTGTTGCCTTGTCTCCTGATCCTATGTTATTCTGTCTGTTTCTATGTCACCAGCCAGGCATACGTTAGTTGCAACAACATGATGTTTTCAGAGAACATTGTTTAATCATTTCTGTGTCAAACCATGATCATTGTCTTGAGCGATTCTGATTTTCTTATACAAAAACACAGTGAGTAATAGCCCATAATGTATCTAATATATACAATAACTAATATTTATTTACATACTAAAATGAAGGCCACCTCAGCAGAATATATGTATCATTAACCAATGTAAGATAACACTAAACTGGAAACTTAATAACGGATCACAATGAGGTGAACTGAAGGTCACCTTAATCTAATCATTAAGCATAATTATCATAAAGGCTTACCTGTAAAGTTAAAGCAGTTTAAGCAGACAACATTTTGACATTGAGGTGGCCAAGTTAATGTTGGCGTACATTAAGACTAAGGAAAGTACTGGTGATGATTTACAAATAGATATTTTACTATACATAACCAGTAGAATCATGTTTGAAGTCAGTTATGAAGATCAAAGTGATTAAAATATTAATTTATGTCATGCACTGGGGATTTTAGGTTGAAACCTCCATATTTTAATGTTTAAAAGACTGTTTAAAGTTTGATCATTTACAGAGCAGCCCCAACCTCAGTGTGATGTTTTGAGTAGGGACTGGAAGGTGGAGGCAACCCTTGCAGAGGCATTGTGATACTGAGTAATGTAATGCCATACACAGTCCGATGACCAGGTATCCTGGATCTGGATGTCTTGGATAGGCACACTGGAATTAAAAGCCAGGGTGGCACCTGATCGCCAGAAGGAGTGGAAAGCGATGTGATAATTTTGCAATTGCAATGTTTTGAGAATGATTGCCAATTTTTTTCTCAACCTGGAGTTAGTGAGAGGGACCCAGTGGGCTTTGTATTTAACTTGGAATTAAGGGCCTGTATGTTCCAGCAGGGGCGATGGCCAATAATGTGCGGAGCGCAGACACTGGGCAAAATGGAGAGGAGCCTAAAGCAGGGATTTTGAGAAGGGCCAGGAGGGCCAAATATGATACCTTCTCTGGTTAGCTGTTCGAGTTGGTTAAAACTGGACAGAGAATGGGGAACTAGGTTCGAGATTCTGAAAATTGGCTTTAAGGGCAGATATGTAGTTGTTGATGGTAAGATTTGATACTTTATTGTACACAATGAAATCTAAAAACCAAGAATGTGGTTGGTATTTATATGAGGAAAAGGTATGTGACGGAAAATGGAGAAGGCTATGAATAGTCGGAACATGGCATCATAGGCTTGGAATGTTGATGGTCTAAATGCTTGCTGGAGCCTAGACGTGACTTTAGACATAAGGGAAACTGTTCTGGTGGTGATGCCTGCAAGAGTTAAACATTCCAGTCAATTTCAAGCAATTCAGGGGAAATATGCATCCATAATTGGTTGGGAAGCAACTCTCTAACTCTTTGTCTGTAAATATTATTGCTGTGCCACCTAGATAAACTATCAGTGATAACATTATGTTACCCAAAGTATGAATGGTATTTATGTCAATATCAGCTGTTGCTGCCTCCATGGCTATGTTACGGGCTAGTGCAGCTAATATGGAGTCGCGAGTCTTGCCTGTGTTGAGTACGGACACCACAGCAGTGTTGTCACAGTGAATGAGGATGTGTTTTCCTCCCCAGCGACCCTTTCAAGTTCTTAATTCTATCATTATATTTAACATCTCTACATTCACAATATCGAAACCTGAATAACCTCTTTCTAATGGGATGCATAGACTGCCTTTTCAAAAATCCTCCCAGACCCACCAGTGAGGCATCTAATGCAATTTCACCTTGAACTTTGGGGTGGTCAAAGAATGCCGTACCATTAAACTGTGGTAGGAAGGTTTGGAACCAATGCAAATCTTTCAAAAAGGTTGGGTCAATGTAATTTTGGTTTGTTTATCTGAGATTCTAAGGAGATCTAGAATCCTATTTAGAAACATGCGTGATACTTGAACACATTTAGCGATATACAGTAAACTACCCAGAATGGACTGAAGCTCTTTCTTTGTGTATGTGAGTTTTACAAGCCACGAGTTACAGAGATTAATAATCTCCTGGAATTTTTCTTGAGGAATTGAAACTGTGAATTTTTCAGTGTCCATTTGAATTCCTAAGTAAAGGCAAATGGTTGCTGGATGCACCAGTTACTTATTCCTGACTTCCAGGATCTGCCAGTAGGCTGTACAGGTGATCAAAAGCTGCATTCACCTGGCTCGCCGTGGTGTTTCTGAGCAGATTGTCCATATAGTTTGTGAAGCAGTAACCTTTTGTGGTCATAATATATCTGATGGCATCGGTCAAGAGCTGGAGGTTGGCCGATCTGTGTCTGTATTCAAATGGCACACATGTATCAAAATAATGGTTATCAAGGATCAGACCTAACAGGGGATAGTTAAGGAGGTCGACCTTGATATGTCTGAATGCTCTGGAAATGTCTATTTTGAAACTCAATGAGCCTCTGCCAATTTTTTTAACTTTGTTGATGATATGTCTATGTTGGGAAGAGATAAAAGAAAATCTGTACCCAGATATGTATTTGAGGCAATGCCTGCGTTCACTGAAGTACATTGGGAAAAGCTGAGATCAACTATGGCCCTCCTGTGCTGTGCAGAAGGTTTTGGTCGAGTCATGAAAGGAGAGCAGTGGAAATTTTCAAAAGGTGGGTCATTAAAAGGACCAACTATGGCATTGAATTTAATTTCTTCTTCTAGATATGCTTGTACATCTTCCTTGAAGTCAGGGGCGGATGGAATGATTTTGGTACTACTTTGTAATGCACTACTGTAATCAAAATCCAAGGGAAATCCATAATGTATCAGTTTTGGAAGTTGGATTGAACTTCTGGATGTTTATTGTCAACGTTTGGGAGCAATAAATCTGATAAGGGCATAGAGCCGTATTTATCAACAGTGTGTTCATCCCACAACTTAAAAACAGGTGCATTCTTTGCTTTTGCAATCACATCCCTATGACGAGGATGAAAACGCCACTGCAGATCATATTTGTCACTTTACTGTGAAGCATTGTCGACGCCAATTGAATTAAGGTTGAGATTTAAGCAACCTAACTTTTGTTGGGGGTTAGTATTTTCAGTAACAATTTTGCTATCCAATACAGTATTTCTGCAACCATTTTTTACTTCAAGGCTGTTGTCAGAAACTGCTGTATTCTCGCAAATATTTGAGTTCTGATCTTCAACTGTCAACAGGGGCCAGAATTTGTTTGTCATTTGAAGAGCATTGTTTTTCTTTTTATTATTGACAACAACCTTGATGTGAGAGGAAACTTACTTTTCCTCTTTCCGTGTTTACTATTGTCAGTTGTCTTAACAACGTCTGTTTTGACATTTGAATGACAGTATAAACCACATTGATGTGCTTTGTGTACAGATTTGGACACTTTATTGTTTCTATGCAAGACAATAGCTTTATTTTGGTTTTAGTCAACTTGTTTACACTTTAGTCCAACAACATTGGATTTAAACACAGATTTTTGATGTGCATTACTGTATTCTTGGATGTTTTTGCTCTTAACAATATCAGCTAATGACAAGTTATTGCAAGTAAAATAATCTTTTCTCCAACATTTACTTTCACCATTATTGGAGTTACTTGATACCATGATTCTAGAATTGAAAAGCTTGTAATTTTGTACTGCACTACTGTAGTGCCCCACTCATTTTTGAACGAGTTTTATTCATTTGCTGGGTGTTTGAGCGACTTCCCTTGGGAGAAGCAAGTTTGGCACACGTAGAGGTATTTGATACCATTGGCCTTATGATCAGATTCTTGATGACAATCATTTTTTGAAAATATTTGAAGGGTGTTGGGTTACGGCTGGAACCTTTTTTGAAATTGGAATTTTGGAAGAGACTAGAACCAGACCTTTGAGCGTGAACCCTGCGAATGCAGTCTACTTTGTTGGTTTCATGGCTGTCCTCTTTGGAATAATTTTAAAGTTATAAAAGGCGTGTTACCAGTTTGGTTTCTAGTTTGTAAATGTAATATGGCTATCAAAAATGGGAAAACAAAGGTCAGAGGTCATGGTTAATAAGTTAATAGTTCGACTACAACAAGAATAGCTTTCACTGGGACCACTGAATGAGGTAGCACCCGAATGCTACCCCCCATATTAGTATAATTTTTATATCATAAGCATTTTTTATTTGAAGGGTATTGGGTTATGGCTAGAACCTTTTTTGAAATTGGAATTTTGGGAGAGACTAGAACCAGACCTTTGAGCGTGAACCCTGCGAATGGGGTCTACTTGGTTTCTAGTTTGTAAAGGTAATATGGCTGTCAAAAAACCCCGGGAAAACAAGGGTCAGAGGTCATGGTTAATAAGTTAATAGTTCGGCTACAACAAGAATAGCTTTCACAGGGACCACTGAATGATGTAGCACCCAAATGCTACCCCCCATATTAGTATCTAGAAGAGGTATAGCACCCCCCTGTGGTGGAAAAGGCATCAACCTAGCGCACTGAGGTACTGGATCAGACCTTGGCTGGTAAGATGACTCGATTATGGGCACTAGAACAAGAGTTGCAGATTGAAGATGTGGCAGGATTCTGTAATTTTGTTCGTATAGACCCTGCTATGTTTCAAGACATTCTATCAAAAGTGGGTCCAAGGATATAGAAATTTGACACCTGGTACCGCAAAGCCATCAATCCTGGTTGCAGGCTTGCCATTACACTCTGCTTCCTGGCAACATGAGAGAGATACCAAAGCCTGATGTATGGCTTTCGTGTGGCCCACAACAGCATTTCCAGGATTGCCTGTGAGTGTTGTGCAGTGATGAATTCTCAGATGAGGTTATGCATTGCCCTAGGAAAAGTGTTGAGTAGAAAGCTGCGGCTGCAGAATTTTCTTCATGGCCAGGGTAGACGTTTTTACGATGCGGTTTTATATTTCTTAATTCTAACAATGAAAGTGGTCTGTATCTGTCACATTATATTATTTATGAAAGATCTTGGACAAACAAAGAAACTATAAGTGTATTTTATCTCAAAAACATTGTGAAACTGTTTCTTTATCCACAAACGGGTATTATCGCGCACCCGATAATTCCCGCGGTTCATTTCTATTGTTCTCCACAATAACTAAATCAACTGTATTATATATAATGCCCAATTATATAATAACCAGATAAAAGATAAATTGCATTTACTATAAATTTTAGCTCTGATAGACCATACCAAAATTTTTTGTTTGAATAAATTTTTATTTTATCTACTCCACAGATTTTACCACATATATCTACCTTCCTTTATATAAAGTCGAAATATACAATAACCAAACTATAGCCCTGATTGACGACCCATACCATAATTTTGTTTGACCAAATGTTTCTCCATAGATATGCACTAATCTTTTGCTACCTTCATTATTCTATTACAACTTTTTTCTTTTGGTTCCATTGTGAAAGACAGGTTTGTACATTGGGAAGGTAAGTGCAGCTTTTGTAAAATTTTTAATTTTTGGTCTCTGTTGGTCTGGCAATGCACTTCTCGTTCAACTAATCCACAAAGTAGATTTGTCATCATTTCATATTTTTACATATTTTTGCCATACATATATTTCCTAAAATATTCTCCAAAATGCACCTCCTGCATTTGCACCTCCCTCATATTGACTGGCAGAGTCTGTGACTCACTTGAACCCACCATTCACTCAGGTCATCCTGTGATCATTGAGTCGGGATTTCACCCATGTGTAGATAGCATCAATTATGCCTATCTGGCTTTCCAGGGTCACTGTCGAAGGGTGACGCATAGTTTCCGGAATGTCAGTCCCTGGACATCATTGCTCCTAGCTCTTTCGGGTGATATAAGTCTCAGTCCGGGCCCTGCTTCTAGATCTCTTAATGGTTGTCTTCTCAACATTAGATCTATCAGAAATAAATCAGCTTCCTTTCTGGAGTTCATCAAAGATAACAATGCTGATCTCATAGCTGTTACTGAGACATAGCTTAGGCCAGAGGATACTGAAGGTTTTATTTCTAGTATCACCCCTCCTGGTTATAAGTTCACTCATGTACCTCGAGATGTCAAGAAAGGGGGCGTAGTTGGCTTTTTCATAAAGGAAGACCTGAGTTTTGAGAAAGTTTCAAAAAACAATTGTCAGACTTTTGAGAGTACCTCAATTCAGATTAGCACTGAGGGTGCTAAAGATGTTATATTTCATGTGCTCGACAGACCCCCAAATCTTTCAAAGTCACAATTCCTAGGCGAATTTGGCATGTTCCTCGAAGGTGCTGCTTTGTCAGGCTGTGAAAACATTCTCCTAGGTGATCTTAATTTTCATCTGGATCAACACGACCCCTGGACACTAAAATTTTATGACCTCCTTGAGCAATTTAGGTTTACACAACTTGTTAATACACCCACACATATTCAGGGTCACATTTTGGATGCTCTATGTGTGAGGGATTCTTTCTCCTGGGCCATTAGCCCCAAAGTTATTGGAGGACTATCAGACCACCAGGCAATCATGTTTAGCCTTATTTTTCCTGTCAGAGTCCTGTCAGAGAGTCCTGTAAGTGTGCTGATATTCTCATCACTCCCATCACTAAGATTGTAAATTATTTAATCAAAGAAGACAGTTTTCCCAAATGTTTTAAGATGGTACATGTCACCCCTCTCCATAAGAAGCCCAGCCTTGATAAAAATAGCCTCAAAAACTATAGGCCAGTGTCAAACCTTAGTTTTATATCAAAGCTTATTGAGAAAGTTGTGGCAAACCAGCTAAATGAATTCATTTCACACGAGTGTCTCTTAAATGTAAACCAGTCTGCTTATAAAAGTTCCCACTCCACTGAAATCGCATTGTTGAAGATTCAAAACGATATAGCTTTCTCAGTGGACTCAGGAAAGGCAGTGGCCCTAACATTATTAGACCTGTCATCGGCGTTTGACACTACTGATTCCCTTTTATATGACTGCTTACATGACTGGTTTGGTCTAGCTGGTACTGTCTTGTTGTGGATCAAATCGTACCTTTCAAACCGAAAACAAAAAATTAAAATAGGTGATAGGTTTCTCTGAGGCAGTAATTCTCCCGTTCGGAGTCCCCCAAGGCTCCGTATTGGGGTCTCTCCTTTTTACCCTTTATACTAGTCCCCTCAGTCAAGTTATTTCTAAATTCAATGTTACTCATCACCTATATGCTGATGACACCCAGATCTACTTAGCAGTTGACTCCAGGAACTTTGATTCTAGCATAGAAGAGCTGACCGAGTGTCTCAAGTCAGTACAGAAGTGGATGGTTGGTGTTAAGCTAAAACTAAACCCAGAAACAACTGAATTTATCATTATAGGTCAAAAAGCCATCAGAGAGTCGCTTGTACCAAATTTCCCTGTCCCACTCCTCCAAAACAATATCTCTCTGTCAGTGGAAGTAAAGAATCTGGGTGTTATCTTTGACTCAGACAACTCCTTTGACAATCATGTTGCCAAGATTTGCCAAGCATGTTACTATCATCTTCGCGATTTGCGACGAATTCACAAATTCCTTAGTGATAAAACTGCAATACTTCTGGCTAATGCTATGGTCAGTAGTCGTCTGGACTACTGTAACTCTTTACTTTATGGGGTAAGCAAGTCCAACATAGCTAAACTACAGAGTCCAGAATGCTCTTTGTCGCACCATCTTCAGACTTGACAAAATGAGTCATGTTACACCCTTTTTGAAAAAACTCCACTGGCTTCCAATTCAACATCGTATCCTGTTTAAGTATAATCTTCTGGTATTCAAGGCTATCAAACTGTGACAGCCCCCATATCTCTCAGCTTTAATAAGATCGAGCAGCCTCACTCGCGGCAATAGGCTATCTGTCTCCTCAACCCGCCCTAATAAGCACATAGGCAGGCGAGGTTTTGCAGTAGCTGCACCAGCTGAATGGAACAAGCTACCACAAACTGTCAGATCTGAGCAAACAATAGATCATTTTAGAAGCCAGCTAAAGACACACCTGTTTAGGCTGGCATACCCCCCACCTTAGTTATAACCTGGTGGGCACTTTTTAGATGCCGACCCATGCCTGTCCCTGGACTTTCCCTTCTTGGACCTAAGCGCATTAGAGGATTTGTATCAATTTTGCGCTATATAAATCCTACTATTATGGTCAATTTCCACCACAGCTTGGGGGCAATATAGGGAAAGCATGTGGCGATAAGATGTCCTAAGAATGGTGGGTCATTGTAGTTCAACTACAAGGGTTTCCACTTAATCATTCTGTTTGCCCTTGTGGATGCCAACTACAAGTTCATGTGGGTAGATGTGGGTGTCAGTGGATCAAGTTCTGATGCACATATATTTAACCTGTCACAACTGAGGCCAGGCATCATCAATGGTACCCTAGAGGCCCCTACAGCTGAACAATTTTTGGTGATGACTGTCCAATGTCATACTTTCTTATTGGGAAGTTGCCGTTTTACTTTGCACAGGGCTTATAAAACCCCCCAGTGGCTGTGGGCATCCAGTTGAACAGAGAATATTAAACTACAGATTTTAACATGCACGCTGGGTTGTGGAGAATGCATTTGGCATCATGGCCAACAGATTTGGATATCTCCACACCATTACGAATCAAGACAAAGACACTGTCACTTCAATTGTATTGGCCTGTTGTGTACTGAACACTATCATAAGAATTCGATACCCAGGTGTTCATCATGGTATTGGGGATTATGAGGATGAAAATCACAGGCAACAGGGACACTCAAATGACTAAGAAACAGACTATACCTTAAACATTATTACAATTTCCCTTTGGGTGCAACAGCATGGTGGTAGTTGCTTGCTGTTGGTCAGCAGTTTACAGTATAGAACCCTGACAAACCGTATCTACTGGTTTCCTCTGCCCTTCCAACTACCCGTTGTGATATGACCTGTACAGTGTTGAAAGCGACGTAAAACCCCAAATAAATAAATAAAGCAACAGCATGGCAATATGATATGACATATGCTGTATTGTACGAAAGAGTATTAGGGCCAAGTAAAAAAAATTTTTTTTTCAATTTCTTGAGATACTAAATCAATGTCTTGAGATAGTTATCTCAATTTCTTGAGATATTATCTCAATTTTTTGAGATACTAAGTCACTTTTTTGAGATACTTATCTCAATTTCTTGAGATATTAAGTCAATTTCTTGAGATATTATCTCAATTTCTTGAGATATTAAGTCAATTTTTTGAGATATTATGTCAATTTTTCGAGATAGTTATCTCAATTTATTGAGATATTATCTCAATTTCTTGAGCTATTATGTCAATTTTTTGAGATACAATCTCTTGAGAGAGTTAATTGAGATTGACAATGTAATAGAACTTCAAGGGCCTATGACATCACAATGGTGATGATGTCACAATGCAGTGTTGCTTTATATTATACATTGTTATCAACCGTGATAGTTGTATGTTAAATTGATTATGTCATTGAAATAATTGAGGGTTGTTTCAGCAGTGTGCTTTACACTTTTTTATTTTGAAATGAAACCTCACTGTCCTGTAAATAGAAAATTAAATAGATTTATTATTATTAAATCTAAGAAGGCGAACAAAGGAGAAAGATATATAAAGGCTTTTAACAAAGCAGACAATGGAGTTTTATTTATACTTTGACAAGAAAATTTGAGTTGAAAAGCACAGAAATTTAGTTTTCAAACGATAACACAAACAGGAAAAGGACTGTTTTCCCTTTAGCCTTTAATACATGACAAAAAATTATTAGAATGGCCTCTCATTATGGCATGTCACAAGTCTTTGCCGTACATGTTTTATAACAAATGCCAGTTCTTACAAGCACATAGCTTCCCACTCATCCCCTTAACTGTCCTGTAATTATCTCAAGAAATTGACTTAGTATCTCAATAAATTCAGATAATATCTCAAGAAATTGAGATAATATCTCAAAAAATGGACTTAATATCTCAAGAAATTGAGATAACTATCTCAAGAAATTGACTTAGTATCTCAAAAAATTGACTTACTATCTCAAGAAATTGACTTAGTATCTCCAAAAATTGACTTAATATCTCGAAAAATTAACTTTATATCTCAAGAAATTGACATAATATCTCAAGAAATTGAGATAATTATCTCAAAAAATTGACTTAGTATCTCAAAAAATTGAGATAATATCTCAAGAAATTGACTTAATATCTCAAGAAATTGACTTAATATCTCAAGAAATTGACTAATATCTCGAGAAATTGAGATAAGTATCTCAAAAAATTGACTTAGTATCTCACGAAATTGAGATAATATCTCAATAAATTAACTTAATATCTCAAGAAATTGAGATAAGTATCTCAAAAAATTGACTTAGTATCTCAAGAAATTGAGATAATATCTCAAGAAATTGACTTAATATCTCAAGAAATTGAGATAATATCTCAAGAAATTGAAAAAAAAATTTTTTTACTTGGCCCTAATACTCTTCCGTAGTATTGTGACATTTGGTGGACTTTAAATACACAATAGGGCCAGTATAGAATAAACTGTCATTATTTCATTCAATTTTAAGTCTTATTTGACTGTGTAGCAGATGTGATATGATAATATATCAACTTTAGACTGTTTACTGTTTCGTGACATTTTATGTGCAATAGATATTTGCTCCAGTATTAACTCTGATGCTATTGCATTTATTAACGTTTTCCTGAACTGTGGGTCTTCAAGACTGGGATATTATACGTTACAAGGTTTTCTGTTTCATGATATTTTATGGGATTGAAATAGGTTAATCAATATCATTATTAAATATATAGGCATTGCATTTCATGACGTCTAACTGAAATGTATGTTTTTACACTGTGATATAAAATATTATACAAGTTAAACTGTTTCATGACATTTCATGAGATTGAAAAAGGTTTTAATGTCAGTATTAAATATTTATTTATTTATTTATTTGGGGTTTTACGTCGCTTTCAACACTGTACAGGTCATATCACGACAGGTAGTTGGAAGGGCAGAGGAAACCAGTACATATAGTTCGCTAGGGTTGTGTACTGTAAACTGCCGACCAACGGCAAGTAACTACCAGCTTTCCCACTTAAGGCCATGATGGAGATCGATCCCCGGCCTCAGAGGTGGGAGGCGAGAGTGTTACCACTCTGCCACCGTGGCCCCTGTCAGTATTTAATATGTTTGCATTGAATTTAAATCATTATTAAGCTCTGTGTCTTTTAAATGAATGTATGTGCATATCTGTTATAAATGATTTTAGTTTTGCTTCCAATTTTTTATTTGTCTTTATTGGTACTGGCATATGTACATATCCTTGGTCGTACAAACTTTGTTTATCCAAAGGCCAAACCAAAATCTTAAAAGGGCATGTCTCTGTTTACTCTTGCAGTCATATGCTTTGGTATTTTTTAACAATTACTAAAGGACAAGGTGTGTGGGAACTGTAGGGTCATAGGCTTTGCTATTGCTTATGCAAGGTGTGAAGCAGCTTACTGTCATATAACTTGGTTGTATTATATACAACAAGCACACAGAGACATGGTGTGAAACAGCAAGGTCATATACATTGGTTGTGCTATATATAACACCCAAAGGCAAGGTGTGAAGCAGCAAAGGTCATATACTTTGGTTGTGTCATATATAACAAACACCCAGAGACAAGTTGGCAACCACCTAAGGTCATAGGCTTTGGTTGTGTTATATATAACTAACACTCAAAGACAAGTCGTCAAGCACCTAAGGTCATAGGCTTTGGTTGTGTTATATATAACTAACACCAAAAGACAAGTTGTCAAGCAGCTAATTTATTTATTTATAAAATTGGGGCTTTCTGTCGCTTTCAACACTGTACAGGTCATATCACAACGGGTAGTTGGGAGGGCAGAGGAAACCAGAACATACAGTTGGTCAAGGTTCTTTACTGTAAATTGCCAACCAACGACAAGCAACTACCAGCTTTCCCACTTGAAGTCGGGCCAAGAACCAAACCCTGATCTCGGGAGTGGGAGGTGAGAGTGTTACCACTCTTCCACCGTGACCCCATCAAGCATCTAAGGTCATACACTTGTTCCTAATGAATCCGCAGATACAATGAAGAACAATATTTAATATCATCCTTTCAGGAATATGTTGAAGTAACAATAATAAAGTACATATGTATGTCAATGTGATCAGTAAAAATATGCATGACAAAACAATCACAGTCCATGGGTCACAGACTTTCACATACAGGCCACACACATACTGAACACTACTGTACACACTGTACTGCTACTGTCCATACAGGTCCCATACTAAGCACTACTGTCCTTGTCTATACAGGTAATAATAAAGGCACCACAGTCCTTGTTTTGTGGTGTCTGTAACTGGTCCTAAGGGTGAACAAGAGAACAAGGTGTGAGCAGAGTGGCAGGCACCGATCCTATGCCAGTAAAGGAAGCATTGATGTCCAAAAGGTTAAAGTCTATGACATTGATGGTCTTTCCTTCTCCGTAGGTAAGCGCATACTTGGTAGAAGCAGAGGAGCCGGGTCTTGGTGTAGATGAAGAAGGCACCCAATGTAGTGGCTGTTGAGTAGGGTCAGCTGCCACTCTCTGAAAAAGTAAAGTCTGTTGGTCTGAGATTGGGTTGGCTGTACTACTGAGACCTCCTGTATTCTGTGTTGCTACATCAGCTCTATCTGCCTCTGCTTGCTGGCCCAGCTGTCTCTGCCTCTCATCTGAAGAAATACATTATGCTGCTTCCTGTCAGCATCAGCCTTGGACTCGCACAAGGCAAGATTTACCAGATCCATGCTTCATTGCTGGAAGCTGGGCAAAACCTCCTAGCGGGTCTTGTCAAGTGGATTGGTTATCCAGCTTCCCCATGCAGTATGGTCATTCGCTTCTGCGTCAAAGTTGGTGAGTTAGCATTCAAGCCTCTCTGAGTTCTGTGCATTCGTATCACTGCGTTAACAAGTCCAACTCTGAGCTAGATAAAGTAGAGATAGGCTGTTGTGCAGGAGGTGTGCTGCATTCACGGACCTGGGACTCAATGGACTACTCTTTGGTTCTGTAGGGTTGGTGCGAGATGCAGCCAATGGTGCAACAGCAGTAGAGGCTGACTCAGTGGTTGGCTGATGGGTGGCACAGACACAAGAGACAGAAGAGGCTGGTGGCTTTAACTGAAAAACCAAAAATAAAGAAATAAATACTAAGTGACATACCTAGAATTATGTCTCAAATAATTAATTTTTCAGCCAAAGCTAGTACATAGTAACTGTGGCTATACATGTAATAAAAGTAGGAATTTCAGTTTCATTAAAACTGACCACCCTGACTTCCCCAGATATTGACCCCAAACTATTCAAGCACATAGATTATGCTGACATCCCCAGTAATTATCGAAACAAACACAGTTTAAAATAAAGTAGTATACATTGTGAATTAATGCTTACACTGTAGGACTGCCTGGAAGGCACACAGGAAATGTGGATAGACACTTCCTACTAGTCCACAAAACCATAAAATTAAAAGCAAAATATATCTAAACACAATAACATATTTGAATCTACACAAGTTATTTAATCAGTAAATGATCAATAAGTCAACAAAAATAAAAGCTAAGAAAATTCACAAGATATTACCATCTGAGCGCTTGTGCAGACCAGAGTGCATCCTTCTTGTCCACATCCCGATATTCTTTCTTCCCTTCATTGTACAAAACAGTGTTGTCCTTTAACCAATCAGCCATATTCTCTTCCTGCTCATCCGTCAGGCTGACCAGTTTCTTCTTATGGGCTGGCACATTGGACCACTGTGCTTGCAGACTGACTCATCTGGAGGCTGCTTGGAATCTGTGTCAGCTTCTGGTGCTTCTGACTTTTCTGCATGTGGAAACCTTTTCCTTTTTCCTAATCCTGGTCTATTAACTATCTTCAACATTCCAAAAATTACTCAACTTTTCAAAAGTTAAAAGTTTTTCAATTTTTCAAAAATCATCCAAGAAATGCATGATTTGTATCCAAGAAAAATAAATTCGTAAATGGTCTAAGGGACATTGATCCCCCTCTTATATAGTCTCCAGCAGTTTGCCATAAGTTTACAAAAGTTCCTTAAAGATAGTAGCTGATTGGTAGCTCACTCTCCGCCCTCGCAGCAAGTTCTCCAATCATCATCCTGATTCGCCATCTATCTCAGCTAATTGGTGGAGATATGGTAGCCCATTGGCCAACTATCTTCAATTGTCACAGCTACTTCGCATGAGGGTCATCGCAATCTCGTGGTTAATTCCCGATTGTTCGCAGCTTATTTTTCAAAGGCTTCAAAGAAGTATGCCAACAATAGGAGAATTAGCTGCAAAGTCTTTGACGGATAGGCTTTGACATCAAAGAAGTTACTATGCATTGTGGCGAATTTCGGAAAAATGAAAGAAGGCAAAGTGCTGTTATAGTTTTGAACATCATCTTGTTGTCATAGCGGGGCGGCAAAAGATGAAGAAGATTGAAGACAAAGGGAGAACAAAAAGGAATTTACTGTGGGACCTGGGCATAACCTTCCTTTGATGTTAAAATGTCTGATAAATACTTCAAATGAAATCGCATTTCATGAAAATTTTGTGTCACAGCTGGTTGTGGATAATAAAGACATATTATGTATATTTATGTGGATAATAAAAAGATTCCATAATTAAATACAGTTATTTTTATATATGAGTTTGATACAAGTGAAATTGGAGGAGCCATTTCACAAAACTCCTTCTAAAGGTCAATGTTGAAATTTTATGCTCGATTTCCGGATTCATTTTGTGTCTTGCTGTCAAGGCATTTTACATGGTATCATTTTTTATTCCAATTTCATCTATAAAAGTATTCAGATGTACAAGATAGTAATTATATTTACAGGTGAACAGTTTATCAGTCATTTAAAGATGACCCATGTTTATATTTTAAGACTTTAGTAGACTTATTCTGAGCAGCCTCAGGTGTTCTGTCAGGGAAATCATTGCGATGATATCAGGGGATCAATGGTTGTAGCTGTCAATCAAGTTGATGAATTAGCTGTATATCCATCACAAAAACTGTTATGGTATTGAATTTAAATGTGTTAAAACTGAAATAACTAGTAAACTAATACAGCCTATGGGAAACAGCTGTCTAAAGTGAAAAAAGTAACAATCTAGTTGTGGTATAGCTCAGTAACATTCAGTTGCAGATGCAACTTTCATCGGGATTGGATTAGATAAAAAATAGTTTCAGGAGAATCTTTCAAATTACTGAAAAAAGAGATCTTGTGGGAAATAATTTCAAGTTTAATTTCAGTGATATCGTGATTGCTTTCAGGTATTGTTTATTGTACATATGGGTCCGTATTAATCATAAGTCTAAGGCCTAAAAATTGTATATAATGTCATACCTAAAACTTTTTGTGGTTTACATTGATTAAATTATTAAAAATTTAATTATCAAAATAGTACATTTCGTATTTATAAATTACATTATCCATGCAACATAGTACATAAGAATACAATAACTAATACTTTAGAAACTATTTTATTAATTTTTGCATAGATATACTAATGACTAACTGCTAGTAATATCTTTTGGTAGACTGTTAAATAATTTAACGCCATATGTTGACTTTTAAATTGGTTCTGCTATATACAATTCTAATTCTAATGGACATTTATAGCACTTAATCTCTCTTTAACAAATGGGACTGTCAACTCAATTCAGCATAAAGCACCACAGAGCACAACAGAGAATGCAAGGGGATGATTAAGGATAAGGAATGTATGCCTTGGTGTACCGGTAGGTTTAAAGCTACTGGAAGTGCGAGCAGTGGGAGCATTGAAATAATAGAGTAGAAGCCTACAACTCTTGAATAACAAAGAAATTTCCAGCACTCTGACTGCACCTAGTTCTGGAAGAAAACCAGTCTAAAGAAAGTGTGGCTGTTCTAAATAGTAAAATGTTCAACAGGAAGCCAATGCAAATTCTTAAGAAAACAGGACTCACACTAATAGATGTGTTCAGTTGATTAGGGTGTACATACACAGAAGTGTTCAGTTGCTTAGGGTGTACATAGATAGCAGTTTTCAGATTATTAGGGTGTACAGAGATAGAAGTGTTCAGTTAGTTATGGTGTTGTTCAGTGTTATGTTGATGTATAATTCTAACAAGGGAGTGTACCTGAATCTCTGGACGAATACTACGGTCTAAATTTGTACCGACTTTGGTTGTTAATACCACTCTGGGTCATTTGATGGACCAAATATGTTGTTTTTTCCCTAAACGGCCACTACACTAAAGTTAATGCCCAGGTCACACACTAAAGAGTGTACTGTGATAATATTGGTGAATAACTGTGAATAACTGAAAATAAAGGCAATTTGAAATTTGCCAGCATTTGCACAAAACAGGCAGGAAGGTGTGGTCACGAGAAAAAGAATTCCAGAATTTGTATGATGTTCTTTGACTTTCTCCAACTGTTCTGAGAATAAACCTTAACAAAGTATCATTTTACTGAGAATACCTCATGAACAAGTGCAGGTATCTGAAAATTTTCCCACAATAACCCCACAAATTAGCTATTGGTTATGCAAGAATGAATGGTACAAGACTCTATTGTGCCATAAAGAAAGAATGGTTTGAGAACAAGCAAAAAATCCACTAAATAGTAAGACTTTCAAAGGCGTTACGAAGGCGTTACAGTCTTAAAAATGGACTACCTTCGATGGATAATTGTAATAGCATAAATCAAAGCTGACAAATACTTAGTTTTGAACACTGGGTCCTTTGTTTTCTGTGCTTTTGTTTGTTAGCAGGATAGCGCAAAATACTACTGATTGGATCTTCAAGAAAAATTTAGAAAATGAGTCTTTGTCCAACTTCAAGTCCATGAAATTTTGAGAGTGATTGTCATCACCACCTGGATACAAAAAAATTAAAGTATCTAGATTTGCCAACATGCTTTTTTATTAAGTGGTTTATTAAGCATAAAAAGAGACAAGGTTCTACAAACTATACATGCCCTGACAGAGGTATGCATTCTTTGAGTATTCTTGGTTAACATATTGTATCTACCAATTGAATAATACTGACTTGTTCACAGCAAAAATTATCCATGTTTCCAAAGTAGGGAATACTGGTGAAGATTAGAAAGTTCAATCTTTAAAGTCAAGGCGTACCAAAGCAAGAATCCTAGCTTCTGCACTGTATTAGGGATATTTAAGAAAAATCGGCAATTGTGTGTTTGAAAAATCAGTTATATGTATCTATAGTTATAAAGGTTAAATTACATCGTTATTTCCCTGGAAAATTTGTCAGAAAAGGTAATAGATAATAAATCTACAACATAACAAGATGCCTTTCACTTTGATTAAGATGTTACAGGAGATTTAAGCCTGTATCAGATTGAAGTCCCACCTTAGTTACTCAAGAAAACCAAAACATGCAGTAATGGAACAGTTTTCCCCAATATATGTGAAGATACGATCATCCGGTAGTTGTAATCCCACTCGAAAATCGCTGATTATGAATAAAATTGTTGTTCACTAAATTATTTGTTGTTCAGTATCTTCTTATGTTTTAAATGGAAGTTTACATTTTTAAAGTTTAAGTTTACATTTTCGTTTTTCAGCATTCTGATAATGGATGCTACCAATAAAAGCAAAGTTTTAGTTGGCATTTTACTGGCGGTTTCTATCCTGATTTGCTACAGTATGGTAAACCAACTTGAGGAGAGTAAGCTATTCCTAAGAAGTTTCTTGGGTGTTGAAAAAGAAGCTTCAACTGAGCTGAAGGTCTTCACAGATACTAATCTAACATATTACTATGAATGGAATAACAGAAGAGGACTCCCATTTCACCCAAAGAAGATGGCTCTCAGTGCTATTGGGTTTCCTTTGACAAACTATGTCAGACTTAGTGACTCCATCTTGGAAGACTTTGTTTTTGTCACAGCAGCCAACACACATTATGCAAAACCAGCTGTAGAAAATATTGCTAACATACAAGAGTATTTTCCCCGAAAGAAGATTATATTTTATGATATTGGATTAAATCCTGCAGAAATTGCTGAGGTATGTTTTATTAGACGGTTAATATATTGTGAGGTCAGGCTTGGATTCAAACTCTGATCTCCTGGGTGGGCGGTGTGTGTGTTACCAATATGCCACCGTGACCCCCCTCAAAATGTTTTTATGTTGTGTCTGGGCAAAAACAAACTGGAAATTCTGAAAAGAAAAATGTTCAACAAAATTATGAATAGTTTCTTGAGGCCTTGGACTTCGCTCAGTCTCAAGCTGAGTCACTGGCTCAAATCTAACCTTTTTGGCTCAGCTTAGCTTTTGACTCAACCGATTTTTACAAAGAGGACCCCAGCTGAGACCACGCTTATGTGGTTTCCTGTGACAAGTGTTATTTCCACTCAAAATGTGCTTCAGATATTTTATACCTGATAAAATGCTATATTGCAGTGGAAAACTTCGTAACCTTGTAACCAATGCACAAAGACTACTTCTGTGGGGAGCTTTCTATATTACTATTTTCATACATTTCAAATTTTAAAATGGATATGGCGGAACAATTATGGCAGCCACGTTTGAGATTTTATTTTCAAAACTTAACTACATACCAGTCTCAGCTTTTGAGCCAGTGGTCCAGCAACATCTGTGACTGAGACCATTTGTGAAATACTGAACACATGGGCTCAACTAAAATGTTTAAAAAGTTGAGGAAAAATCTTAACTTTTAGCTTTTGACCGGCCTGTTCATCCTTGTGGTGTGCTGCAGATACTCAACACATGCCTCAACTGCTCAAATTTGCTTGGTCTCGAGTTTGATTCCGTTTTATGACTTGATATCCACCCAGGGTCTCTTCTGACATAACAGTAGTTTTTGAAAGGAATCTAAACCATAAATTTGACTTTGATCAACAATATAAAATCGAATCCCTCTAACACTCAAACTCTTCCTGGAGTCCTAATATTGCTATCCACACATGATATCACAATAGGATTTTGAAAGATAGAAAGAGGTTTCAAAAATACAAGCCACACTTACGTAAAAACATTCGTTATGTCTCACAATTGCACAAAGTCTGCATTATTCTAAAGTATATACTGTTATCTGTGGACATCTTTTGCCGGTGACAGTACATTCTTAGAGACTATATTTATTTTAGCTGACAGTGTGTCAAAACTTTATTCCAGAAATTTATCAACTAGATATTACCTTTGAGGGACACACAGAAAGAACAGAAAAAACTATCAAAGCATTTTAATCTTTATTTCACAGTATTCATATTTTGACTTCTATGCAGATGAACTTGCCATAAATAAATACCAAAATCAAAATAAAGGTTTACTTCCTTTTCAACAGTCAGGGTCATTTTGGGACAGACCCTCCTGATGTCGCTTGTGGTGACATCAAAGTAACAAAGATGTGAAGGAAATAAATAAAAGTTCAAATATAATTTGTGTATTTTAAGTTAGAAAATAACTTTCAGAGGGTCACATCTCCCCAGGTTAATGACTCCAGATTTTCATATTGAAGATAGCTCAGTGTCTTGAATATTTTCTCTGATGGAAAGATGGCATACATTGTGTAAGTTTATTTTTACTTGGATTTTAGCATTGGTTTCAACACTGTATAGGTCACATCACCACAGGTAGTTTTATGGGCAGAGGGAATCGGTGCATACACTTAGTCAATTTTTTGTACTGTAAACTGCCGACCATCAGTAAGAAACTACTATCTTTCCCACAAAGGATTTGGGGTTTCAACCACAGACCTCAGAGATGGAAGGCGAGTGTGTTACAACTGCTCTATTATAGGCCCCATATATATTGTGTACGTACATATTTAAACTGCTAAGGCTAACATAGATAAGTTTTGTATGACCAATTCTTAAATTGTATCTGTTTCTTGAAAGCAGGCAAATCTTGTTGATTTTATGACACAGAATGAAGCAATGGTTTAACATCAGGTGAACCAGGTAGTCCAACCAGAGACTTACAAAATATTTTTTCATTTTTATTTATTTATTTATTAAATCATACACATAGTATACAAACATAGGAGGTGGAAAATAAACATTACAAGATATACACTGATAATAAATGCATACATACATATATACATTATGCAGTTTAGAGATACATAAGATTTAATCACACAAACATCACCTAACAGGTACACAAGTATTCTATCATATGAGTAATTTCTTCATAGCTGAATTTGGTGTGATTACTCTCTTTGATACAAATAAGATCTTTAATATTGCCACATACAACTTTATCATTAACATTAGTCTGAGAATGTTCATAGATATCACTTCTGTTTTTGAATCTTACTGGTTTTTCAGAAACAAGTTCCTGAGTGCAGTTTAACTCCTTTGCAATAAAATTAATATTTTTACTAACATTGGACTGACTTCCACAAACAGCCATTCTGCCAGCTAATTTGACACAATTATTATCACTATTTAGTACTGTCTCGATAAATTTATTGAACCTCTTGTACAATTGTACATTAACAGGAGAATCATCACATATAAGATGGAGGTATCTACTATGAGTTCTGTTAGACAAGTTAAATAACCTTCTTATGGCTTTTCTCCATTCTGTGTAAAATTGTAATATTTCTCTAGATTCAAAATCCCATAACACACTGCCATAAAGAGGCATGCAGAAACTTTTAAATAATTTGTATTTTACACTGACATTAGCATGTTGAAATGTATTAAGTATACTGTACAGAGCAACATTGAATGTATTGATTGCTTGATCAATCACCTTCACTTTTGTATTCACACCAATTATGTGACCTAAATGTACAGCCACTTGAACACATCATTATGCCATAAACCAGCAGGTGACTTACCATTTGAACCTGGAAAGTGAAGAAACTGGTACTTCTCTATATTAAAAAGCACATTATATTTCTTTCCAAAAGCATCACATATGTTAAGCATCTCTTTCATTGACGACAAGGTAGGGGCTAATAACACAGCATCGTCAGCATAACCTAATCCCCCCATAAATATGTTTCCAATAAAACACCCTAACCCGCTGTCTTTTAATCTTTGAAACATTTCATCCATATAGATTGTGAACAGTACAGGGGATAAAATCCCCCCCGTTTGACACCATTTGAAACACTAATAAATTTAGACATGCATTTACCCCATTTAATTCTAATTGACTGGTTTGTGTACATATAGGCCAATAAGCGACATACAAGGGGACATAAGCCTTTCTGAGTCAGAAGTGAAAATAATCTTACATATTCTACTCTATCAAAGGCCTTACTAGCATCTAACATCATAACATACACATCATTTTTATGGTTATTATAGTATCTTATAACTTCATTTAGGACAAATGTGCACTGGGTTGTTAATTGTTTCTTTTAAAACCAAATTGTAACTAGCATGATTTAAGTATATCCTTATTACTAGATAATATCAGCAATTCCAGAACTTTACCTATGATGCTACTGAGGGCTATGCCTCTATAATTCTTTGAGTCATTTAATGACTTTTTATTATTCTTGGGAATTGGTATTACTGTTGATACTAACAGATTCACAGGTGAGAAACAGTGCTTTAACATAGAATTGTAGAGCAAATTCAGATATACAAACAGTTTATGACACCCATTAATAACACTATCAGACCACTGAGACACTCCATCACTTTTGTTTCGTTTTAATAGTTTAACAGCCTCAGTAACATTTTTTACATTGAGAGAGTGATTAGAGTAACACTTTGAATTGCACTTTTGCACAATTAATTTGTCAATATTTGATACAAGATCTTGCATGTTGTTAACATTATAACTAACAGAATTATATAACTTTTTATATTTGTCAGAAAGATAGTTACTTATGTTTGTATCTCCAACAACACCATCTACATTGGTAGGATTCACTGACTTTACACCTTTGATATTTCTTACACTTGACCAGAAATCAGTACTATTACATTGCAAAACACTTTCACCTAACTTATTTGCAAGTATTTTTTCTTTTTTCCTTTTAACATGCCTTAGGACATAATGGAATTTGGCTCTTGTTGTTTTGCGAATGTCGGCAATCCATCCTGTTCTAGGACAACCATTTTGTTTCCACATGTAATGCCAAAACATGCTCTGACCAACCAGGGATTTGCCTAATGCATGACTTTTTGGTACATCTAGGTATACATAACTCAGCTGCAGTAACACAAGCTTTAACAATCATTTCATGGAACTCTTCAATTACCTGATAATGCTTCTTATTATTACAGTTTAACGCAGTACATTGGACAATACATAATGGAATATTAATTTTAGACAGCAAGGAGTCTAACATAGATTTGTAATTGTTTATGTGAGAGAAACTGGCTTTCTGCCACATGATATGCTCTTCACTAGCTTCAGAGTTAATTGATAGATATTCCACAGGAATATTCAACTTCATTACAATTGGACAGTGATCAGAAAAATTACAATAATCATGAAGAGATTTATAATGCAAAATATTTTTCATTAGTACTTCACTTAGTAAAAAATGGTCTATTATAGATCTAGATCCATTTGCTTTACTTTCAAATGTAAATTGAATTTCAGATGTATGATGATTTAAAGCACACTATAGGTGTTGTCTTCTCATAAATGATACCAGTGCATCAGTGTTATAACCTGTTTTTGAAAATGAGGTATTAAAGTCCCCCTCCAATAATTATGTACTGTTCACCAAATTCTTTTATCAACGACTCAACATCTGTAAAAACATCATTTAGCTCTTGCAAGTATGTGCCCTGGGCAGACTGATAAGTCTATTATATGATCAAAATTAGTTTAAAAATAGGAAATTTCATTTTTATCTAGTTACATTCAGTGTTAGTATATTGAATCAATATATTGATTATTTTGATAATTATGTTTTCCACTTATGTAGATGTCATTGTAAACCAGATTATATTGTTTACAGATTAAAGGCCTATGCAATGTAGAATTTCGCACATTTCCATTTTACAAATTTCCCAGGCATGTGAAAGCAAACTTGAAGAACTACTCCTGGAAATTAATCACAATCCATGTAAGTATTCTTTAAATGCATTGGAATTAAAATAATAAATTGAATATGTAAAAGTAACCTATGATTTAACAAATTCTGTTATAAATATTAATTGATTGAATGATACATTCGTGTATAATGTTATTTTCAACATAATGTACAGGGTTATATCACAATGGGGAGTTGAGGAGATGGAGGAAACCAATGCATACTAATTGTCAATCAGTATTCCTCACCGAAAAGTATTGGTCACCGGCAGACACCAACCATATCAATTCCAGAGGCAGATACAGGATTTTCTGAAAGGGGGGCATGGGTATGGAAATTTCATGGTTGGACATTTTGTAGCAGGACATATCATGCGATATGCAAACAAAATGACGACGGAAAAAATTCATTTTCATTAATACTCTATACCAGTTATTAGGCTTTGTGGAAAAACTCAAAACTTGGCTCAATCTTTTTTCTGAGTACTGCTTCAGAAGATAGATGGGATAAGGAATATATTGATAATTAATGTTTGATAATTAAAAGCAGACAAAATTAGAGTTAATTTTTATAAACTAGAGAATGGGAGATAAGAAAATGGTAAAACTATGATATGATAAATAACTTTCTGATGTGAATTTAAGGTTACATAACAACCATACATTGGACCAAAAACTTACAATGGACTGTCATCCTGTTAGTATGCCACTTAACGAAACTGGCTTTTGTTTCATGTTACAAGATATTCAAAAGACACTCCTAACTTATGGGACTAACAGCCTCTATCCATTTTTAGGTGTGAGCACTAGCAAGGCTAGCACTTTAGGAGACTTTGTTTTTCTCCGTTTTTTTCATGAATTGTGGTGTAGTGTGCTGAGTTCCTGGCTCCTCATTGAAGTAAAGTGGCAAGGGGCTACAATAGTAGAGAGTTTGGGAAGAACATTCCTTGCAAAAACACACAACATAATTAATCAATACAGGAGAAAACCATTAAGGAAGGAGTTTTGTTTGGGAACAGCATTTGAACTATGATTTTTACAAGTATTTCTTTTAAATTAATTGGGATTTATACAAGTCAATAAAGATAAATACACTGGTTTTAATCATCTACAGTACTGAATGAACTGGGTATGGATATATATATATATATATAGTAAACTTTATTGACCCAACATCCAATAAAGCCGCAACTTAAATAGCTTATAAAACACAGGTACATAAAACATTGGAGTGTTGTGTTCATTACTTTGAAAAAAATTTATGACAGGGGATTAAAAAGGCTGGTCGTTGTACACTTGGGTTTCTCAAAAATTGACAAAGTCGCTAAAAATAATCTACAGTCTCTCAAGAACTCTGTACTGACATGCATAACACACTTTATTGCTCTAGTAATTAGTAAATCCACAAGGGAACAAATTACGTGGCGAAGCCATTTGTCACATGAAAAACGTAACCTTGTGCAGTTAAAATCTTATGAAATTACGTCACACACAGAAATCAATGACGTGTAACGTAACGGATAGTAGATATGGGCATCAAAAACGTTGTTCGCAAACTCTCTAGTAATTGGATGGGTGACCTTCTTAGTCCACTACTGGTCTCTCTCTATTGGTTTGGCAGCTTGTGCTAGTAAACAGAAACCCCTTTCAGCCTTGTTTACTAATGCATTAAATGTAATCTATGCTGGAACTTCAAGGCCTTGCGTTGAAAATTATTGCAAATTAAGCACATTGTATATATTTATGTATTTCAGGATGTGCTGCAACAATACCCAGGTGTGTATTGGGTTGATTCTTCTATTCGATTTAAGACCAATAAGACAGATGGTGTCTTTAAAACAGTTCAAGAGACCGGAGGAATAGCACTTTCTGTAAGAGCTCCCCATTCCAACTTTGCAGTTATGATGAATGAAACTGCTAGTTATTTGATAACTGACATTGAGCAACAAAAAACCACAAGACAATCAGGAGCTACAATTATGCTGCTTTACAGAACAAGTGAAGTGTATGAAAACATATTGAAATGGGGTGTCTTGTGTTCGCTCGAAGAACAATGTATCGCTAAAGGGAATCGGATATGTAGCTTTGGAAAACCAAGGGATAGCACTTGGGCCAAATGTTCTCGATATGATCAACTTATTGTCAATGTTTTGTGTACCAATTTGTTTGGGTTTAATCAAGACAAATACACAACTAAATATAATATTTTTGATGTAAAAAGATATTCATCTGGCCATCTGACTCCAAAGTCTTGTTAATGTGGTAAACCAGTGGGTGACATCACATGGGACATGGGACAATGGACGTTTATTTAAAAATATCCTAAATACTACCCAGTAATCATTTTTGGATTTTGCAAATGTTTGATAGGAAACCTTTGACAAAGGATAAAAAGGTGATGGGTACGAAAAACCATTTATAATAGAATGTTTTTAAAACATTTTAGGTATACCGTTTACTAAACGTTTAATGATAAATGTTAGAAAACCATTACAAATGAATATGTTAATGTCTGAATAATAATGGGGCCTGAGGTCAAATTCAATATATTTTTGGGGTTTCTCACTAATGAAAATATTATTTTGATGTCTAAAATTATAAGACAGTGGCTTAAAAATTGTGCCCGCATCCAACTATTACTTTTAGGGATTGCATGTGGCAATTCTTGACAAAGTCCTCTAAAATCCCCTATTGCTCACTGCCATCAGTGTTTGGTCAGGTTTGAAGGTGAGGGTTAATTAGCATTCTGAAAATATGAGTTTAAAAAATGTTTGGAACAGAATCTTTTTAAAACATTTGATCAACAATGTTTCTTAAACATTTTATATGTAATGTGTATAAAACACTTCATGATGAATGTTTGAATACATTTCTAGCATAACCTTCATTTCTTTAGCTATTTTATAAATGATTAAAAAGCTTTTCCTGTCAAACCTGGCTTCTCGAGTTCTTACAATTCTGTTGAATTCTTGTTTATTGCATGCATAATTATCCGCAAATTTGATTCAAATCAATAATTTTATTCATATTGGTCCTAGTTTGTGTGGTACTACTTTTGATTAATCAGTGCTCAAAAGGCTTATCAGTCTATTTGTTATTTCTGTTGGATTTTTCTTGTGTAAAACTTCTATTATTGATGCTTGTGTGTACTTGTTAATTCTTCTTTGAGAAAATATTGGTGTGAAATTGTTGTAGATGATCCTGTATAGAAATCTAATTTTAGATTTTTCTTAGTCAATAGTTCATGTTTTGTTGTTTCATTAAGCTTGTGGTGCTTTAAGTTTGTGATCTTAATGTTTCTATTGAGCATGAATATTCTCAAGATTTATCTAGGTTTGTAAATGTGCTTCTTTTTCTTACTCCTTTATATTTTTCTTCATCAATCATTCTTTATTTTGAGTCTATTTCTCAGATTCTGGTTTGGTTATTATTATATATTCTGATTTTTTTCATTTCCTTTTTGTAGTTAATGTGAAACTGTTACAAATGTTATTTTTGTAATTTCCAATATTGTTTCTGGTTGTGTTAGCAGTTTGGCGCTTATTTTGGACAGCATCTATGAGTTGGGCAGTTCATTCCTGGGGGAAGATTTTGTCACCAATCACTAAAATAGTGGCAGATTTTGACTACACAAATACTGCCCACATTAACCAGAGCAGCACGTGAAGGTGCCTTTAGAAAACTTCTCTATGACTTTACTGAAGTAGTTTTTAATAGTTTTAGGGTTTATTTTTATGTTAATCTCAAACTGTTTTGACAGTGGCACCAGTTCATCAATTCAACCTCAGGTCTAGTAGGATAGATCTTATAAAACAGCCAGTTCAGATTCAGCTGAGTGATCCCATAGTTTTATTATCACAGCTTCTTACAATTGCACATGTCTGATATTTCTGATTATCATTTCTCAGGCATAACTAGATTAGTGCAAGCTTCGAAATTCCGAACAATCATCACCAGCTAGATCAGAACAAGTTTCTAAGACCAGAAAAAATTTAAAAAAAAAATGAAAGTCCTACCGTTAGCTCTGATTGCACTACAGTTGCACAGGAATCATTAATCAAGAAATTTTATTTCAGCTGATTGTAATAAGATAAGGGTTAGACATATACTGAAAATGTTCAGATACGGTAATCATTCACTTGTTTTGTTAAAACTATTAAAAGTGCAATTACATTAAATACATAGCTTCTGAAAATGGGTTGTAATTTTTTTGACCTTTTGTATTTGTTAAAGATATTCTTCTGCTTGGTCATCAAGGAAAACCAATTCTCAAGGTTTTTCCTATTTGGTTAAGACTTGCTATCACAATCTTTTTACTTAAACATAAGGTTTTGGCTTCAAAGCACAAATTTTCTGGGTCTGATTAGACTAGGTTATTACTTCATAGGGGAGGCGGATGAGGGGAAACAGGGCAATTTCACCTGGTGATTTTTTTCCTGGGGCTGATTAGCCTCTGATTTATATTACAAAAGGCACCTGTGAAAACTGCAGTTAGAAATACTAACACTTATTCCTATGAAAAAGAAGTCAGAAAAAGTTGGATCATTAACTTAAAATGGAGGTTTTACATTATTTTTTGGAGATGGTAATTTTATTAAAGAGCAATATATCTTTCAGCAATTATAACATACAAGAGATTAGACAGGTGAATTCATTACTGCTAAAAATGTATAAATTAATAAAACAGATTGGTTCAAGACGTTCTAAATAATTATTTTTAAGCTTGAACTAAGTTCATTCATCATAAACAACAAAATGACAAATGCAAAATAATAGTCATACACAAATCAATTGTTCTTAGACAGTTGACATTAAACCAATATTACTGGTATATTTTACTTCAAAGAAGCTTTGATAAACTACTATAACACAGAAAGTGAGCTACTTAATTACTACTGTACTATCTCTACTTCAGTCATAACGGTCACTTTGCACAAATGGAGGTGTGAGATGACAAGTGTAATTTTGAATAAAGCTCAGTTTAACAATCGTTTCTCATATGATATTACAAGATAGCAATAGCAGTATAGACACAGTAGTCCTCGGGTAAGCAAGTGCATGTGAATGTAAGTGAACTTGGATGAACACTGCTTCAACATCAAACATATGGCGATGTATCAGTATAAGGTAAAAGGTAGATGCAGCATATCTAAACACACTAATAAACAAGCATGTAACTCCATATGTGAATATACACTTGAACACTCCTTCATTTGCTGTTGAAGATTCAGCAGAGAACAGCTCAAAACTCCTCATAGTGAACTGTCAGTTGTCGGATGGTGCTCAAAATAGTCTACAATCAAATATACCAACTTGTGAATATTTGATTCAGGATAGACTTAAATGGGTACAAATAAACATCGTAAACAATTGATGGTTAAGAAATAAATATCTTTCTTATAGACAAGGATACTAGAAATTATGCCATATTATATATATTGGGACAAACTACTACCTTATGTTGAAGAGCAGTTAAAGTAATAATGTGAAATAGCAGTATAAATGAACATAAAGTGTCAAAAGAACAAACTTCTTTTAATGCAAGAAGAATGCAAATAGCATCACAAATGTATATCAAGTGTCAAAAGAGCAAACTACTTCTTTACAAGAAAAAATGTGACTAAAAATAATAGTGAGATCATAGTTTAAATATTGCTGGCATACTTGCTTTTAATGGCAGTGATTCTAATGTTTGTAAAAATATCAACTGTATCTCTCAAATGTTAAACTGTGACAGGATTCGTGTTTTATCTTCTCCAAGTCAGTTTCCTAGATTTGTTAAAGAATATTTAATCAAAGATGAGAAAGAGCACATTAAGGTAATCACTAGTAATATTATGGATTTATTAACACTTAGAAATGCCAAAAACACCAGATTCAGTAATGAAGAAATAAACTTTATGTTATCATGAATATGCAGTGAGTAATAATTACACGTCTTTAAATATGTAAATATTTTTTTTTATGTGTTTCCATTTGTAAATGTGAAATTGTAGTTTGAACTGTACCATGAGTACGAAATAAATAAATAAATAGGCATAGCTTAATAGCTAAAGTTTATGTTTACTTATAAGATTTTAACACAATTCAAATCTCCTATTTATCATTATTATTGCCACTACCAACTTGATTTTACTATTATGCTAAGCATATATGTGCTCAGATCTAATAATGTATATTATTTTAAATATATGTATATGTATTCATTTTAATTTTAACCAGTATCAGGAATATGGCATTTTAATGGAACTTGGTCACATCACAGTGTTGTCACTCAAACTTGATCTTGTCATAGTGGCAATGGTGATTACAAAATATGAGACTAATAGCTCTTCTATGCCAAGGTGACACATATCGATGATGCTAGAATGATTTTTGCTGATATGAAAATCATTAACTATCAAACATGATGGACCTGACACCATCTCTTTAATACTGAAAACTTGGAGCTGTGTTGAAAGCCAAACAGCAAGAAAGCTTAGAAATTACTGAGTTTTATGCCAAGGAACCGATTTCACAAAGCTTTCTTAAGATAAAGGTCACCTTAGATTTAAGGATTTCCTTGAATTTCTCTCCCTTTAAAAACTTTTAAAAAGTTTTACAAAGCCTCCTTCCTTAAAGAAAACTTGGAAATTTCAAGAAAACTTTTAAGGATAATCTTAAGGAAGCCAATGACCAAGTCAAGCAAATGTCCTTGAAGTAATTTTTGTACAGTAAAAACTCTGTTCCCTGACCTTCTATTGCCTGAATATTCAATATTATAAACCATTTCCACTCTCCAACAATTGTAATTCCTTAATGTTATGTATTAAAATGCCTCTTTTATATTTTGAGCCTTTTATTATCTGAACAAAATTTTACTCTCCCAACCTGTTCATATAATAAATGTTCCAACTGTAACAAACTATTGAAATTATTAGCACTCACATAATATTTTGTCTCCTTACACATGGTAATGATGCAGAATCCATTCTCAGCACATTCCTTTAAAGCACAGCACATATATTAAAGTATTAATATTCAATATTTGGTTAATTACAATTCCCAAAAATCAAAATTACAGTGTTGAAATAATTAAAAGCACTAAAATATTGTTTTCCAATTTTATTTTCACGTCCGTATATATTTTGTTAAATGTGCTTGTGCACAGCTATACATAGTGGGGTACTGTTAAAAGAATATGAGGATTCCCAATTTGATCAGATTATTATCATTATTATGCTGTTAACACATTGTATAGGTTGGTATGGTTTTTATGGCAGAGGAAACCAGTATTAGTTGGTCAATATTCTGCACTGCAAAATGCTGGACATCATTAAGAAACTCACAACCTTTCCACGTAAGCTCGGAATTTTTAAGGAGCAATGCAGAATTATGAAAGGCTTAAGGTAAAAGTTCAGATGTTTATGTCACCTTCAACCACTACTTTTGATGGAATTGGTTAATTTTGTACTCACAGCGGTATAAACGCTGGACTTGCAATGCTGAAAACAGCAGTATTCTATCTGAAATTACAAAACTACAAACCAGCAGCAAATCTGACTCAATTCATCAATAAATCAAAAAGTTTATTGATTTGTGTTATATATCTAACAGTAAAATACTTATTTCAAACTTAATCATGCAAGTTATAATATGATAATGATATATACAGATCGCATGGAACTGATGTAACCATCCCCCAGGGTGGTATAGATTAAGGTTTTTAATAAGAAGCTGTTAAAGATCAGCTATATTGACAAATTACCTCCAAATTTCTGCAAGAAAATTATACTAAAACTGTTTTAATGACATTGAGACTCAGAATCCACTATTGATCAATTTATTAGATACCAGCAATCATTTTTTATTTCTGTTTTCCTTGGAATTTTATGATCTTAAAATTTATAAAAAAAATATTATTTCTAAGAAATGGTATAATAGCACACGTTTGAGATGCTTTTTGACCTGCTAGAACAACTAAAAAGTTTCAGTCTCTTAGGCAAACAATTAAATGTATTCTTTGGAAAAGTCAGCTGACACAGTACCCAAAGAGGATCGTTTTCTTGTTATACTGAAGCTATAACAAGGTTAACATTATGAAACAAGCTATGCATTGACACATTCTTGTTTTTTTAATAAAATAAAGTTAAATTACTTCTCAAAATTAGTAAAGACTTACCTTTATGGATAGAACAGTTAATTATTACATACTTACCTTTATAAATTGAACAGTTAATAAAAGAAAGAGGTAAGCAATAGAGATACAAAATTAAGTACATTAGTAAGAAAAACAGTAAAATTGAAAACATTAACACAGCATTTGTCATTATGTAAACAGTGTTCTAAAACATTGATCTATTAAGACATTTTTATCTAAAGTTAGACTTGATATGTGCAATTAAACAATTTTACTTAACTGTTTTGGACATTTGTCACATTGCTATAATTATTTTTCAAAAGAAGATTTTTTTTACAAAATTCTTGTCCAAAGTTCATTTTTAAGTATAACAATCTAATATATAATGGATCCAGGTCTTCAAAAGGACCTCATACCATTTTATTGGCCCATAATCACTAGCATGTTTATTCTAAGAATTATTCGTATCCTATTATCTTAGAATTCTACCTTTTTCTCATCTTTTTTTGGAAAATTAGAAGTCTGATATTCATTAGAAGGTTTAGACTTTGAAAGGTACCAGTAACTAGCTCAATGCAGTGGATGTGTAGAATAAAGGAATGGTTTGTAAAATCAATTATAAATACACTTAAAATATGAAAAAAATTGAAGAATTTCTATTCTGAGACAATTGTTTTCATTCCAAGAAGTTCTGTAAGAAAACATGTAAGAAAATATTAATTTGTTAGTGAATATGAGCTCTGCTTAGAGAGTTGAAGTATTCTTGCTATTCCATCTTTATTCTATTTATGAATTGGCTGGGCTACTGTCATTGCTAGATGTACAACCATATATTGCATTGATAGAACCTTTAACAGTAAAAAAAATCATAAATATTGAATTTTTAAGATAGTTATAAAAATTGATGAATTTAACTTGGAACTAACTTTCACTGCCGAGTGAAGATTTCAACTAATATAGTATTCTGGTTACAAATAGCAATAACTGTAGGCCATTTTCTGTGAAATCTGTCAACCTTGCATAGTATAATAATTATATCCAAGTTATATTGTTGTTCAATATTATTTCATTGCATTAAGGATAAAAAATAGTGTGGAATAATTAAGTTGCACAGCTGCAGTTTCTTTGGTTGATGACAATTGACTTCACATTTATACATGGGTTAGAATAACAACCAGAGCTTAATAAAATGAAGGCAATGATGAAAAATTATAAAACGCTTATAAATTTAAAACATAAAAAATGAGAACTGGTTTTACATATATTTCTATTTAACAGACTTTAAATGAGCAGTATGTCTTGTTCAGTTACATTTTCAGAACCTGAATTTTAAGCTAACAAAAAGTAAGACATACATAAGCTATAATTGTGTTTGCAGTATACCGTTGACAAATTCAGATTGGCTGACCAAACATACAGAGCACGGTCATCAGTGAACGGCCATGGGTCATCTATCATTGAGGGAATGGCTTCTTCCCAGTTTGAATCATCAAAATCTGAGTAAATATACACAAATCATTAAATTGTGACATAAAAATAGTTAAAAATAGAAAGCAACTGCAAACCACAGACCCCAACAAGCAGTCGAGTATCTAATTATTGTAATTTTGTGCTGAATACTGTTATTTCTTCTTAACCCTAATACTTGGATATCGTGAACATGATAAAAATAATTGAAAATGAGGCTGCGGATAATTCAGGATTGCATTTAGATAAAAATAAAGAGCTTAAAAAGTATTTTTTGATTTATTAACTCACTTGTATATGTAAATATCTGGTTTGAAAAGGAACTCTCACCACCCCAGTACCCCAATTTATTTTCAGTTATGTTTCTTTCTAATATGTCAATATTATGAGATGATCTGGTCTTTTATTAACTTAGCCTAATTTTTCTAATGTTCCTTTTAACATCAAATGTCTCAATGAGAAATAACTAAGATAATACATTTATAAAGTGAAGAATGAAGAATATGATTAGATGAACCATACTACGAAGAATGACGTATATGATAAGATGAAACATACAATAATATATTGATCATTTAGGGACAATGCAAGTGAGGATAAGAACTGTGTTGTTTAGTTTTGCCAATTAGCTGCAGGAAATAGGAACAAATAATTATTTTTAAAATTTGTTGGATAAGCAAACAAAATGGGGGCTTAAAACTTCTAAACACAATCAATGTTGACCACAGTCTTGCTTGCTGGCTGTAACATATAATGTTTTAAAGACACTGAAACCAGTGTAAAAAAAACTAGAGTTTGTCAAAATTGTGTAATTAGAATCAAATAAACAGTAGATCACTTTCTTGAATTACACCTTTTCTAAAAGATCTAGAATGCTTGCCTGTTCAAAGCACAAATTGACATATGTGTTTCACTTTATTTTCAGTCATTTCAAATTTTGAAATATGGGAAAAAATATGGTAGCCATATTCTTTTTTTACAAAAAGACAAGCTATGACTTAACTTAAAGCTCGAGACGTAGCCAAAAATTATACTTAACTTCATTGTGAAACCAGCAAAATGTATAACCACAGACTTAGCCTAAGTTTAAGAAAAAAACTTTAACTTTAAGTCTAAGTATAGGCCAAAACCTTTTGTAAAAGTGGCCCCTGATGCTTAAGCTTGCTGTACCTCTGCTATTCCAGTCAACTGTTACATTCTCAGTTATTGCACACACAAGATGGCCTCCACCTGTGTACCATCCTAAGCTGTGGATTCCAATGAGACCCTTCCTGTGGATGTTATTATGAACTTTGAAAGCCAAGATATCTGTACTGGCTGAAATGATAGAACAAAAATGCAACCTATTTTATTGTGAAGGAGTGGTGGGACCATTTACAAACATTAAAATTGGTTTCATGGGCTTTGAAATAATTTTTGTTTAGTATTTTGTATGCACACAGAGAATGATACAATTTCAGAGAAGTAAGATTACAGTCGGTTTGTTTAATCTTTATAACATTAATAAAGGCTTTGGGTCCAGCATAACAATACCGTATAGTTAAGTGAAATAAGCTTATGAAAGTTTTAAGAATCCTTAAAATTCACTTGATCATTTGCCCCTTCACTTGGTTCTCAATAAATAATAGGGAGTTCACGTTGTTTCATTTGATATAAAAGGTACCTTAACGATCCAGTTAATTTAAACATATCAGAATAACCAAAACAGAAACAGGAAATGCTATATATGCCTTGAGCAAGGAGAACATTAAAGATCGGGGAATAGAGTAGTTAATTTCACCTAAAACAACAACTAATACTTATAACCAAACTCTTTTAACTCAGCATCCAACCAGCACTGCGTGGTGGATAATACAAGGCACAACCAAAAACGCCAGTTTTATGGGCTAGGGGAAGGACAAGATCTGTCTGTGTCCGTAACTCAGAAACTATACATTGGATGCCCTTCAGGTTTTCACACAAGGTGGGGTCTATTGGTGGCTCAGATTGTTTTACTTTCTCTTCACTAAAATAGTTTGTACTAATGCAAACAACGGTTAAAGCACAGAAGACTATATATTTTTAACAAAGAATGTCTATAGCGGGACCATTAAGTGTAAACTAATCAAATTGGAGATATGAGAAGACGAGATGATAATAACAGTCAGAACTTGCTCTTTAGAGTTCCAATAACTTGACCAAAGATCCATTTATGGGTTTCATTTGTATTTTTAGCACTACCTACTGGCGTGAGTTTGTATAAGGATCTTACCTGGAATCTCTACCTGTCCCAGTTTGTCATACTCCCCAGTATAGCCTATCTGGGTCTCATCTGCATAAATGGTGCACAGGTAATCAGCCTTCCAGGTCAAGTACACAGATGTCACTATGAAAGTACAGAAAAATACCATGCACAACTAGACGACAGACCATTATGATGGGACTGCATAATATTTGTCAACATCTGTAGCAAAGAGTGGTCAAATTGCTATATTCCCCTCCTTGAAATGAATTACAGATATTCTATCCATAACCTATACATAAAAATATGATAACAGATGATAGTTGGCCAGGCCATCATATTTCTGATGTGCTGATCTTCTAAAGTAGGAGTTTGAATGTCCACATTGGATTTTATTCCTTGTATGCATTTTGGCAGAGTCAATGCAACAATAGTACTGACAATATAACAAGAGCCAATCAAATTGCAGTATTTAGTCACGCGAACTTTGTGAAGCACCGGTAAGTGATGGATAGATAGTGACCAGGGGTTTCAGGGGAAATCCTTGACCAGTCACGTGACAAGTGACAGCATCAGTCATGTGACAGATGAATGACGAGTAGCGTGACGCCTAAGCTAGAATCCTTGAGCAGTCATATGCCCAGTGACGTGATCAGCCACGTGAGCAATGATTGACAGGTGGTTGGTGGGGATAATAGAAGGGGATTCTCCAGGCACATGACCACTGACATCATACTGATTGACATGTGAAGATTTTAAATCGTAGGGACAATGGTGCATATAGAGATGGTATCCAGCAATAATAATAACGCTTACATGACATGGCTGTGTTCATGATTCTGATTGGCTGATTGAAGGAACATTTCAATAGGGAAGTCAGCATAATTTTGAATCATCACTTTGAAATCAAAATCGTTGAATCAGAAACATTATAAGGTCGGCACCATGGAGAAAGACCTAGGGTGGGTAAGCTTCTGCAAAGAGATAGTGTTAAATGTCTTAAATGATGGTATTCATGATATTTAAAAATTACTTTCAAGTTAAATTAGCTGACTCAAATTAGCTTTCAAAAAATATATCATAACTGAAGATGTTAAGCACAAACTTGCGGCAGGTAACAACTCAAGTTGTTCCTTGTGCCAATTCACGGAAGTGAGTTGTGGCAAACATTTGAGATGTATTGCCATATCTTGAATGGGTGCTGTGTCAACTTTACCCTATAATTCAATCTAATTATACTTCTGTAGAGCTTAATCTCTGCTAAAGAAAATATTATGTAGATAATCAAAAGTAGTGAAGTGCAATGACTATTCTGATTGATGTTTCTTAATTGCATTCAGGTATTTATCAGGCTTTATTTTATGTTGATTTGTTTGACATAAATATGAATCCTATGGGTGACTTCCTCAATTTGTTTTGTCTCTTAAGTGCTATCAGGTATACACACTTTACACATACTTGTATGAAATAAAATGTCTTTATCATTCTGTTATATATTTCAAACTCTCATGAATACTATATACTGTTGGGTTAATAATGATTCTAAAGTGTTGTCTATTTCTATATTATTTGAAATAAGTGCTGTTTTAAGTTTATATAAGATGACACATTGTTGTATACAGTAAGCATATCTATGTATTGTATTGTGTTTTTATAATCAGCGCAATATCTCCATATACTTCAGGACTCAAAGCGCTATTTTTTGAATACAGAAGCTTTAATATTTAACTTGAAATTACTCAATCATTGCTCCGTGGGTGTTTTTGCAACAAACATAAGCAAAAGCGCTGTTCAAAGACCTTTCTTATGATATATAATACATATGTGTAGCTTACGGTATATTGCTGAAAAAAATGGAAGTTATTAACACTTGCTATCCATGGTATGGAAGCGCATTTGTGCACAAAAAAAGATCCTGCTCTGTGCATCCTCCATTTTTTATGTGTACAATTGGTAAATATTGGGTTAATAATTAAGGGATTATTGAATTCTGAATACTGGGCACTCCATCTCTCGTAACATTTTCTCAAAGTATTTGAAAATCCCCTATTTCTGCTCATCACCATCTTGTCTAACGTCTTTGGGACCTCATGAAGGTGTGTCCTACGTCAGTTCTGTAGAAGTTCTGCCTACCTTAAATTATTTTACTTTATACCAGTTTTATGTGGCTGCTTCTGATTGCACACCCATTGGTCATCGTTTGTGAACCCTCCTTCGCTCGCAGCACACGAGGCAACATTGAAACATTTACATGAAATTTACAGAAGACTTCAAACAACTTCTAGTGCACCTTAAGTGGTTTTACTTGTTTTATATTTTGCATTTATATTTTAAACATTATACTTTGTGGATAAAATGGCAGAAATAGACAAATATCAGTACAACCTGCGTTCTGGATCAAACACTCAGTACAGCTACCTGTTCAAATTAGGATGTCTAGTGAATCAGAATCTGTTTCAAAATTGTCACAGAATCAACAAAATTCGGTTGCGGATGATTCAGTATCTTCCAACCTTAATTGCAGAGCAATGGTGGAGAGCTCGGACGATGATCAAATTCCCAGTATGCAAAACACACAGAGTACTTCAAGTACTTCAAGTACCTTAGGAGGGGGTAGTGCATTGTTGGATGTTACCACTCAGCAGGTGATTAATGTACAGATTCTTGCACAACTTTCGTCAATTAGTGCCAGACTAAACATACTCGAAAAGAAAGGTGCTAAAAAAGGTTTTGGTCCGAAGAAGAGAAAGTCAGCTGTAAAACAGAAAACCTGTGGTCAGGTTGCCCTGGTCATACTACCACAACCTCAGTGTCCTACTTTGACAATGTCTAGTTTACAAAGTATCAGACAAGATGTTCTTATACAGAGTCAGGTGGGCCAGAGACTGAAAGAATTGTTACAATCTGATAACACAGGTACAAAAATTAAATCTCTTAGGGGGGGTCCCGCTGAAGTAGTGGTCCCAAATCAAATTAAGTGGCCCCAAGAATTTGTTTTGTCCGGATTTAAAAAGGAAAGAGTACAATATGACCAGTTGTCAATAGTGGGTGGCTGGCTATTGTCTCATGATAAGGCAGGAACAGGATGCTCATGATTTTGTTTGGATGCGGCAATTGCCAGCCACGCACTGCTGATTTGTAGAATGGAGCAAGGAGAGGTAAAAGAATTACACTAAAATTGAAAAATTAGACAGGATTAGGACATATGATTACCTCACGTAATCAGGTTCAAAATTTACAGAAAAAACTAAAACCAAAGTCCTCACTTGCTCTTATTACAATCAGGGCACATTTATGCCCCAGAAATCACATAACACAAAAGGTGTCACATATATCAGTGGAAGATGAAATTCACTTTCTTTGTGAATGTTGTATATATAAGGAGCCAAAGGAAAAAATGTTCAATGAGATATGTCCTAAGGTAAAAAATTTTGTAAGTTTGACTGACGAAGAAAAATTTCAAATAGTGTTAAGAGATTTTGAGAACTTGTTAATTGATTATTTAAAGACATCCTGGAATATTAGACAAACTATAGCCAATAGATAAATTAATACAATTTGCTATTCTCTTTTATGCTGAATTTAATATTCAGTGTGTGTGTGTGTTTATTTTTATTTTTTTTTATTATTATTGTCACTACCATGTTTTCAGACTTAAATCAAAAATATTTGTGTTATATAACTAATTATGGAATTGTATTATGATCAACCAACAAATAAAATACTGTGTATTTGAAGTGACTTATAAGCCCATTGGGGGCTGGGCATTTGGTGTAATTTGTTTAAAACATGTTTTTGTGAATTGCATGTCACTATAATAAATAAATAAATAAAATAAATATAGACACATTTGCCCATATTCCAACAACAGGCAAAACAATTGCACATTGGGAACAAAATTGTAGAAACAAAAGTGATGACAAAAACATGTAGAAAGGGGTGGGTTTAAGTCTGCTCCCACCCAGAGATTTTCATCAAGGTGTTTGTATAATTCCAATTATCTGACCAGTGAAATTGAGTTGGGTAGTGTCAAAGACAAAGCTTTGGGTTGGTTTAAACAATTTAAAGCTTTTGATCAAATCGATAGGAATAAATCTTATGCACAAGCCTTGTTGTCCAATCTGAATAAAAATAAGCTCACAGGTCGGGAGGTTGTAAAGCCTCTAAGGAGTGATATTCAAACAGATAGTTGTGTAACAAGTCAAAGGGACTGTAAGCAATGGGGTGAAAATATGTCCCACATTGCAAAAAACAAGTTTGGCAAGAAAATTTATAGCAACTATCAGCCCAACTTCTTGATAAATTTAAAAATAAATGTAAATGGTCGAGTCCTGCAAAGAATTGTGGGAAAAACAAAAATTGTGGGAAGATTGTGCCTGATGGTAATGTGACCGGGGTTACCCCCACCAATATGCAGGTGCCATTAACCAATAGATTCCAACTTCTACAGGCAAACTTTATGTTGCTGATATGGTTGTTAACAAATGTCCTGAAAATAAAAAAAATATATACAAATGATGGTTGCACCAGTGAGCCTGCTCAAACTAAAAATAAATTTGTGGGAAACAAAATTGAGTCTTCAGAAGGGGACTCTAAAAGTAGTTGCAATATAATTGATGTGCAAAGGAACCTGTTGATGGTTGCGTAGTGGAAACAATCACATTACAACAACATTGTTGCATTAATGCCTGTACAGACAGAAAGTGAATTGGTGAAAAAAAACTTTGTCTTTGGAAAGGGACTGTACTACCAACACAAACTGGTTACAAAAGGCCAGGGTATGCCACGACGCACAACCACGGATAGTCTCAGCATGCACAAGTCGATTGCCGACCATATACAAACCAGAAACTCATAACCTCAATGAATATGAGACCCCATATGACCATATTTTTTAGCAATCCTAACTCGAAAAAGTACAAAGAAATTTGGCTTTACACCAAAGTCTTCTTTAAAATTGTATACAGGGTCCCAAGTCGAATGAGAAAGTATTCCTGATACATTGCAGGCTCACCAATTGATAAAACTAGTAAATTGCCTAATTATTGAGGCTGTCGTATACCAGTTGAATCAGGCTTGAATATAAAGAAATGGAAGCATTATTTGTCCAACTATTGGGATCAACAATTTTGTGATCTTTTAACGTACGAATTTCCTCTTGATTTTGGTAGAAATTGTTTATTATATTCTGTGGAAGCAAATCATACAAATGAGCATATGAGCCATATCTCAAAATTCTTAGAGGAGGAACTCAAACACAATGCGATATTAGGCCCTTTTGAAGACAAACCTATTGAAATGCATACATCTCCCTTACTTGTAAGAGATAAACAAAACTCAAATGGTAAAAGAACCATTAGGAACCAAAGAACCAAAGCGGCCTCTGTAAATAATGGAGTAGCCAAATATGTGTATCTAGGTATCCCTTATGAACTCAATGCAAAATCTTGGTCCTTCAGCCCAAATGTTTACGATTGATATTAGCAGGGTTTTTCGGCATATAAAAATAGACTGGCCTTGGTGGCTGCTTTGATTCCATGGTATATGTGCTTCCAATAAACAAGGGTTAGATGAATTATAACATTACCGATTTGGAAATACCGAATATAGTTGTGGCCCTCAAAGTTTGGGTTAAGGATTGGACTAATAAGTGTATCAAAGTCCGTTGTGTCAACATGGCTGTAGATGAATTGTTATGCAATGGTAAGGCTAGAGATAATACATTGGCTTTATTAGCAAGGAATATGTGGCTTATTTGTGGTATTTTTACCACACATAATAGTACTTCACATACCACATAGAAATAATACTCTTGCAGATTTACCTTCCAGATGGCAAGTTTCATCTGTAAATTATAATCAATTGCTCCATATGTTGTCACATCCTATATGGATACCTACACACATGGCTCTTACATTATTAAACTACACTGCATCATATCTATTGAAGATGATATGGGGAGAGCGGCCCAGCTGGCCGCTTCTGCTGCTGCCAAATTATTGTCTGGCTTTGATCCCTCTAAAGTATCAACAGTACCGCAGAATGTGGATGGATTTCATAAGTTTCCAAGTGGCAGCTGGGCTGCTATCTTATCAGGTAACTGTTCACATTCTGTTATCTTTTCTAGAGTACCTTCATCAAAACTACATTAGCTCTGCTCATTTGCAAAACTATTTAACTGCTATCAGGGCTCTTCATATAGTCCATGGCCTAAACTGTTGCCTTTAGAGATGAGCGTCTATCCCTCTTTCTAAAAGTTACAAACATTGCTGTCAACAAAATGTCTAGTCTCAGGCTTCCTCAGGCCTCCTCAGACCCAAATTTACACAGTCCTATCTTGTCTCAGGCCTCCTGCGATTCTTAGTCCCAGGCATCCCTAGCTTAGTCCCAGGAAGCATGTTGTAAATCCCCGACTCATAACAGACCTTTGAAGTTTCATGCATGTGAAAGAGAATCCATTTCATTAGTCCCAGGAAGCCTCAGACTGTCTCAGGTGTCCTTCGACTAAGAAATCTGGGTCTTGGACTAAGCTCCGACTAAGAGAAGCTGATCCAAACCAATCCAAGCCGGCCCCCTCAGGCCACCTGGGACCACAAAATTCTAATTCTAATTTGACTTTTATAGCGCTTAATCTCCATTGAGTAGTGGACTCTAAGGCGCAACAAGACAATAGCAATAGGCAAATTCAAACTCCAGGGACAAAAACAGGTCTGCACCACGGAGAAGCCATAAGAAAAGTGACCTGAGGAAGATAAGTCTTTGCATAGAGATAGGTTTTGAGCTTCTTTCTAAAACATGCCATAGTGGGTGATGCACAGATGTCTTCAGGAAGTGAATTCCAAACAGTGGGGGCATCAAAGGCAAAACTGAAGCCAAACTGCTTAGTGGACTTGTGAATTGTGGGTTTGAACACTCTGTTGAAGACGACTCTTGTTGTATTGGCTTTTATCTTTATGCCAAACTAGTTCAAATTGATGTCTCAGTAACTTAGCAAGGCGATAGGACTCAGACAACCAGTCAGCACGCTGTTTCGTCTTCAAACGAAACACAAATTTAGTCTGTGACGGTCTGAGGATGCCCCAGGAGGCCTGGGACTAAGTACTGATTAAGTAACGACTCTTCTCTGTGCGCTGAAACCAAAAAGAGGCAATGAGGGGGTCTGGGACTATATATGTGACTGCACACACACATTCTGTGTTTAGACTGGTTAGATACTGAAAGACGTGTGTCACTTACTGCAAGGGGTTTTCAGTTTTTGGGCTTTGGGCAAATTCAACAGTTAGGAGAAACATTTCAGTTTTTTTTACTTTTTTGTGATATTCACTAGAGTTATGAGGAAAGAGAAAGGAGGAAAGAGAAGAAGGAAGAAGATGAAGGAGAGGTAAGAGGAGAGGGAGAAGGAAGGTGGAGAGTTGGAGGAGAGAGGAAAGGACAGAGGAGAGGACAGAGGAGGGTACAAAAGAGAGGATAGAGAGGGAGGATTATAAGTTACTGAGAAAGCTTGCGATGAAGATGAGAGGTGTGAGGAAGAATCAGAGTGCCACTCAGCAGCCAAGAGAGCCAGGGTTTGTGCTACATGCACTGACAGCCAAGAAAATACCACTGTTGAGTTTGTGAAAGAGCACCCCAAGGGAGATGACCAAAAGAGCACCCCAAGGGAGATGACCAAGAGACAGTCCTGGGTCTACCAGCAGACAGGCAGCCCATCTTTGACTATGTTGCATCAGAGGCTAAAAACATGACCCAAGAGGAGATTGAGGACCTCAAGGGCAGGATTTTTAGAGACATTGAAGCAGTAATGAGCAGTAACACTCATAAACGTCAAGTACTACCAAAGAGATCAGCCACTATTACACATAAGAGTCACATAAGGTACTGCCAACAACCACTCAACAGGTGTCTAGTTCCACCCAGGCAGCAGCAGGCAGCAGTTCCAGCAGTTATGTCTACTACACACCCAGCCCCATTGGCTTTGAAAACCCTCCATCAGTGGTCACAGTACAGGACGAGGGCAGCAGACACAACTTGAGTGGAATACTACACCAGCTACCAAATCTAACAACAACACAGATCATTAAGCAGCCTCAGCAGCCACAGTAGGAGCTCTACTCCATCACCACAAGAGCACCGCCTCAACAGCAGCAGCCTCCTCAGTAGCCAGCCAGTCCGGGTGGGACTCTGACCCCCCATAGGCCTCTCTGACCCCCATAGGCCCTTTTCAGGGTTGCCCAAATCTTCCAAAAACAATTAATAAGTTGTAAGTTGTTTATATTCAGTTCAGTACAAATACTTATCAGAAAACCACAAAAAAGCCCAACACCCACACCACCCCAAACATGAAACAAATAACCCATGATAATACACATAACAACAGAAGGCCACAGAGAAAAACTTAGATAAACGAACTCCAAATATGGCCAATAATCTACCCATTTGTAGCTTAAAATCCAGGGGGTAGTTTAAATCTGTAATAAAAAAGTCCAACACTGACACCATCCATAGAGTTAAAAGATATTATGCTATCACATAGCCACCAAACAACAAACAGACAAACCCAATACCTTACATAACCCCCAACCAACGAACTGATAAACCCAATAACAAACATAACCCCCAACCAATGAACTGACTAACCAGTTTGTAAACAAAGCTCCCACAACCAACAGACAAATAAATTATACTCTAAAGAGAACCATTTAGGTGGTTATATTTTCTAAATTTTCTTGAAGTGGAAGAAAAAAAAATTATTTTGAGATTTGCAATAAAGGGAAAAAATTTAGTTTCAGTTATTTTTCCAGAATAAAAAAATGTAGGTGAAATTAGGGTGTAGCTTTCAAAATATATGCAATATTTATTCCATTTAGCAAGTTATATTGGGCATTGGGTTTGTCTGTTTCTTGGTTAGTGGACTTATGACTGGCATTGAGTTTGTCTGTTTGTTATTTTTAGGACTTATGTTTGGCATTGGGTTTGTCTGTTTGTTGGTTCGGTGACTTATGTTGGGAAATTGGTTTGTCTGTTTGTTGGTTGGGTGACTTATGTTGGGAAATGGATTTGTCTGTTTGTTGGTTGGGTGACTTATGTTGGGCAATACCTTTGTCTGTTTGTTGGTTGGGTGACTTATGTTGGGAAATGGTTGTGTTATTTGGAACAAGCACAGCTGATTAATTGTTTTTGGAATATTTGGTAGTCCTGAATATAACATTTGAACTGGTCTTTTGGTTTGATGTACCAGTTTTCCACAATTAGGAAGAAACATCCTTCCGAACGAATTTCCCTTAATTAATTTCCAGAAGTGGGGGAGTTATAAAAGTATGCCAAAAGATGTAAAGAAATATCTACTTGTGAACATTGTATCTTTAACTATGGAGATGGAGCTCTATTTTACATGCTAGTATAGTATGAATGACTAGATACAGGGCATTTAAAACATTTCTATGTGAACACAAACAAATTTTAAAACCATCATATGGGTCACCATATAGTTCATCTGAAAAGAAGCACTGCCATGGATCCAATGTGGTCACAACGTCCAGGAAGAATTGTCGATCCCAATGAATACCATATCTGAAAGTGTCGAACGGGTCAATGCGTAAATTCATAAATGCCTCAAGATATCAATCTTTGCTCTGCCCTGTGCGAGTTTCAATTTTTTCCACAATATCATCTATTGTTGGGAATTTAAGGGTAAAACGAGTGCCATCAAAAGCTTCCCCGATAACAAGGTGATTTACTGACACTCCTTATGGAAAGGAAAGGTCCAGAATCACTCTTGTCTGGCTATTGTCTTTTGGCCTAGTAAGGAGGGATGAACAATGAAAATCTTGAAACTCAATGTGAATAAAAGGGCCTAAAATAGCACCCAAGGAAATTTCTTTGTTTAAATATTGCTGTATACTAATTAGTAACAGTAGTCCTATAAGGACAAGGAAAACCCATATGTGAGATATTGAACTATTTATTGTGGCAGCCCTTTAAATGGTGACACCAAGCATCAATGTTCAGCTCTGAATAAACAGGGAATATTGCAGCCTTATAATTGGTAATATTAGTTGCTTTGATGGCTGTGGTCATATTCCTTAAGGGAACTACTCACGGAAGATGGCCGATCATGGCCAGTGAACTGAAAGTTCATGGATTCGTGTGATGTTGCATTGACAGGAATCCTCTTTGCTGAGAATTAGTATTAGTATGCATATAATCAGTAATATTACAACCATGGTTCTGCAAATTCATAGATTGTTTTACCTTTGACCACCATGCTCATCATTACAAAAATTAGCCTGCTATTATCAGGATCAACCATAGCAATACCAACAAATTGGTTACCCAGATCTGGGTCAACAACATGTGACACATGTAAGACACGATCCAAGTTATCAGAATATATGCAGTTTAATTACATTATCACGACAAAAAGTATCATTACATACGATCCAGAGCTCCCTCTGACAAAGATTGTGAAATGTGAGAATTACTACAGCAATTGGAATTACAATTGTTCAAACCAAGGTTACAGTCACAATCCCCTTTTACAAAGCTCTGTATGCCAATCATTCGCAGGTGACAGTTGAGCAAGTGGTCTGTCACAACCCTAGCTAGTTGACGCTTTTCACAGAAATTGCAGATGTGCTTGTAATCTATGGCTGGAACCATGAAAACCTACTCCCTCTTTTTTAAACCTGCACACTTCCTTAACTTGATTTGGGTGATTTGCCTGAGTGCCTGGCATGGAGATCTGAGATGCAGGCAGTTGATAGACCATTGAGTAGTATCTCTCCATCCTAGGTTGCCTTCCTCTAAGTCGTGCATCGAGGTGGCCCATGTGCTTCTCACCTCAGTCGAAGGTAAGGATTTAGCATGACATGGAGGTTATGTCTGGATGTGCTTTGGTCCTTCATATGGTAGATACTGGATGCTTTCCCACTATCCACTGGGGTAGTGTTATGTGATGGAATGTGGAGAGGTGCCTAACTATCATGAAGCAGCAGCAGCATTTGGCGACTGAAGTCAGCTGCCGACTGTCTTTGCTCCACTTTCTCTATTCTATTCAACAATGCACGGTTGGATTCAGAAAACTCATTAAGCTTTGAGAGAATGGCATTGAAAGACTGTAATAAGTGCAGGATCCATATTAGCATTTCTAGATGTAGTACTCACTTGTGATTCTGTAGATGGCTGGCTGTGTGATTTGTTCAAGTCATTTAAGTGTTTTCAAATTTTCCGAGTAGAAATTTGTGCCCGTGCTAAGGCTGTCACCTTTTTGCTGGTCATGATTGGTGCTTGTTTCAAAGAAGGAATCTTAATGCAACAATCAGTGATTATGAATCAATATAAAACCAAAACCCTTAAATAATCCAGATTCAGTAAAAATACTTGTTTTCACTTTGATTTTTAAAGTTAAAGTGATAGACGGAAATTTGATTGTGGTTAGATGGAGAAGTAAATCAGAGGTTGAATTTGAGGTAGCCTACCAACTGAAGAAGCAGGCCCCTCAACAGGCAGTGCTGTCTAAAGTAAATGGAGTGTCGCATGCAACACCCTTTTACTGGTATGATCTATGGATGACTGGAAGTGGAATAATATATCTTGTAAACATATTTTGCAATCCATGAATTCCTCTACCAGACAGGTTTGTATGGATATATTCTCAAGATCAATGTGAGACATGAACTGAAAGAGTCCATGCTGTGTACAGAATTTGCATGGGGCATAGGAGAAAATATTAATGAGGGTGGATATATCAATGTCAGCAGAAATACTGTATTAGTTTTAGATATGATGATTTTACCAGAGTACATCAATAACATAATCTCTCACATGTATCTGAAATTGCCCCCTTTACTTGGACAGAGCTATGAAATGGCCATGGATTAAGGTGAACATGCATTTGTCCCCAACTTTGTCCGACTGGTATCAGAAGTCGACAGGGTGTCTGGGTAGAACAAAGGCATGGTACTCACCACAGTAGGGTCTCTGATCATCGTTGCTCTCTTGCTTCTTTCTTCTAGTCAACAGAGATGATCGCTCTTCAAAGCCTCAGTCGTATATGTAGAGGTAGGAACTGTGCAGCACATTTGCTCTCATCTGATTGGTCCATTTTGCATGTGATATCATTGTGACGTCATCTCTTATGATTAGGGAGATTCCCTAGCAATACTTTTTTCACTGTGAAAATTCTTGATTCATACTTTGAAAAAAAGCAAATTTCCATTTCGAAGGTCAGGTGACCTTGTTGCTACAGAAAAGGTCATGTCACTAAACACTGCAATCTGATTTGCTTACGCTATAGTGTCAGGACTATTGTTCCAATGCACATTTTTCATTTTAGTATATTGTCAATGCAAAAAAAAATTCTGATTCCAGGATCCTAAAAATAGTTGCCTAATAGCATACTGACTATCAAACAGGCCAGAAGAAATGAAGGTCATTGAAACAAAACATGACAGTTTAGAATATCTTCATATATTGAGTCTGTTTCTTATATTTTATGTAATGCCAAAATAATATGTGTGGATGATCGATATACTGGTTGCAAAGAGTGGTTACAGTACTTAAATGAAATGGTCTCAACACCGAGATACCTGTGTCACCACCCCCGCCCTAATATAAACATTAATACATAGTTGATATATCTGTACACCGGTTTACCAATTTATTTAAATACCTAGTTACAGTCAGGTTCCTACTATACCCATAAAAATAATGCTTTTCTGATTTTGAAAAACTGGTTTTAAATATAGATTACATTTAAACAGGTTCATCTCATATAGAGTTTAATGTTACAGTTTGCTATAATTATTTCATTAATCATATAATATTTATGGACCAGTCCTGTTGAATTTTCTTCTTGCTTTGATTAATATTGCTTTACCATATTACCCACGTGAAATAATATTTTAAAATACTTGTGCTTGGAAAAAAATCAGTTGTCAAAATCCAAAGTCCTTTATGCAGCCTTTTCAAAGAAGTTCAACATTTTCCAGTCTTTCAGTCATTCCGAAATTCTCACCCTCAGATTTAAACCAGTCAATAAGTTTATCATTTTGGAATCATCTTAAGACCAACCTTTTCAATTAATAGCCTCTTAACTGAACATCTCTCCCTTGCTTAAACTGACAAACCTGTTTTTTTTTACATTAGCCAATTCGTTTGTTTGTTTGGTGCACTAGGTTCACCCATTGGGGTAGATATTACACCTGGTAGATTAGATATTTATTTCTTATTAAACAGAGCTCCTATTTCTTCTTTGTTCCAACATGTCTAAAGCTCACTCTATTGTATTTAATTATTTTATTCATAAACAAATAAAAAATAAGGGATTTAAGGAATATTACGATCCTTTATCATTTGTTAATTTAATTGAACACAAAATCCAAAAAGGTCCACGAAAGTAGTATTGAAGCAAAAAAACAAAACAACAGTTCATACTTTGATAGATATTTTGTATATGTACCTAGGTTATTTACTGACCATAACTTGGTATTGTTTATAATACTGTGGATTTCCATTGACAGAAATATGCATGAACACAGAAGCACACTATTCTAATTATTCTGATTGTCCCTCTAATTCTAACCCTCACACATCTCGGGACTATTTTCTGTGATTTTTGTGTCTCTTGGTTGATGCTCCTTAGAGCCTTCTTTTGAAAAAGATTAAGCACTAAAAAGGTCATATTAAAATTAGAACACCCCAAACATCAAATAAATAAAGGCTTTGCAATGCTTTTAGGGCCAATGATATAATTTCTACTTTAAAACGTTGACACAAATTTTGGAACTGGTGTACATAAATTCCTGATATCAATGTGAAACACAGATTGTGGCATGTATCATCACTTCAAAACCACATGTTATCTGAAGTATTATTTCAACAAACTCACATCATATTCTTCCAGTATACACCGAATGTCAGACTTTGGGTTTTATATTTTGTTCAACAACCACTCGTGAATCAAAGCCACACATAGGTCCTCGGTGGCCTAGTGGTTAGCAAGTTTGGCATCTAATCATAGGCTGTCACCTCTGTGGGTTCGAGTCCCACAAGTGGCAATGCTGAGGACCTGTCCCAATATGACCCTGGCTGTTGAACGGGACGTTAAACCCCAACTTTGACTTTGTCAAAGCCACACAGAGGTGACACCGGTACCCTTTGGCTAGATCATAAACTTGAAAGTCGCTAGGCCACTGATGATCTCTAAAGTACATAGTTCATAGTACAAGTATGTAAATTGTCATGAACCTAAATCCCTAGTAAAGAGTCCCCGCCACATCCTAATATCATAATGGACTATGTTATTTATATTAAATTATTTGATCAAACTGATTTCATAAAATGTAAACTTGAAAACAATGCTTTACTACTTACTGACATCACAATTTATAATCAAATATTAACAATAATAATAATAATAAAACAGTTTCTTGGATCAGCTTTAAGTTTGCTGTATAAATAGTAATTTTATTTTACCTGACGTAGTACAGCACAATAGGAATATTTCCCACACAATGAGCTGAGACGTCATCCTGTTTGCTCTGTCTCAACCACTAATATTGTCAAGTAAACTTGAGGACTAGCTTTTAAGCAAAATAATCGTTCGATAATGACATTCCTATATACTGTAAATAAGGGATATTTTGCTGCAAATCAATTTGGCTTGATATGCAAACTATCACACAAACTTGTTTTTGTGGAGCTCAGATAAGCACTTTAACTCAATTATACATCTATAGTGCCTAATCTTTGCATTAACAGGCTATAAGGTAGGCAAAAATTTGATTAAAAGTGCCAATTGAGTGCAGTCAACAGGGATATATATAAAAGCAATATTTTTTTATCCAGAATAGGATGCAGTTCATTTTTAAGAATTAACAAATAAATACAAATAAATAAATAAGAATCTATTCTTTACTTTTAGAGGGAGAGAAACACACATATGAACAGATAAAGAAAAGTGGGTACCCCACACCATAACTTTCTAGTGGAGGTGAGAATTCTTTGAACCACTGGATGCCCATTGGTTGTTAACTTGATACCCTCAGAAAACCAAGAAAAATACCAAAAGATATAACTCAGCCAGCTTAGTAGGTTTTAAGGCTTTTTTCGAAATATATTTCAGAGAAACAAAATTCAAACTTAGAGCTTTACATTCCATGTGGCATCCAAGGTTACATTTGTGAAAAGTCCTCAGCATTGGGGACTTGAGAGTCGAATTCACAATGATTAGGAAGGTTTTATTGAGTGTACTATGACTTTTTTCACACATTCATTAACTTAAGTTTTGAGTCAGAAAAGGATCAAAATATAAGACAATTCTAAATGAAGAAATTTACGAACAAAGCTAGCTAGTTTGTAAGTAGAATTTTGTTTAAAGTAGAAATTCATTCAGTCAAGGCCAAAATCCAACAATAGGTTTAATTATGAGTGGATGAATGTAATCCACATGTGAAGAAGTTAAGGTGAAATTAAGTGCACGAGTTTAAGAGTTGAAGTATAACAACAGTTTGTAGATTGGGACACTGGCCTTTATTCCTCATACATAAATATGAAACACTGTTAAAATGTACAATAACAAAGACATAGTACTAAACCAGGAACTAAACATACTAAAAGTAGGAAGCAATGTTTGGTTGGAAGGGCAAGGAACTAGTTTTTACTGATTCGGCACCTGTATCCCCAGACAGGGCTTCACTCACGCCAGAGGTATTCACTGGGTATTTTTGTAGCACCCATTTTGTGTGATTCACAATTATTAATTATAAGAATTAACTAAAGTCTTTTCTTAGGATGTTATTTGGTAAAATGCCTTTACCAAAGGAAATCTTTGTGATGACAGTGTGACTGACATTAAGTCTAAGTTTCCCTGACCTTGTCCGGGTATAGAAATATATATAGTCACCTCTGCATTTGAAAGGTATTCTAATGTCTTGACTACATTTTTTCAGAACTTGTAACTTTTCCTTCAAGTGCCAAGGTGAAACAAGATCTAATTTTAGCAACGTTAATCCCCAAACTGAGGGGGATGTAGAATCATTGGACTGGCTTGGTCCAATAAACACACAGTAAAGAAAGAAGAATTTTCTACACAAAATCTTATCAGCTGACAAATTGCTGTGCTAAACCATTGCTCTGTGTGAATTTGAAACTACATGTGTTAGTTCTTAATTATTAGCAATATGGTAAATTAAATGTAGAAGATTAATATACGTATGATTTTGGTCTGCATAAGTGAAACAGAATTTTGCATATCCCATTAACTGAAAATGTTCCTTTTACAAATCATAAAAATAAATATTTTTAGTTCAAAATAGTAGCTTACGCAATGGTACATGTGAGCAGTGAATCAGTAAAAGTGTAATTTGACCACATATTATTGAGTTACCTGTAAAAATTTAATAACTTCAGAAATGGAGTTTAGTTCTGTTGGAAAAAGATGGGAGGGACGGCGAAAAGATATCCCCAACCCCCAAACTTTATGGTTTCATCCCAAGATTGGAAAATATAATGATGCAAAATACCCCAAGTGGACTAAGGAAAGCATTTAAAGTAAAAACTCATGAACTGCCAGGGTTTGCCACTATGTTACTCATTTACACAGAGAGAGAGGGGATACATGAATGTGCTCAATTAGTTTGACACCATGACAATAGATTGAACAACAGTCAGAACTAACTAGACCGTTGTCTTAGCTGACACAATGTGACAAGCACATAAGCAAAAATAGCATGCTGCCTGATCACATTTTTACACTAAAATTTACCTCTTACCTTAAAATTCCTGTTTAAGAGCAGCATTTTCTTGTCTTTTTGGATTTGACTTAACCAGATGCAGCTATGGTGAAAGCTCATCGTGTCAAAAATTGATGTCTTTTCATGCTCAGTTACCCACTGTATCTGAAGGCATAGCTGTCAATAATTTTTTGAATTAGTGAATGTAGTTTGTCTAATAAATTTATCCAAAAAGCAGTTCATCTAACTAATGTATCTAAAAGCAGGCATAAAATTGCATAAAGTGTCATTACTATGGATGATTTACCTGTGGGAGAACATATACAGAAATTAAAGTATAATCTATTACTTAAATAGAAGCTGGCTAGAAAAATGTGAGATCAATTTTAGTGTACTGACTTATGCCTCTATATACAGACTGGGGATATTTGAAAATGGATATTCATTTGGACAATGAATTGGCTTTCCTGTAAGTTACATTTCATACCATTAAAGGTTTAATTATTCAAATGTAGAAATATTTTGATTACTGGATTGAGATATTCCTATTCATAAAACCCATGCATTGTAGGACACATAAAATTGATCAATTGATGGAGATTAAGTACTATAAAAGTACACCAAATTGCAATTAATGGTATGACTAAACTAGTGGATATTTTTATGATTATGCATTAAAAGTTAAATTGGTAAATCACATTATTCCACCTATAATGCAAAATTTGCTCATAGCAGACCCTCAACTTCAAAATTTGTAAGTGCTTTTATGTTCACAGTTTTACCAAAATCTACCAAAATAAGTTATGATAGCTTACCTTAACAGAAGGAATCTCCTGTGCTTTCATAAGAAATGAAAGATACATTTAATTTTTGTTGTATTTAAAACAAATTAAAAAATTCTTGTCTGTCTTAGAATCTAATTTTGATACAGATGCTTCATTAGTTTTCACAATTCCATTTCTAATACTTCTCGTGTGACCTCCCAAATTTCTGAATTGGGAGGCTACCACTGCTGATAAAACATGATTTGTAATGCAAAGAGGTAGCTGTTTTCAAAAGGTTGTCACAGAGGGCTATTTTTATGTGGAGAGGAAGAGAGTTCCACAAGGCTGGGCATATTGACTAATAGGGTTCGAAAATGTTATTTGTCGGTCCCCCACAACCCCTGCAAACAAAGACTGAGGAGCATAATGTTTATTTATAATACACTTAGTACAGGTAATCAATATACTTATGTATACTACTTCCAATCAAATCTATGACACAATTAAATGCACAATTACCTTGAGGTCAAGTCCATTAATAATCAATGACCTTGGAAGATCAAATCGTTTGTTGCTTAAATAAGTAGATCATAATGAAGACAGATAAACTAAAGAATAATGCGATAACACTTAATAATAATGAAAGTTCTTCATTATAGCATATTAATGCAAGTTTGACTGAAAGATGTTATAAAACAGTCAAATTAAAGATGTGATCAAATTATGCAATGTATTCAGCCAAAGTGCAACACAAAGTAAAAATTTTAGTTAAGAGCTCCCTAAAAAAGTTAACTCGCAGTAGTGCTAACAACACAAGGTGAAATTATTAAACCATAGACAAGGTGAAGTCCTTGAGGTGAATTTGAGCCAGTAAGCTTTCGCACTCCCACAAGCAAAGTTGGCCGAGTCCTGCATGAGGTCTTTTAAATACCAAAGCATTCGTTCAGAATTTTTTTTAAGCACGAGTCTTGATAGAGCTCGCGCTTCTACAGATCACTTCTTTTTTTTTGTCTCCGGACTTTGATGAAAGTTACCTCTGTACTCTGAAGTTACCCCTTTTGCTCTCCAGTAGCTACAAGGACGCATGTCCTTTTGATTTCTTCATATACGTATGTCCTTCTGTCTCCACACTTTCATGACATGACAACACTGCAGTAGCTAAAAGGACACATGTCCTTTCAGCTTTTCCCCATACATATGTCCTCTTCTCTCCGGAGTTTGATGACCTTTACAAGACCTGTGAATTCTGAATTTACCTCTCTTGCTGTGGGATGTCTTTTAGCTGGAATGTCTTTGTGTAACCAGACATTCGTAAATTCTACTGCACTACTCATGTCGCTGATGGCGCTAGGTGACCAAAACACCTTTTGGCCTTGTTCATTCTGCTCATCAATAATATTGCCGGTGAAATCAAACTGAACCAAAGTGAGTTGGTCAGACATTATTATTTGCTTTGTAGGACCAGATAAGATAGAATCTTGTGGCCATGCCACTTTCTTTGCGACTACAACATCCACCCCCTCCCCTTTTTAATTTAATTTTACTCTGATCATTACCTTCCAATTTGGACACGGTTTCAATCTAAGCTAATCTTTCATTAACCTTTAACCATTAACCTCTTTTGCACTTGCTTTGAGGACTTAATGACAGACAAGCAAGGTAATTCTTCATCACTTGATGACTCACTATCCTTATTTTTTGTACTTCATTGATTGATAATACTAGTGTTTCAATTGAATAATATATGTATTGGTATAAATGTATACTACAGACAGACTTTGTCAAGAAATATATTAAATCAATTACATATTTACAGTGATAGGTATCATTTTCACTAAACCTATTATTGGTGCATTGATGGACAAAATAAATTACTAACAGTCGTATATTTCATTGACTCACTGAATAACTGTTTACACTTGTAATGTATGTCAGTATTTTCATCATATGTATACCAATCAGGTGAACATAAAATGTGCAATAATATGAAATGAATAAACTTTGCTAAAATTTTAAGATGATAATTTTGTTGCTGTGAAAAAGCAGTAAATTTATAAACTAGCCCTTTTTTCCTTCAGATATTTATTTTCCCAGAAAGTGTTATTGTGCACTAAAATAGAAATTGCACAATAAACTACAAACCACAAATTCATCACAATAGTAATTTATATTTCTCATGAGGCAACAGTGCTAAGACTCCATTACATTCTTCTTTAGACTACTGGCAAGTATTGAAATATAAGTTCCTGGCAAAGACCTGTGGATCTGCTATGGTTGTGTGGAAATGAGGATACATTGGTGGACTTAAGATATTTTAGAAAAGAATGCAAACTGTCAAACAGTGTGCATTTTATGTATATATTAATATTTCGAAAAATATAGCTGATTCCCATATTTGCGATATAGATGCATAGTTTTGGCTTCACTGAGTACTTCAAAATAGTAGTATTTTTGTGGGTTGTGTATTTCTACTTTTATTATGGCATCAATATTGGGGACAATTGTACAATGGAATATTTATTTACAACTTTAGATTAGTTATTAGATTAGTTATTAGCCAAGGATTTGCTGTAACACCCTACAGACCCAGTGCTGGCAGGGAAGTAAGGAGGTGTTGAACACTTGAGTGGCCCTCTGGTCTTACATTGATATTTGGTAATGATTTGCTTTGCTCTTACCTTGATCCGCATGAATTCAATTAAGGCTCATTGTATCAGTAATTTATAAGTGTAGTAGATTTTCAATGTCAATATATAACTGTAATTTGATTTGACATACCCATTGATATTGAAATAATAATTCATTGTGTTACAAAATACACCATTTGACAGCTACTGATCCCACAGTTACCAAAATCTGATGGGAAGTCTAAAATTCTGGCCATAAAACATATTTTAATTTCATAAAAATCTTAGAACAGTAAATGTAAATCGTTAAACATTTATAGTTTAAATACATGTAAAAGTGATAAAAACTTTTGAAAAAACTGCCTTATGAGTTGTTGGAAAATATAATTAAATTGACACATGTCAATATTGAAATTTATACTTTTATGAAGAATCCCAGATAGAAAGACCCTAGTGGGCCACCATTGGCTATGGGTGGCAAGATATAGCTACTGGGCCACCACTGAGCCACTGCTCGCCCACTGACTGCATTTTGTTTCTCAAAATTTTAAAGCATTACAAACAACTTCAAAAGCAACCCCAAATAATGTTTTCTGACATATTATTTAAAGGTATAGGAAGCATTTTCTCAAAAATTGTGAAGTTAATTTAATTCAATAGACAAACAGCCTATAAAAATGAAAATGTAGTTTATTTTAAGAAATATATGGTACAAGAGCCATAAATAGCATTAAAAATAAATATACCGAAGTGGAGTTAAAAAGCAGACATATTGTTTTTCTCGTAGTTGATGATTGATGACGTCACAGGTTCATAACGAAGTTCTGTGTAGTTGGATATATAGTGTATATACTTACAAACTAAAAGACCATAACATGTTTTTTTGAAGATTTAACTTTTGTTAGAAAAACCTCACTAGCCTATATTTTTTCTATATGCTGTTTTTTCTCAAATTTTACCTCATTTTTAACCACCAACAGTTCTAACAAACACAGGAGAAATACTAGAATTTCCTTAAGTCATTATGTCTTATGTATTATATGAGGACTGAATGACATTTTTGCTAGCATGTTGTGCTGACACATTTGTATTTCATTATAGGTACAATTGTGTTGGAATGCAGAAAGCATAAACATCTGTGAGATATTGCCTCCTCCCATTTTTTGAAGGTTTTTCAACTGCGATGCGATAGTAGCCTTTCACAAGTTAGATATATTTACATAAAACTAAAAATCTGTTGACAAATTCAAAAGTTGTCACTAAAATGTACTGGATACTGTTTTTATTGTGTCTTTAATCACTGGTACTTCTATCAAGATAAGGTATGATTTAAAGTGAAATAAAATTTGAAATTTGTTTTCACTTGCATAAATCATTTATAAAAGCATGATGCTGTCAAATTTATTTAATTTATTCTAACTTCTAACTTTTACATTATCAGTTCATGAAATAATTCAGAATATAATGGGTTTTCCTTAAGATATTAGTTCAATACTTTTTGATCTGAAGTTTGTATAATTTTAATTTTGGAAGTTAGTTGGTAACATTTTCTTCTCAATTTAAGCCTTTGTTGAGATGAAGAAAAGGGAAATGTGTTTGTAATCAACCGTATACACTGTAGATGGCTAGACTGCACTATGTATACTACACTGTACTATAAAAGCATTTTTTACAGTTTTGGTGGGAAAGTTCTGAACTAATATAATTATGTATGTAATAAAATGCTTACAAGAATGATAGTTTGTGTACATTGTCATGAACCTATGACGTCAAGGCTAGTACTTTTTACGAGAGTTGTCGTGTGAAAAATATTGGCGACAGTTGTGAAAATCCTGAAAAAACAGACAGAAAGTGACTGAATGTACCATGTGACCTTGTCCAGATGCATCTTATTTTAACAGAAATTGAACTTTCATATGTATATGTAATTAGTAATGAATGATCTGAAAATGCTTTCTATGACCTTTAACAATATTAATGTTAAAAACATATTATTTCAAAATATAAATATATTACTTGGCCCACTGTTGGCCCACCAACTACCAGAGTAAGTGGCTGTAGCTCAGGGACCAGCCTACGCCCACTGGTGTAAAATTCCGGGAAAAACTAGATAAAATGTGAATTTTCTTTCACTTAACATAAGTTGTGTCATTTATTTTACAAACTTATTCTGTACTCCTTCACTTTGATCAGTCAGTCTTTTCTCCACTTTATATATTTCTCTACTTTATATATTACTGTTTATATATTTGCCACTGGTGGTCCATCAATGGTCCACCCACTACATAAGTAGTACAGGACCCATGATTGACACCTAATGGGCCACTGGTGGCCAATATTTTAGTGATGGTTAGAGAAAAATATCATTTTTTTCCATGTGATATAATTTTGTGTTTTGATGAAACCTAAAACTATCCCACAGATTTTTTTTACTGACGCATGCAACTATGATCTGTAAGAGCTATACTCTTGGTGGACCAATGGTGGTTTTCTGGTGTCTACACCTCAAGCTCTGATGAACAGCATTTGTCTGGACAGATCTTAAAGAGAGACTGTCTTGGCTTAAATTCATTTGTTTTACATGAATTACTTTCCAAAAGTAGTTGTTCTGAATTTATTACACAAAAAATGTAAGATTTGCCACTGGTGGTCCATCAGTGGTACACCTTCTGTCTGAATGGTACACATACTGTTGGTCCACTAGTGGCCCACAGACAGCAAAGTAATTGGATACTTTGTGTATGTGTGTGTATATCACTGAGACACTGACATTTTTAAATAACAGATGTCACATCTCTGCATTAATATATTTTTTTTTCTCACTCTTGTGCCACAAATTTCTTCCAATTTCTTTCCAGTCCACCAACTATATCAGTGTTATATAATCTATGATCGATGGGCCACTGAAACTAATGTTCTAATTTTCACCTGGATTTTAGATCAAATCAATAAAATAATCTGACAATTACACAGAAAAGTTAACAGAAGTGAAAGTTTCCCCTGTAAACAAACAATAAAACATGTACAGGAGAAAAATATGATATTAAATCAAAACCCTATTAATTGTGGTTTAAGTGTAGCCACCACTGGACTACCCTTGGTCCACTAGTTGCAATATTTATGTGTCCGATAAAATATAAAGTTTCTTAAGTTGAAAGGAATAATTACACTTGAAACAGATTCCAATTAGTGCCTGAATTACCCTTGAAATATATTCCCATCAGTGGCTGAATTACCCATGACAACATTGCCCAATGAAGGCTTGCCAACCAAAACTCAGGCTGCCGAGGTTTCGCCAACGGTGGCTTTTTATTCAAGATGGCGACAAGCAATAATGGGGGATTTTGAGACACTTAGTATTTATTATGGTATGTCTAAAAGTCATTTTTCAGTGAGCCCACATTTTTTAACTAACTATTTAACAATTTTATACATAAAAATAACATTCTCATTATAAATTCACTTTAAGAAAAGTTTTTTTCTGAACAATATAATTTTATTATTTGATTATGGAACATGTCATCCTAAGATACTGTTCCACCATTGTTTATGTTTGGTCATGTGACTTATCAGGGATTCCCTTAACTAACATCCACCTGATATGTCAATTATTTGCTTTCTGTTAAGTAATGGCCACACAACTTCATGCTGCAATCTGATTGGCTGATGCTATATTATAGTGGTAGTAAAATTTTACCAGTGGCTTGCCAATGTCAGACCAACATAGCATCCACCGGTCAAAAAGCCATTGGGCCAACATTGGCTGCCAATGTCAGACCGATGGCTATGCCAATGTTGGGCCAAAGTCTGCATGCTATCTGGGTTGTTGGCTGATGAAGGTGATCCACTGGTGGACCAATAGAAAAGCTTATCATTGGCTGCCAACAGTGGGCCACTGGTGGACCACCAGTCAACCATGTCGGCCACTGAAGATGGGCCACCGGTGGTCCAATAGAAAAGCTTATCATTGGCTGCCGACAGTGGGCCAATGAAGGACCATCAGAAAACTTTATTGTCGGCTACCAACAGTGGACCACTGCTTATCAGCCGGTCATGCCAATGGCTGGCCACTACCTACAGCCAACGTCTGACCGACAGCTATGCCGCCAGTGGGCCAGTGGTGGCCCTACAGAGTCTTGCTATCTTCATGCTGCAATCTGATTGGCTGATGCTATATTATAGCAGTGGTAAAATTTTACCAGTGGCTTGCCAATGTCAGACCAACATAGCATCCACCGGTCAAAAAGCCATTGGGCCAACAGTGGCTGCCAATGTCAGACCGATGGATATGCCAATGTTGGCCCTAAGACTGCATGCTATCTGGGTTGTTGGCTGATGAAGGTGATCCACTGGTGGACCAAGAGAAAAGCTTATAATTGGCTGCCAACAGTGGGCCACTGGTGGACCACCAGTCAACCATGTCGGCCACTGAAGATGGGCCACCGGTGGTCCAATAGAAAAGCTTATCATTGGCTGCCGACAGTGGGCCAATGAAGGACCATCAGAAAACTTTATTGTCGGCTACCAACAGTGGACCACTGCTTATCAGCCGGTCACGCCAATGGCTGGCCACTACCTACAGCCAACGTTGGACCGACAGCTATGCCGCCGGTGGGCCAGTGGTGGCCCTACAGAGTCTTGCTATCTGGGATATTTTAAAGCATCAATCTATAATCGTTTTTCCCCACCAGTAGTTAATGTTGACTTTCTAACATCCAAATCTCTATTTTTAAATAGTATATTTTAAACATTATGTCTTTACTGCAAAACTTCTGGAGAAAAATGTGTTAGCACATGATGACTAAATCAAACAAAATTAAAAAGGAGCAGTCAATTTCCATAGAAATGTAAATGCTTAACAAACTAAGTAAATAAATTTAATAAATCAAAATTGGTAACCTTATTTAAACATTATTAAAATTAAAAACCACTAATATTAAATGCTCATGAAAAGGATTCAAGCCTATGTCCCATGTTTTGAGTCAACTGATCATTTGCCAAGTTTGCAATATGTGAACCTCTAAGCCTTCAACTAAATATAGGTATATGCAACAAAGTGACTGTGCTTCCGATTTGGCGGTTACCAAGGATCATACTTACTGCGACCATCGCATATCGCCAATATATATTGTCATTCATATTTTTCATAATTATACCCCATATATAAATAATATTTTATAGATTTTACACCAATGAACATTTTATATATGTTAATGGTTTAATATTGATAAATTTAAGTTCAGGTAAAGATGTATTGACTTGAAAACTGTGGTTTAACATCCTTTATAAGTGTAAGGATAGTTATAACATTGATTGACTGCTATATAAAATAGTTGACATGACAGGTGTAAATAATTTTACAGTGTATAAATGATACATTTGGTTTTTGATTGTCTGTGTTTTTTACAGTTATATATCTTATCATATGGTCTTATGTTAAAGCTATAATTAATATATAAGTGAAATTGAAGACTCTGTCATATAAGATTGTTGAGATTCAGGGCTTATATACTTACAGAATTGACAAACAACACATCATCCCCTGTAATATCAGAATATATGACCAGAATGTTTCCCTTGCCATGTTTAGTTTCTATGTCAATTCCACTCACAATGAATGAAGAGTTGCAGGTGATTTTGATGGAGTTTAAGAAACCCGAAAACATGTTCCTTCAAATATAGTGTAAAATACAGTTGAATAATAAGATGAAAATACAACATAGTCGCTTGTAATTCTATGTATAATATATTTCTCCAAGGATACAGCAGTATTTAAATAAAACTAATGTAGGACCAGGCAAAAATTAAATTGGAAGTTACAAAATTATGACAAAACTTTGATTAATAATGCATCATTTGGAAAAGCAAAGTATCCTATTAGGGACGTCAAAGGGTGGTCTTGAAATGGTGGAACAGAGGTTATGTTGATTAGTCTGGAGTCATTGCCAAATATTTGAAAACCAGTTTTATGCCTGGTGGATCAGTCACAAATTCAGTTTGATTCAGGAAATGAAGTTTCTGCACCTTATTGTGGTATATTGTTGATTCATTCAACCTCCGATAACAAAAACAAATAGTGGTTATATTATAAGTTTATATAAGGCAATAGAGAAGTTAGCATACCTCTCACTAACATAATCACTTAATTTATTAAAGGTTTAAAAACTAGCCAAGGTAGCATTGTTTTAGGAATACCTGAAACCTGTCTACTGTGATAGAACATGATAGAACAGCTAAGTATATCTATTGAATTACTCTAAGAGTTTATTGTAACTATTAATTGCATATTACCTCAGCTTACCTTCGATTGTGACCCATTCAACACAGCAGCTGGATTCGTGTTAAATTATCCATCAATCAGGAGAGGACCTAGGATATCAATGGTGAATCCAGTGAGTGGATCAAGGTTTGGATTTGTATTCACAGCCACATCTGGCACACATGGTTCTGACAAAATAAATAGTAGCAAGTGATAAATTTTGGTGTTGGTTAAACCATATATTTTTATTTATGTCCACAATTTTGACAATTTGATATTTACCCTTGCATGCAACAGTGGAAATGGAGGGTGTTGCAATTAAGTCTGTTTGTCTGTCCACATAATACGGAATCTATGCATCAGATCTGGGTCATGTTTTCACACAAGTAACAGTCTACCTGCGACTCTGTCATCCTCAAAGATAATTCTGGATCTGGTCTGAATAGGTTTTGGGGGGATGTTTTTAGGGTTTGTGCATTTTTGTGGTATATTGACATACATTTAACTACTGGAATATAATAGGTATAACCTAGTAGCCTTCCTTTATCGTGTGATCTCACAGATTTGGAATTCTGTGGGCTTCTAGTACTAATTTTGTTAAAAATCGCAGAAACTGATGACATGTGACATGATGCAAGTTGAAAAAAAATAATTATATAACCCCCAAAAGAGATAGGTTTTCTGAGCTACTACTCAGTAAACATTACAAACATTTACAAGCGTTTATAAAAGTAACTATTAACGGTTTAGATTAGGTTTAAAATGATGGGTCCCTAAACGTTCGCCTATAAGCATTTATAAATGTTTATATATAAATGTTTATAAACATTTATACACATGTTTAAAATCTGGAGAAATATTTCTGGAAGTATATCTTGCTGTATCACTGTTGTTTGAAGCCATCATTACATTCTAAGTAGATATACAGAAGTATATAATTTGATGATATTATATACTTTTATGTCTCTACTTAGAATATAATGATGGCTTCAAACAACAGTGATTAAGCAAGATATAGTAACAGAAATATTTCTCCAGTTTCTCTCAAAATGGCTGTGCTAGCGAACTCTATGTACTGGTTTCCTCTGCCCTTCCAACTACCTATCGTGATATGACCTGTACAGTGTTGAAAGCGACGTTAAACCCCAAATAAATAAACAAACAAAATGGCTGTGCTGATGTCATCATCCCAACTGAAAGTAAAGGTTTAAAAACGTTTATAAACATTTATAAACCAAACTAATGTTGCTGAAACGTTTATAAACCCTTAATATTGAATAATTGTCAATATTTAGGTTTATATTTGGTGTAAAAAACGTTTATAGGTTTACTAAATGTTTATAAACGTTTGTAATGTTTACTGGGTAATGATTGTTATAATTCATTAATATATGTCATTTTTTTATTTTCTTCAATATATGTACAACATGAAAATGACATACATACAAGTACATTTGCCAAAAAAGAAGGCACAGGTTAGATTTACAATTTAGGTACAGTTTAAAAAACATTTCATACTGTTAATGCACCATGACAAATGTATAGCTAGTCTAATCTTAGTAGATGTGGCAAAAAGAAAACTATGATCACACATTTGTGACAGATACTAGGTCTCATTCAATCTAGAAAACACTGACCATGAATTTAAGAAGTATTAAACATTGTTGTTTATTTTTGCAACATATATTTGGTAGTTGTAGATTCCAGTAAAAAAGACTCTAAAACCTTTTAAACTCAATGTTTTGTTACTGTGTGCAGTCAAAAATGTATTAGCAGAAAGAATGAGCACATTATGGATGAAAAGTTTTATACCAAATTCAAAGTAACCAAACATTATGGTCACTGGATTTAATTTAATAAACATATTGAACTTTATCTGTAGTCATGACCTTAAATCCAACTAAAATTCACACACCTTTGGACAAGATATAAAGAGATGACAAAAAGTCTCATCACACATAAAGCAGAATCTGCAGTGAGAAGGGTGACTTATTTTAACCTTACTCAAGGAGGATTTGGTCCCCAAAATTCTATGAATAAGTCTAAACTGGATTCATATGAAGTCATTAATTCTTTTAGAGACCCGAATCAACCTTATAGATGTTAATCCAGTCTTTTTCATCCAGATCAATATTCAAAATGTTGTTCCATTTATTTTTCAGAGCCAAATTACTGTACTGTTGATTTAAAGTACTGAAAAATTTTCTAGTTCCTAAATTTGAAGTTGACAAAAGCTTCAAGTAAGAAGGTTGACAAGGTCCTGGAGGATCATAACAGAAGTATTTTTCTGTTACCATATTAGCGTGCGATAGGGGAGATAGAATATGGTGGAGGATAAACTCATCTAAAAAGATATGTTTTCAACTGTTTTCTGAAACCAGAAATGCTTTCTGTGGTTCTAATGGCTTGAGGAAGCTTGTTCCACTCCGTGGGAGCACCTACTATGAAGCTGCGCAGCCCTGATCATTTATTTGGTATAGATGAGAACATTGATAGGCGATTGCCCTGTGTGAGATCACTTCACCTAATTGGAGAAGAAAGATATGGCACTTGGCTGAAATGTATTGCTTTATAAGTAAAAGGATTGTATTAGTGGACACTAGCTATAAGGTCATTTTTATTTTTAGACTCCCCACAGTCCTTTTGTGTGCTAAGACTCTGGAGTATGGAAAAATGTACCTTGTACGCTGTCTGGTATTCATTAGTCTTTTCCTCATCAGTACGTCCAACCACAAAGTACAGGTCAAGGGTTGTTTTGTATGCTCCATACTACCTCAATCTCTCAGATTGGCTAGTTTTGTTATGAATGCAAGATGCTTTCCCTCATCAGTGAAATCACGATCCCTCTGTGTTCTCTTGCTTTTATGTGGGGATATACCCCTAAATCCTGGACCTATAGTGATGGAGGTAGCTAACTGTCGGTCTGTAAGAAACAAGGCTCCAATGATTTCTGACGTTGTGTTCAATCACTCGCTGGACATATTATCACTGGTCGAAACTCATATTCGCCCGACTGACACCAATTGTCTGCTTAAATCCATCACACCACCATCTTATAAATTGTGTCAAAGACCTCGTGCACATGGCTCGGGTGGTGGAGTTGGCTTTCTCATAAACAGCAGCCTGTCTCATAGAATTGTGGATCATCCTACTTTTACCTACATTGAATGCCTGGTAGTCAGTATTGGATCGAATGCTCATTCTACACTGGTTGCTTGTGTTTATCGTCACCCAGGTTCATGTTCCAATCCTTTTTATGATGAATTTTACACACTGGTTGAGTTCCTTTCATCTACGAATACCTCCTTCATCATTTGTGGCGACTTTAATATTCATATTGACACAACATCAAGGGATAGTGTTAATTTCCTTAATACTCTTGACTCCTGCAATATGACTCAACATGTCCACTCTGCTACCCATCTTCATGGCCATACCCCAGATCTCATCCTTACTTCTGATAGTTCTCTGGTTTCAAATGTGGTTGTTAGTGACTACATCTCCGACCATGCTATGATCAAATGCCAAGTTGAAACTCCAACAACTGCTAAACTACAAGCTAACAGAGTGACTTACAGGAGATATCATAAAATAAACATGGACACTCTACGAAATGACTTGAGCAATTGCTCCTTTGTTGCTTGTCCGGGTGACAAAAAACTGTATGATCAATACACTAATGATCTTTCCAACCTTCTGGACAAACATGCTCCAGAGGTTACTCGCTGTCTTGCCAAGGAGCCAGCAAAGTGGCTATCAGATACCTACAAAAATGCCAAATCCATTCGACGACAGTTTGAATGGATCTGGCATAAAAATAAAACTCCTCTTAACCGTGCAAGGCTGCGCAAACAAATTGCCAGGTGTAATTCACTTGCCACACTTTGCCAAAGACAAAGCCACATATTACAGAGTTCTTGTAAATGAAAACAGTGATGACCCTAAAAAACTTTGGCAAGTTCTGCGTTCTGCCTTACACCGTATCCCTGACAAGGTTCTTCCATCAAATAGTTCACAAAAAAAATTGGCTGATCAGTTTGCTGCTTTTTTACCAACAAGATTGCTAAAATCCGAGAGTCTTTTTCCAGTTCTTCATCCTTCTCCTTGCAATCTCCAGTGTATCCACCGGGACTTGTCGAATTTGATGTTGCCTCACCCGACGATATTGCGAAGGTAATCAAAAATTCACCTACAAAATCCTGTCTCCTTGATCCTTGGCCCACTTTCCTAGTTAAGGATTGCCGTGATATATTACTTCCCTCAATCACAAAGCTTGTGAATTGTTCTTTGTCGGAAGGTGCTGTCCCAGACGGCTTCAAAAGTGCTGTTGTCACTCCACTGATAAAGAAACATTCTTTATCAAAGGATGAACTAAAAAACTATCGCCCTGTGTCTGGGCTGAGCTTTATCTCAAAACTCGTGGAACGTGTAGTTGCCTCACAACTCAATAGACATGTCTCTCTCCATGGGTTGGAAAATGAGTACCAATCTGCCTATAGATGTGGCCATTCAACTGAAACAGCTCTTTTGTCTATAAAGAATGAAATTCACCTATCTCTAGCAAGAGGTGAGGTCACAGCTATGGTGCTGCTTGACCAGTCTGCAGCGTTTGACACCATTGATTGTTTAAGGAAATGGTTTGGTGTCGGAGGTAGATGTCTTGACTGGTTCAAATCATACCTTTCTGATCGTACCCAATGCATCAAGATTGGCTCTGTTCTCTCTGAGGCTAGAAAGCTTAAGTCTGGAGTACCCCAAGGTTCAGTTCTTGGTTGCCTTCGACCGGCTAGGAAAGTGCCTCGAAGATGTTAAACTGTGGTAGTGTGCAAATAGACTACAGCTGAATGCTGATAAGACCGACTTTATTATATTTGGCGCCAAGTCTCAGCAAGAAAAGTTAAACCCATTCTTTCCAGTAAATATATTGGGTGAATCACTGATACCTTCGGATGCCGTTAAGAATTTGGGTGTCTGGTTTGATTCAGACTTTTCCTTCACCAAGCATGTCGAAAAATGTATGTAAACTTTGTTTCATCCAGATGAGGGATCTTAGACAAATTCGACAGTACTTGACTCGTGATGCTGCTCTTACAGCTGCAAATGCACTTGTGAGGAGTAGGCTTGACTACTGTAACTCCTTGTTTAGGGGTCTATCTGTTGCTAACCTACGCAAGCTACAATGCATTCAAAACAGTCTGGCCAGAATTGTTTGTAGAACCAGATGTGTTTCTCACACCATTCCACTAAGAAAAGCCCTTCATTGGCTACCCATAAGGCACCGTTGGATCTTCAAGACTGCCTTGCTGGTACATAAATACTTACATACTAACTGTCCAAAATATTTCAGCCCATTTCTCACAGTTAGACAATGTACCTATAATAGCTCGGCTGAGTCAATCTGATGGTATAATTCTAAATGTTCCTCAATACCAATCATCGATTTACAAATCCACAAAGCAGTTTGGTCTAAAGTTTGCATATGATGCTCCCAAAATATGCAATGAACTCCCTGATGATGTACGATCTGCCAGTTCTATTGCTTCCTTCAGAAAAAAACTTAAGACATACCTATTCTGCCAAGCTTATCCTCCTTAGTATTTTCCACCTCATATGGTGTTCTCCGTGATGTCGACCATTGCTATGGATAAGGACAATGATTTTCGTAACTATCCTTATGATGTTGCACCTTAGAGTCTGTCACTTTGGCAGAGACTAAGCGTTATAAAAGTGGAATTGGAATTGGAATTTGAACAATATATGGTATTGAATGGGAAGCCAGTATAGTTTGTGCAGGAAGGTTGTGACATGACAATATTTATTTAGCTTGCATACCGTACGACATAAGGCATTTTCTAGAACTCTCTAGTCTGTTAGTATATGCCTTTTTGTGTGTATTTATTTATTTGGGGTTTTACATCGCTTTCAACACTGTACAGGTCATATCACGACAGGTAGTTGGAAGGGCAGAGGAAACCAGTACATAGAGTTCGTTAGGGCCTCAAGGCAATTTGACAGTTTAGTAATACTGGAATCAAAGTTCCTAGAGTCAAGTTCCAAGTAAATTTGTGTATCATCTGCATATAAGTGATGGGTCACATTGAATTTAGATATGACTGAACTAAGTGGGGTTGTATATAGGGTAAAAAGGAGTGGCCCCAGGACTGAGCCCTGGTTAACCCCATAAGGGAGTTGAAAAGGATCTGAAAGATGTCCATCTATCTTGATCCGCTGTTTCCTTGAATTGAGGTATGACTGAACTCACTTAAGTACTACCTCATCAATGTCATACCAGTACTGAAGGCAGTTTGATAGGATTGAGTAGTCTATTTTATCAAAGACTGCAGATAAGCCTAAAAGGACTAATCCAACAGCTGCACCCTTGTCCATTGAGATGGCAATATCATTTTGTATTTTTAGCAATGCCATTTCAGTTGAGTGAAAAACTCTATATGCGGACAGGATTTCATTGTCTATACCCTCGTGAGCAATGTGCTCATTTATCTGCGTAGCCACAGCTTTCTCTATAAGTTTGTAGATGTAGCTGAGGTTTGACACTGGTCAATAATTCTTGAGTATATTTCTGTCAAGATCAGCTTTTTTCAACAAGGGTGTAACATGTACCGTCTTAAAACAGGATGGAAAACTGCCCTCCTGTAGGGAGTAGTTCACCAAATTTTTAATAAGATTCAAGAGCACACTGATACAATAAAGGACCAATGATGTTGAGATTGGATCCAAGTCACATGATTTATTTAGTGTATTTAGATGGTTCAGAAGGAAACAAACTTATTTTTGTAGGAACTTGTGACAGGTGGATCGACATCAGTAGACAATAATCCAGATCTTAGTTTAGCAATTTTGTCTGTGAAATACCTGCCAAAAGTGTTGGTTAAACTGTTGATGGCAGTATGATCTGGAAGCACAATTTTTGGTGATCTATTAATGGAATTCCACAGGGCCTTGGGGTTATCCTCATTTTCCCTAACCATATTACTATAGTATTTGGTCTTCACAGATTCCAGGAGGCAGTTGAAATGGTTCACTGTGGCTCTATACCTACTATGATTAATGTCAGAGTTGTCCCTTTGCCACTCCCTCTTGAGTTTGCGTTTGCATCTCTTTGCTGCCAAAATTTCACTGTTTATGAACCCCTTTTTGGGCAGTTTTGCATTCATGTACAGGTGCGTGCTTTTGTTCAGTAAATTCCTGAGGATATGAAAATACTGGTGTGATAGTACACAGTGGTTTTTCTAGAGTATGTTTAGTTAACTTAGAAACTTTTTGAAGAGAACAGCCAGTTGTTATACTAAGAGGTCAAAGCACATAAACACACACACACAGTGCATTCTCTCACTTGTCAGATTTTATGCGGGAGAAGTAGTGAGGAAATAAAACATCAGTGTTTTAAAAAGGCTGTGATAAATTGCCTGGTTTACATATCTCAACACCATGTATATGAATTAAAAACTCTATCTTTCTTCTTTAAAATGATACCAAAAATGCAATAATTATAAAGTAATGAAAGTTCTAAAATATGAAATTCCATTGCAAAGGCAAGTGTAAGCAGGCAAGAAATAGGAGCACATTTTAATGTAATTTACCAGTAATTAAGACTTTAATTTGCTTAAATATAACATGTTTCCTGATTTCTTACAGATAAAATATTTACATACACTGTAAGTTTATTGTCTATTCTTTCAATACATATAAAAATATTTGTTGTGTATTTTTTCTACTCCAGTTTATCAGTGATGTAAACTTTCCCAAATTGTAGAACATGAAGCATGTGTTTGTAATGTTTAATGTGCAGAAACAAGGAAATACATACCTGCTGCTCCTTGTCTGGGATGATTTTAGACATGTACTTTTACATGTTGTTGTTATTCCAAATAAATAAATAAATATATGTGTTGATTATCCATATAAATTTTCACAAAAAAGATCCTAACCTTCAAGAAAATGGTAACACAAATACTGTGTTTACACAAATATAATACTGTTATATAGTATATACAATAAAGTTTTGATATCTAAATATTCCAAGCATGTATCATGTTAAATATCCACTTTTGTTTTTTTGAAAACCACAATAATTTACAGGAAAAACGGTGACAGAAATATTGTTTTTCACAAATGTAATACTGTTTTATACAATAACGTTTAAAATATAAATATTCCAAGCACTTATCAAGTTATTATATTTCAGTTAAGATCTTAAGATTTGGGGGTTTTCTTATTTGTTTTTTTCTTCAGTTCAGTTTGACTTTGGATTTCTGGATGAGTTAGTGTGTGATGTTCTCTCATTATAAATAGAAGCTTTTGAGAGAGATTTGCTACATGACACATATTTCTTTCTATTCTGTTAAATTCCCTATGAATGGATTCTCCCCCTTGTTCCCCATGCATGGCCATGCCAAATCGCCATTTCTCCATCCATTCCAGTACATGGTCTTCTAAAAGGTGATGTTTTGGCAACAAAGCTCCTGGAAATTTTTTCCGAAAGAAATCCAAATATTTCTGAATCTTGTCCTCAATTTCAGCTAGATCCATCTCAGTTACATTTTCTATGTGTCCAACCTCACTGTGAACTCTTTCAAATAATGTATTTAACCTGTGAAATTTGGTTGCAATTTTCTCAATTCTCTGGTTTAGTTCTATATTACCTGATAATTCACAAATTTTTTCTTGAATAGTGACTGAAAGTTTGTCCTGTACTTTTTGTTTGATGTATTTTGAGCAGTGATTTCCAATGAATGATCTGGAGTGGTAGGCCTGTTGAACAATATTTTGTTGTTTTAAAGTTTCTAAAACCACTGCAACAAGTGGGCCACTTTGCACTGAAAGTGTTGGTTTGCATTTTTGCATCTTTTTCTCAGTACTGGCAATTTCCGACATTAATGTATCTTTTTCCTTATTGGTAAGATCACTGTTTGAACTGTTTTGGTCTTTAAGAAACCCCAGATGGTTTAGTAATTTCCTTTTGGTTCTTAAATCTGCAATGTAGGTGTGAAACAGTGAATTATCTAGTTTTGCTGAAGAAAGTGACACTCTTTCAGCCAATTCAACGTCAATTTGATGAATCTCCTGTTCAAACATATCATGATGCTTCTTCACAATGCCAAGTAAAATCACAGAAACAAAAATACACAAAGAATATAAAACATGCATTAAAAAGTATAACTCTTCTTCTTTACAAATATATAGTTTTTGTTCTGTTATTAAATCAGGAAACCTTTTTTATCTTTAATTTAAAACGGCAAGTAATTCAGTTCAGCTTCAACAGTTACTTTTGTATGTTTTTCTTTGTTTACTAATGGAATGTGTATAAAATCAATTCTATCTTTAGTGATATAAAACACAAAATTGTTTTAATAAATTCTACAAAGCTTAATCTTTTAATACATATAAATTTTACATTTGTACAATGATTCTAAATATTTTTATTTTCAATTTTAAAACAATGACCTACTTTGACAGACAGCTTTTTCCCCCCGAGAAAAGTTATCTGTGCTATAATGCAGGTTCTGTTATCTGCTCTTCCCCCCCTCACACAAAATACATTCACACAAAAATTTTCTGAGTCAACTAAACATTCAGATTTTGCTTTAAAAAAACCACTGTGAGTAAGCTGGCTGTTTTGTAAGGAGCCTGGATAAGCTCAGAATTTGCAATATCAGACATGAATTCAGTTTTATATATCTTGCTGAATTATAAGCGTTTTACTCTGCAGGAATTTTTGACCGGAAATGTTGCGGAGAAAAAGAAAGCCAGGTGGTCTGATATGACATCCTTTACATAATGGTGAACTGAGGAAGTTAGGGATTTACTAGTGCAGAGTACATCAAGGATATGTCCTTGTATGTGCATAGACGTTGACACAGGTTGAATAAAATCAAAATCTAACAGAACTGTGTTGAAAGTATCTGTCCAGCAGTTTTAACTGTCTAGCTGGATTTTGGCATCTCCCAGGATAATGTTTTCATGTGGTGACAAAGCATTCGCTTCCATGAAACAGGTGAACTCCTTAATAAATTTAATTTTTACTGGTGCTTGGAGGTCGGTAGATGATGTGTATCAGGAGCTGGCTTGACTGTCGCTCTGACAGTTTGACGGTAGTGTGTTCAAAAGTGTCCCGCTGATCAGTTTGGCAAAAGACACTATCAATGTCATTCCTGGCAAATACAGCAACCCCTCCTCCTTCCTTGTTCCTGCGTGGAACATGGTGAAGCTAGGAACCTATTTCATCTATTAGGCGCTGTGTGTCCGATGGCCTTAGCCAGGTCTCAGTGACACCAACCATGTCAAGGTCATTTGACAAAACAAAATCATCAAAGACCCATGCTTTGTTACACAATGACAGGGCATTCAGGAGACAGGCTTTGAAATTTCTGACCGATGGACCAGGATTCAAGCTAATGTCACCAGACAGAATCAGGATGATGGACCACCAAGGGTTGACATTTCTGAAACGGTGTGTCACATGACGACAGTGGACCTGCAGGGTGACAAAAGCAATGTTGCATGTGTCCAAAGCGGAGAGTAAACTTGGGTGAATAATTTTTGGTGATGGCAATCTACTTTCGTTTGTAGGGGCTGTTGACCGAGCAGTCAAAAGGATAGAAAAATAGAACCAAAAAGTGCAATGCATGACCAATGAAATCCAAATTAAAAAATTTAGAAAGAGGTGCACCTACCTTTCCCGCATACAAACCTTTGAAATTACAGCATCACTATACCAAAATCAAAAGATACTAGGTTAGAAAGGAGTAGATTGGTGCATGTGTTTGATAGATGTATAAAATTAAAATTTAACAAACAGTGGACAGGGAATGTGGATTGGTAACCAATACTTTATTATATATATCTATTTTACATGTAATACACTTGGTGTGCTTTGTATATGAAACATTGAACCATATGTTTACCTACATTCTCCATTTTATATTCTAGACCAAAGAGGTCCCATCATATATAGTTTTTCAGTAGAAGCTAAACTTGAGAATAATTTAGCATAAGGAGTATTGGGGAAATTGAGAAGATTCTTTATCCATGTTATTTTGGGGGGATTTGATAAGGAATTCCAGGTCCAGCATTTTTAAACCTCCAAAAAGGTAAGTATTAGTATTCTGTTTCCTATTCACTTTGTCTGGTTTGTTGTCCAAAATAAATGAACATATAAGACTATTCAAATTAGTAATAAATTGCTTGGTTGGAGATGGAATTGAGGTAAATATATGGTTCAAGCTAAAGATAATGAAGGTTTTGTTACTGGGATCTTGCCCATTAGTGTCAGTTTTCTTCTTTTCCACTGGTTAAAGCTTTATTTATTTTTCTCAAGACAAAACTATAATTGAAATTGGGTATGCTTTCCAAATCCACTGCAAACTATCCCAAGTAGGTCGAATTCTGTTGTGTCCCACACTAATTTCCTGGGAGAGTCAATTATCTCCTAAGAAAGTTTTTCTTACCAAGCCGTACTGACCTTTTTTGTCCATATTTACCACAAGTCTAAAGAGACAACCATATATTTCCAATGTGTGCAGTGCCTCCAGAAGAGAGTCTTTGCTACCATCAAGAAATATTGTGGTATCATCGGCAAATTAGCTAGTTTTGTAGCTGCAATTGTTTATATGTATGCCCTTGATATTATTATAATACAATATCATATGATACAGAATTTGAGTACAAAGTAAAAAGAAGTAGGGTGCTATAGGATCGCCTTGCCTGCAACCACTTTGTATGTTAAAAACTTCTGATAGATATCCTGGCTGAAGAATTGAAGCTTGTACATTGTTATTCTAAAACCTTTTAAAATCTTGTCCAAAGTTGAAAAATTTAAGCACATCAGACAAAAAATCACATGAAACGGAGCCAAATACTTTTTGGAAATCCACCTGCATAAGTTACCCTTGTAGGTAATTTTTCTCCAAGTAGTGCATGATATCATAAACAATCTTTGTATTTTTGCCTATAAATCTCCCAGTGATAAAACCAGTCTGTGTTTCAGATACCAGTTTATTATGTACCTTCTTTAGTCTGTTTGCTATGGCAGTAGAAAACATTTTATATACCACTGACAGTAATGAAATAGGTCTCCAGTTCTTTAGGAATTCACAGGGCTTTTTTTCTTATGTAAACAGTTTATAATGCAACTTCTAGGTGAAAGGGATAGTTTCCCGGTATCAAAAGCATAATTTAGCGCTCGTAGGATATTGCAAAGTTAATAAGGTAATTAAATTTTTATAAATTAATACCTTATCCAATGGCCAATTGCTAATCTGGTCAGCGCAGACCGGCCCGCCAAACCTCAGAAAAAGACATCCTGTGTTTCCACCGGCCGGTCAGTCCTAGTACTGTGCACTCGCCAGGTGGTGCATCGTACTTCCTTGCTGTCTAGACAGGGAGACGTTATAGCATCTTTTTTATTGTCTAAACCTAGTAGACCCCTAGTAAGATGATAACAGGGTCTGTGGGAGGGTCTTGTGTGTCCATTGGATAGGGTATTAACTTAAAAAGGTTTAATTTACTTGTTAAATTAGCAATTTTATTGTGTTAATACATCCTATCCAATGAACAGTTGCTGAATAACTACCGCTTGGTCAGTGGGTAAGTTACTAGGGACTTTACTGAACTCATAAACACAACTAACAAAAATTTTTCATTCCTGGGCCGACCCTGAGGTCAGTAGACCCTTCAGGCCATAGTCAGTTACAAGCAGCCAATAACGCGGGTTATACAGATGTTAACCCCCCTTTTTAACAGACCTGCTCTGAGGTAGGGGAAGAGAAGGATGAGTTTAGTCAGATAAGAAGTAGAAATAAACCTCCCGAAGGAAGCACGTCAGAGTTTTTTTTAATTATGTACAACCATTTACATATGTACAATTATTTATAAATGACAAAATCTCCTCTTTTTTCTAGGTTTGCTGAGCAGCCGCTACAGGTCCCAGATCGTAGAGCACCGAATCAGCCCATGCTACATCCTTCAGCTAAAATTGCTTGAAGGTATTATGCGGTTTCCAGTGGCAGGCCAATAGGATTTGTTCTAAGGAGATCCCTGACTGTAAGGCCTTAGAAGCCGCAAAGGCCCTGACATCATGGGCTTTAACCTCATGTGAAGTGTGGGCCTCCGGGTCGGAGAGCTCATAGCATAGGATCACTGTCTGTTTGATCCATAAGGAGATAGTGGCAGGTGAGATGTCTTTATCGAAGCCTTTCTTGAAGGAGACAAAGACTCCTTATTTTGCCTGAGGTCTGAGGTCCTGTCCAAATAGTAGTGTAATGCTCTGACTGGACAGAGAGACCTGTCAGACTTGAGGGACCTATCCAGAGTTTCTGCCAGGGCTGGTATAATGATTGGGGCCACACTATCTGAACCCACTTTGGCCAGCTGATTCTTTGAAAGAAATCTGGGTGATGGATACAGACACTTTGGACCAGTCCAATTGGTGTCAGCTGGTGCAAGACCAGCAAGAGGATTCAGGAGGGGATACCCCTCCTGCCTTTTGGTATGTCCCTATGAAACAATCCAGAAGACGAGTGAGATTTTCATCCTTGCTGAATGGTGAGTTTCCCAGTTTATCAGAAATGGCTGACCTGTAACCATCAACAGCGCTGTGCTGTACCTTCTTTTCCTAAAATAGGCACATAAGGAAGTCAGCAACTGACCTTAGAGGTGGTTCCCTGAAGTCCACCTGATTAGTGATGATCCGATTGAAGGGCTGTGTTAATAGGTTGGACAAGAATGGATGGTTCAGTGGAATTTGACTGGACATGGCCACTAGATTCCAAAACCAAGGCATGTTGGGCCACCCCAGAGCAATCAGAATGATTCTCTTGCATGGGAAGTCTTGCAACTTTTCCACCACTTTGCTGGCCTGGAATGTGTCGGGCTTTTAGAGTTACTTGATTTCTGGTACACCAGGTCAAGATTCTCCATAGTAAAGCACAAAGTGGGCCCGACTTCATGCCTCCTATGTTTATGCACGACACCACTGTGGTGTTATCTGTTGTTACCAGTACTATCTTGTCTAAACAGAGGTCTTGGAACTCTTTTAAGGCTAGGAAAACTGTCTTGAGTTCTAGGTAATTTATATGCTTTCCACAAGGGACTAGGTTCCCCTTGCAGTGTGTTTGTTTAAGTGAGCGCCCCACCCTTCTTTTGAGGGGGTGCAAGGACCTGGGAACTGGGATCAATTTTCATAGTCACTCTGGTACCCTCCAGTTGTTTTTGTGATGCCACTGTATGGGTCTCATATGCAGTCGGCCTTGGTGAACTTACTTTTCTGTGGATGTTAGTAAACCTATCAGAGACATGAACTGCTGTACCAGACAAGGCAGTGTTGATAACATTTGTAGTACTTTGTACTGAAGGTTCTGCCAAAGGTCCGGTGTTGGTTGGACCTGACTGGCCCTGAGGTAGCCTACAAAATCGAAAATCGGCTTTGGTTCAAGGTCTGATTATTCTAAATTCACCAGCCAACCTAGTTCTTGGCATATTTTCGCCAGATCCTGAGTGTGCTGGAATCAATCCTGGTGGGATGTGGCCCTCACCAACCAGTCATCTAGGTACTGGCGGATTCTTATACCCGTGTATGGCCATCAGTTTTACCTCCTTTGCTACTACAGGGAACTCCAAGGCTGCTGTGGACAGACTGAAAGGCAGTGCTTTGAATTGGTATGTCTGACCCTGAAGATGAAATCTCAGATATTTCCTGGATTGTTCCTGTATTGGTATATGGAAATAAGCGCCCTTGCAATCTATCGAGGTGACCCACTCCCCTTGTTGGAGGGATGTCCTGATGGTCTCTGGTGTCCCCATTTTGAATTTCTCTGCCTTGAGGAAAAGATTTAGTTCGCTCAGATCCAGAATAGGCCCGCACTGGTGGTTGGGTTTCAGGATTAAAAATAGTCGGTTGAAAAATCCAGAGATGTTGGGTTTTGTACTAGCTCTACTGCCTAGTAGGGAGAGGTACCTGTGGGGATTGACATAACAGCTTATAACTGTGGGAGATCTTGTGAGTTTTGGCTGGATCCGAAAGGGGAGTGTATAACCCTCTCAGGACTACTTTGGGACTGGCACCCAGATCCAGCCAAGTTTTCTAATAGTTTTGAAGTCTTGCCCTACAGGTAGATTTTGTGCAACATTTTTGACTGACACAGGACAATTGAATGACTCAAGAAACACTTTCACAGACTTTAATATGTAATCTTTGTAACAACAACCTGCTGACCTAGTACTTAATTCTGTTTTGGTAATGCCCGGGCGGAGAATGAGCAACTTTGACAACATGAAAGTTTACATTGGTACTTGTACAATTGTCTGTTGTCTGTCTTAATGCTGAGCTCCCAGCCAGCAGTCGTGTAGGGAACCTGTTTATACAATAATTGTCATTTATAACACTGCTGGCCCTTGGCTGGTCGTGAGGAATAGCTGGCAGTCTTTCCCTTGCCTTTCCTGAAAATTTTCCTCCCAATGTTCTTCCAGGCAGGCCTATCTGTTTTACTCTCCGACCGACTCTCCTAACCTCTTGTCACTTCTATCCTAAGGATGGTGCCAACCTTTACCACGTGTGGAGGAGGAGGAAGCAGACTGTCCCTTGCTATCATAATGAGTTATCTCCTCTTCAGCCTGCATGATCGCATCTGGGAATAAGGTGGCAATCTGTAAGGGGGCTGTCCTTAGGGCCACCAAAGTGTCTGGTTTGGAGCCATTGCTTACATGGTTGGTATATCGGTCCCTGTGGGCCAATGTGAGGTACCCCATAGTGATGAATACAAAATCTGCAAGGTTTTCCATGGCTTTAGCAGCGGCCTGGGTTTTGCTGGCATTAAAGTTCATCAGGAACTGTAGTTCATCAGTAACCTCAAAAGCCTTACTGGAGCCCTTGCCTTTACTTTCATACCTGACAGTCTTGATCTGTGATTGCATGTCCTGTTGAACTTTAAACAGGTACTTATAGAAGCTGGCCACCTGGTTGCAAATCACAGAGGCCTCTCTGTCAGTCTTTTCCCATCTTTGCAGGGTATCCTGAGATATCCGAAGCAATGCTGGTGGGGTAGAAGCCACTCCTGCTTTCCGCGATGTCCTTCCGAAACTACTGTTCATTTTGGATGGCCCTGTGTTCCAGCTTAAAATGGTTGCAGAAGCACTTTGGTTGGAGTAAAATCCATACCACTTTGACTGTGATCTGGCAGGTCTCAAAGAGCTTTAGCTGTTCGAGAAGGATACCCCTCGACTAGAGTAAGGTTAAGTCTGCTCAATTTCTTGCAGAGCCACTCCTCTGTTGCATCAGCACCGACACCTTGCTGGGAACTGGAGACTTGGGGCCAGCAAACAGGTTATCATCTGAGTGGTTAGAACTGTCCATATCTGGCACATGAGACCATCTCAAAAAAGACCAGATGCGCCTCATGCTTTCCCTGTATGCTTGTTCTTCTGCGGTTGATTGTTCTTGCTCAACAAAGTCTGGTCCTCTGAGAGTTCACCCTCGTCTACAAACAGTTCTACTGGGAGTTGGTCTGAGAGGTCAATCTCTGCCTCTGACTCCAAACTAGAGATATAGTCTTTCCATGTAGCCTTGCGCAAAGGGGGTGATTCAGAACCTGTGAAGGTAGCAGACTTGGGTCAGTCGGTGTTAGGTCAGTCTGTAGATAGCTTGCTGGTTGACAGGTGCCTGGAAGTTGAAAGGTCGATGCTCTTGTTCTCTGAAGGCAAGCTGTCTAGTCGGTGCCGGTCAGTGTGAGGCTTGCCGGTCGACTGGTGCTTACAAGCAGCATTGTCTGGACCATTGTACCTTGAAGTAAAAAAATTGGTTTGGTGAGGATCTGACTTTAGCTTACCGGCCAACTGATGTTTGGAAGCAAGAACTTCTGGGCCAGTGGGCTCTGAAGATACCTGTACCTGAGATAGGGTCTGTCTTGTTGGAGCGTACCGGCCGATGGCTGCTTAGCAGCACTAGAGTCTGGGCCAGTGCGCTCTGAAGGTGATGAAACCACAGTTCACAAGGGTTCAGTGTCCCTTGCCAAGTTTTCAGATTGTGAATGAGGAATCACTCTGAAGTCAGAAGAGAAGGTCGGTTGGAAAAACTTAGACATGATCAAAGCTTCATGTCCAGTAAAATATTCCGACCATTTCTTGTCCATTTCTGAGATCTTGGTGTCAGTAGAAGAATATATGGCCTTCTTAGATCTAGCAGTGGGCTTATCCTTTTTCACCTTCTTTTCTGGGGGCAAGGCAGGTGACTGGGTAGCAGGAGATTCCCCAACAACCCCAATAACAGACACTCTAGCAGGGTCCACAAGGGAACTATCATCAGCAGGGGTGGTGCTATCCAAACGCATTGCCTCCCTTTTCTCTTTCTTGAGTTCATATGAAGGTGTGACCAGTTGTGCATGCTGTTCAGAAGTCAAAGAATTGCATAACTTACAGTCAGGTGTGTCCTTGTTTCCAACACATGGCTCAGATCCTTTCCCCTTATTGCAGCAGCGTGCACAAAATGAGTGCCCATCAAAACTAGCCATAGCATGGCCACAACTGCTCCTCTTCTATCCTGGGGATGACATTCCATTCTGCATATGCTTAGAAGTAAAATGATATGAAAAAGTGATGAATTTGATGCACCACCTGGCGAGTGCACAGCACTGGGACCGGCCGGCTGGTGAAAACACAGGACATCTTTTTCTGACATTTGAGGGGCAGGTCTGTGCCGACCGGATTAGAAATTGTCCATTGGGTAGGATATTAACGCAATAAAAAATATTTTAGTGTGTCCCAGAAAAAATTAAAGAACTAAGATGGAAATCCATCCATGGCATTTATCAGTTCTTATTTGCTTTAAAGCAGTATTTAGTTCCCACAAGTTAAGCCTACTTTCAAGCAATTTTGATTCTTCTGTAGTTAATTTATTGATAATCTTTCCTTGAAAAAAAATCAAGTTGTTGCACTATAGGTTGGTCAGGTTTTCAAAAAAAAACAGAGACGAGTAAAAAAAAATTTCAAAATCTTTCTCTGCTCAGTTATATTTTTACCATTATTGAGCTGAATATACTTTATTGTCTTCTCAATATAATTATTTTTCTCTAAAGAACAAAAGTAGTTAGAGGGTTTCTCCCCTACGTTAAGCCATTGAGCTCTAGCTCTTACTGCACTAGCTGCTATTGTTTTCTGCCTAATTGTTTCAAACTCCTTTTTCTTAACACCCAAGGCAACTAAAATTCCATGAGATTGGCTTGATTTCAGATATTAACTGATGCTCAAGCTCCATCTATTTTTTTACGATGTGATGCATATTTAATAGTTTCACCTTGAATTTGAAGCAACACCAACTCTAGGAATTGGCACGTCCTTTTTGGTTAGAGCAACATCATCATCAGATATGTTACTCTGGTTGTCTAAGTCATAAACTGGGACAGCATATTTTATTCTTTCCTCTTGAATAATTTTCGTAACTAGTCTCATGTACTTATCATCCTTCAACAGGCTACAGTGGAATTTGCAAATTCCTTTGCCATGCGTAAACGTATTAAGAAGTATTTTAATTTCTACAATGGAGTGAGCCCAAAAGGTGAAAGGATTAAGGAAGATCTACATAAATGATCCAGAAGCAAGAGCCAATAATGCACAGAACCATCAATCTATAAAACAGAAACCCATTTGGAATGAGACAGAGAAATGAAGCAGCAACAGAATAAGTCATCATCAGGACCTACCCTTTGAAATTAATAATGAAGATGTGTACAATCTGGTGACATCCTCCCCAAACTGTGAGATAGTTGGTGAAGTAAAATTCAGCAATGCAAGAAACCAAAATGGTGGATGGTCAAACTTTAAGAATGGAGATTGTTTCTTCTATGTAAAATCACCACTATTAACACCTCCGCAAAGCCTGCCAATGTTGGAGTGCTAAAGTGTAGAATATACCGCAAAAGCCAACGAGCACAAGAGAGACAGTGCAAAGTTTGCCGAGGTCAGGGCACAAAGAAAAGACACCACAATGTCTTTACTTTGACCCAGACTATGCAGAGAACATAGTTGCTTTCAGATCACCAATGATCTTCTCAAACTTTTTTGCATGTGACATTGAGTACCAAGGTGAAAAGTTTGTATCAGTTGAGCAGGCCTATCAGTTCACAAAGGCATCTACACTAGGCTGCACTGAAATAGCAGAGAGAGTTAGGTATGATGAATCTGGAAGAGATGCCAATATAGTGTCAAAGGATCTGCCATTGTCAAATGTTTGGGACTTAGTCAAGTTAGATATCATGAAAGAGTTTGTAAGGAGAAAGTTTGATGCCGGTAAGGAGTTCAGCGATGCTCTTCTATCAATGGAAGACAAAATACTAGCTGAAGCAACAGCTGACTGTTTCTTTGGAAGCAGATTATCACCAGAGCTAACCAGATGTACCAGACCAGTAAATTATCTAGTATTAAATGAACTGGGAAAAATATGATGGAGCTCAGGAGTGTACACAAACTTGCTCAAGAATTTGTTTTTGAAAGAGAAGAGACAGCAATAAGTAGTGACATTCTACACTCACCAAATGGCAGTGTCTTTGTCACAGATAATCAAGCAGCATGTGAAAAATGAGAAATTGATGCCATAGAGGAAGAAATAAGAACTACAAGAAATATGATTGGAACAACATCTGCCTGTAGGTCACCCAGTGTGCCAGTCAGAAAATCTCCCAAGGATGTATCATCAAATCTCAGCAAAGAGGGAATAGAAAAGTTTGTCTGTCAAAATAGACAAGCCTCATCACCAGTGAAAGACGACACCCAGTTTAAGGAAAAAAGCACAACTGCAGTACAGTAAATAGCTTAAAAGTATAGTTAGTGTATAACTGTATACAATTGTAACATGTAAAGCCTAAAATAAAGCTATTTTTCAGTGGTTAATTTAAAAACAATTTAAAATTGTATGCTTACAGGAAACCTTTTGCACAGCAGAATTTAAAAATCATCTTAATCAATATTGGGATGGCACAATTCTAAATTCCTTCAGTGACTCTGTGCATTCTATGCATGTTTGTATAATGATGTGCAAAGGTTTAAATTGTGAGGTGTTGGATTCAAAATCTGACCAAGAAGGGCATATATTAATGATTAAGATGAAATTACAAGATGATATCTATAACATTATTAATATATATGCTCCTAATAACATCTCAAAATTGAATGCCTTTTTCAAACAACTAAGAGTAAAGGTTGAACATTTTATGGCAGACAGCCACTCTTTAATATTGATGGGTGATTTTAACACTGAAATGACAAAGACAGATAGAAAGTCTGGTAAAATCGATGCCAGCAGAAAATGTTTGTCTGATTGTGTAAAACAATTGTGTTTAACTGATATTTGGAAAAAAAAGCAACATTCAAATTCTATAGAATAAACATGGGGAAGTAAATGGAAATTATCAAAGTAGAATTGATTATATCTTCATATCTAAACACTTAGATTGCTTTGCCAAACGCTGTAAAATAATCCATGCGCCAGTATATGATAATAATGTCATAATACTACAGTTAAGTAACAAAAATGGTAAACATGGTCCAAACTATTGGAAACTCAATGTGTCCATTATAAAAGAGAAATTATACTGTCAGCAAATAAAAAAAATTATACAAGACTGTTCCAAGGAAAATTTGAATAAATGTATAATATGGGACATGTTCAAAATAAAAGTGAATTTTTTTTGATTAATTATACAAAACAAAATACTAAAAAATATGATATAACTGATAAACTAGAAAAAGATATTGACATCCTAAATAGTGCTTTAAAAGAAAAGGATAGCTTTATACTCTCATCAAAAAGGGTTAATCTACAAAAATATCTTTTTAATATTATGCCAGAAAAAGTAACTGGTGCCCAAATACGTGCATGAGTTACATTTGTTGACAGGGAGAAAAGTCAACATATTACTTTCTTTGATTAGAAAAACATAGACAATCGAATAATAAAATTACTGAACTTTTGATAAATGATAGAATAATTGGTGATGATGAGGAAATATATTACCAATGTAAGATGATCCATGAAAAACTTTACTCAAGCACAGAGCCAAATTTAACCATAAAGGTAATTATTTAAAACATTTTAATGTTAATAACATTTTAACAGCAGATCAGAAAACACCCTGTAATGAACCTGTTACACTTGAGGAATGTACAACAGCCATCAATAAATATATGAGGTAAAATAAGTCACCAGGTGGGCTTCCAATAGAGTTTTATAGAGCATTTTGGCCAAAGTTGGGTCTTTTTTTATTATAGTCTACCATGAGTCATTTGAACATGGTCTGCTCTCACCTTCTCAGAGAAAAGCTGTTATTACTTTAATCCATAAGGGAAGTGACAAAAATGTAATAAAAATTACAGACCATTAGTTTAACCAATTGCGATTATAAAATTTTAGCTTTTGTCTTGGCAGCAAGACTGCAATCCGTCATGCAAGATCTTATTAACAGTAATCAGTCAGGGTACATTGTAAAGAGATACATTGGACATAATATAAGAACAATAAAGGATTTGATTAGTTATGCCGAAAAATTTAACAAAGAAGGTGCTTTTATTCTTGGATTTTAAAAAGGTACTAGACACCCTAGAATGAGATTTCTACACAAAGTTATAAAGAAATTTCAGTTTGGTAAACATTTTCAGCATTGGGTTAAATTATAAAAAAAAATTGGTGGCTCTCAGAATATTTTTGACTTTCTAGGGGTATCAGACAGGGATGTCCTCTCTCAGCATTATTGTTTATATTTGTCATCAAAATCTTATCCATAAAAGTAAGAACTGATAAATAACTGATAAGTAAGAACTGATTTAATGACACTACTAACAAGAGAACACCATGTTATACAGTATTGCAATATGCTGATGATTCAGTGCTTATCCTCAAAAATATCACTGAGATATTACCAGCAATGGAGATTGTAATACAATTTGGAAATTTAGCAGGGCTAGAACTGAATCTTGACAAAACAAAAATAATGCTTATATGAAATTTGAAGGATAAAGCAAAAAGTGACAATATTGAGTGTGTAAACAACATTAAGAGCTGAGAAATATATGTAGGACATGATAAAGAAAATTTGTATACAGCACAATTGGTTTTAAAAATGATAAAATGAGAACATTTTTACAAAGTTGGTGAGATAGATCTTACCAATTATTTTCTTTCTCGGCATTACACACGGAAACACCACAATGTGCTCTCTAACAATAATTATAATTCTAATAGCACTTTTATAGTGCTTAATCTCTGTCAAAAGATGGACTCTAAGGTGCATCACACAAAAGCATTGTTCAATATTCATAAACCAGAGACATTGCAGAGGTCATCACCGTGGAGAAAGCAGGAGATTGGAAATTTAGGGGGATATACTTTTCCAAAGAGGTATGACTTTAGCTTTGACCTGAAGGACTGGCTGTTGAACGGGACGTAAAACCCCAACTTTGACCTTTGACCTGAAGGAGGCAACTGAGTTTAATCATCATAAATCATAGGTCTGTCATATGCAAAACTGAGTCCAAAATGCTTTCAAGAATTGAAAAGTGAAGCAAATGGGGAACCTCATGAAACTTGACATCAGATTGAATTTGACGAGTGCACAATGTCTGGGTATCAGAAAGGGTACAAAGTATTTAGGGTTACCACTGTGTAGGAACAAGCATGGCATACACTGATTTACAGATTCTTATGGGGTAGTAGGGATAAATTAAATAAAGAACCACCACAATAGGTACCATAGAGCAGAGTGGATTGGGTATGGTTGATGCTGAAAGCTATTTTAATGCAATAAAAGCATCATGGATAAAAAGATTACATTATGCAAATGATAATTCGGCATGGACTTATATACCTTTGTGGTACATGAATAAGATACAAATCTGGAAAGTAATTAATATTATATATGCTAAAGACATAAATCAAATTGAACCTATAAAAAACCTACCAAGAATTTACAGGCAAGTTATTGAAGGATATATAACATTGACTATCATAGCTAAAACCAATGTTTTAGGCATATCTGTCTCTGAGGAAATAAAAAAGTGTTGAATAAGCAAATTAAAGTTATCTTCTTTCCACACTGGATAGAAAGTGGCATTATAAAAATTGATGATATTAGAATCATTCACAACAAAGTTGATGAAGTATACCTTTGATCTAAAATAAAGTCAAACTATTTGAGTGAAATATATCAGATAAAATCTGCACTGCAGCCCTTTATAAATAACAAAGAAGGGTGGTCTTTGACAATTTGCTTATGTGAGAGTATTACAAAAAATAATGCCTACAAAACAGCTTTATGAGTAAAGTGTGAATCATAACTATAAACTATTAAATGACCTACTGATTTGCCAACAGAAATTGCAAAAATGTGGTTTAAATGCAGATACTAAATGTGCCTTTTGTAGTAAAGAAAATAAAATGGTTGAACATTTACCGTTTATGTATAATCAGAAATTTTATATATTCAATTCTGTATTGGGCTTTATCTGTTGTTCAATTTTGTATTTACAAAGTTACAATTAAGTATAGTAATGTAAGATTTAAACATTTGCAGTATTCCTACGAAACATTGTAACAAAGTTAAATTATATCATTAAAATTTGTAGCATTACTAAAGATGTATGACAGTTACTTAAGAAAGTGTCAGATAAATTAGCATCTCTGACAGTAATTTGATAACTTTGAGAGCTCTGTTAGTTGTATTTTAGATTTATTATACTCACTTATATGAATATCTAAACTAATCACGTTGACACTATCATCATTAGAAACAAACCCTTTATTATATTTTAAGTTGTGACAAGCAAAAATGCAACACCTCTTGAGTTGGAAAAAATAACCATTGATAATACAATCTCCGTTCCATATAGATCTTATGAGTGACTTATAATTAGGTCTCCAATGTGTATCTCGTAAGCAAATTAGTAAAGCTCTGGTTTTAGAAAGATAGTCAAGAAAATCTGGAGGCATACTTTTATTTTGAAGACCTTGGCAATTAGCCGATAAAACCACAAGTTCCTCACCAATAGTCATTTAAAAGATAATTGGACTCTCCAACAAGAAATCTGATTAATAGGAGAAATAGCAACTACAGGTAGAAGTGGTGAACCAGCATGCAGAGCTACAGGTATAACAATGTAATATTATAAGAATTTATTACAGAATATCATAAGTTAATAAATTTAAATTAAGTGTAACAATCAGAGTGAATATATCACTGACATGAGCAAACTACAGAAAGAAATTTACGAGGTTTAACATACTTCAAATAACAGAATAAAATACTTCAGAGTGAAAGACAGCCTGTTTTGGAAATTTGAGTTCAAAATTACTAAAAAAACATGATGTTTGAGTAAACTTTGAACATACAAAAAAGTGGTTGTATTTGTAAATACAAACTATGTGAAACTGATCTGGATTTTACAGGATTGCATCAAATAGCAAACTAGCAAAATTACACTGAGGCATATGCACAGATCCATAAGACCAAGAAGTGAAATATACAAAGAAAAAAAATAAACAAGCTGCAACAGCTATGCAACACTGAAGATTATGGAGTAAATACAATAGTAAGCCACACAGAGCCTATTGTGAAGGCTCTAAGCACTTGAAAAAAGAATGACGTTTGAGTTAACTTAGAAATGGGAGTAAAGTGGTTGGTTAAATACAAACTATTTCATCACAATCCTGATTTAGCAGCATTAGGTCCACCTTGAAATGTAGGTAACAGATGAATGAGAAAACTAGCAAGATTACTTTTAATAATAATAATAAGTCTTTTATTTATGCTATAAATGTACATTCAAATAACACAACACATTAAATTATGAAAACATATTTATGAACAACAGACAACTAATATTTACAAGTGTACAATAGAAAATTGAGTTATTCTTTACAAAGTTTATCAATCAAATATGTTAGTTCATTGCTGGAAAACATAGTAGACCTTTCGTTTCTCATTGTTATACAGTCACTGATAACATTACAAATTGTTTCATCAGTATTAATACATTTATTGTTTTGACAGTCAAAAATAAAAGATACAGTGTCTTTTTCAGGAATTTTGTATATGTTGCATTTTAAGAGGTGAAACATTAAGCTTAAGTTATTGCCAACTGGGGACATACTGCCAGCCAGTGCTAGTCTACCACACAATGTTGATACCTGATTATTATTGCTCATGGTTTGATACATAAACTTGACAAATTGTTGACAACTTGACAAGTTGTAACTCTATTGGTAATGAATAACAAATCACATGTAAGAAATGGTAATGAGTATCACATGGTACTCTCCATATTTTTCTACTTGCTTTCTTCCATAACGTTTTCAATTTGGAGATAGACCTTATTGTCAAATCCCACATGGGACACCCATATAGTGACATACAATCTGTTGAAATAAAGTATACCTTACATTGCAATGAGCATTAGGAAACAAAGTTAATACTGAATTGACCCTAACAGGGAAGTCCATACATGCTTTGTTAATCTTTTCATCAGACAATAGATCACTGGTAATGTAAATACCTAGGTGTTTGGACCTTTAGGATGCTTTAATCTCTATACCATTGTAATTTATACTTGACATATGATTTGCAGACTTGGTACAGTGCAGTAATTGATGCTTATCTAAATTGAAATGAACATTAAATTCTTTACTGTAGTCATCACAAATCTTAAATAAACATGACATAGACATTACAGTAGGACTGATCAGCAGACAATCATCAGCGTAGCCAAAGGCTCCCATAAATTTATCTACAATATAGCATCCATATCCACTACTTTTTACTCTTTGAAACAACTCATCAATATATATGGAAAACAAAATAGGTGATAGAACCCAACCTTGTTTTACCCCATTGCTAACTTGACAGTAATTATATACACTACCACCCCATTTAACACATAATATTTGTTTAGTATAAAGATACAAAAGTATTGTAAAATCATTGGACAAATACCCCTTTCTATTAATAATGTAAACAGTTTAGTATATTCTATTCTATCGAATGCTTTACTTGCATCTAACATTATGATATAAGCATCACTCTCATTTTTCAGATAATATTGTGCAACCTCATTGACTGAAAAGGTACACATTGTAGTGCTATGGTTTTTCTTGAATCCAAATTGATAGTCACTTGTACTAAATACATGATTATGTTGTTTCATAATTATAAGGTTGTAACGTGCCAAAGGGTCCAGTTGGAAATAAAGATCTTGTTAAACAGGGAAAAACATTTATTTAGTTTAGCAAAGTAAATACTGGAAAAGATTTAACATTTACATTACAAGTCATTTACCATTTACTTGAACTGGTATGAAGTAGAAGCAATATTAAATTTGTATCAAAATGCCCAAAACTACTTTATTCTAACATTCTAATATTTCCCACACCAGAATATCTACAGATTTACAAACCCAATAAAACTTGGGGCTGGTTTAACAAACACTAACCCTCATCTTTTATTTTTAGGAAATAGAGGTAAAAATATCTCACCTGCTTCTTGGCAGGTATCTTGAAGCCATTCTGCAATGTAGTTTCTTCAGTGAATAGTCACTAGTGAACTCCTTGGGGAGTGCTGTCAAACCAGGCAGAATGTCTATCTGCATGGCCTTTTATACCAAAAAGCTGGGTCAAAACCTTGACCTTCAAAAGTCTGCATGATAAATTCCCCCCTTATTGGCCAAAACTTGCCCCAAATATTTGACACCAATTAATTCCCCAAAAAACACAGACACTTTGAGTTTCTCATACCAATATGGCAACTCCCAGACAACATATTCACATGTAGAACAATCAAAGTATATAATGCACTAAGGACAATTTAAGCTGCAATAATAAGGTAAAACATTTGCAACTATATGTATATATGTTTAACATTCTACTATTAAAATATTAAAGGGTAAATTATTGTTTGTCAGGTAGGGACGTCGGATGACGGTGGTCCGTCGGATCGTAACATTACCTTCCTCCTAGTCAAAAAGGAGTTTGACCTCAAACCTGAAATATGTGACAAAAATAAAAACAAAGCAATAATATCAGTATTTAATGATACATACAATACAATAGTTACATTACACTTTCAAATCTTGGATCAGCCGATAACAAATATCTTGAATATCTATCTGGTTTGGGCAAAAAGTCTCTATACACTGGTCTTGAGGGTTCTGGTAGATCCAAAGAAATTAACTTCCACTCCAGTGATGGATGAGTTGGCGACAAAGGAATCCAGGTAATCGGAGAAGTCCCTCTATCCATAGTGGTGGATCCAGCAACAACTTCAGTGACAATCCTGGGTGGTGTAGCAGAAACAGTATCCTCCTTAGGAGGTGACTCCGGGTTTTCCAAACCCAACGGATCTTGCAAATCAATTAATAGCTCCTCCTCAGAAAATGAACGGCCTGGAGTCTTAGGAGGACTACTCTGATTGTCATAGATGGACAATTCTCTCAGAGGGGAACGTGACCTCTCTTCCCTCATAGGAGGGTTGGTGGTAACAGATTTACCATCACAAGGAGTTCCGTCTAAGATCGGCTCTTGATGAGGCAATCCCTTGTGACACCTCTTATGATGATCCCTCAGAAGGCACTTCCTCCTCATAGGAAAAATGAAACTACATCCAAAGCCACACCTAGCCATCTGATCATGTAGTTCACCCTCATGCTTATCTAAAGTCACTTTAGATGTTGAAGTGTATGAGCAATATCTACAGCAAAATCTCTCTCTAAAACACAAGAAAGAAACAAAAAAAAAATCCTTACTAATTGATGTGGAAATCAGAATATTTCTTTGGAAGCTTTACATGTCTGCCTGTTCTGGTTGTTACAGAAGGATCACCTTTGGACACGTTCCCAGTGACATTCCCCTCAACTACTTTATCATCAGAGTGGTCTGATTCTACTACCTCCTCTGACAAATTATCTTCAACCTTATTATTTTGATTCTGCATTTGTACATGTCCATAACAAGGTTTAAGTCTGTCATGATGTATGACCTTAACCTTATTTGTAAACTTGACCCTATACAACAGATCAGACAACTTTTCAACCACTTCAAATGGACCTGACCATCGACACTGTAATTTAGGACTCATACCTTTCTTTTTGGAAGGGTCGAAGACAAAAACTTTATCACCCTGCCTATAGCTATTGATATTTGACCTAATATCATATTGACGTTTCTGTTGGTCACTAGCCGCAAGTAGTTTTTCCCTAGCTAGCTCATGACTCTTGGCCAGGTTTTTCCTCAAACCATGTATATAAGAAGCATATGTAATGTTCTTCCCTGTCTGTATATCACTTGGTCCTAAAAGTAAATCTACTGGCAATGTTGTTTCACGACCAAACATCATAAGATAAGGACTCTGACCAGTCGATTCATGAATCGAAGATCTGTATGCAAGCATAAGAAGGGGAAGCTTAGAATCCCAATCCCTTTGATCTGATGCTACAAATTTACTCAACATGTCCTCAAGTGTACGATTAAATCGTTCTACCAATCCATCACTTTGTGGACGATATGGTGTAGTTCTTGTCTTATCAAGGTTCAATAATTCACAAAGCTGCTGAAACAACATAGACTCAAATTGAGCCCCTTGATCAGAATGAATGGATAATGGTATCCCAAATCTACTGAAAAATTTATCAACCAGTTCCTTGGCTATGGTTTCAGCCTCTTGATTCGGCATTGGAAAGGCTTCTACCCATTTTGTAAAATAATCACTGACAATGCAAATATACTTATTTCCCAAATTACTCTCAGGCAGTGGACCTAATATATCAACAGCTACACGCTCCATTGGAGCTCCAACTAGATACTGCCTCATAGGATGGTGAGCCTTCTTATTGGGAGATTTACGTTTTTGGCACTGTGGACAGTTCTGACACCAATTGGTGATATCAGACTTGTATCCAACCCAATACCCTCTTCTCCTCATCCTACCTATGGTTCTCTTAACACCAAAATGTCCAGACCATTTCTGGCTATGAATTTGGGAAAACAATTCCTCTCTCATTGGAGAGGGAATCACTAATTGCCATGATTCCTTTATTCTGGAATCAACCCACCTTCTATACAGAAAGTCACCTCTGAGTTCTAGCCTATCCCATTGTGCCCAATAACTCTTTAAAGTAGTAGAATACTTGGCAATGTCTTGCCATGAAGGCCTACTTCCTTGATTTTTCCATTCAACAATCTTTTTCAAATCCTCATACTGGGATAATGCCTTCAAATAATTATTTGAAGATATTGACTTGAGCCAACCTTCACCCAGTTCATTGGAACTGCTATCATTTTCTAGCAAAATATCAACATCTGTATTTGATCTATCAGAAATACTGCCTGTGCCTCCATTGCCGTGCTTCATTACTCGAGAAGCTGCACAATTCAGAACACTCCCAGCACCTGCTAGATTCAAATTTTGATCTGTACTTTGTTCTTGACTTAAAGATATGCAGTTACATTCATCTGACTGAGCCAAATAAGCTCCCTCCCTACATTCTATTCTATCACAATACTTGCAACCTTGGCATGGTCGTCTTGATAATGCATCTGCATTACCATGTAATTTACCAGCACGATGTTCAATGGTACAGTTGTAAGTTGCCAATAACTCAGCCCAACGACATAACTGGCCTTCTAGATTTTTGAAGTTCAGCAACCACCTCAATGAACCATGATCAGTTCTGATGGTAAATTTTACACCATACAGGTAAGTGTGAAAATGCTTTATAGCCTCGACAATAGCCAAAAGTTCTCGCCTTGTGACACAGTAATTCCTCTCTGACTTGGACAAGACCTTGCTAAAGTAAGCAATGACCTTTTCTTGACCACCTTCTAGCTCCTATACCTACACCACTAGCATCTGTGTCTAAAATGAAGTCTTGTTCTATATCAGGATAAGTCAAAATTGGTGCAGACACAAGGCGTGACTTAAGCTCAGTAAAAGCATCATTGCACTCACCTGTCCAAGAAAACTTTGACATGTGTTTTTCTGTCAGTCTGGTTAGGGGTTTAGCTATTGTTGAGAAATTCCTAATGAACTTCCTGTAATAGGAACATAGTCCCAAGAAACTCCTAACTTGCTTAACATTTTTTGGAACAGGCCATGTTTGTACTGCCTCAACCTTCTCAGGATTTGTTGAAATCCCTTCACTCGAGACAATATGCCCCAAGAATGCCACTTTGTGTTTAAACAGATTGCATTTCTTTGGAGACAATTTCAAATTTGCCTGTCTCAATCTCTCAAAAACTTGGGTTAAATGTAGAATTTGCTTTTCAAATGTGTCACTTTTAACAATAATGTCATCAAGGTATAACAAACAGATGTCATATTGCAACCCAGATAGAACTTTTTCCATTAATCTTTCAAATGAACTTGGTGCATTTGTTAACCCAAAAGGCATTACATTAAATTCATATAAACCACTTTGGGTGGTGAAAAGCCGTCTTTGATTTGTCTTCTGGGTACATTTCCATCTGCCAGTAACCACTTGATAGATCTAAAGTACTAAACCATTTTGACCCATTTAATGATTGGAGACAGTCATTTGGGTTTGGAAGGCTGTACGAATCTTTTATAGTGACATCATTTAACTTACGATAATCAATACAGAATCTACAGGATCCATCTTTTTTAGTCACCAACACTATGGGTGATGACCATGGACTGTTTGATGGTGTAATGATATCATTTTCCAGCATTTTTGCAATTTCTTCCCGCTCCACCCTACGTTTTGAAATAGGTATCCTTCTAGGCCTTTGTTTAATTGGTGGAGCAAGTCCTGTGTTAATTCTATGCTGGAACAAAGAAGTTTTCCCCAAGTCAGCCTTTGACCGTGCAAAAACATCAGAATATTCAACCAATAAGTCTTTAACCCGCTTTTGCTGAGCTAAGCTGAGATCAGTTTTGCATTCATTCCATAATGTTTGTACATGGTCAGGCAATAACCGATCACTTGCAATCTCAGTCCCAACACTTCGTGCTTTAATAGGGACCACCTCTGTCTCTTTGAACTGACTACCCAGACCTAAAATCATTTCCCTGTACAACCTTTTCGGTTCATGTGAAGGATTCAAAACCCTGACAGGAATTTTGTGTGAATCAAGGTTCACCAATGACCTTGCCACAAACACTCCTTTCTGTTCTATTACTTTTGGGCAACTTTCTATCATCATTTCTGGAGGTATTACCTCATCACTTGAACAATGTAAATATGCAGGTACTATCATTTCACTATTGGATGGTATAGTGATATTTTCACTCAACCTTATACGGAACAACGATGTTAGCTTGCTCTCCAGACAACAAGGAACACTTTTACCACTAATGTCAATAGTATTATTGATTAAGTCAATGATACACTGATGTTTCTGGAAGAAATCATATCCTAAAACTAATGGTTCACTCGTTTCAGCCACTAACAATTTTTGTGGTAAGATTCCTACACCAGGTATCTCCAGTGGCAAAGTTACCTGACCCATTGGTCTAATCTTACCCCCATCAGCAACACTAATATTATTGTTTATGACTTCCAAATCAGGCCTTTGGACCCTTGGAATAGCATAATACTTTCTTGGGTGAATAATGCTCATATTGGCCCCTGTGTCAACTAAACAATTCAATTTAATGTTACCTATGGAACATGGCAAGTATAACCCATCATTACATGATAAAATCTTGGGTCCCCAATTGCCTATTGCTGGAGTATGACCCTCTACTTCAGCTGCTCCTTGTTTAAAGAGTCCCTTTCCTCCTTCTTTTTCTTGTCCCATTGTTTCTTTCTACAATCCTTCACCACATGCCCTGGCTTATCACAGTAGTAACAAACAACTTTACGCTTTGACTTCTGACTTGACTTACTACCAGAACTGTCACCCTGTTTTGCATTTTCAACTTGAGACAACTTAGCTAACTTTAACTCTTCTTCAAGTTTGGCAATCCTTACTTGTAATTCCTGCACAGTAACATTTTCAGTGTCATTTACACACTTTGTTTCTTTGAGAGACCTTAATGGTAATCTCCTATCCCTACTTCTATGAAAAGCCTCAATCTCTATAGCTGTTTTTAAGGCATCCTGCATTGTCTTAGGCTGGCTTTGAAATACTGCTAATTCCAATTCCCTGTCATTTAATGCATCCAAGAAGCTATCCTTAGCCATATTCTCTCGTATGTCTAATGGGACACCAGGATTAGCATCCCTTACCAATCTCCTAATATCATGTGCCAATTGTGGCAATGGTTCATTCTCTCTCCTAATTCTAGACTTTAATTGAGCTCTGTGCAACTGAGATTGGTTATCTGGTTCAAATCGTTCCCTCAGTGCAGCTACCAGAGAATCATAATGTCTACGTTGAAAGGGGGATAAATCAGCTAATACAGCCACAGCCTGATCCTTAAGACACATAGCTAATTGTGAGGCCATTACATTCAAACTCCATTGGTTATATTCACCTATCATTTCAAATTGGATCAAAAAGTCTCTAAAACTACTTTTTCCATCATAGGATGGACATGGTTTTGCTTTCCCTGGTGGAAAATGCCTAAACCTGCGGTTCAAAACATCATAATCCAAGGGATTATTTACTCCCGGTGGAAACCTTAAATTCTGGTCAACATTTGGAACATGAGCTGTTGGGTTATAACCTCTCCTATATGGTGATTGAGATTCACCATTGACAGTTACTGGCTCAAACATACTTATCGGAGGTCTATACCCCATAGAATAATCTGATCCTGGCCTATAGTAAATCCCATTTTGCGATTGTATATCACCTGGACTAACCCTGTAGGACCCATATTCCCTTTGCAATTCTTGCACTCCTCCCCTTACCAGTGGCTCCTTAATATAGGTTTCTTGACCTCTAAATGCCGGCTGGTATTGCGATTCACTAAATTGAAGCTTTTTAGTAGACTTTGGTCTAACAGACTCAGTTTGAACTTCATGACTCACTACTCTATGTGATTCTGATTCTGATACTTCATCTTGAACTACCCAGTCCTCTGCAGGATCATAAACAGAATCCTGATCATTTAAATTTTGTTCCATTAGAACAAAATAATTCTATCCTACTCTAATAATACTTCCCTATTAAACTATGAACTAACTTATTCCCAAGTTACCACTGCCACCAATTCTGTAACGTGCCAAAGGGTCCAGTTGGAAATAAAGATCTTGTTAAACAGGGAAAAACATTTATTTAGTTTAGCAAAGTAAATACTGGAAAAGATTTAACATTTACATTACAAGTCATTTACCATTTACTTGAACTGGTATGAAGTAGAAGCAATATTAAATTTGTATCAAAATGCCCAAAACTACTTTATTCTAACATTCTAATATTTCCCACACCAGAATATCTACAGATTTACAAACCCAATAAAACTTGGGGCTGGTTTAACAAACACTAACCCTCATCTTTTATTTTTAGGAAATAGAGGTAAAAATATCTCACCTGCTTCTTGGCAGGTATCTTGAAGCCATTCTGCAATGTAGTTTCTTCAGTGAATAGTCACTAGTGAACTCCTTGGGGAGTGCTGTCAAACCAGGCAGAATGTCTATCTGCATGGCCTTTTATACCAAAAAGCTGGGTCAAAACCTTGACCTTCAAAAGTCTGCATGATAAATTCCCCCCTTATTGGCCAAAACTTGCCCCAAATATTTGACACCAATTAATCCCCGAAAAAACACAGACACTTTGAGTTTCTCATACCAATATGGCAACTCCCAGACAACATATTCACATGTAGAACAATCAAAGTATATAATGCACTAAGGACAATTTAAGCTGCAATAATAAGGTAAAACATTTGCAACTATATGTATATATGTTTAACATTCTACTATTAAAATATTAAAGGGTAAATTATTGTTTGTCAGGTAGGGACGTCGGATGACGGTGGTCCGTCGGATCGTAACAAGGTCAAGAACTTTCCCTAGAATGCTGCTAAGTGCAATAACTCCATAATTTTCAGAATGATTGAGAGACTTTTTCTTATTTTTTTTGGTATTGAAACTAATGTTGAAACTTGCATACCATGTGGAATAAATCCATGCTTAATCATGCATGTAAATAACAGACTCGAACACTCACACAAACCAAAAACTACCATGAATTAAGTGATAAATCATTTGACCAAGTCTACCATCAGATTTCCCATTATTAAGCAGTTTGACAGCATTAATTACTTCAGACATGTTAACTGAGTGTGTAGAGTAACAGGTAGCTGCAGCACATGATTTAAGTACATTATTTTCCATCTGTTTTTTCAGTCTTCTCAACGTTTCTGTACAATATGGGACACAATTATATAACTTCTTGTATTTTTCTAGAAACAGATCACTGATATGAGAACCATTGTTTACATTTTCTATACAGCTAGGCATAACAGTTTTATTACACTTAATTTTACTGAATTTTTGCCAAAACTCAGATGGATTATTGTCAAAAAGGCACTCGGCCATTTTGCTTGCTAAAATAGTGTCAGAATTAGTTTTTACATATCTTACAGCATAATGGTACTGACTTCTTGTTCTGTTCCGAATATTTGCTATGTAGCCTGTCCTTGGAGACCCATTATCCTTCCATAGTTTATGCCAAAAGAGTGCTTGCTTGTAGTAACTGTCAACATATGTATTCCAACCAGATATGGAGTGTTTATTAGTTTTATTCGATGATGATGGATTTGTCTTATTTGGAGAATCAAAACAGGCTAAAATTAAGTTGTCATGCAAGTCTTGTATGAGTGCATTCAAAATGAGATACACTTGTCATTGTCCAGGGGTATGCCTACGGCCCTCGTCCTCCATGACCTGTTGGTCGCCTTTATGATGATTGACCATGACAAACTCCTTGCCTGTTTATCAACACAATTTGGTTTCACTGGGAATGTCCTCAGGTGGTTCACATCATATCTTCTGGATCGTTTTCAGTCTGTCAAAATTGGCTCTGCTGTTTCAGATTGTTTCAAATTAAATTTTGGGGTCCCTCAGGGCTCTGTCCTTGGTCCTTTATTGTTCTCCCTCTACACTTCCGCCCTCAGTAAAGTAATTGCTAAATTTAAGGATGTCAAATATCACTTCTATGTAGACGACTCCCAGTTGTTCGTCCACCTCTCACCTGGAAGTTGTGCCAAGTCATTTCACCAGCTAAAGGTCTGCTTGGATGAAATCCATATGTGGATGCTTGTCCAAATGTTCTGTTTTGGGGAAGTTTAAGGTGGACTCCAGCAGTGCCTTGGGGCAGCTGTGGATTACCAGATCTCCACTATGTCCACTTCTGTCTGTACTCGCTTGGCAGCAACTATTGAGAGGTTTAGGATCGCCACAAAGACAGAAGTGAAACACTTGATAACTCTTTCACAGTTTATTCTAGTTCAACAAACACAAGTCCCAAATATACTTCCACACATTCTCACGAGTGGGAGAGCAAACTAGGCTCTCCCCCTCTGCATACTATTTCATGTTCATTCACTGTTATTGTCCTGATCTCTCTCGATGTCCTCAGCTCAAGGCTGAAGTTCTTATACTAGTCACTGTACACTAACACATATTCTCTGTCACCAATTACTGTGTTTATTTCTGAGAGGGCTATCTCACAGAAGCGGGGATTGGCTGAGGCTATTATTAGAGGTGGTGTGCTATGTGACTATTGATTTCTACTGTTAAATCCAAAGAGAGTTAATTTACTGAGGCACTTTGCCTGTGTTTTATGGAATTTAAAGATTGTTAATAATTAAGCATTTTCATCTAAATTCTTCACCATTGCACACCGGGGCTAAGAGATGGCACGTCCACGCTGCCACAATATGAATTTAAATTTGCTACATATAACAATGGTATAAACTCTAAATGTTTAAATCACTTAATTTTTTAACTTTGAAACCTTGTTACATATTAATCCTAAAAGACAATAAGTTACATCATTGTATATGAATGTTTGTAGTGTTCATCTTAAAGCCATTACCTGGTTAGCAAACAATATGATGTACAAGTGAATTTAGAATAACTTGAAAGAAATATTTTAAGCAACTGTACTGGTAGAGAACATTATGAAATTAAACATTTTACACATGTTTTCTTAATAATTGTTTACAATCTGACACTATAGTTTTGTTTTGACAAATGACAAAGGTTAAATGTATGGTTAACACAAACTTGTTACAAATAAATTGAATAATCTTAGGATGTATGAACTATTATATTTTGGAAACCAAATAATCCTATTTTAGATTTAACTTTACCAATTTAATTCAACATTATTCACCATTACACATTGGGGAAGTAATTCATAGACCTTATTACTGAATATACATTATACTGTTACAACTGTTACCATCTGACACTTGGAATGTAAATAATGTTACAACTGTTACCATCTTACACTTGGAATGTAAATATTGAACTAGCATATATATATAACACAGACACAAGTATAGTGAACTGGTCACACTTGAAAAGAACGGGTAATGAAAAACGTACAAGTAAAAGTAAGGTACACATGACTATTACATGAACAATAAGATGATAGTTAGCAAAGAACCGACCAATTAAGGTAAGAACGCTTGATTAAGAGAACCAACCAATTTAGGTAAGAACTCTTGTAATGACACATTTAGGCAAACATACTGAACTGCGGCCAATAAAGGCAACATTTTGTTAATATACTCAAGTTTAAAGAATTTAAAGTTAACAGGGAAAATGGTACAAGTAAGAGGTACATATACAGGATTAAATGTGATATAACACAAGGAAAACTTAATATGGAATACAGAAATTGTCACATCTACATAAACAATTTAAATGTGAAGTGGTTTGGTTTCGAAATTTTAGTGCATTAGTGGTATAGCCAAAGAATAACACTATTTGTGAAATGATGGTATTAGCATTAGAAGGAATGGCCAATTTCAATCCAATGCCAACCAAAATCACAGTTAAATGGAAAGATACATAAGTCAGCTGTGAGAGGAGTGATCAGGTCCTCCCCCAGCCAAGCAGTATCATGGTGTATCTGAACAATTAGCATGTTTTTTTTTTTGTTTTTTTTTATGCCAAACGGGCTATGTGATGTGTACGGGAAAATGGTGTTGACCAAAGCAAAAGGATAACACAAGTAAAGCACAGCAAGACATAAAAAAGTAATAATTGGATACTGAAAGTGACATCACTCTTAATGATCCAGTGCTAATAGGGAACTTTGTCCCAGACAGAAAAAGTGTGGATCATACAAAGCCTAGGCTCCTGTAGTTCTGATATAAGTATTATTATTATTATTCTCTTCTTCATTTAATTTGATAGTTAGTACTGGATACTACATTATTGTTATAATTATTCTTTATTTATCATACACCTTATTAAATTGCTAATTATTATTATTTCTTCAGTATTCTTATAATTATTATTCCTTTATTCAGCCCGTGCATGTAGCAATTATCTTAAGCAAAATATTATGCGCATAACGTAAGGTATCAATATCTACCAATGAAAGAAGAATGTAGAAATTGTGAGTAGCTAACATGCCTTCAGCACGAAAAAGTTGTTTAACTGTAAATTAGAAAGGTAAGTAAATGAAATTACTATGTAGTAAGTAAAAGTTGTGCTACACAGTGGCTGTATAAGGTGTTTCTGGTAAGTAATATTTATTTGACAAGAGGAGAGTGGATGACTCCTGAACTATGATGAAATTCTTACAGACGTGTTAATCATGCTGATAAGGAGCATGTACAACTGCAGAATAAGAAGATGAAGAGAGGAATGTTATCTTTGCCCTGGCAATAGAATAAAGATATGAGAGCAGAACAGTGCTGGTAAGAAGGTAAGTACTTGTACATATTTTGTATTTGACATATGCCATTGCCATAAAATACGGTTTACTTTAAGTCTAAGGTCTGAGTAATGCTGGTATTAAAGAAGCTGTATGGTGTGCACAATTATGTTAATAGTAAGGTATCAATTAATATTATATCCAGCATATGGACACTGTTAAGGCAAAGAGGTCCAAAAAGATGTAAATAAACAATAAATGCGCAATAGCTGAGTTAATATACTCAGTGGAAAGCAAAAGACATGTCATTAAGAAGCTTCTGTTAAAGGCGTGTGTTATGACCCTTTGTTGAAATGCATTTAGGAATATTAACTGTTTAAGAAGATAGTGCCTATGGCAATTATACAGCATCAAATAAAGCAGTGGATTATATAAGAATCAAATGTCAAATAGAATGGTAAAATAAGACCTTAGATGACATCACAAACAGATATACGGATATGTGCAACAACAGCATGAAAATAAGAAAATGTAAGGTGACATAAAGCATCCATTCAGTGTATAATAAAATGCATTAGTATTGGCAAAAAACAACATATTTGGCAATGAACAAGAAAGCAATATCTGAAGATTCAAACATGCAAGGTGACGTCATGATTGTCATAGAATATAAGAAATGTGAAAATTATTTTACAACATCATGAGTTAATAAAAATGTCAGCTTTCAAGTTCATCAGAACATTATAATTATTTGGAAAGCACAACTGAAGCTAGGCGCCATAACTCCAATTGTCAAGCCAAAATGATCTGATGTATATATAATACAGATGAAACATAACAACTGAGGCATCTCTTGTAGCTATTTTATCATCTGTAAGGATGTAATTTCAATAACTTGCTATAGAAAATTGATAGAATATTTGTCTATCACTAAAATCCATCTATGAAACAAGTACACCCTAAGCTATGTTGTACAAATCGGTCTGTAACATACTCTGAAGGTATACAGAAACATAGTATAATATTATATTAATGAGACAGAAAACAGCTTTCATCTATATATTTTTAAGAAATTAGTGGACTTGAAAAATAGGCCTTCAGTATGAAGACTGAAAGTAGAACATGCTATTATGTGGCCACTATTCTATACAAGTTGTAAAACATTATTCATGCCTCTATAAAGTAGAAGATTACATTCTGTTTTGTTTGGAAAATAAGAGAATGTGGAGTCTGTTCCAGAAGTGTAGACTTTACACAGACCATGGTCCACATGACCAAGCGTGAAGGTAAGTAAGAATTGGACATATGATTAATGTAATAACACTGATTTCTATTCGGGTCATTGTGGTCTGTATTACTTTATTATTTCATTTTAGTCATATGGTTATTGATTTATGGTTTGAAGAATGTATAAGTAGTCTTGCTTTTGTTTATATTGTTAATAGACCCTTTGATATATGTATACTTTTATTTATGTTTATAACAGACCGTCTGAAAAATATATATTCATTTATTTATTGCCAATGCCTCAATGAAGTAAATTTGAAGTAAGTATTTATTTTTTATTATTATTTAATTATTTATTTATGGGTGTACCCACACAATGGTACAACAGAGTCTGCCAGCATGGAAAGGTAAGTATAATTGGATTTGCTGCAATGGATAATTGTCTAACACAGCGGTGTGTGTAAAGAAACAATGGGCCAAGAGCTGACGGATGGCCTAAGAGGATAGAGGTAAGTATAATGAGTTTTGCAACAATGTACAATTGGTTAATGCTCATTATGAAAGTCACACCTAAATTTTCTGTCAATACTTCAACAATGCTGTACTATACGCATACATTGGAAATGTACATATTGGCTAATTCACACTTCACATAGAGTACTCTTTAAAATTATAAGATATGCATTTCATATACCACACATTTTGAAATACAGAACAATATTATCTGCCCAAATATATCATCATACTCCTTGTCGTAGTTATTATGCTTGGTGAACCATAAAACTGATAAATTCATTTGATACACAGATAATGTAAATTAAAGTTAATTATTACATATCAGATATTCGTTTGATAACAATACACATATCATGTGAATTAGTGATTGACAAGATCTGAAGATAGTCGTTCAGTAAGTGAAATATACTTGATATACTGAAATCTAGATGAACATAGAATGGAGAATAACTGTAAACACTTTAATTACTGACTGCAATACAACAGAACTGATAATAACTGTAAGCAATATGAATACTGAATGTCTTTACTTAACTGTATTTGAAGATAACTATTGTTAAAAACTGAATCATCCTTCACACTTATTACTCTGTAGTGTTTGAATATAAGAAACATTGACATAATAATACACTTTTACATTTATAACATAATAGTCATCATGCAGAAATTTCTAAATCCTACACGACAATTTTAATTAAGTAGTGGAAATATGACTGCTTTTACCCTTCACTATTCTGGTAATTACAATACAAAAAGTTACTTAAGTCAAAGTATCTGCTCTGTCCAACTGAATAAGAACAACTGAATACGTAGTGGTTTATTATATCACTAGGCAGTAGGGATGTGGAAGTGGGTTCAAATCAGCTCTTATTCATACGTATCACACTTCAATCACCAAAGTTAAAAAGTATTATATAAGTGTCCTGTATGGGGTTGTTTGTCAGGGAATGTAGCTTGAGTTTATCGTCAGTCACTATTAGTAGCTAAAGTATGTGTTCCCGATGCATGTATACTGCTAAATATGTCAAAGTCCATATGGTGAGGTCGTAAAATAGTTGGAGAATTTGGTAATTACTTACAAGTGCGGAATTGTTAGGGTAAACTTTCGTATGTCACAAGTAATTAAAAATTCTTAATTGGACAAAGTGTTGGTCGTATATGCTAACATCTGAGCTGGATTTAAAATGGTGCCTAAGAAATCCTATATGTTAATTAGCCCAGTGCAGTGCGCATGTCTTGGCAAAGCCAACCCTGTCTAGTGTCATGCGCAGACAGTGGCTTGGGTCCATGTGCAGCTTTTGGTGGGCAGGATGTATGAGTCATTGGCTGGGGCAGACCGGTGTTTCTGCCCATTTTCAGATATTTTATGACGGGGATTGTCATTATGGTGCCATTTGGGATTCTTTTTATGAGCGGTTTTATGGACTAATAACGGAAATTGTCAGTCATAAACAGCTGCTTTAATCACATCAGAGAGACACTTTTTACGAGACTGGATTCAATTTGGAGAAGTCAATTGTCATAAATGGGGTGTTTATGTGCTCATCTTATGGCTATGATGGTGGGGGGAATGGTGAATCACCACTAATGTGGTTTTCCAAAAGCTCCTTTAAGAGATGGACCTTTAAATGCAAGAAGAATAAGCTTTCTTATTAATAACTAGGAGTTTACAAAAATTGGGTTTTTTGCGGTGTTTTCCTGCAAAAGTTTGTGGAAAATTCACTATTTTACCAGGGACGGAAATCTAGGTTTTTAAATTTGCCATTTTGGACGGGAAATAAAAAGTAGAATTAGAAATAGTTTGGTGGGCTGTACTAAGCTTGGAAAAGAAAGAAAATGAAGAAAAGTGAATAAATAATGGGTCATATTTGTGTCCCTAATTTTGCTGTTAAAAGCATGTTGCATACATGTGCCTGTAAATTAACTGTAAGCATTTATGTTTGTGGCTTGTCATGGACAATTTGGTGGCATTTATTCCAGAAATATTGTACAATGTCAGTGGGAACTCTGTCGAAATGAATTCTGTAACGTCATTAACTAGACTTGTGTCTGCAGCATTTTGCCTGGGGTTTATAACTGGGATTGAAGTGACTTGAGGGTAATCACACGTAAATGTAATATTGGTGGTACATTTAGGAAATGGGGTCTGTGAAAAAAAAATGTAACCTTTCATTGGGCGATTTGACTTAGATAGGGGATGAAAAAAAATGTACTGGTTGTCGTAAAAGTGGACTTTGAAGATGAAATCAAATTTAAATATTCTCATTGTAAAAAGACTGACTTTGGATTGGAGATATATATTGGTAGTTAGCAAGAATATAAATACCTGTGACGTAAGTTTTGGTTGTTTTGAAGTTAAACAGATTAAATTTATGGTGACAATTATCAATCATGGCAAATTACAAGGAATTACAGACGGTCAATCACCCAGCATTATTATTATTAATAAGCGAAAGCTGGGCCAGGGGGATTACTTTAACCAATATTCACTAAAAGTCCTTTTGACTTATAAATAGCCGGATGGGTAACATTGTGTTTGCACAGTGTTTGTCTTGCTGAGAAAAGGTACTATATTACATGTGCTGAAAATTGGAAAATCAAGCATTGGGTAGGGAAATTGGTATACTAAGCTTAGGTTTATGGTACTTCAAAGTGGATGGTAAATAGGGTGAATTAGGTTCACATTTCATAAGGGGCGTTGTTTTGTGGTGCGGCCAGATCTTGTAATATATGGTATAGCTTCTAAATTAACTACATGGATATGATCTTTGGGAATATCAGATACTCTCACCCATTTAATTCTGTCACTTTGGGGACCTGTCTTATATTGGAGATATAGGTCTTTACCAAAATATTTCTTACCTAGAAGAGTGGGTAGGTCTGAGTTATGATCTACACTAGATTTTGTTTCCTTTGGTACAGTATTCGCTTCATTGGCATTTGACCTTTGATTTGGTGTGGTTGGTATAGGGGTTTCTGAAGAACCAACTGTGTTCTCAGATAGATCAGGTTTGGGGTCTCTTGTGCGTTTGTCTGTCTGTCTGTCAGTTAACTGGCCATTTGAAATTTTAGTTGTTCTGTCTGGAGGGGTTTTTAATTGAAAACCAGGGGGTCTTACTGGTGGTGGATTTTGGGTTTGAGCATTTCTGTGTGAGGTATTTTCTTTGGCAGAATAAAATTCTATATGGTCTAAATCTAGTGCTGATCAGTCTTTGGGATTGATATGTGTCGGCTGAAGAATAGGGGTTGTTTGAGGTTGGACCAAGCGTGTGATGAATGGCTTTACGAAATCTCTGTGGAAAACTGTAGCTAAAGGTGGCTGTCCTATTTCTTTGGAGAGATAAACACCACTGTTGCCTTTGAAGCTTTCTATGTAAAAAGGGCCCTTCCAACGTGGTTGTAGTTTTGCGGATTTGTCTGTACTTGGATGGAAGATTTTTAAATATACTGGCTGATTGATTGCTAGGGGGATAACCTTTCTACCTTTATTTTTTGAGTCTTCTTGCGTCTTACAATAGTCATCATGAATTTGTTGGTAAATGTCAATGCTTATTCGCTTGTCCTCCATAACACGTTTGACTACATTTGAATAATAATGGCCATCGTTTGTCGGATCTTTCTCGGTGGAATCGGAAAATGCGAAGATAGACGGATATTCGCGGAAATGTTGCAAAAAGAATGGACTAAACTGTGTATGGGCCTGTGGGCTCGAATTGATGCTCGAAGCTATGACTTTCAACAGGTGAATCCAGTCCTTTGAATCTTGCCCAAATTTTCTAAAAGTGGCCCCGATTACACCCATTGTTCTCTCGATTTTGCCGTTACTACAGGGGTGATAAGCATATGATTTGAGGGTCTTAATGGACAGAAGGTGGCAAATTTCTTTGACGGCTAGGGTGCTCATATTCATGGCATTATCCGAGCATAATGTTTGGAAATTCCCAAATTTCAATATGATGTCAGAATAAATTGCGTCAGCTATTTTCTTCGTCGTCGTTTCACACAGTGGAATCAAGGTGACCCAACCTGACCAGAGCTCTTTGATAACCAAGACGTATGAAAAAGGCGATTTGGAGTTATCTGATTTGACGAATAAAGGGCCGAACAAATCCATGCTGTAGCTGCTATAAGGTGCTGGCAGTCTCGCCATTTTCATTGGTTTTTTATGACTTGGGGGTAAAGGTTTCACAAGCTCACATTGGGCGCAAGTTTGAACTACACTTTTCACCATTTGTCTTAATTTGGGTGAATAATACTGTTGTCGGAGCTGTAAATACAGTTTGGTAATGCCTAGATGGCCAAGATTATGTGTTTGAATTATTGCCTGGAGCATTAGATTTTCTGGGATACATAAGACAACTTTATGCCGAGATCGATTCTTACTATAGTGGGTTAGGCTGGTACAGTACAAGATGCCATTTTCAAGGTGAAACCATTCTGATTCTATGATAATTCTTCTATCAAGTCGGTCTTGACCGGTGAGGTCCCCACGTTCTAAGAAATTAATAATTGGGGCAAAATATGGATCTGATCTCTGAGCATTAATTAAATCATTCCGGTCTGAGATGCTGTCCGTAGAGAGAGATAACTTTGAGATAGCTGGTTTGCTATTCAATTTGTTTTGAGTTATATATACTGGGAATTGGTCTGTCTGAGTACTACTGTTTTTTGTCCGATTAGTTGTAATTGTTTTTGTAAGGGGTGGACAAAACTGATCAAATTTTTCTTCTAGCCAATTTTCTGTGATTGTGGAGAATGGAATGGCATTATTTTCATCCACATTTCTACTCAAAACCTCTGCTACTGTATTATTGCTGGCTTTTTCATAAATGATCTGAATATCAAAGTTAATAAGGGTTTGCAACCATCTTGCCACTTTGGTGTCTGTGAGATGTTGTTTGGCAATATATGTTAATGCGCTGTGATCAGTGTGTAGGATTACCTTTTGGCCTTCAGTATAAAAGCGGAAGTGTTGCAGACCTGTAACTAACGCAAATGCTTCTAAGCAAGTTATAGTCCAATTCTGTTGGTGTTTGTCCAGGATTTTACTGCCATATGCTATTGGGTGTAATCTACCATTTTTCTTTTGCATTAAAACAAATCCTACTGATTTCTTTGAAGCGTCTGAAAAAATGTGGAATGGAAGGTTTGGGTCTGGAGAAATTAAAACAGGTGCTGTGCAAAGTTTATTTTTGAGGGTTTGAAAAGCTGTGTCACAATCCTTTGTCCAGTCAAAAGGTACGTTTTGTTTTGTCAATTCATATAAGCTATGAGCTATTTGTGAGAAACCCGGAATAAAACGTCTATAATAAGAAGCTAAACCAATAAAGCTTTTAACCTGTTTGGCAGTCTTTGGTTGTGGGAAATTTTTTACAGCCCTTAATTTATCGACTGAAGGGGAAATGCCAGAAGAAGACAATTTATGTCCTAGAAACTCGGTAGACGAAGTACTGAAGGAACATTTTTTATGTCCTAACATAAGCTTAGCTTTCCTTAAGCGTTCAAACATTTTCCGCAAAGTTACTAGATGTTGCTCAAAGGTAGGAGACGCTATCAGTCCATCATCCAAATAATAGTGTATCTCAGTGTGTATCATGTCATGAAATAACTTAGCTTTACCCCATCTTACCTCGTCCTGAATCAAAGGCAGTATATTTTCTGTCTTCCTCTGCTAAAGGCAATTGAAAGTAAGCAGAGGTAAGGTCAAAGGTTGAAAAATACTTTGATCCAGGCGGTATAGATGCCAGTATGTCATTAACTGGTCTTGGGTTCACTGCTACTGGAGGAATTTTTTCATTTAAAGTTCTACAATCTAAACATGGACGAATACTCCCATTCTTTTTGGTAACTAGCACAATAGGATTTGAATAAGGACTATCACTGTGCTGTATTATACCTTGATGTAAGAGATCTTTAACACATTCTTCTAGTATTGCCATTCTTGTGTTGTTTAATCTGAGGGAACAACAAGGCCAAACTGGGGCATCTCTTGGAATCCCCAAGTGCTGTTCTACTATATTTGTGCAAGACAACTTCTGGCCAGGGTGTAAGAAAACATCATCAAATTCTTTTAAAAGTTCCAATAATTTTCGTTTTTCTTGGGGAGTTAAACTTGAGTCAGAAGAAAGACTATGTTCAAGTATTGGAAAAGTGGCCTGAGGGCATTTATCTGATTTATGTGTTGTGGGGTTCAGCATACAGACTGACTTAATTAAGTCTGTTGGTGGTGAGTTAGTGCAAGCCCTTTTTGGGATGTTTTCTCTGTCATTATCTTGTGGTGAATGATTTTCTCTGTGAAGAAAAATAATAAATCCAACATGCAAATGTTTTGGTAATGTAACATGCTTTCCCGTCTTATTTGAAATGGGGATTTTGAAAACTGGTTTATTCAGGGTGTCTAGTTCTGTGTAAATATCCGGTAGAAATAATTTAGATTGATATTTATTTCTCACACGGGAGCTGATTAAAACTGGTCCCTTATTCATTTGAGAAGTCCTAGGGGAGCATAAAACTTTCACTGTGGAGTGAGGTGGAATTGTTGTGGAGCTTTCTGTTGTGACTGCATTATTCAAAGTCAATGTACAGACTTGTGAACCAAAATCTAAATGGGCCCTTGTTTGTCTGAGGAATGGGATTCCTAATATGATATCATTATCTGAATTTTGGGCTACATAAAATTTATTAGTGACTGTGTAGTTTCCTATAGTTAACTTTGGAAACACTGTATATTTAAAATATACTGAATTGTTTGCTGCAGCCGTTGTGGCTTCTGAGATATTACTTTTAAATCTTGGTAATCTCCTCAAGTTGTCATCTTGCAATAATATTTTCTCAGGGATTGTACAAATATCTGAGCCTGTATCAATCAAAGCAATATAATTTTCATCATCCAATTTGATTGGTATTCGGTTATTGGTGGTATGGACTTGAACTGGAGGTTTGTGGTTAAACTGTTTTGTCTCCAATCGATGTATTTTCCTGAGGTCTCTGGGGGCGTATTGATTGGAGATACTTTGTTTTCTGTGCCTGTACAAATGGTCTGTAAAAGCCGTCTTTTGAGTGGGGAAATTTGGCCTTGAAGTATGAAACCGTGCTGGTTTTGTAATTGGGTTTGCAGATGTGCATGAGGCGTTACGTTTGTTATGGTGTTTGGATGGCTGGACAAATGTGTTCAAACAGTCTGCATTTTGAAAATCACTCAGTGGTGAATATCTATTATAGCAAGGGGTTTGATAGCATGATTCATAAGGCTCTTGGCTACTATCCTTGAACGACTTTTTATGAACAGAACCTTTCTTTGCAGGAACAAAACAGATACCCGACCTTTTCTGAATACAATCACAAGTCTCATTAAAATATCTGTCTCTGTACTGTACATTTTGACAAGAATGAGGTGACTCAGGTTCACTGCCAGTAATTTGTGAATGTTTATGGGGATGAGATGTTTGAGAAAATCGCCCAGAGTACTGTGAAACTGGTTGTTTGCCAAAAGGGGGTTTATGTATTTGTGCTCTGGGCTTTGCTAGTTTAAATGACTATTCTTGTAAGTTTGCCTGCATCTGTCACTGTGGGTATCGGGAAGGTCCCTTTTTTGGAAAGTTGATTGTCTATAGCCCTGATAAACATTCTCCCTATTTTGTTGATATTGACAGGGTTTGTAATAATTTTCTTGTCGGAATGGGTGGCCCTGTTTCTTGAAATTGGGTCTATGATAATTAGTGCCCTGCAAATTAGGTTTTTGTATTTTTCCCATATGACAATTACGGGCAATGTGACCTGTGCCATTACAATTGAAACACAAAATATCATAGTACACAGACCTGAGTTTGTTAGTTCGTCTGTTAGTGGGTCCTTTCTGTGGTGGGCTGTGTTGTGTTCTGTTCCACTGTGCACTGTAGGGGTGTTGTCTCCTGTGGTTGTTGTACTCTCTGTGGTGACACTCAGAAATGTGGTGGCCGTCCTTCCTGCAGTAAGCACACTGAATTCTAGAGTCTATAATATTAATGTTCTGTTCTTTAACACTTGTCCCTTGTTGTTGTAGAGTAACTGCACTGTCATCCTGACCAAATGTCTGTGCGGTTTCAAACAATGTAGCAATTCTGGTGGCGCCGTCGAAGGTGTCTGTGTCCTGTGTGATGGTGTGGATTCTATTGGGTGTGGGCAGGCCCCTAATAAACTGGGTCAAAAGATCTCTGTCCGATTTACCTAATTTTGTGCCTTGTTCTAATACTCTGTTGTCAAATTGTTGGGTGTTTTCCTGGGGCAGCTGTCTAAGAGATAAAAAACAAGCTTCTCTGCGCCAATCTGGACCTAAAGGTTTAAATTTGAAAAGAAAAGCAGAAAATATTTTTTCAATATCTGTGCTAGTAGGTGTGTCAAGTTGTTGGAACCATATTTTAGCTGTACCTTGTAAACACATGTGAAAAATACCTGGCTGTTTGTCAAAACTCCAGTCCAGGACTGCAGCTGTGAGTTTGAAATTGTTAAGAAATTCTGCTGCATCTTGATCTGGGTTGCCACTGAATGAGTCTAATTTAAAAGGCAAGTTGTTTAGCTCGAGATTTTGTTGTGTGACCAGTTGAAACCTATAAGGCAATGGTGGAAAATCTGCCTGAGTGAATAGATTATAGACAGATCTTTGAGGAAATTCCTTGTCTTGTGAAGTTTGTGCCCTAAAAGTTATTTTGGGATCTACATGGTTGTGAAGGTTTTTGGGTGGGAGGGTGAGAGTTCTCAGGTAATTTTAGATAGAGTTGCGCTGAACATCTACTGCCTGTGACTGTGATTGTTGAACTCGCCTGTCCGGTGCTGGTCTGTCATGCCGGTGCTGTGTTGGGATGTATTGTTGAGGTAGGAAGTCGGCTGCTGTATTGTCCATAACATTACTATTGTTTATAACATCACTGTCAAGAGTAGCAGTACTGGTCACAATTTCACCACTGTTGATAATGTCCAGATTGACTAAATTAACTTTATCGTCCTCAAGATCTTCAGTCTGTGGTACTGGTTGTCCTCGGGTAGTGGTCGTGCTTCCATCTTGTTGAGCCATCGGTTAGAAAAACACTTCAAAAACACTTCTATAGTTCATTTGTGTAACTGTTTATTTATAATTAATATTCAGTTGTATTGTCTAGCACTTTGGCATCTCACCATGTCCAAATGTTCTGTTTTGGGGAAGTTTAAGGTGGACTCCAGCAGTGCCTCGGGGCAGCTGTGGATTACCAGATCTCCACTATGTCCACTTCTGTCTGTACTCACTTGGCAGCAACTATTGAGAGGTTTAGGATCGCCACAAAGACAGAAGTGAAACACTTGATAACTCTTTCACAGTTTATTCTAGTTCAATAAACACAAGTCCCAAATATACTTCAACACATTCTCACGAGTGGGAGAGCAAACTAGGCTCTCCCCCTCTGCATACTATTTCATGTTCATTCACTGTTATTGTCCTGATCTCTCTCGATGTCCTCAGCTAAAGGCTGAAGTTCTTATACTAGTCACTGTACACTAACACATATTCTCTGTCACCAATTACTGGGTTTATTTCTGAGAGGGCTATCTCACAGAAGCGGGGATTGGCTGAGGCTATTATTAGAGGCGGTGTGCTATGTGACTATTGATTTCTACTGTTAAATCCAAAGAGAGTTAATTACTGAGGCACTTTGCCTGTGTTTTATGGAATTTAAAGATTGTTAATAATTAAGCATTTTCATCTAAATTCTTCTCCATTACAATGCTTGATAACAAGCTTAAATTAAATCCTGGAAAAACTGAGTTTATAGTCTTTGGCTGTATGGATAAGCTTAAATGCCTCAAAGATTCTTTCCCTGTGAACATATTGGGAAACTGCCTCTCCCCTAAGGATGTTGTTCGGAATCTTGGTATACTGTTTGATTCTAAATTCAGCCTCACAAATCATGTAAATTCTGTTATTAAATCCTCCTCTTCCAACCTCCGAGATCTGCATCGTATCAGACACATTCTCTCATATGATGTGTCAATCATGGTGGCAAATGCATTGGTTAGTAGTCGTCTGGATTATTGCAATTCTCTGTTCCGCAGTCTGTCCTCCAAGAATATCACAAGGCTTCAAAATATCCAAATTTGTCTGGTACGTTTTGTCTCTGGGGTGTCCAGATATTCTCATGTCTCTCCAACTCTAAAGTCTCTTCACTGGCTTCCTGTTAAATAATGTATCATTTTCAAAACCTTGTTACTTACATATAAGTTCCTTACTACTTGAAAGCCAAAATACTTTGTCCCATACTTGTCTTTATATACATCTGCTGTTAAGACAAGGCGTAGTAATCCAGAAAAGATGTTCCTCAAAGTCCCCTTTTACAGTTCCCTCAGTTCATAAATCCAAGGTTCATTTCAATAAGTCTTTTTCATATGATGCTTCAAAACTCTGGAATGATTTGCCACTGGAAATTCGAACTGCTCCAACACTATCATGCTTCAAAACGCGACTCAAAACCTACCTGTTTCAGAAGTCTTTTCCTCCTTAGTTTTTCCTTGCTACCGAACACCGATGATCCCCTGGTGACGACCTTGCTATGGCTTATGATTTATGATTCTTACATTATGATTGGATGGTGTGCCTTAGAATCTGTGAGTTTCGGAGATTAAGCACATGGATACCTGATATCTGATACATTATGACAGTCACTTTGACACCTTGTGCAGTTCAGTATCTCCCAAGGGACGTGTAGACTGTTGAGAGTATTATCAAGATGGAGCTTTTAGTTACACAAATGGTCTGATTAAGCTTTCTCCCAATTAGTTTTTTCTTTGTGTGTAGACATTTTATTATGGTCATTTTTTATGTCCAAAGCCTTTATTTAAGTGTTATCATAACAGGCAAGTGACCTGACAGGTTATCACATCCATTAACAGTACATACACTGGTCAAACTAGAGCACAGATATAATCAATCAATGTTTGAGTATGGTTTGCTTTACTTTCAAAAGTGTACTTAATGGTATCTCTAAATCTGTCTTGATCTGAACAGTTTATTAAAGTACAGGAATTGAACAGTTGTTTAATCATGTGCACTATGTTACTGTCATCCGGTCTATTTAAATTAACATTAAAATCACACCCAAGTATGATTTTTGAACTATGATGTAAAATATTAACACTAGCAATTTCTGATACAATATCAAATAACTGTTGCTCTCTGTTGGAGTTGTTGCTACTTGGCATGTATACACTCAGCATTATCATATTTTCACCATTTATATTAACCTTAACTCCACATAATCATTTTGATTCAAATTCTATAGGAGAGATATTTGCATTCACTCTGCTTTTCCAAAATATTGCAACTCCTCCATGTGGTCTCCCTGCATATGTTAAATTGGATGAATCCATGGCAGATACACAATAGTAGTTTACATCAGAAAAAGCACTAAAAACGAAGGGAACTGACACTCTTGCAACCAGTGTTCTTGAAGAAATAAAAAATCTGATACCTTGAGTAGTTTCTTAATATAGTCACTTCGTCCTGGTCCATGGCCGTGAGTATTGTATGTAGTCAGAGTTAATGTAGTTCCCATAAACATAGGCATATATTTAGGCATACATTGCATACAATACATACAATTATACAAAAATAAATAGAAAATATGTAAACAGCAACACTGTTGAAAGCAGCACAAAAGATTACAACGCGCTGCACCATAAGGAGCCTTATCATGAAGACACTGAATACAAAAAATTATGTTTGAGTAAGCTCTCACATTTGGGTAAAGTTGTTGTATTGGCAAATACAAGCTATTTGATCCCAATCCTATTTTACAACATTATGTTAACCTTTATATATAGGTACAGAATGAATAGACAACCAGAAAAATTACACTTAGGCATATACACAAATCCCTAAGCGCAAGTAGTTAAATATTCAGAAAAGAGAATTAAACAAGTAATTTACCTAATCTGTACAAACCTGAAAATTACTTTTAACTATACTCTACCCAAATAAGGCCTATTTTGAAAACACTGAACATTTAACAGAAAAAAAACGAAAATCAAGTTTGAGTAAATTTTAAATTGGGGAAAAAGTGGTTGTATTAATATATACCATAGTAGCAAGTCCAAAAATGAGACAATGTTACCAGGCTCCTATTTAATAAAAGTACACAGGCCACTTAAAGGTTATCTGCAAGAAACTTAAAACTGAAAAGATTGATCATGACAACTCTGAACAGAAATGCACAATTGCAAATGTTTTGGGACAAATGTCTATAATTGTCAAAAGGGGGGCCAAGTCTGAGGTCAGTGCTTCAAACCCCGAACCCCATGTGGGAAAGTTGTTTACTGTCTCCTGCAACTGCAACCTTTTAAAAGTCCTAGATAATAATATGTTTGACTCAACAGTTGCACATGCGTTGATTACCATCTGCTGTAATCCCAACTCGGAACCAGTTGACACCCAAGTGACAGTGATTTTAATCACATTCAACAAGTCAATTGTAAACACTTCCTGCTTCAGGTTCCATTTACTTCCACTAGTTGTCTGAAATTAGTTCAAGTTACACAAGTTTATGATAAACTTCATCATATTTAAAGAAAAACCCAGATGTATAGATATATATCAAATTTCAACAGAAGGTTAGTCTTGGTCTAATATAGAACTTACTTAATTTTGAGAATGATTGGCAACCATTTCCTGATCAAGGATTACTAAACATTTTTATTGTCTTTGCACTCTGAAGCAATAGTGGAGGTGTTGGGCGTTGGCAATGCTCTTGTACACATGTCTGATATATGACACCAACAAAGAGAGATGACACAATCTGATAATGAACTTGGGGGTTGTAAATACATTGTCTTCACACACCAGAACCAATATCATATGAAACAATATTAAAACATTTTTTTTTCTTGGAAGAAGCCTTTAACGTTTTTTTTCTGATTTGTTTTGTAAGCATATAGCATAGTTCTCGAGATAAAATTGCCACAGCTTCCTTATTTCTTGTCTGATTCTGAAAATTTAAACCTTTTGTTTGGTGCAATGAAAACCCATATCTCATGTTGCATAATATGAATGCATGTCAGGCTTTACATGGTTCTTTGTGATAAAATTTTCGTTTCTGTGACTTTCTGTTATTTTCCCATGGAGAATGGAAATGGTAACCTAGATAAGCCTCCGTAGGTCTCTCTAAACTGGAATGTAAATGAGTATATGGAAGCTGGGAATGATCTTACCAGTATATAGGCTGCCAGGCATAAAACAAAGACTGACCAATGGATTTGATTTGTAATTGGAATTATTCATTACACTATATATTTTGATGTTCAGAAAAGACGTTAACATATCTTTGTTTTGTCTGGTTCTAGTGTTAGCACAAACCTGTGTAACATATTTTTAAAATTTGATTGTAGCTGTGCGATATTCTCAATCAGTTCGACTTTTTTATTAATTATACCTTTTAAAGGTAATGTTATATCTATATTGAGCAGTCACTGATAGAAAACAAAGCATATCTAAGGTTGTACAGGACACTAGTAGAGTACTGGAATGTACCAAACAGATGTCACATCTTTTTTACATCTTTTTCTTGTGCAATCTAGATTCTTTTTTTTTCATTGTAACATGTATTTTGTACCAAATAGGAGACATAAATATATCTGTCAATATAAATCTAACATAACTATATCTGTCAATATAAATCTAACATAACTAAATGACATGGCTCACCACATTCTTGTCATATGCTGGTGTGGATGATCCAGTTTGAAAAGCTCGGACTCTGACCTTCAGAAATGTACAAGAGTGGTTGTTGCTATGGAGCTAGTATTTTTATATCTGCTATATTTCATTGCCACAAACACCCAAAATAATATGTTTTACAGTTTTTAACAATTGTTTGATTTCAAGTGAGTAATTTATGTAGCACAAAATTGATGGGAAATGCTGGTTTTTCAAGAAGACAGAAAAAATGGCAGCCACCGTCTGAGAGACAGTTTGGTTATGGAAAGGCAAGTTTTTTTAGTTACTAATGCCCCAGGTTCATATGCAACTTTGTAATACTATAGAGGAGGTATAACTGCCGGTTATGGGCATTCAGCAGGGGCAACAGTGGCAGAGTGGTAACACTCTCACCTCCCACCTCTGAGGCCGGGGTTCGATCCCCACACGGGCTCAAGTGGGAAAGCTGGTAGTTGCTTGCCGTTGGTCGGCAGTTTACAGTACAGAAACCTAGAGAACTCTATGTACTGGTTTTCTCTGACCTTCCAACTACCCATCGTGATATGACCTGTACAGTGTTGAAAGCGACGTTAAGCCCCAAATAAATAAATATAGGCATTCAGAGAAATGCCCCTGTCCTTCAACTGCCATCCAAGTGGGCAAATTTAGGATACAGTGGTTAAACGTGCATTACCATATGTGTTCTTCTGAAGTTTTAAAATGTCATATCGTGGGCATGCACAGATGACTTCAAGAATGTGCAGATGAACAGGAAGCCTTGGGAAGCTTCACACATCCTCAGACAACTCATGATCATTCCCAGACAAAGAAGAGCTTAAACCACGTTTGTGATCGGTTTCAATCCTGAGCCTGTCGGGGAAATACCGACTGGGTCTCAGACTGGTCTGAGGCCACCTCAGCCCTCCTGGGACTAATAACATTTTCAACTCTTCCCTTTCTAATGGTAAATCGGCCATTGATCTGGGACTCCTGGGACTAAGCTAAGGCATTAAGAGTCGTAGAATGCCTCAGACAATATAGGATTGTATAAATTTGGGTCTGACAAGGCCTCAGGAAGCCTGAGACTGGGAAATTTGTAGATATGCACGAAAGTGGATCGGTTACAATCGTGCAAAATATCAAACATGTTTAATATTTATACCGACTTCCACAGACACAAACAGACTCAAGCTGTCTTGGACTCTACAGTTTTAGGAAGCTGATTTCCAAAAAAGCTGAATCGGGATCCTTAGTCATGTGGTGAAACAAGGTGACTGATGACGACATTTGACAAAGAAAGATAATTAAAATGGTGTGCTTCCTTGAATTTTAATAGCAACTAGTTTTCATAACCATCATTTCAAAACGTCTTTGAAGCATTTTCTATCAAATGTTTTGACAAAATTCTGCCACAATTACCCGCATTTTAGAATGCTTATTAAATGGTTACCTTCAAACATTTCCAATAATGACTGGCAGCAATTTTAAGCCACTATCTTTAGACCTAAAACATATTGAATTTGACTGCTGACCATAGTTCAGGTCAATTTTGCTGAACAATAATAAATAATAATATAATAATAATATTTTTGAGGTATTGTTATGTTAGTAGTACTAGGTGGGTCAATCGAACGACATAAGTCATAGAAATTGATCTAAAGTGATTCTAAAATGATCTAGATAACTATTGATATGTTATTGGGCACTGATGGTGAAATACTGGCAATACAGGGTGACTATTGGCTAGTGATGGTGCAATACTGGTAATAGAGGGTGACTTGATGGCAGTATAAACAGTACCTGTTTGAACCTGAAACCAAATAAACCTACTTAATACTGTGGACTACATGTTGTAGTGAAAATGTTTGTAATATTATAAATCATTTAAAAGAATGTGGCCTGTTTAAAAAGTTTTAATTAATTTATTTTGTGTTTTGTCCTTTGTGTTAATTTATTTGTGTAATCTAGTCTTGGTTAGAATTATACTTTGTCAATTTCATACTTTGTTTTATATTTACATTTTGTTTTCTTTGTTGATTTTTTATTCTAGTCTTTATTCTAGTCATTTCTTGTAATGTTGTTTGTTGCTATTTGTATATATACTTTTGCTTATTATTGTAAATATTAGTTAACATATTTATTAGTTTTTAATAGCGCAGCATGACACGTAAGTGTTTTTGCACTTTAATTTTAACTTATTTACTTACTTGCTAAGGAAACTGATGATGAAGCATTTAATAATTAATCTTCAAAAATTAATCTTCTTGATCCTGTGCAATAACAGCCTCGAACGTAAGAAGTTGTGTATCCACACATCTGATGTTTAGCATTTCATCATTTAAACTCATCAACGGCACAGCAATCGTGAGTTTCTACTGTCCCCACCAAATTTTCTTAAATGGACTTCACACTGAATGCAACCTATTCTGTGCAAAAAAGACACTGAAACCAATGTGAGTTTTGCAATGTGCCCATGGAATGACTTGCATAATTTAAATTTACAAGGCCAGGGGCGGATTTCACGAAAGGTCTTAGCCCGGTCTTAGGCTCAAACTTGAGACTTTTGTCTCAAATTATTGGAACATTTTACTTGAGCCCATGGGCTCAGCCTTAATGGATTTCACAAAAGGTCTCAGTCTCAGCTCTGGCTGAGCCACTGGCTCAAATGTTAAGACTGGTACAAAGTGGGCTTAAGTTTTGTATGGCCGTCATAATTCTTTCTTCACTTCAAAATTTGAAATGGCTGAAAATAGGGTCCAAGTATATAAAACAACCCCCTGAAGTAGTCTTTGGGTGTTTTTACATGTTTACAAGGTTTCCCATTGCAAAATGGTATTTGACCAGAGATATTATGTGTCAAACAAGGAACATATATGTCATCAGTAGAATATTTTGACTACAAAAAATGGTCACATGACACAGAAAACCACTGTGGTTATTTGATAAGCTTGGTCTCAACTGAGACCCCTTCTGTGAAAACCATTTGAGACAAAGACTTAGCTGAGCCAGAAGGCTCAGATTTCAGCCAGTGGCTCAGCCTGAGACTGGGCTAAGTCTGAGACCTTTCATGAAATCCGCCCCAGCAGTTCAGATATAAGAATTGCTAACTGATGGTGCAATACTTCCAACAAATAACTCTTAACTTTTATAAATGATCTACATAGGTATGAATATTGCCCAATTAAACTGTGATTGAGAGTGAACTACATGTTGTAAATATACAATGTAAACAGATAGGAACAAGAATATTCCTGAAAAAAATTAACTTTAATTTCAGAATTCATTGATCTCCTACTAGAACTATTAGAACCAACCATTAGAGTTCATTTACTTGTGAATGAAGTTATATAACTTGTAGACTGTACTAATGACAAACTTACCTTTTTATCTGGTGTTAATATTTGTATTAATAATCTGTATTAATGTAAGGAGATTTTGAATCTCTCTACACTTGCACTACACATCTTAGATTTCAAGTTTAGAAAGACTTCAATCTTACATGACCAAATACCCTCTCATCCGACATTTTTCTCAATATTATGTCAATTTTCCGACCGAGTCTTATCAGCTAGTAGGATAACTGCGCTAAATTGAGTCTTTTTTTCAAACCGTGTATCTTCCATAACCAAATTTTAAAAATAATAAAGCCTGAATATGCATTTCAACTCAATTTTTTTTCTTGTATTGCAATTATTAACTGCCTCATCAGCTTTTTATTGCATGTTATAATCCTATTGGTCAAAGCTTTAGAATTGCATTTGGCTCTTTCTAATTGGTTAACAGCTCTACAACCTAAATCTATATAAACTCCCATTTAATGCTGATTGTCTACTTTGAAGACTTTCACATCTATCTGATAGTTGTAACCTAACTGTGGATCAAATCTGCACAATGGCTGAAGCTGCAGTAGTTAAATCCATAAATCCAATAATGCATCTAAGAAAAGGAAAAATGATGGTTTTGGTGGAAATAAAAGTAAGAAGTATTTAGCAAGTACTTCAGGTGCAAAGTTTCAGAAAGCTTTGAGGATTCGCTTTCAAGTCTTTTGATGAGCAATGTTCCCACATCAGAATACACTGAAGACTACTGCATCCAATCCGAATCAAGGTGGACAAGCCTTTATCAAAGGAACATTTCATCTTGGTGGAACCAGGTACGTAATATATCAAGGCTCCCAAGGACTTATTGAAAATATCTATTTGAAGGAATGGGAAGGTGGTCAGGTGAAAAATGAAGGCAGTAGACTTTCAGTCCCTAAATTAGTTGTAATTTACCATTATGTTGAATTCATAATGTATGCTGTTCAGAAAATTTCAGATGGTAAAAAGAGGTGGACTCAAGTTATTACCTAGGCCCTGGGATTTATGTTACATGTGCATTTCCCTATAGACATGTATCTGTTAGATTTTGGAAAATGGCAAGTGGAAAGAAATATCCTACTCCACAGGGTATTTCATTTAAGTTTAATGAGTGGAATGAATTTATAAAAGTTGCTCAAAAATGTATACTGATTATTCAGAAATATATACCTGTGAACCCTGTATTCTAAATGAAGATAGGGCAGGCCATGATGTTCATACATATGGGGAGTGTAAAACGGCTGAGAAAACCTCTTGCAGGGGTGAGGTTAATGAGGACATTCCACTTAAATGGAAAATTGTCCTAACTTGAAAGCTACTCAAGAAGAAAAAATATTTTGTACATAGACATGAGACAAAATATATAACCTAGAAATATGTAAGTTAGTTATGGTGGCGGTATTTATTCAATACATTGGGATGAATGACATAAGGGAATATATGGAAGGACAAATGACACAGTTTATTCATTATAAAAGTGATAGGAATTGAGCAATTCTCTACCCTCTGCTCGAGCTTTCTAAGCAGGGATCAGCTCATTATTGGAATGCACTTCATCTTCAAATGGAAAAAACTTAAATATGGAAGCTATTATGGACTTATTCTTAGGAAAGTAAAGGGATATATATTATCCACATCTCATTATCAGCAAACCCATCACCTTAATGGAGCTAGTTGCTATGGTTGACAATAATAACTTCATGGAAGCCTTTGTGATCCTGCTACTCCTCAATGATACTATTCCAGCTTTTATAGTACTTAATTTTTTATTAGAATAATGTTAATTTTATATGTATGTTTTCGGAAAAGTTATAACCAGAGGGCTAAGAGGTTTCCTCAGTATATAAGTTTCACTGAATGTATCACAGTGAATCCACACTAGCATATGCTTTTCTCACTATGTTAAATTTCAAAGACTTTATGCATAACACTTTGAATCAGGGTTAAAATGATAACAAATTCCCATCTTTAAAATCATTTACAATTCTATAGTTCTTAGGAGTTTTTTATTATTATTATTATTTACAGTCAGAAGTATCCAGACTTTGTGCATTTCGTTTTTAGATGAATTAGAAACCATCAGATGCTGTATCTGTTCAGAATATTTAGAAAGGGAACAAATCACAATAATGAACCCATGTGCCCACTTCACATGTCCTGAATGTGCTTGTGAGTTAAGTAGGATGTGGAAGAATGATGGCAAGAAGAAGAAGAGGTGCCCTATGTCTAGGGTAGGTAATTATATAAATAAAAAATTATGAGCAAGAGCTGATAAACAATCTAACAGAGGGCAACCTTTTAAAGGCATTTGCTGCAGCTTTTATGCTAGATCATCTGCCTAATGATGTTGACAGTTCATTCTCAAATGAATGGGAAGAATACTATTATGCCAAACTTCACTTGTTCTGCATGTAAAGCCAAATGTGATTTAAGTGTACTGTTCATGAGTACCTGTTGGCACTTTTACTCTTGTATATGTGCATCTTGTTTATTACAAAAAGAAAGGGCAGAACCTGTGGAATGCACTGAATGTATGGGCATCATTGAAATAGATGATTTACCTCTAATATTCATGAAACCAGTTTGAATTATCGAATTATTTTTTGAAATATTGCATTGTAACCTTTACAGTTAGATAGATTTAAGTAGGAAAAGTCATGTTTCCATCTTTTAATGTTGAATCCAAAACTTAGATTAATGCCTAAAGCTATGTTAACAAATCATATTTGTAATACATTGATAATGTAATATTGAAAATAAGATGCTTTATTGGCAATCCAAATGGCAAATGCATGGTATATACAAGAGGTAGCAAGATGCATAGATCTATGTAATGAAGTATCCCCGATCTGAAATTTGTAACGACCTCAAACTATTTTACTCCACACATCTGATGTGTATTTCTTCACCATTTTAAACTCACCAAGGCACAGCAATCGGGAGATTATTTGCTGCCCAGGCTATTCTGCTCTCCCAACTTGTTATGTCTTATGAAATAAGTTACCTCATATGAGTATAGTCATATATTTCAACACAACATCAAAAAAGTTGTTACATTATTACAATATAAAGTTATATGCACACACTGTCAGAAAATATCTTTCTACAGAAAGGTTTTACAAAATTCTTAACATAATAAAAAACAACAGGAACCAAATTCTTATAATCTTCAGATCTATCTCAATATCATTCAAAAAGACACAAAATAAGTGCGGAAACCTCGAACACTGCACTGGACAAAGATATAAAGGAGCCAAGAAGAGGCAGTGAGATAGCAAGCACAGCTTTCATTACTCTTACATACTACTGGCTAGTTTCAGAACACGGCGTAAATTATTATTCTTATTTGACTTATTGCTGCTGATTGAAAACAGAGATCTCCCTGTTATCTCTGGACTGCAAATGCTTATCACCTTCTACACTACCAAAGTACTGAGCTTTATGGATCCATTTTTATTGAAGAATCCATTCACTTCTATAACATGTGATCAAACCGGGTCCAGTAAATCTACCTTTGTCTTGAAATTGCTGAATTATATCAGTGCAATGTTTTCACAAAATGTGAAAAAAAATTATTATTTTTATAACAACTGGCAGAAAAAATTTGAGGAAGAGATTACTACTGACATAGAATACAGACAAGGACTGCCTACAGAGCAGAATTTCAAGTCATACCCTAATGGTGAACAGTGCATAGTAGTGATAGATGACATGCAGGTTTCAGCACTAAACAACATTTTCATTGCAAATCTTTTTAGTCGAAAATCACATAGGAACATTAAATTTTTTTTGCAAAATTTATTTCATCACAGAAAATACTGTCAAGATATATTCTTAAATACTCATTATTTCATTTTATTTAAAAATCCTAGAGACATTCAACAAATTAAATTACTTGGAAGACAATAGGTATGCCAAAAAAATTAGACGTTTGCATCTATAACCAAAAAGAGACTGTAAGTACTTAGTCCAGTGTTAACTCAGAAAACAAAGCAGAAGTAGCACATCCCCTCCCGCCACCAGGTCTTCCTGCAGAAGTGGATTAGAGTAAAGACAGTAACCTCTCAAAAATCAGAAAAAAATGGAAGAAAAATCCAAAAAGGGGGCAGAGGAAATGAGGCAAAATACCATATAACCCCCAAGTATTTGAAGAAAGGATTAAGCAAACAGGAAACTTTTACAACTTTTCGTCCAGCTCAAAGGACTTTTCGAAGACCTAAAGTCTTAGCTTTTACACCTAATTACCAATGGGACAGTGATACTGCTAACATGGTGAAATATAAGTCAGACAATGAATATGCCTACTTTGTAGTATTCATAGATATATTTACTCGATACCTGTACACATCACCATTGAAAACCTTAAGGGGCCAGGAAATGGTAGTCGTATTTCAAAGATTAATTAGGAAAATAGGAGAGAAACCTCAAATCTTAATAACTGATCAAGGAAGTGAATATAAAACCAATCAATTTAATAAGTTATTAAATGACATTAAAATAAAACATATCTGCACCTATTATGAAACCAAAGCTAATTACGCTGAGAGGGTAATCTGACCTAGCTTATGGTTACAATAAATCTATACATAGATCAATTGGAATGAGTCCCGAAGATGCAAAATCAAAGAATCCTTATTTCCTTTGGAAATCTCAGTATGATAACTTGCAATATTCTAAAAATTATTCTAGTTCCAAAAAGCAATATTCAAGCCCTAAACTTATGCGAAGCCTAAAAGATAAGTCACCTCAAAAATATGTTTGATAAGGAATACACGCAAAAATGGTCTGGGGAAATATTCACTATAATTAATTGTAAATTAAGTCAAAATATACCAATGTATGAGTTAAAGGATTATAACAATGACGTAATACATGTTTTTTATGAACCTGAATTGCAGTTGGCATATATAGATGCTGATGTATTATATCAAATTGAGGAAATCCTAAAAAAAAGGGAGGAGAAGATGAGACATTAGTGAAATGGAAGGGATGGCCATCAAAGTTTAATTCCTGGATTCTAGAAAAAGATATACAAAATATATAGGACATAAGTATATATAATCCGTTTCATATTTTGAGATCTCAAATGAATTTTAAGATGGAACATGATATCATTTACTTTTTCTTGTCTTCAATAGATTCCTTAAACTTTCATCCAAATAACAAAGCTTATAATTTCACAGTCGAGGTTCCTGAGAGAATTAATTTAAGTGGTGACTGGGAAGTAGGATATGCGATTTCTATGCGAGTACTGTCACTAATGAAACTCTGTACTTATTTTCAGATATTGTAGATTACTCTTACATTAGAGATTCAATGCAAGGTATATTAAGGCTATTACCTCAAACCAATTCGAATAAATATCAATTAATTAATTAATAATATTTACTATTTACCACTTGAAAATCAAAGCTTCAGTCGAATTGGAATATATATAAAGAACAAAAACCTTCATTTTGCAAGCAGTTTAACTGGAGTGCTTGAATTTTACCTTGCATCTTCGAAAGAAAAAAATTATGAATAAATATTTAAAATTTTGTAAAAAAAAATGTATAGACAGAAAAATACAGCTGTCAAAAACTACTGTGTTCTAGATAGTGATGAAGACAATGCAAAATATAAAAAACAATGAATCCATAGATGTTTCAGTAGTTAGTCCTATGCTCTATTTATAATCATTTTGTCTCTGTCTGAACAGCAATTATCTAACCCAATTATTGCTGTTAAAACGCTCAAAAATACAAGTAAATCACCCCAAACCAGTACCAAATATTACTCTGTAACCATGAAATTTGGTCAGAATATCACCTGGCACATACTAAATCTGATTTCATAGGTTTTAGGATTACATCTGGTGCACCAATGGTGTCACCTGTGTGATATGGGGTCCAGGAAGGCTGAAATACAGCCTCTGGTGGCTGCATCAGGACATGTAAATAAATAATATATTTTACCCCTCTTTGCTCTTTTACTTATTCTGGGTCTGAGGTAATGTGGGGGTGTAGAACTTAAAAGTTATACACGTTTCATTGCAGCAGATATTCAAACAGTAATTCTTGTGGTGCCCTAAATTAATGTGATTGGTTAACCCTTGACCTTAGATTAAATTTTACTGCCTAAAAGCACATTTCCAGTCACTCTTGCAAGGGAAGTCAATGGAATAGGATGCCATTGTAACAAGCTGTAAAACTTCCTTCCCCTAACCCTCCCTCTTACCAATTCCATGTACTAATTCTTCTCTATTTTCAGGTTGGACCAGATGCCTGCCCTTGAGGGCTGTCCACACTAACTAGTGCCCTGCTGCTGGCTGTGCTCAGTTTCTGTGTGTGCTGAATCTCGACTAGTGTCTGCTCCCAATGTAGCGGGCCTTTGGGGCAGCCCTCATCACAGCAGGGTGCTTACATCAGGTTCCAATCTGATCTACCAACAATATCACAAGTCTAGGTAGTGGTTCATCACCAGCTAGCCCTAAGCACTCATCCCCAGCGTCTCTCAATTTAAAATTTGTAAATTTGCATCGCATCTCTGGTGGTCTACTTATATTTTCTGTCTGACACTTTAGGTGCAATATTAGGAAGTACTGGTAATTGGCTGTTAGTTATGATTTAGTGTTAACTGTGTATTCTGGCTGTTCAGTATGCAACCTCTGATCTGCCTCTCATGAGTCCCATGGTTCGTCTGTTACTTTGTAACTGGTTTAACTTTAGAGAATGTATTCTTCTGTACTTTGGATGTGTATTTTGGTGTATTTTTGGTTGATATTCAAGTTAAACTTAGTTCTTAGTCATGTAAAATCCCTCCATAAGTTTTTGAGCTATCTTTTTTAAAAAATTAAATTTCATGGATCCAGAAGATCCAGACAGTGATCCGAATCACTCCCATAATCTAGTAACTTCTTCCTTTTACCATTTCGGACATATCTTGAAAATTTTATCAAAATCCGTTCATAAATTTTTCAGTTATCTTGTTCAGAAACAAACAAACGGACAGACAGATGGACAGACAAACCCAGCCAAAAACATAACTCCCTTGGAGGAGGTAAAAATTTAATATTTATATTGTTTTTTTTCAACATTTGTTATTATGCATTTAATAAACGGTATACATAAAACATTTTTGAAACCTTCTTTTATAAAATGGTTTTTGTACCCATAATTTTGTAACCTTTGTGAAACATTTCTATTCAGACGTTTACAGAATCCAAAAATGTTTTCTGGGATATTTTTAAATGTTTAAAAATATTTTGTAGTGGGAGGAGCATATAGGATTATCAGTTGACCCACTTCTTTTAATTTGGATATTTTTATTTATTTAATCTCTCTGTAGCTATTTTTTGTTAAATATTCTGCACAGCTTTTCCTTTCCAAGCATAAGTCGATTCTTGATTGCAGTAATAAGATTGTAGTCTTCTTCAGGGTTTTGTAATATAGTAGAATGATTTTTTGTATTGGTAGAAGGTTTTCTGTCCTAATTTTATGTTATGTAGGACCAGTCTGCCTGATGTTTGGGCCTATATAGTTTCTTTCTGTCTCACATATGTATGGCAAAGAGCTGCATAGAAATCTGGCATCCTTTGTGAACAGATCTGTCTATGGGGAATGAGTTGGTCAACTTTCCATTTATATAATTTTAATTGACTCTTTCGTGTTTAACTTTATGTTCAAAATATTGTATAGATTGCATCATTATGGGTAGTTTTAAGGGCAAAGAACAGCAGTACATACCAGGTAGTAAAGACTCCAGGTAGTAAACTGCCAGACATTGGTAAGTAACTACCAATCTTCCCACACAGGATCCATTTATGCAAAGCTTGTTTTAAATATTACTGTGTACAATTTTTATTCATTTTCTGAGGCTTGGCTCAAAGCGAAGTTCTATCAGATGGGCAAATATCAAGCAATGTTCAATTTTATCAAAGGCTATTTTTTGATCAATTGACAAATTATTTCCCTCTCTTTTGTTGTGATGTTCCAGCAATTACGTATGCTTAAGCCATAACTTTTAAGTGTGATTCAAATCGATAATTTCATTCAATTGGCCCTAGTCTGTTTGAAGCTATTCTGCTTGGACACCAAAGAAAACAATTAGATTTTCATGTTTGCTACTATTTGATTAAGACTTGAGCTGTGATTTCTCTTTGTTTAGCATTATTTTTATGAAAGAAGGTTTTGGGTTATTGATTCTTATTTAATTGTTGTATATCTGTTAACTAATTTTGTAATAACTATTGCCTAACAATAGATTTAGTCCCCAGTTTTGAAATCACAATAACCTTCTGGGGCTGTCATTTTTTAATAGGGGTGCCAATTTGACTTGGTAATATTTTGCGGGGTGTTGATTCAGTAAAAGTCTGAATTGTCTTTGATTTATGTTTAAAATAGGACTGTGGCAAAAGATTTTGATTTCTTGAGAAAAACTATAACAGATATATCGATATTTATTCTTCTCATAAAGAAATCTGAATAAGTTAGATAACATTCACACCATTTATTTGTTGATAATTTATTAACAAGCGATATATATTTTAGAAACTATCACATACAACAAACTGTAGCGAATTTATTATTGCCATTTTTTTATAAATTAATTAATAGGTTCGGTCAAGGACATTCTAAATCATTACATTTAAGATTTGAATAGGTTTGCTCATCATAAACAACTTAATGTCAAATGAAAATAATAGTCATATATCAATAAATTGTTCTTAGGCAATTGACATTTCTACAAAAACCAAATCCAAAAATTCTATTTTCGATTTCTGGTATATTTTACTTCAAATATGTCCTGATAAATTGTTATTACACACATGGGAAGCTACTAAATCGCTGCTGTAGAATATGCACTCCGGACAGTGATCACTCTGCACAAAGAGAGGTGTGAGATGACAGGTGTAATTTTGGATAAAGTTCAGTGTAACATCTGTATTATAATAAAAGATGGTTGTAGCAGCCGACATAAACACACTTGTCCTAAGGTGGGTAAGCATATGTGAATGTAAGTAAACTCTGATTGCTGCTTCAACTGCTGCTTCATTTTTTACAACAATAGTGATTGCAGGTAGGTAGATTCCATGCATACACTTAGATGCTATATAGCTGTATATTTATAGCTGATGTAACACACTGGCGATCAGGGAAGAAATTCTCTATGTGCATGCATGTGAGTAAACACTCCTTCAGTTGATATTTGAACATCAATCAGAGGACACCTCGAAACTCCTCACAGTTATGTCAGTCATGGAGTATTGCCCATAACAGTCTACAAACCAAAGGATCAACTTAAGAACAATGGATGTGGTACAGACTTAAATGAGTTCATACATATATCATAAACTATATAGTGTATAAGAAATAAATATCTGTCTACTGCTTATAGATAAGCATAGTAGGAATTGTGTGATATTATATATTTGGACAAACTGATACCTTGTTGTAAAACAGAAGCTTTAAAATGATCATGTGAATTAGCATTATAAATGTATATTAAATGTCAAAATAATTCACTACTTCTACATAAGAAGAATGCAATTAGGTCATATTCATAGCTTAACAACTATAGTTGATATTTACTTAAAACATGTACCGTAGTTAGATATTAACACAATTCAAAGGTCCCATTTGTCATCATTACTATTACTACTACCACCATGTTTTATATATAAGTTACATGTGTTTATGTTGGACAAATAATATATTTATGATTATTATTATTATTATATTTATATTATATATAAAATAATGTAAAAGAATATAACAAATTCAATGTAACTGAGTCACATCATAGTTTTCTCACTCTAAATCGATTTTTTCATGGTAGCAATGGAGATATGTCATGTTGGTTGCCAATCAGGGAAATTAAGCCAGATTTTAATGGGGCATATAGGAATGTACAACAAAGGTCTGAGGTCAAAGTTGGGGTTCCGTTCAACAGCCAAGGTCATATTGAGACAGGCTCTCTGCATTGCCACTTATGGGACTCGAACCCACAGAGGTGGCCGCCTGTGACTAGATGTCAAACTTGTTAACCACTAGGCCACTGGGGACCTCTGCCCAGCAAAAGGACTTTAATTGTAAAATATTGGGCGTTTGTATATGAGGCTAATTGTTTTTCTGTGCATAGTTGGCAAATGGCTATGACATCAGAGATATTTTCTGCTGATGTGGATGCCTTACAGGTTATTTCAAAATAGGTTTCAAAACAGGTTGCACTGGGGTTAGGTGATGCTTATTTTGTTTAGCTGATGGTTAAACTTAACCTGAGGAATATCATCAGGCAAATTTGTCTAAAATTGCCTAATTTTCTTTGATGGGGACCACATGACCTGTGATGCTACAAAAGTAATTGATGATATTATAGACCATTTCAGTCATGATGGATCTCATATCTTCTCTTTAGCACTGAAAATATGGAACTTTGCTGGAAGCCAATTATCTTAGAACTAGGAGATGATAATTTTGTTTCAATGATTTTTAACCTTAACTTGAGCAATATCATCAGACAAACTTGCCAATGTCTCATTTTCTTTGATGTGCAGCACTTGAAATCTGATGCCACCAATGTAATTGGTGATATTATAGACCATGTCTAACATGATGAATCTCACATCTTTTCTTAAACACTGAAAATGTGGGGCTGTGCTGGAAGCAATTATCAACCTTTCTGGATAGCACTACAGGGTTCCAACCACCGATCTCACATGAGCCCTCTGAATTGAATCACAATTTGACAGTCTGTTTAAATGAAGTTTTCATTTTCAATTTTTCTAAGGAGCAACACAGAATCCAAATCAAATGCCGAAGAACATAATTCAGATTTGGGGTTTATGACACCTTCATCCACTACTGTTGATTGAATTGGTTATTCTGTACTCAATGGAATATAATCTTTGTGGTTGTCCAAGTTGTAAACAGCTCTAATCTATCTGAAATTACAAAACTACACACCAGCAGCAAATCTGACCCAATTTTTGCAATAAATAAGCAGGTCTATTGTTTTGTGTTATATGTCTGACAGTGTTTAAAATACTTCTTTTTAAATTCAATCATGCAAGTTATAATACGATGATTGAAACATATGAGAAGCACTGAACTGATGCAACTGCCCCCTAGGGTGGTACAGATTAAGGATTTGTAATAACAAGCTGTTACAGATCACGTCTGTTAGCAAATCGTTCACAAATTTCTTAAATGAATGAAACTAAAATTATTTAATTAAGACTGAATGACATTAAGACTGAAATTTATTACTGCTTAGATACTAGCAATCATTTTTCCCCATTTTTTTCTGTTTTTGCCGCAAACTTGGCCGACATTTTTATGAGTTTAAAACTTTTTCAAAAATTTAGAATATCTCAAAATGGTATAGTAGCACACATTTGGGTGATTTGCAACCCGGAAGGGCAGTGTAAGAGTTTCAGCCTTTTAAACAAACAATTAAATATGTTTCTTGGGAAACGTCAGCTAGCACAGTGCCCAAAGGTTTATGTATTATTGTTATACTGTGGTTATGTAGTTCTAGTTCTTGTTTGGTAATCAAGAGAACTTTAAATTATGTTTCTAAATTATAAAGGACTTACCTTATGAATTGAACAGTGAATTATTACAGACTTACCTTTATAGAATGAACAGTTAATATAGAACAGTTAATAACAGAAAGATGAAAAAAGGTAGAAATACAAAAATAGCTATACTAGTAACAAAAACAATGAAACAATAATGCAACATTTGTCAACAGAAAAACAGTTTTCTAAATTAATGGTTATATGTAAGTATTCAATAAACCTTGAATTTTTCAATTGTTTTTCAATTATATTGTGGCAGTTATACTTTAAAAAGGTTCTTTTTTACACAATTCTTAAAGCTTATTTCTAGGAATAATTCTAAAAGCGTATTTCTAGGAATAAGAATCTTGCTTTACAATAAACCCAGATCTTCAAAATTTGTGTCGAAATAACATAAAATGTACACTAAGTCTTACATTTCAACTCATTAAAATGAATACAACAGTTAAAAATCATAGTCGTTTAAACAAAGACTAAACATCCAAAATGAAGTATGGCCGTTACATCTTAATTTCTATTTAGAAGCCTTTAAGTGGGTAGTACTTATGTCTTGTCAAGTCACCTTTTAAGGGACAACATAAATAATCCTTCTGAATGAAGATGTTAAATATACAAAAAATCAAAACTTACACAATCCATAATTGTGCCTACAGTATGCAGTCAACATATTATTAGACCCAATGTACACAGCACGGTCATCGGGAATTGAATACAAATTGTCTTCGTATATCACTGTTGCTTCTGCCCAGAGAGAATCATCAAAATCTGAGTGGAAATAGTTTTTGAATTATTATTTATGGTATTAAAGATCATATTGGGAAATATGACAATAAAGTTTATTTTAATATTCACCACTGTGCCTATTTTACATTAAAACAGGATCTACAGCCCAGGTAATATGACTTTTGTATTCCCCTGTTCCATATGCCGGAGCAGAAATGTCAAGGTAAAAATTAAACTAAATAAAAATATTCACTGGTGTCCTTATGCTTGGACTCGTTTCACTAATAATTATTTTTGCATTATTTTGGTATATATAGAATTGCTTTGTTCATCAATGAAGTGGTAGATGTCTAAAGTATGCCTCAATAATCAGACATATACAAAAATAAATATTATTAACGATGAATTCGTATAACAACCTAACACCTGTATATCATTTTGGAAGTTTTCCTACTGTATAAAAATACCAACGTAATAGTAATATGGGATTAAGAACATTTAATAAAATACCTTAATCAAAATTGTGGCATTTTGATTGCTGGAATATACAATGGAGAAAACATAAAATATAGACAGGTTCTTACTTCCTGTATTTTTATAGCTAGCACAGGATTGTTTTGGTTTAATTAACTTTTTACTTCAAAATATTGATGTAACTGTTCAGTATGTTTCTTCCTTTGTCAGGGGCGTAGGAAGCAAATATTGGTTGGAGGGAGAGGTCCAAAGGAACAAAATTGCGTTGACTCAAAGCAAACATATCCCCAGACAGGTCATCTCTCATGCCAAAGGCATTGACTGGGTGTTTTTCTAGCACCCATTTTGTGTGATTCACAATTTGTAAAAATTATTTTTCATTTAATTTTTTTTTTTTTGGTTTTTAATTAAACCATATTTTCATTTTTGGGTCAATTGCTGATTGTCCTTTTCAGTTTAAATGTCTACGTAAAGCCTTGGTTTTTGGCACATGGAAACAGAACATAAAAGAACATATTAACACATTATCATATGAGATTTCAGTTTTATCAGTCACATATTATGACAGCAAGTCAAGTCTTCTGTTAGAATGTTTTGTAATTATTTCTGACAATTTTGGTTAGTTTTATAGAATGTATTGCATGTAGTTAATATACAAATTCAAACGGTCTAATTAAAATACTTTTAAGTTGTCATGTACTGAAGAATATTGTTGTGACAGTGGTGTGACTGAGATTAATCCTGAATATCCCCTATCTTGTGCGGGTGTGGAAAATCACATATCAGTCTATGATTTGAAAGATATTTCGAATATCTTAAGCTTGACCATGTGACATTCTTTTTCTGGAGGAAGAAATAATAATGAAAATCACATAACCTTTCCCCCAAATGCCAGGCTGATGCAAAGTCTATCCCCAGATTAAGGGGGGGATGTTTTATAATGGGACAAGTTAACTCAAATAAACGGCCAGTAAAGAAACAAGATTTTTCTGGAAAATATCTCATCAGGTGAGATATTTCTAAACTGTTGCTCTATGTAAATTTGAAACTACATATAGAAGTTCTAAATAATTAGCAACAAGGTAAATTAAATGTAGAAGATTAGTTAATGTATGATTTTGGTCTGTACAAAATGTTTCATGCTGGGTTAACTGAAAATATTCCTTTTGCAAATCTTAAAAAAATAACTCAAAAGGTAGCATACAAAATGGTACATGTGAACAGTGAATATGATCAGATTATAATCTCACCTCATATTATTGAGTTAACTGGAAACATTTGCATAAACTTTAAAATTGTAGTTTAGTTCCATTGAAAAAAGTTGTGGAGGCAAAAAGATATCTCCACCCCCCACCCCCCCAACTGTAGAGCAAGTGATGTAAATTCGCCAGTGGATGTAAATTCGCCACTTTTTGGTTTTTGTCAATTTTACAGCACAAATATGGAAAACATGTCATAATTATGTTGCATGTACATAGAAAAAATACTTATCTATTCCCCTACAAAATTTCATAGTCCAATATTTTATATTTTCACAGTATTAAGTATATTTTTGAATAATACTTTTTTACAAATGGCTTTAGAGAGTGTAAATTATGCAATTTTTAACAAATACCAACCAACATTTTAAACTTCTCTGGGACAAACTTTTGAAAATTTAAATCTATGTTAATAATAATTTTTGGCTAGAAAAGATGTAAAATAATTATTTAGCTTAAATTTTTCACAGTATGGTAGGTATTATGCTTAAAAACCAGTTTTTTCAAATAACGGCGAATTTACATCCATTTTTATAACTAATAGATATTTTTGTATGAAATAATAACAGCTCTCTAAGTGAACCTATGTCCAAGTGAGATAATTTTTTTTCCAGGTTTGGATAATGCAGGGATGGGCCATATTTATTAAAACAAAAAATTGAAAAAAAAATTGTGATTTGATGTAGCAGAACCAAAAGTGCAAAAAAACTGGCGAATTTACATCACTCACTGCCCCTCCCCTCCAGTTTCTATGCCTTTGGAGAGTCCCGAGATGTTGTGTAAACTCTCTTCTCTTGTGAAAGAGATTACTAACAGTGGGTTGGAACTCTTACTTTGACTAATGTTGAAACGTAGCTATCTTTAAGTCCCAGGTTGTTGCTCGTCAACAGCAAAGTATGATGTCTGCTGCCCTCTGGACAATTGCTGTTCTCTTGTAATGACTTGTACAACCTGGCTTGCTGGCATCTGTGTTTCTGGAATAGTCAAGCTGTATTCTGATTAAGGCTGTGACACTACATTTTTGTTGGCAGTGCTGGCAATGGATGGCTGGTATGTTGTATCATACCAGATCCTGGTCTCCTTATTTTTGTGAAATGTCATGGGCTGAAACGGCACTATTACTGGCTCTGCTTTGTGGTGTCTTAAATACAGAAGATTTGCTATGGCCCTTCCCTGATGTGGGTCTTCAAGAAATTAAATTTGTCTTGAATCCTGTTTTGCCTCTATCATTTCCTTGGGAGCCTGGTGATACTTACACTGGGTTAACTTTCCACAGCGAGGCCTATTAAGTTTGAACCAAATCTTGCACATACTTTCATTAAGAGCTTTTAGCTGCTTGCATACCTTTCCCAAAGGCAATCCTTCCTGAACTTGTCATTCAAGTGCTCATTGGTTTTGTTGTTAATCTCCTCATGATCCTTGACAAAATCTACAATAGCATTCTCATCTGAGTCTGTTAAATAAATGTTTGCCACAAGTCCTTTCTTGGGTCTGGATTGGCACTCAGTAGATGCTCTGGCTTCTCCTCCACCCTCTGTGTCCCTTTCACTTTCACTCCTCTCACCTCTTTCCTTTTCAGTCACTGCCTCCTCCACCTGTGATGGTAGAATTTCCACCATACTGACTCCCCCCTCGTCCCTCTGTTGTTTCTGTGCTTCCTCCCAATCCCCCTATTTTCTCTCCTCCCTCCTCCTTTGTATGTCAGCATCTGTATCTTCCCACTGAATGTATGTAGGTGTGTCTGTGAGGACTTGTATCTTCTGCATATTCTTTCTTGACTTTTAGGACTGACCCATCTTATAAATCAAATCAATTTAACATTTGTTAAAAACAAAACTATATCAGCTGGACAGCTAATGTTATATCTGTACATTAAACACTGCCAGTTGTAATCCATCTGAGTTGAAAATCCAAATTATACATTCCGCATGCTGTCTTGCTTTTTATAGACACAGATTGTATAACCAACAAGCCATGAGTCTGTTAAATGAAGTGGGCCTGTCCTACAAAAACTTCCCAGATTATCTGTCACTGTAACCACGTTGTTGTTTTTTTTTACTCTTTTTCCTGTTGTGATGTAGTTGACCCTGCTACCCAAGAATTAGAGGCTTTCCCTCTTGATGGGCAGTCGGGTTGCGGTTGTTTGCGACAGGCCAGGCTCCTTTTAAGCACTGTCAGTGTTGTTTTAAGGCCTGTCACAGAGTGAAGTCCAGGTCAAGTCTGGAAATGACTACAATAAGATGTGTACAGGCAAAATAGGAGGGTTACCAGGTGGGCAGAGCTATAGCCGGGCTGACAACAATAACAGTTTGTTGTGTAATATGATCTGATTTCTTCATAAAATATCCTTTTCTTCATTTAAGCTTTGCGAACCAGCTAAGTGCAAAACCACAGACTTAGCCTACGTTAAAAAATATTAACACTAGGTTTAAAACTGATTCAAGACATTTTTAAATCTGGCCTCTGATTTTTAAGCTGGCTGTACCTTTGCTATTCCAGTCATTTGACACATTCTGGCTTTTAGAACAGACAAGGTTGCCTCCACCTGTGTACCATCCGAGGCTGTGAATTGCCATGAAATCCCAGTGAAAGGTATCACTATGAATTTCGAAAGTCAAGATGTCTGTATCACCTGAAATAATATAATAAAAAATACAACTCCAGTAGAGATCATATCGCTTATAAACATAAAATTGGTTTGTGGGACTTTAAAACAAACAAAATCTGGTATTTCTTATTCATATGAGTGACATGATGTGTATCACTAGTACAGAAACTTGAGTTCTCCGTTTTTCATGCAATCTACAAAAAAATACTTTTTGAAACTTTATTTATGTTGACTTTGTGTTTATTTTAGTGACATAGCGGTAGCCAAAAGAGCCGTTGGAGAATTCATAAATTTTGACACTTATATATTATCCATAGGAAGGAAAATAAATAACTGTTACTTGGTTTCTAATTCCTGATACTTTAAAGAAACGCATTATTTGGTGGCTGATGCAGGAGATTTCTAGAAAGTCAGTTAGATCATTAAAATTGTATACGTTTTTACCTGGAATCTCAACATGTCCCACTATGCTATAGTTCCAAGTGTGGCCTATTTGAACACCGTCTGCATACACTGTGCATGTCTCCCAGGCATTCCATGTCAAATTCACCGAGGCCACTTTTAAAAGTACAAAAACTGATAACTGATCATTACAACCAGGCAGGCATAATGTATGTCAATATCTGTTAAGAATGGCTTATTTGAGGTAATTCCCTCCTGATAATCTTTAAAAGGTATCTATTAATTACCTCCGAGAAACATTAGAAACATTATAAAATCTTTTAAACATTTACAAAACAATTTAAAACCTTATCTTTGGGGTTGCAAAATGTTTCCAAGGGTTTTGGTTAGATTGTAATGTTTAAAAACATTTAGATTCTCGGTGCAAATATTTTGGTGAAAAGATTTACTAAATGTTTACAAAATAAATTGAGTAACTGAGGTTTTGCTGGAAAATATTTTAAACATTTATAAAATAACATGAAAGTTCTACTGGAAGTGCTTTTCAAACATTCATCATTGTGATAATTTGTTAACTATGTTTTGTAAATGTCTGTTCTCAAAATGGTTTACTAACATTCCACAGCAACTCATTTTCAAATACACCATTTTAAAAATTTCAAACGTTTTGACAACATTATGTCACATACCGTTTTTGTATCTAGATTTTCAGCATGTTTAATAAATGTTTATATTTCAGACATTTGCATACAGTAAGAATTGAATGAGCACAATTTTAAGTTACTGTCTAAAAATTTAAGGCAAAAAAGTACAATTTTCATTGGTGAACGACCAAAAAGAAGGTTTAATTGAACTCTAACAACAATTAAGGTTTGTATTAGAAAGCAATGCTGATGGACTATTTCTGAGACACTGTATTGTCCATTTGTAATGTGTTTTCAAGCATTTGTCCTTTAACATTTGATAAATGCCATACGTTAAATGTTCTGATAGGCTACTATTATAAATGAGTTTCATGCTCATAATTTACAAATGTTTCCTTTAAGCACAATGACAAATATTCCAAATTTTTACTGGGCTACAAATGAAAAGTGAACAGATGATATGTGACCAGTTCATGATATATGTATGGAATGCAGACGTTATAATATAGGTACTAGAAATGCCAACCTTATACTTTACCGGTTGTACGTATTTGCAAAGAGTCAAAACATATTTAGAAAATATTCTAATACAGGAATATGCCACAGCATATCCCTTGTAAAACTGGCCTACTGACAGAAGTGAGTTTCATGAAAAAAGTGTCTTTGTTCTGCTTAAAGAAATTATTTACAAAAATGTGAAATAAAAGTTCACAATATATTCAGATACAGGGTTTGTTTCTTATATCTTATATAACTATGATATTGCCTTCCCTGCCCTTGTATAGACTTATATACACATATGACATACCTAATCTAAAATTAATTGGACTCTCCCCATTTAATAGACAGACTATATGACACAGCAGCTGAAAGATAGACAACCAACTTGCAACATCCCTGGATGGATAGACAGTCAAGCACCAATTAGGAGAGTGCCAGGCAGAGAATGAAAACAACAGTGGATATGCTATGGCGTAATGGTAGTGTTTTTAAGTTTCTTTCTGGACTAAGCACAACATAGGGCCGTGCAAATCACACAGCGAATGGCATTCCAAACAGTGAGAGCATCAACAGCAAAGCTATATGCAGACTGTTTGACAGCCTTTTCAAGAGATGGACCAAGCCTTTTTACACATGCAAATTACCAACACAGTGACCACACTTTGTTTTGTAAGAGCTATCAGGTATCTGGATCTACATCCACAAAGATTCTAAGCTAAGAATAATTCTAAGACTAGAACAGGAAGTTAGAAATTTTTGAAATAAATAAAGATGCGGTAATTCAGTACAGTACAAACAATGGACAACTGAATATGTAACACTCTTTTCTGGATGTCTATTTGCAATCAGTTGCTGCTATATATGTGCCAGTCTTAGATTTAAATTAAATTCTTAGAATGTTTTAAGAGTTAGAGTTTTGTGAATAGCAAATTCTTATTCTTAGAAAAATTTTAAGAATAAAAACCATTCTTAGAGAAATTCTAAGAATAAGTGTGATTCTAAGTATAAGAATCTTTCTGAATCGAAAAATTCTTATTCTTAGAATTTTTCTAAGAAAAACACCAAGTGAATGAGCCGATTGCAGATTTTGCAAAGTTTTGCAAAGTATATTACTCATTTTGGTTGCTTGTTTGTTTATTAGAGCACGACTGGACCAAGGAAGATGCATGTTTCAGGAAAAGTAAATTTCGCTTGTGTTGAAGAGCTTAATTGCGAACCACTTATCTACTTACAGGGCATTAAATAAATGTTCTCAATGATTTCTATGGTAATGTAACTGAAAAATTGTTCCAGGATCCAGGATATTGACCCAATCATTCCCAAATTTGAATCAGTTTTGATGCTCCCTAAAATTTTCATTACCATCTGCTCATTACTTTTGGAATTAGGCTGCAAACAAGCAAGCAACAGAATGAATAAAATTCTTTGCAAAAAGTTTGCAAATTAAAAAAATATATATATTAAAAAAGTTCAAAGTTCAGCGAATATCAGATTATGAAAGGTATACATAATTTACATATTACACATTACCTTAAGACAGGAATTACCAACAACATTTTCTTCAAACACATTCATATGTGTACTTTATCTCTTCCTAAATAAATCACTATTCAATATATCTTACTTTTTCTAACATAAAATAGTGTCCATTGTATAATATAGTAATGCGTATTCTTGTGTAAAACATGACAAATTGGAAAATGTTATTTAAATTGAATTATTTGACAAAACCACTTCCATTTAATGCACATTTAAAACCAACGATTTTATCACTTTCACTGATGTCAAAATTTAAAATCAAATAAATCTGTTAAGAAACTTGAACATTTTAAGATCAATTCAAAGTTTAATATTTATTTACAAATGTAATATTATTTTACCTGATGTTGCACAGCACAATAATAATATTTCCCACACGGTGAGTTGAGAAGTCATCCTCTCAAAAAATTCAATATTTTTATCAAGAATATGATACAGATCTTTCTCAAAATGAATCACTCCTTTCACTTACACCAAGCCCCACCCATATAACAAATTTTATGAATATCTTTTACAAATTACTTTTGCAGTAATGTCAACTTGACAGCCCAAATCATTGAAAATAGGGCCTTTGGAAATTCAGGTTTTTTTTATAATTTAGAATATCACCCATATAAAGAAACTTAGATATTGACGATCAGTCAGATATTGACGATCAGGGTGACCATGCCTGGTACTATAGGAACATTATATAATATTACTTTAATACATGCTCACTGGAAAGAAAACGGAGATCAATTTTAGTGTACTGACTTATACACATAGGGTAGATATTTAAAATGGGATATTCATTTGGATAATGAATTGGCTTGCCTGTTAGTTACATTTCATACTATTCAAGGTTTTAATTATTCAAAAGTAGAAATATTTTGACCACTGGATTGAGATATTCCTATTTATAACACCCATGCATGGTAGGACAAATGTTTGTAATTAATCAGTAATTTCACACATTTTTGCACAAATGTTAGCATTAGACAAATTGTATCACAACTTTTTGAGCTGTACCAATTTAGGAAGTTGATTTTCATGTGCCTGAAAAGCTATGTAAAAGCTTTATAAGTTCTTTATTATGTTGTTTCTCAGAATGCACAAACCACACTCCTGTTGACAGTGCTGACAAAATAAAAAATTTTCGATCCAAATCTGGACTGCAATTATTGATCTGAATTAATTGTGGGGAGGAACATGGCAGGGCTATTTTGGACCATACTTGTCACTTAGCAGTTGTTCCTATAGTACCAGGCATGGTCACCCTGATCGTCAATATCTGACTGCTCCTCCTTTCTACTCCTCACTCTACAAGTCAGTCAAACACTTTGGTCTTAGTTTTTCTTTCGATGTAATGTTTTGCTCTTGATCAAAAGATTTGGAATGATCTTCCTTGTGATGTGTTGAGTGCCACATCTATTGCCTCATTCAGCAAAAAGCTCAAAGCTTATCTATTCGCAAAAACCTAGCCGCCATAGCCTCTCTGTCACCCCTTTGTCTTTTTAGTATGATCCTACTGTGCTATTGAACTTCACAATTATTCACATTGGTTTTGTTCAGTTACGAGTCAGTCAATTGATGGAGATTAAGCGATACAATACACCTTATTGTGATTATTAGTATTACTAAACCAGTGGATATTTTTGTCATAATGCAATAAAAGTTTAATTGGCAAATCATATTATCCCACCTATAATTAAAAATTTGCACATAGCAGAGCTCAACTTCAAAACTTGTAAGTGCTTGTATGTTCACAGTTTTACTACAGTTCGCCTGAGGTCATGGTGTTAAAGGTAAGGGAGGTCAGGAGCAAGGTCAAAGGTCAAAATCGAGTTTGATGCATTTATGTTACATGTTAATATCCTATGTATAGATTGTTAAAAGAGAGATAGTTTTAAAATTAGCTACAAGGGTAAGAATTTCAAAGCACCAAGCCCAGTTTAAATGTTAGAAGGGATGTTAGAGGAAAAAGGGTGTGGTATGATGGACTCAGCTTGTGATGCATTCTGCAAATAAGTCAAAATGATCGAAGATCTCTATAAGCCTTGGGCCATGATGTTTTGAAGGGCCACATTGTGGTCAAATGCGAATGTAGCTCCAGACCTCCCAAATGTGTGGAAGCCATGGGGTCTGTGGGGTATGTTCTTATGAGTTAAGACATTCTTGAGGGCATCACAGATGTGTGTATCTATTACATGCTTCTGGGGAGGAAAGTTATTTGCAAACATAGCAGCTGAAGGCGGCAATAATCTTGAGGTGAGAAGAGCAAATGCTCTTACAGGACATAAATACATGTTGTCTATTGTTGGTAACTGTATAAGGTGAAAAGGTTTTTTATCTTGAACGTCTTAAATGGTCTCCTGGTGACGATATGTACCTCAGTGGGGGGTGGGTGTGTGTGTCAAATTTGGATGAGCAATGGGGAGCTATGGTTAGCATCCTTTAGTAACCATAAAATGCTGTTAAAATTATTGCTCTAAATAGTAGGGGGTCTTGCAGGATGTCAATTGAAATAGACAACAAGTACAAAGTTTTGATGTCAAATATCCCCGGGGTGTGGGAGAGAATTTAGAATGAATAGATATGCTCCTCAGAAGGACAGTAACACAACTGTCTTTCAATGAGTCGTGTTCGATGTTGTACCCTGAGCCATGACTGAAAGTGAAGAGACATAGTTAGAAATCCCCTTGGCTGAGAAGGTATTCAAATATAAGTACTCAATGAAAGTCAAAATCTTGTGAAGGTTAATCTGAATAGGCAAACACATGAAAGTAAGATAAGCCAAGAAAGTCTTGAAATGTGTAGCATGAGCTGTGGAATACCTGTATGCCATATCAATCTTCTTCCAAGCAGACGTTAGCAGTTGTGCAGATGCAGCATTACCACCTGAGATTAGATTTGAAGATCCAGATTAACGAAATGAACAGGTACCATCTATAATTATGTTTCTATGGAGCTGGAAGAGTGTAACCTGAGTAATGTGTCTGCTTTTGAATTATTGTTGCCAGGGATGTGAACTACTTTAAAATCTATATCCCATTTTATTGCAATTAACCAGATATTCCTAATGCAGGCCGCTAAAAATGGATCACTAGTTCTACCATTGGATTACTGCAAAATTGTCACCGTCAGCTGTGACTACCGAATTTGCCCAAAATTCACTCCACATTATCAAGGCTATGACCAAATTAATCATCTGAAGATGGACTATGGTTGGTGAAAAATTTAGAATGTCCCCAACTGAGGAAGCATAAACCCTGTCTTGCCAAAGGGTACCTACACCCAACAAGCAGGCATCAGCAAACATATCCATAGCCAGTGTGAGTAACGTCAGTGTTGAAAAAGGTGCTATTGTAAAAATTTGGCAAAAAGACCAAAAACCAGTCTATGTCTTTGAAAAATTTATCAGTGATTTTTAATTTTTTTAAGTGAAAATTTTGTCTGAACAAAGCCAAACTTCAGTTAATAAACAGTCTAGCTGGTACTACACCTTTGCATAGGTACAAAATCTAACGCAGGAGAGACTGATATGATCTCTTTGATAAGTATCAACATTGGCTTACTTTAAGGCATTACTGATCTGTTAAGTCAACTTTACCCTGATCTATAGATAACGATAGTTGCCTGGAGGGAGGTGTTTACTTACCCCAATTCAAGAGGAGACCAAGTTCTTGCAACAGCAGGGTTAAAAACCTGAAATGTGAGCCAGCTGGTTGACCTTGGCAACCCCAACAATGTCATCAAACAAATGACATCCACATTTTTTCATGATGTGAGCTATTATGCACATCACCATCTGGAACGATGACGTCCTGTGACCCACCCGAACACAATCCCTCCATTTAGGAAGTACTTTAGAGCATCCAGATCATCAGCCCTCAGATTGCAGAAGGCATGTGCAAATTCAATCCAGAAAAGTACAGGGTCTGGCTCAACACAGATGGCTTCTGTGATATCATCAATTACTGGAAGTGCCTATTATCAACTATGAACCTGCCAACTTCGTCATGGACAGAATGACCCAATGGGTCTGATAAATTTCAGAATGCCTCTGTGTTTATTGTTATCTTTTGGCCTTGTGAGCATAGACGAGCAATAAAATTGTGATGTTGACCTAGTTGGCAGAGCCCAAAATTACACCCAAAATGATATCTCTCTCAATATATACTGTCACAGCTTCAACTTCAGATGTTGCTGAAAAATGGTTAGAAATGTTAGTACTGACCAGGTTAGTGGGACATGTAAGAGAAAGGGGGAATGCAAACTTCAAATATTGAATCAAACATTTGTCAAAATAATTGTGAAGTGGATGCTCCCAAGCTGGGATGTTCAAACCTGAAACAATTAGTATGCAAGCCTGCTTATAATTAGGGCACCCTATAAACATTTCTTTGAGTCCAACTGGATCAGGTTCATTATCAGGACAAATTAATTTGAATGCTGCTTCACAATGGTTCATGAAGCCCCTTGTTTTATCAGTCATTGTGGTCCGTTGCAACCTTGTTCGAACATGTCGCCACAACATGACCACGCAATCATGTATGCTATGTACCAGTTCGCCATTAAGCCCTGAAGAAGTGCCATACTCACAGTCTGCACAGAATTATTATACTGATCATATAACAGCTCATCTATAATCTTTTCCATGTAACGTTCATATGAGATATTATACTTCTGCCAAAGTGTATATGTCAAGAAGTTAGTTTAGGTATTTCTGCATACTTATTACTGACAGTATTAGGTGCACTGATCAAGTACATACAATAAGTAACATTGACACTAATCATGCTATTTGAACTTACTTATGTTGTTTACTCTATGTATGATGCCTCAATAAGATGGGAATGCTATGAAAAACATTTTATGGGTCCATCCTGACATTTTTGTACATAAACTATCATACTGTCATAGTGGTTAATTTCGCCTTCTTGGACACAGAAGTCCATTTTATAATAGTAACCCATATTTTCAAGGAGTTTATCATAACTTCTTATCTAAGTCCTTACCAGGGTTTACAAGGCCCAAGAAAGCGGCAGATCATGAGGTAACAATAACAAATGGATTGCTGTCATTAGAAGCATTGCTCATACCGGGTCCCCATCTTAGATGAATGCCAAAATTTCCACAACCATCATTTTAGTTGTATTTTTGCATTCCAATGTGTTCCTATTGGTGTGTGAACTACACCTAATGGCAGGAAATCACCCACAATGGTCATTAATTTGACATTAGGTGTATTTCACAACTGCAATCCGTCGAATCTAGATTCAGATTTGGATTCTTTGGATTAGCTAGATTTGTGAAATACAATTTTCTGTAGATCTGAATCCAAATCTAAAACATAACATAAGTATACATAAATATCATATATTATTATAAATTATGATGCAGTAATGTAATATTATAATGTCACATTATAATAAACATTTGCCAAATGTTAAAATTTCTGCCACATGTTGCCAACATTATTTTTCAAAGAATTATGGATAATCGAAGCAATCTGAATCCGTTGATCTACCTCATAATTTATATTCGACGGATTATGGTTGTGAAATACGCCTATTGACAATTGGAATTATATAACACATTTGGTTAATATTATTTACACTATTATTCACTAAGCCCTTGTTTCCAAGTGGTAAACCTGGCTCCTACTTGTTGTTACTGTCGTTTGATTTTACTTTAAAAGTACATTTGTGCTCAGAAGGACTCAAATTACGTTCCTGTTTAGCACAAAAGCCACAAACATGTCTTTTACTGCCCATGGTTTGCATAATGGGTACCAGTCCCCTCGTTGAAATACTTCTGTGGTTCCATGTCACTGTGTTGGAATTCACCATAGCCACATGTGAAACTGACAATCTGTTGATAGCCCAACTGTGTTGTGTCGGCCCAACTCAAACTTCCCTGTTCCACCTCATGCATTGAGGTGGCCCATGCTGACCTCACAGACGACCATTGCAAAGATGTTGCATCTTTTTCTGCCAAAATCACCTGCAAAGGTGTCTGTTTTAACATTAACATGTCCTGCATCTGGTGGATGATTGTGAGCTGACCCACCACCTATTGAGGTAACGTGAGATCATCATAGGTGACCCTCTTCCTACCATTGCCTGTGTGGAAGCCTTCATTCACCCATCTCAAATGTGGTGATGTTGAGATAACATTTGAAGTGTTATAGGACCGAGAATGCTTAATCAAATGCTGCCTACCTAGATTGGAATTCATCCTGGGCTGCTGCTCATAAGACGCCACTAGATGAGCCACAGCCTGTGATACTGTCTGATTCTGCCGCAAGGTATTAAGATCAGGCTAGACTGCGTCTTCCTGCTTATCATTGCCCCCTTGTACAGTAGGAGGCGTTGAAGATGTTGGTAGTAAGTCATATGTAGTAGATGGGTGAGCTCTTAAATAGGTATCAGCATGGACTCACATGCTACTGGGTGTTCTGGCCATCACGGTAGGATGCATTTGGTGTTGTAAGTCAGGAACTTGCACCTGCTGAGTTGCGAATGGGATAGCCCTCTGCCCCATGTAGCCTGTGTGATGTTGGGTATTAGGGAGGGTCTGTTTTTGTTGATCAATACGTTTCATTAGTACCATATTGGACTGTTTTATTCTTTGTAAGTAGGATATGATAGTCTGATCAGATGATCTGCTGGTGGTATAGTACTTGCATTTGTTGTCTTGTTACTTACAGAATGTTCTTGTACAATGTACGAATCCTATCTGAATTCTTCTGTTAAGACCCCAATTGGGTAATCAAATTCTTATTGGCTATCAAAGAACACACAATTTTTTATTCCCAATCTACTTCAGTTTTTAGGTTGATGCAAACTGCCACACCAGGCCCCTTGACAGGCCAGGGGCCGGTTTCACAAAGCCTCCTTAAGACAAAGGTCACCTTAAATTCTAGGATTTCCTTGATTTTCTCCCTCCTTTAAAATTCTCAGTTTCACAAAGCCTCCTTCCTTAAAGGAGGTCTGGGGCCGGATTCATGAAAGGTCTCAAGTCTTAGCCAAATCTCAGCTGAGCTTTTGCTCAAATCTGAGATTTTTGTCTCAGCTGAGATTCTGCTTAAGTTGAGATTCACGAAAGGAATCTCAGCCAAGATTTAAATCTGGACCAATCAAAACTGATGTAACATTTTGTTGAGATTAGTGGAAAGTATACACATTTATATTTTACCACTCAACTACTCACATTCTGGAATATTTTCAATCAAGCAAAATGTTGTCTTTTTACTATAATTTGTACTAACATTCAAAAGAATTGATTATAACAGCAAAACAAGTAATTTTGGGGATATGACCTTATAGTAGTCATAACTCTCAGTTCTGTTACCAGACTACTGCAATGCATTGTGGATCGTCATGGTTAGTGGTTCCAACTATAAAAGTCAGCCTTTGTGTAATATTGGCGCCACACTCGTTTGAATTTCGAAGAGAATACATGTTTTGAACTGAGGTCTGTTTTTATATTTTAGTTTACACTTTTTATATTTGTATTTTACATTATTTTAATTGTTATTTGCTCAGTTCAACGCTTCAGCATGCCAAAGGTCTTCTACTGTTCAAAATGCACAGGGGAACACGCTCGACCAGTGGGCAAGAAATGTCAACGGGACATAGCAGGTGAGTCCTTTTCTAGTGCTGATGAAGTGGCTGTACCCCCTTCCCCATCAAGTAAAATTACGGTTTCTGACCAGATATTACGTCAATTACGGGTACTAGGTGATAAAATGGATTCAATGGACAAGCGGGTACAGCGCACCGAGGCGGCACTGGAACAGGGTAGCTCACAGGCAAGCTTGCATCACTCTAGTTCCCACAAAAGTTTCAATCATGCTACAGTATCACACGGCAGCGATACGGCAAGTAATTCGGCTGAAAGTGTGGTCCCCTCAATGGAATACTTGAGGAGTAACGAGTCACTGCAAAGTGAGGTTGAAAAACGTTTGGCAGATCTTAAGAACCTCAATGAGGCTGCAACCAGAGGTAGGGTTAAGTCCCAGAGGGGTGGCCCTGGGGAAATAACGGTTAAGAAATCAGTAGATTGGCCCCAAAATTTTATTTTAACGGGCACTCACAAAACCAGACCCACATATGATGATCTCTCCATTACCCAATGGGTTTCCGGTTTCGTCCGGTGTATTCAGGAGGAAAAATCTGAAAACAACAAAGCTTCCATGCTAGATTATTTGGGAAATATCATGGAAGATGCTTCGGATTTTTCGTGGGATTCCGCCAAGGCATGCCATGCCATACTTTTAACAAACATGGAAGCTGATAGAATTTCATGGAATGAAACTGAGAAAATCGATCGAATTCGTAGGGCACATGCCCAAAGACATGTCACTGCTACTGGAACCTCTGCCACTCGTTCATTCACCAAAAAATCTAAAAATATACAGTCAAAAAGTGTTTAAATTGCAAGTACTTTCAGGAAGGTACATGCAGATACCCCTCACATCACAGGACAGCGGGTCAATTTTACAGACACGTCTGTGAGACTTGTGATGGTTTGCATATGACAAAAAATTGTAGCCAAAAAAGTAATTCAAAAAACTAAGGGGCCACTGCAGGAATGCAGTGGCTGAGAGTCGTGGGTTCAAGCCTGTATATAGTAGTAGATATGTGTACAATTCAAATTATGTTGATGTACAGCTATTTGATGTTCAGCAAGTGGAAAAAATGCTTGCAATGTATAGATACACAAAACCTAACATTTTGTTTTCGGATGTAGTAAAAAAGAAACCTGTATTACATACTGTTACAAACTGTGTGAACACTGATTCTGTGAAGGCCAAAATTGGCCTTGGCAAAAATAACCAGCAATCTGGTAGTTACAATGTTGTCCGCACATGTGTCAGTAAATACAAAGACACAATGGTCAAGCGTCAAAAAGTGGGACACAGTAAAAATATTGAAAAATGTACTGATAGTATTGCAAACACATGTCATGTTAATCGTTTTGCAGTGCTACAAACTGTAAATGGTGATAGTATTGACAATAATGAAGTTATTAGTACTGTTGTAGAAGATGCTTGTAATACTGATTGTCAGTCGACTGGTACTGCCAAGACTGAAAGGTATAAGCAGGGCAAACAGGAAGGTAAGAAAATTCTTAATGTTAACACTGTCAACTGTCAACCACGTTCACCTGACGACCTTGTAAATGAGAAAAGTAACTGTCGCGTCCACCCACAGCCAGCAAACACAGCCCATAATCAAGCATTCACTGCAAAAATAAATACTGTTATGGGGGTTGGGGATACGGATGAGGGTGATAAGTACGCCTTGGAAATCAACACAGTACTTAAAGGTGAAAAAATGTGTGTGGCAAAGGAAAGTACTGCAAACAAAAAATTCCTGAATCAAAACCAACCTCTCTTTGGCTTTATTCCTATTTATGGGTTACAAAGCCGTATACATGATAGCAACAGTAATACTGTATGCAAGGACATATTGTCATTACATGAGAGGTTAAAGAAAACAGATACACCCAATTATAGGGGCCTGCAAGTCCCTGTTCACTCAAAATTAAATTACAAAAAATGGTCCCAGTACTTAACCGAATATTGGGACTGGGAATTACCATTGTTAATAAAATATGGGTTCCCTCTCGATTTTGATAGGAAAACTCACATTGTAAGTGATAAAATTAATCATAAGAGTGCCACACAGTATCCTAGTCATGTAGATTTTTATTTGGAGGAGGAAATTCGCCATGGAGCCATGTTGGGTCCATTTTCTGAACCTCCTATTCAGAATTTACATACCAGCCCCTTTATGACTCGGGACAAATCCAGTTCGGATAAAAGGAGAGTAATAATAGATCTCAGCTGGCCATTAGGTAACTCTGTAAATTCTGGTGTTACTCCTGATAAGTACTTAGATACAGACTTCGTTCTCACATATCCTTCCATAGATAATATTACTGATCAAGTACTTCACCTAGGTAGAGGTTGTAAAATTTTCAAAGTCGATATTAGTCGGGCTTTTCGCCATGTTCCAATAGATCCAAGGGATCTGGATCTCCTAGGCCTTCACTGGGGCAGCTACTTTCTCAATTTTTCGCTTCCCTTCGGATTTAAACATGGGTCTTCCATCTTCCAGAGAATTTCCGATAGTGTTAGGTTTATTATGAAAGAAGAAGGCCACCAAGTGTGGAATTATATTGATGATGTTTTGTGTATTTCCTTACCATCCAAAATCAATGAAACCTACGTCAGATTACAAGAACTATTAGCTGAACTAGGACTGACAGTCAGTAACAAAAAATTAGTTCCTCCCAGTACTCAAGTGGTTTGTCTGGGCATACTGGTAGACACAGTCCAATGTACCATATCTATTCCACCAGATAAACTCCAGTATATAAAGCAATTGTGTCACAGCTGGGCTGTTAAAAGTACTTGCACCAAAAAAGAACTACAATCCCTGCTGGGCTCATTGCTGTATGTGGTAAAATGCATCAAGTACGCTAGGGTTTTCTTAAATAGAATGTTGCAACTGTTAAGAACAAACTATAGTACTAAGAAAATTCAAATTGATGATGATTTCAGAAAAGATTTAAAATGGTTTAATACTTTTTTGCCCATATTCAATGGTGTAACCTTCTTTCACTATAACCCCAGTAAAACTGTGTACTTAGACGCCTGTCCCACTGGATTGGGGGCCATATATGACTCACAAGTATATGCCATGACCCTACCCTCCACCCGGAAAGATGACAATATTGCCCACCTTGAAATGATAAATATATTAGTAGCTCTCAAAGTTTGTGATCAAACTTTAGCCAGTGCCTTTAATGTTGACTTGAAAGTTGTACATGTGGCAGGGAAGATGAACCCTGTAGCTGATCTTTTGTCAAGGTGGAATATAACCCCCCATAATTTTCAGAAATTGCAGGACCTGGTTGGACCAGTAACATGGATTCCTGTTGATGACACTTTATTGTACACTGATGAGTCTATATAGAAAATTTTTGTTTTATGCTGTGTTGCTTGTTCAATATTTACAGAATGTCAACCACTTGAGCGACATTTGACTGTATTGGCAACATCCAGACTGGCACAGGCCTTTTCACAATCTACCAAGAAGGCTTATGGGACAATGTTCAAGACCTTCTTGGCCTTTGTGGCCTTCATGCACTGGGACTTATTCCAGGTGAATGTGTTCAGTCTGTTATGTTTCCTTGAATGCCTACAGTTCAATGGAGTTAAGCATACTCAAATGGCAAACTATTTGTCAGCTATAAGGTCAAAATTTTTGATTTTTGGTCTTGATGTAACTTGCTTTACTGATCCCAGATTAAAATTATATCAAAGAGCCATACAGTTGCATGCCCCCCTCACGGTAAAATTGCATAAAATAATTGACATACCACTGCTTGTAAAAATTTCTGAAGAATGTGATTACATGTATATGGGGCAGATTTATAAAGCCCTCTATTTGCTTAGTTTCTTTTCGTTTTTACGTATGTCAAATCTAGTGCCACATAGTGTTGCTACCTTCTCACCTTTGAAACAACTAGCAAGAGCTGATGTTATATTCAAACCAGGTAAAATGATAATAATTGTTAAATGGTCCAAAACTATGCAAAATAACAATCAAATTAAATTAATTACTGTACCCAGAATTCTCAATTCTCCTATTTGCCCAGTTCATGCTGTTTCCAACCTGCTGACTTTGACCCCCAGGGGTCCAAATGCACCTTTGTTTCAGGTTAAATACAATCAAGAATGGGTACCCCTCACTGATACTCGGGTGAGAAGACATTTCACTCAAATATTGTCCAGATTGAATCTTGCAGGTGCTGGTTACACCTTTCACACCTTCCGGTGTTCAGGTGCCACCTTTGCTTTCAACAACAATGTAGCTTTGCAAAACATCCAAAAACATGGCACCTGGACGTCGGACTGTGTCTGGAGGTACATTACTGATAGTGTGAATGCTGGTGAGCAGGTAGCCAATATGTTTAGGGATAAACTTTCCAATCCATAAACTACCTCTACTATTGGGGTTTGGCTGGTGTAATTTCTTTATTTCATTTGAAATCACCATGTCTTCAATTCAAATATTTACTTAAATTAGTCCTTTACTGGCATAGGGTCACTTACATTATGTACTATTATACATTTTCTTCAAATCTTTTAGGTTGTTTTAACCTCCTTTGGTTAAGGTCACCTCAAACTGTCATTAGTTTAAGGTGACCCTATGCCTGTATTGTATGGATGCAAGTTGTAATGAATTGTAATCATTGTAATGGATTGTACATATGCAGTAGAAACATATATATACATTATTAAAGAATAAAAATTTTATATCCGCAATGCTTGTTAACCTTTGACCTTTGGGCCATTAGTTGTCCAACTTAATATGGACCTTTGGGCCTCTTGTCCAACTTCTGGTAATCGAGGAACTGTGGGGATATGACCTTATAGTGGTCATAACTCTCAGTTCTGTTACCAGACTACTGCAATGCATTGTGGATCGTCATGGTTAGTGGTTCCAACTATAAAAGTCAGCCTTTGTGTAATATTGGCGCCACACTCGTTTGAATTTCGAAGAGAATACATGTTTTGAACCCTCCCTAGTGTCATAATACATTAACAGGCTGGTAACAGTAATTTAAAGTAGGTAAACTTTAAAAGTACCCTCCCTACATGTATTCTTATGTTGAGTACTCAGTAGTTGTTATGTGTTTCAGATGGAGATTGTTAACTGGATACTGAGACAATGTGGTGAGCAAGGCCACTCTACTGCTACCTTCAGCGTTGCTTGGTGGCTGGAGTGTGTTTACATCCTGCAAAGCTTGGATTTCCTTAAGGTTATCTGAATGATGAACAGTTTAAAGGCTTCTGGTGTACTTTGATTACTTAGTAATCTGCCCTCACGTTACTAGTCCGGGGTTTAAGGTTTGAGAGACAGTGGGGCTGTATTGCTCAGTTCCTTAGGGCAACCTCTGGGCTTTTGAAATAGGGCTGTGCACGTGCAGGTAGCAGCAGTGAACCAGGGCTTCATGCCTGGCTGACAGTTAAATTTGTATTTAAAAAGGGGTTTTTCATTGGTAAATTATCTTAATGTAAGTTTGATGTAACTTGGCTTGCTCAGTCACAATTTTCTCAGAATATTGAAGTAAAGGTATAATGTCATTCAAACGTGGCTCATGTAACATTTTAACATATAACTTAACAACTTGCATCTGTTAGTACTTGGACATGTAGTAATAATAACACACCTCGTATGTAAATATTTATTCTAAGATGAGGTTTAACCATAGCAATGTCAAGTACTTACCATGTAGTTACCCACGAATATCTTTAGAAGTACTAAATTTTAATAATTTTTTAGTAACATGAAGTACTTAACATGTAATTTTAATTTCCAACGAGGGAACATTCCTTAACTGTCATATGTAATTATCTATAACTGTAGGTTACTGGCAGTATGTCATTATAAATAAATCATAATTTCATCTGTGAATGTTTTAAGGATTGTTTGGCAATCCTTGTGGAAACAGTATATAGAATCTTTATAGTAATTACCTTTTTATTGTCATAGTTTTGTTTTAACAACTACAATGGCTGGAACTTTAAAAAGTAACTACATTCTTATTGTTATAGTAGTGTTTTGTAACTATTGTCTAGTCAAATATGTATTAGTATTGTTTTTAGTGGTCCAGGTGTACCTGGCTAGTATCAACGCATATCGGTGTCAATATCACACCCTTTTCTTTTAAAAAATTTTTTATAGCAGTGTGTGCATTGTATGCCATAGTGGCTGGTGTAATTTCTTTATTTCATTTGAAATCACCATGTCTTCAATTCAAATATTTACTTAAATTAGTCCTTTACTGGCCAAAGTTAAAGTTGGGGTTTTACGTCCCGTTCAACAGCCAGGGTCATATTGGGACAGGTCCTCAGAATTGCCACTTGTGGGACTCGAACCCACAGAGGTGACAGCCTATGATTAGATGCCAAACCTGCTAACCACTAGGCCACTGAGGACCTGTCCTTTACTGGCATAGGGTCACTTACATTATGTACTATTATACATTTTCTTCAAATCTTTTAGGTTGTTTTAACCTCCTTTGGTTAAGGTCACCTCAAACTGTCATTAGTTTAAGGTGACCCTATGCCTGTATTGTATGGATGCAAGTTGTAATGAATTGTAATCATTGTAATGGATTGTACATATGCAGTAGAAACATATATATACATTATTAAAGAATAAAAATTTTATATCTGCAATGCTTGTTAACCTTTGACCTTTGGGTCATTAGTTGTCCAACTTAATATGGACCTTTGGGCCTCTTGTCCAACTTCTGGTAATCGAGGAACTGGTAATGTAAATGTTTACTGTTGTTTTTGTACAAAAACTCAATATATATTCATATTTTGTGTTTCAAGTTAAACAATATGTCCTACTTCACTATTTTCATTTTGTTTTGTGACTTTTTATTACATATACTCCATTTTATGAAAACTTAAGTTACCCCCTAGGCAGTCTTAGATTTGAGACAAATCTGAGAAAAATCTCAGCGTGAGATCTTTTGTGAATCCCAGCTGAGCAAAAGGTCTCAAATCTGAGAAAAATCTTAGAAAAATCTAAGAAAAATCTTAGATTTGAGACCAAAATCTCAGATTTGAGACTTGAGACCTTTTGTGAATCCAGCCCCTAGAAAACTCCCTTGAATTTCAAGGAAGATAAGGACCTACCTTAGGTTTAAGGAAGTGTCCTTCAAGGAATGTTTATTAACTTAAATGAACATTTTAAGATGAATCCACCTAAATATATAGAACTTGAAACATTATTGTCAAACCTACATCCACAAACAATGTTTTGCTGTTTATTTCATACAATTAGGTTATTTATTTAGGTTCTTGAAAAATTGATGCTCAAACTTTTGAAGTGAGAAACATATTCATGGAGTTTCGTTGAACATATAGGGCCCCTCCCTTACTTTGGGTACAAAATTGTCATGTGACCTACTGTATTAATTTGCAAAATATAATCACAACCAATCTCCATTTTACAAAATTTATTAAAATATAGGAATATATAGATTTACTGACTTTACTGACCTTTAACAGTGTTACAATAAGGACATTGCCTCCATAAGGTAATTTAGGTACAAAATAAGTGCACAAGTACACATGTACTTACAGTGAAAGAAAAACATTGGTGTGGTTATAGATTTTGCAAACAACTCCCAAAAGAAATAAAAATGCAAATAATGTATCTGAAAATTAAAATGTACCTAATGTACCAAGTTTAAAATAGTTAAAATGCTAAAATGCAATTTACCCTCTTAAAATTTAAAATAAATTGTGTGAAGGTTATGTAAGTAATGGAGGGGAATTCCAAGCAGTGTGGTTATACATTGAATCCCCTTCCTTTATTTTAAGGAAAATCTTTGGTAAGGTGGAATAAAGGAGCCCTTGTGAAACAGGATTTAAGGGAAGCCTTGCCAAGGGTTAGAGATCCCCTTTCCTTTACTTTAAGGAAGGAAAAAACAAAGGAGGCTTTGTCAAACCAGTCCCTGGTCGTCAAATTCACCGAATTCACCAAAAACAAGTCATGTTAGCTTATCCCAACAAAATGCATCTCCTGTGCTGTCATTTGGGGGAATAACCACTGAGTGGACATTACCTTCAGTTCTGGGACCAGTCTAATTCTTTGTACTCATTTGAAATTTGAAGGATTCAGATGTGTATACGCTGATTTAATTATGCTAAAGTAATAGTAAATGGCATAACTAAAGTATAGTTCTGGTACCACACATTTTAGTTGCATTGCTTACGTTAATTTTTACAAATGATTTTAAACAAATTGTAAAAAGTAACTTTGTGTGGTACCTTTTCTCATCCAGTAGATGATAACCAAAAACTTTGCTTTAATTTACTGACAGAAGTTCCGCTACAATTACATTTAATGGGTACAACAGTAAGCAGGATTACTTGTACTATTTGTAAATTTGTAATGTAACATTATTTCTGAAACCTGATCCAATTTTAACAGGCTTCAGTAATTTTAGTCAAACTGTTGTTAGCTATTAACATTATGCTGTACTGTAATAAACTGTAGCCAACATAGTGAACTTTATTGACTGGACCATTTATCTGTGATAGTTGTTGTCGTTGGCTGACTTCTTTTTAAAATTTAAAAAAATTTAAAGTAATTTAACTTTATTCTACATCTCAGTATGTATTCATTTAACTTAACAAGCCACAAGATCACCTTACATTATGTATTCTTATAATTTATCTTCTAAACTCAAGCACTTTGCTTTTCTCATGTTAAGGTGATCATGTGAGTAGTGAGCGTCTGTGTGGCAGCATAACTATGAAACTCCAGCATAAAGCACTTTTTACACTCTTTCTATGAAAGGATATGTCACATATTTAGTATCAGGTTATAAGAAATGACATAGTAAAGAATCATACTGTAGTTTCTACAAACTTTTAAACAACCATCTGAGATAGCAAGTCTAAAATCTGAATAAGTGTGTATAAGTAGTGCATAAAAACAAAGGATTAAAAACAGACACATGGCCAGTCATCATTGCAACATAGTGCTTCTTAATAACTGCACACAGACCTGAACCACACAGAGGTTGTGTAAACAGACTCAAGGAAGCCGAAATGAGGTCTCCTGTGGTGTGTGATAAAATATTACTTCCCTGCCAGACACACTGCATTGATGTGCACATCCAGCATAGCCTTGCACAAGGCTCTGATCTCCTCCTTATTGGGATAAGTCACAAATGATTCAATATACAAGAAATGACCTCTTAGCAAATAGAGGTATAAGTTCTGCCATTAGGATACATCAGGATGTAATTAGAACCATCAAAAGCCTAGGCTCAAATGCTAAACAAACAAGACGTGGAAAAGGGGAGGTGTAAAGTTGAAACATCAACTGAAAAAAGGAAAATTGAATACTACCATTTCCCACAATATTGGAAATAACACCTCTAGGTTCAAATATGGATTGTTAAACAAAAGATCAATTAGGAATAAAGTTATTCATGAATTGGTAATTGACAAAGACTTTGATTGCTTGGCTATCACAAAAACATAGCTTTCATTAAGTGATATTGAGTCAGATATTGTGAAACGTTTTACATCTGAAGGATATTCTTTCCTTCATTGTGCTCGGTCACAATGCAAAGCAGGAGGGGTATTGGATTGTTGTACAAAAGCTCAATGAGTGTCAAAGAAATTTCCAGTAAGAATAATTATAAAACTTTTGAGCATCAGGAGTTCCAACTAAATTTAAGGTCTTCCACAGTGTGTGTCACAGTGCTCTATCGACCTCCACCAAGTGCTGCAAATGGATTTACTTTTAACTTATTTATGGATGAATTCAGTGACTATCTGGCTTCTTTTTCTAGCTCTCCTAAATCTGTCCTTATCATGGGGGATTTCAATATACATTATGACAGCAATAATCTTCAAACACAGGCTTTCGCAGCCCTCTTATCCAGTGTAAATTTGCAACAACTGGTAAAAACTTCAACACATATTAAATATTACTGTTAAGACTTAATCATTGCTTGAGAAGATGACCAACTGCTTGGGCCAATATCTGTCAGCAATCCATGTATTTCAGATCACCTATTACTTTCTGGGTTCTTACTGGACAAAAAACCTGATCCGGTCAAGAAGTATCTTATATACCGTAAACTTAAAGACATAGATATTGATTATTTGAATAGCGATTTACAGAAATTAAGCTTTCCTACAGAATCACTTGATTCTATGGTACAAAGATATAATGTCAGTTTATCTGAAACTCTTGCAACATAATGCTCCACCAATAAATATGAAATATGTTAGAATCAGACCTGACACAGCTTGGTTTAATAGTCATATCCAACATGCAAAAGTCATAAAGAGGAAGTTGGAAAGAAAATACAGAAAATCAGGACTAGAAGCTGACTTGGAGAAATATAAAGAACAATGTAAAACAGTTAAGCTTCTCTTGACAAAATACAAAACAGAATTTTATTCATGCAAAATTAATCAAAGTAGGAATGACATAAAAAAGCTGTATGATTTGTCTAAAACATTACTAGGTGAAGTTAAGCAACCCAAACTTCCCGAAAGTGACTAGGATCAACTACTTGCAGAGACATTTAATAAATTTTTCATTGACAAAATTCTTAAAATTAGATCAACCATCAATAACTCTTTACCTCAGAAAGATGTTGACATCAAATAGTACATTCACCCAAACTTAGAAGCTACTCTAAAGTCTTTCAAACCTGTGGATGAAAATGAAGTCAGAAAGATAATAAGTGCTAGTTCTAATGCTTCTGCAATCCATGACCCTTTCCCCATCAGACTGTTCAAGGATAACTTAGATACCCTGGCTCCAGTCATTACCCGTATTGTCAACAAATCCTTAGAAGAGGGAGTATTTCCATCCAACTTAAAGCATGCCAATATAACACCTCTGCTAAAAAAGAAAACTTGGATAAAGAAATTTTGAAAAACTATAGACCTGAATCAATTTTGCTTTTCCTATCAAAGCTCATTGAACTAATTGTTGCAGCTCATCTCAGAACACATTTAGAGGTGAATAAATTATGGTCCAAATTGCAGTCTGCCCATAGACTTTTCCATTCCACAAAGTCTGCACTGCTTTGTGTCCAAAATGACATCTTGTCTTCCTTGAACAATAAAAAATGGTCATCTTAGTCCTTCTTGACTTAAGTGCTGCCTTTGATACTATTGAACATGAAAAACTTCTTCATCATCTAGAAACTAGATTTGGCATTAATGGAACAGCACTAGACTTGTTTAGATCCTACCTCTCCAACAGAAGTCAGACAGTGAGAATAAATAACAGCTCATCTGAAAAGATGTATCTTAATTTTGGAGTTCCTCAGGGTTCTGTCCTTGGACCAATTCACTTTATATGTTGCTGCTGTGGCAGACATTGCAAATAAACATGGAGTGAATCACATGCTATATGCAGATGATACTCAGCTATATGTTGAATTCAACAAAAGCTCAATGGCTGCATCGTTACAACATCTGGAACTTTGCATTGATGGTATAAAATCTTGGATGTCACAAAACATCTTAAAATTGAGTGAAGACAAAACTGAAGTTGTTGTTTTTGGATCTAGAAAATATTTGGAAGGAATGCCTTCTATTTCTATCAGGGTGGGAGACTGTACAATCACCCCAACATGGTCTGTTCGCAACCTAGGTGCCTATTTTGATTCACGGATGAACATGGAAGAGTTTGTCATCAAAAAGTGTAGAGCCTGTCAATTACAACTTCATAAAATTGCTAGACTTCGTAAATATTTGTCAAACGATACATGTTCCTGCATAATTCAATGCCTTGTAACATCAAAACTAGACTATGCCAACTGCCTGCTTTATGGAGTAAATAAAGTCTTTTTGCACAGACTATAAATTGTACAAAATTCAGCAGCCTGTGTCATTCTCAAAATGAGAAAGTATGACCACATTAGTAGAGCAAGACAAGAACTTCACTGGCTTCCAATACAACAGCGGATTGCTTTCACTAAGGTAAGCTGGTTGGCAGTGTTTAAGAATTTTGAATTTGATAAGGCATTTTTATTTGTACCCTTTATTTAACTGGAAGACAATGTAGCATTTAAATGGAAAGGGGTGGTATGGGAAACCTGGAATCGTACCTGGAAGAACGAGCAATAACCCTGCACACTGTTTTGGATGCACTGCAATCTTCTGAACTCCAATCTACTGCTCACTAATGAATTTACCATTAGGACTGAAGTTTTGAGGTCCAATAGGTGATGGATTCTGTGAAGATTTCTTATATGAACCCTGGCATATCTTTTTGGAGAGACATGGTTCAAGAAAGACAAATTTGAGTCGAATCACCAAGATTCCTGATCTGTGAGGCCTGTCAGACCTGATTACCAAGAATATTAACTGTAAAATGAGAAGGGATTTGTTTACAGTTAGTTTCTAAGCCAATCAAATAAATTCAGTTTTATCAGGAATTAATTTAAAGTTATTTATCAACATGAAATTTTGAATATTGTTAAGGTATCATGGAGTGTTTGCATGGACTGAGAGACACTTGTTGGTGATACTGTAATGTAGACTAAAAAGAAAAATAATATTTGGATAATGCTTCATCCTTTAGACCTGGACTTCATTACACGATAGCGCATTAATAAAACAGCATAACAGAGCTACATGTAATGACCTGTTCACACAGTTCTGCTCTCTTATAGCAAATCGAATTATAACATTGCATCACAACGTTTTCAATCAATAAACCTAGTTTACTGGTAGGAACATTCAAAAATGAGTGGCCCCTACATAGCTATTCTACAACTTCCCGCTTCACTCCTATCTGTATATTGAGTTGAATACAGGTCATGAGAGGACATGGCAGGTTTTTCAAAATTTGATAAAAATCTTTACTTGTAGAAAAAAGTTCCTATTCTCTGCCGTTTGTATCCTACCTGACTGTGGATCCCAACTTCACAGAAACTCCAAAATATGAAACATGTTGAGTAAAACACAAACCCCAATGTGTTAACTATGTTTGGCTCATATGTATCTTGTAAGGTCAACACAGGACTATGGCAACAAGGTGTAAGAAATTAAGCCAGTCACTTGTTGCTGCCTAGTCTCCTGCAACTATATCATTTACGTTTACTGCTTTTTACAATCAAAAATTATTATTAAACTAAAAAATCTGCTTCCTACTAATAGGCAGACTAGGCTAGCCTAGTCTGCCTATTAGTAGGAAGCAGATTTTTTAGTTTCTTCACTATGAGTGCTCCTTCCAAAACTGCTAGTCAGACTGATTTCTGTAATGCCATGTACAGAGTCAACGCCATCCCAGAACCCCAAGTGGTTGTGGCATACCCACCCCTATCACTAGGATATCAGATAGGACATTTGCTCCCTCAATACAGTGAAACTGAATATTGAGGATTAACATTCCATGGGCACCCCCAAAACAAGGTCTTATATCACAACCTGGTACTGCAATGGGCATATCACTACCAACAAATTATGCTAATTTATCTATGGAAATGTTTGAAGCCAAAGTGCATCACATGTGCATTCTTAAATCACATCTACATGATTAAGCACCACATGTAGATTCTTAAATGTCATCTCCCTGATTACCCACTCTAAATGCACAAGAATGATAAAATAATAATATCTAGGGGCATTTAGAAAATAATAAATGAACATAAATTTTCATTTTAAAAGGATGGACAACCAACATCAAATTCAGGTCATTCCAAGAATGATGGACACAATCACAGATTTATTTTGTTCACCTTGCTAGAGTGATGTACACAAAAATTTGGGGTAACCAACATAGCCATACGGAACCGAAATGAGTTATGTTGGATACCCAAATTACACACCCTGGCCCCAATTGGCATCAACCAACTTGTGTGATTCTTTATGAATATTATACGGACTATTAAGCACTCAATAGTCCACCCTTCTTCTTTTTCAAAATTATTATTACTATAACATCTGTTTTTAGTATTATCATGTTGAGATGAACAGATCTTCAATACCTGTTTATAATGCAGGGGTGCATGGGAAAAAGAATGCATTTATTTCATGATTGAATATTTGACAGCTTTATTTTATATTGTGTAATTAATTATATTCAGAGCACATGTAAGGTTATTTTTACTCAAATCAGGTATCTCAAGCAACTCAGACGGTATCTCACATGACATGTTGCTCTTACGATTGCCAATACTTTATTTGGTTGCTGACTTGACTACTGCAATTCTTCATGTGGGAGTCTCTCTGCTGTAGATCTTTACAAGTTGCAAGTTTGTCTAGAAACGTCTTGCTAGAATTGTTATCAACATCACCAAGTTCTCACACATCACTCCTGAAAGAAAGACTCTCTATTAGCCTCCTATCAAACATCAGCCTGTATTTAATGGGGGTGTTCCACTGGGGCCTACCCTACAACCAATTCTCCAACTCTGGGGTCGGTTGCAAAAATCGGGGACTAAAGCAACAAAAAACGAGGAAAACTGCTGGGTTGTTCACATCTCCCCTGGTCCTCACCAATGCAGAATTCAGATTCATGTGGACTGACCATCGGTCAAGTGGTTCTTGCTCAGATGCACAGATTTTCAACAGAAGCGATTTAAGGGCGGTGATCGAGGATGGCAGCCTGGGGCTTTCAGCATCCGAACCACTGGGGGCGGGAATGTCAGATTTGCACTATTTCCTATTGAGTGAGGAAGCCTTTGCCTTGATGCCATGGATGGTGAAATTCTACAGCCAAAGACAACTTACAAGCGAAGAAAGAATAGCCAACAACAGGATCTACAGAGGCATAATGGTGGTTGAAAATACCTTGGAATCTTCTTAATTCAGGATACTACTTGGCACCATGAAGCAAAGGCTAAGGTTTGACATTGTGTGTACATGTGTGGTATTGCACAACATGCTGAGGACACACCAGGTAAAGGGAAGATAGGGCACCTACCCCAGCAAATGATGGAGTGGCCCTACAAAATCAACAGGTGGTGTATGTGCTTAATGGCAACTACTGGAATACTGCAAGGGAGGGCAAAACATCAATGAAAACTACTGAAAGACTACTTAAATCATGTGGGGGCATATGCTTGGAAAGGGGGACTGGATCAGAGATGTGTCAACCAACAACACAAGGGGCAGAAGCTGGTATCTATCAGTCCTTATCACGTCAGTCCTTTTCAGGACTGCCATCAGTTTTTTTTAGGACTAGCCAATTATTTTCCAAAACTTTTATTAAGCTGGTATTGCTCAAATGTCCAACAAATTTCAAAAACAAAACCAAATCCATTTCCAACAAATTTCAAAACTTTTTCAAACCAAATCACAAGTACCCTTTTCAAAACGTTGAACCCAAGTTAGGTACATTTGTAAACCTTTATTTTTTTAATTATTTTTGTGCAAATTTGCAAGATATAAAGTTCCAAGTTTGCAAAATATTTGCAAAACATTATAAAGTTCAAAATCAGCCAATGCTAAGGGGAAACTAAAAAGATTTTCCAAGGGTCAAAGGTCACAATGTTTAAGTCAAACGTCAAAATGCTTCACCAGTGTCAGACCATCTTTAAAGTTTAAGAATTTTTCGTTTTTTTTTTATTTTTGGGCGGCCACAAATCGCATTCCCATTACCCCATTTTTTTGCCAAAATTTCTTTAGGTTTTTGTATTAAAGTTTTAAAATTTTTTTCTCATAAAAATCATAAAATAAGTTTTAAAAAAAAATTAAAGTGTTTTTTTAAACAAACATTTTTTTTAAATCACACACTTATTCATACATTCTATTTGTATTTGTGTTTGAGGCCAAATTGTTTTGTGTGGGGCGGTGTAATACTTCTTGTTTTGGGATATTTAAGAACATAATCAATAATGGTCAATAATTGTGCTGGAAGATTTGGGTGGTCCTGAAAAGGACCTTTAAACTGTTGCCTTGAAAAGGACCGATTGGAAGCAATGTCAGAGGATCTATTGCCGCTGTTTGGATCTGAGTTGGCTGACTGCAGGGGAGGCAGAGGCTGGGCAGGTGGCTGCTGATGTTCTTGTTATGCGGTGGTGGTGGTGCAGGTTTGTTGGGTGGTAAAAATGTCAATCTGCCAGTAGCTCATCCCATATTGAATATTTCTGAAGAAGCTCGAGAGTCTTAATATGTTGTGCTGACTTCCTTCGCCTGTAGCTGAGGCAACTGATGGAGGGTTGAAGTGCTTTGTTTGCATCAATTTAAAAGTGAGTGGTCTTGAAGGTCCAGCCTGTTGGTAGTCAGTAACTAGGAAGGAAGTTGGCGGCCCTCTGGTTTGCTGCTGCTGTACTTTGTTGGCTACTTGGCTCTGCTGAGCGGGTTGGATGACCTTGCTTTTGGGCATCTGAGTCTCTGGGATGGTTAAGATTTATTCCCTTGCAGCTGGTGCTGGCAGCTGTGTCTGTTGAAATGTCTGAGGCACAAATTTTAAAGTTGCACTTGATCTGCATGAAAGTGTCTGTGGTTGTTGGAGTTGATACCTGTGTTCTTCTGCCTTGCTTTGAATGTTGCTAAGAAGCTTTACAGCCTTGTTTCTAGATGTCTAAAAGTCTTTCTCTTCTAATCTCTCCACCTCTGACCAGAGATAGTTGCAGAAGACTGTATGTGTTGTTCCCTGCTTTTGCCTGAGTAATGATGTGAACATGGTTCTCATTTGTGTGAACTGGTCCATGACCTGGTGGTTGACCAAAGAACGCGCTGAAGCTATGGTGGGGCTGGTGACTTGTTGAGGCTGTAATATGGTGTCTGTTGACCGAATGCTGATCTCCATACTCTCTGTGTCAGTTCTAGAGATGTCGAGTGTTGTAGCAGCTGAAGTACTGGCTCCTAGGCCTTGGACTTGAAACCTGATGACTTGCTGAGTCCATGGCGTCTAATGTGCGACCTCAGAAATGCAACTTTATCCTGTATCCAGTTCTGATACTTCATCATCTCTTTTGGGGCTTGTCCAGACTTTGATTATGCAAGCTTGCCATAATGTGTCCTTTGCGACTCAAACCAGGTTTGCACACCTTGACAGACAGCTTTCAACTGTTGGCGAACTCGCAGAGACTCTGCTTCCTCACCTTTTCTTTGAAATGTTCATTAGTTTTGTCATATAACTCCTTGAGGTTTTTCACAAAATCAGCTATAGCCTCCAAAATCAACTATAGTCCGTAAGATATATGTTGGTCATGTAGCCCTTCTTGTATCATGACTGTGATGTTCCCGTGTCTCCTCCAGCCTCTGTGTCTGTGTCACTTTTGTCAGTCCTGGGCCATTTTTCTGCAACTCCCACCTGTTGTAAGTGTGTTTCTTCTATTCTTACCTCCTCCTCCCTGGCCTCTTCCCGCGTTTCTCCTGACTTTTTTCAGGTGTAAACTTTTATGTTCCATTCAGGTGACTTTCTAATTTACTAAATACCCAGGAAGCTACCAAGGGTACACATGGTTCCACCATTTCTTCTTTTGGTTAGGCCCACATAAAAACCAACATAAAAATTTTCAGAAAGATCTATTCATTAATTTGGGTTTATTATAAAACAGACAAAAATCAGACAGACAGGTGGACAGTAAGACAGATGGACAAATCAATGCAATCAAAAGCATTGTCTTCTGGTGGAAGTTATATCAAGAATATATATATATCTGACGGAATTTGAATTTCTATGAACAGAACTTTCAACTCTTATATTTCTTTGATTCAGGGGAATTAATAGCTTCTTTAACTGAATTTGAAATTATTTGATTATACATTATATTTGTAAGTTACATTATTATAATATTGTGAGAAATCACAGAACAGATTTATAGCGATTTATAACTGATGGGCAAGTTCACTAATCTAGTCAGGATTTTTTTGTATCCAGTATATGGTCTGGATCTTTCTCAAAATGTTATCAAATCTTAATAAAATCATTAAGATCACCATTCTCAAAGACTTTTTTCCAAGACTGTAAATCAAGTGTGTGCAGTGGGGTAAAGGGGTCATTATAATGTCAAAGATACATGCTGGACTGATAAACCCCACTGGTATGTTGTACATACCTACAAGAGAGAGCCTAGATAAATTAGGGGACACACACGCAAATTACACAAGCAACATATATTTATTTTTCTCAAGTGGTCAGTCTCTTCCCCCCACTGTGACCTCAATTAAGATAAGACTGAAAGTCAGATAATGGATTTACATTATACAAGAAGAAGTAGTGAATTGTGGTGGATAATATAAGTCATATGTTTTGGGACAGTTGAGTGTTCAAGGTGTTTTGTGTGTTTCCCTCACATTTTTTTAAAATTAATTTAAATACATTTGTATCATAGAAGCATTGTGAAAAATTAGACTACTATAATGGATTGGTGCTTAAAAGTCAGTGGCCATCAGGTAATTCTGACTTGAAATGAAACATCAGATCAAGTTGAGGACGTAAAGCCTTCAAACAATAAACCAAGATTTATGAAACTAAGATTTATTTATGATTTCTTGCGATTAGTTACAGGGTCTTATATAATCATTTATAGTAAATATTAAGAACAAATTTGGTGTATTTTATGAAGTAAAACACTAACATGTCCAGCTAGGTTTGGTTATTAAATCTTGCAGATAAAACGCATCAAAATATAAAATAAATAAAAGCATTTTAGCTTTAATTAAGAAAATACTGATTTTCTTTAAAAATATGCATATTTGCTAATCAATTCGGCAAATGGACCCCTTTATTCAAAATCTTAGTAAATATGCAAATTTACTGGTTTCACCTAGTTACTGCAACATATATGTATTGCTGTTGAGATCAATTTCCAATATTAAGATGTTAAACATTTAATTTTTTGGAACAAACTAAACATATAAAAGTGCCTGGCTGAGATTGTACAAAGTGTTATATGTGTATCTACACTAATTACATACAAGAAAAGATACAGTATAAGCCAGAGGACAGCTGAGTTTTGATATACAATATCCTTTATTTTATTTTTCCATGAGCCTTTATTTTGATCAACATGTATATTTTTCCTTGTTGAGTGAGTTTATCAAAAAGTTAACTTTCCTGCATATTCTTAATATTTATGGCTAAGAATTTATTTTTAAAGCTTGTATTGTAATGCTGAATGTAATTCTCAAAAGCCTTTTCTTTGTAAATAAAAAAATAGCAACAGAGATGCCCGTACCCCATAGGCTGGGGAAATAGTTTTCAACACCACAATATACACAGGAGTAAGAAAACAGTAAAAAAGATTTGGATACTTTCAGAGCAGTGTCAGTCACGTTAGCCTCCAAATAATGTTTAGGTAGAGAAAATACCATATTAGAGAAAGAAAATGTATGTAAAGATAAAGTATTAAAATAAGACAATTTCACAGCAAAATGACAGCATTAATCAGTAAATTAAGAATTATAAAGCTGTAAAATTTCAGTCCCCAAAGTCCCCCCAACAACAGTAAAGAACCCATGAGGGTTACAGCTTTATTACTTTATTAAAACCATTCATTCCCCTGAGTTCCCCACCTTTGAAAATCACACTGTCTGTCTCACTCTTGATGGGCGTCGCTTGTTTCTTGGGGTCATTTATCGGCCCCCTGCCTCATCTGTAGTAAAATTTTTTGAAGATTTTCTGTCATATGTGGGTTTTTTGTCTTCCTTATCCCCCTCCTTTGTCATTTGTGGTGATTTTAATCTTCATGTCGACATTATGTCTCCAACAGTCTCTGAATTTAAATCAGTCATGGATTCTTGCTGTCTGTCCCAATACATTGATTTTCCAACTCACCTTCATGGTCATACCTTAGATTTGTTGATGGCTCCATCTGAGTTCTCTGCAATTTCTGATGTGAAAGGTTCAGGCTTCATTAGTGATCACAAAATTATCTCTTGTGTGGTTGACTTTCCATTTTTGGATACACCAATTCAGAAAGTTGTTACCTTACGTCAGTACCATAAATTGAATATTGATAAATTCAGAAGTGACCTCTTGACTATTCCGTTTGTTAGCTCACTATCTGATGACATCGATTTATTGCATGAACAGTACATGTCTGGTTTGTCTGGCCTTCTAGATATTCATGCACCAGTGAAGACTAAACAGCTCATCAAACCAGCCCCAAGCTGGATAACTGATGAGTATAGAACTGCCAAGTGCATGAGAAGGCAGTTTGAGCGTGCCTGGAGAAGAGACAAATCCCCTGAAAATCGTTCCCGTCTTCGACGGCAGATAAACAGATGTAACCACATCCTAAATAGAAACAAGGGGTGTTTCTATCGTGATCTAGTCAGTGAAAATTGCGGCGATAGCAAGAGGTTATGGCTTGCACTAAACAGAACATTGAGTCGGTCAAATTCTACTGTCCTCCCATCCTTTGATGATGAAAAATCTTTAGCAAACAGATTTGGTTCGTTTTTCATTGATAAAATTAAAAAGATTCGAGACACCTTTAAATACACCCGATCTCAGGTTCTTCATCCAGACAAGGAGCCGCCGACTTTCTGTTCCTTTCAAGCTGTCACTGAGACTGAAGTCCTTAAATTTATCAAGGAATCCCCTTCTAAAACTTGCTCCCTTGATCCATGCCCCACTCACATTGTGAAACAATGTATTGACATTCTTCTCCCTTCATTGACTAAACTAGTTAACTTGTCCCTCAAAAACGGCATTTTCCCTAATCCTTTCAAACAGGCTATTGTCACTCCCCTCCTCAAAAAGTCCACCCTTTCAAAAGAGGATTTGAAGAGCTACCGACCAGTGTCCGGTCTTAGCTTCTTGTCAAAATTGGTCGAGCGAATTGTGGCTGCCCAAATTAGATCTCATATGGATTCTCATGATCTTGGTAATACTTTCCAGTCAGCCTTACAAGGTGGGGCACTCGACAGAAACTGCCTTGTTGTGCATCAAAAATGAGATTCACTTATCTCTGTCCAAGGGCATGCCTACAGCACTAGTGCTACTCGACCTGTCTGCGGCATTTGATACTATCGATCATGACACACTCCTATCCTGTTTGTCGTCTAGATTTGGTTTTGCTGGATCGGCATTAAAATGGTTTAGATCCTATCTCCAGGATCGTTTTCAGTCAGTCAAGATTGGTTCTAGTCTTTCGAATTTGTTCAAATTGAAGTTTGGAGTCCCCCAAGGTTCTATCTTAGGTCCCCTTCTGTTTTCCCTCTACACAACACCTCTTGGTCAAGTCATTAGAAAATATACCGGAGTCCGTTACCACTTCTATGCAGACGACACTCAGTTGTTCATTCACTTATCCCCTGATGATAGTCTCAAGTCTTTTGACCGTCTTAAATCATGTTTGAATGATATTCAGGTCTGGATGTCTGAAAACAAACTCAAGCTAAATCCTGATAAAACAGAATTCATAGTCTTCGGTGCCAAAGACAGACACAAATGGCTCAGTGACTCACTACCTGTCAATATCCTGGGTAACTGCCTCTCTCCCGCAGATGTTGTACGCAATCTGGGTGTTCTGTTTGATGCAAAGTTTTGTTTCACCAATCACGTAAATTCTGTTATCAAATCCTGCTTTATCAGCCTCAGGGACCTTCATCGTATCAGGAGGTTTCTTTCTGTGGATACATCAGTGGTGATTGCAAATGCTCTGGTCAGTAGTCGTTTGGATTATTGCAACTCTCTTTTTCGCAGTTTGTCATCCCGAAATGCTACAAGGCTCCAATATGTTCAAAATGCGCTTGCACGGTTTGTCACTGGTGCTTCAAAGTACACTCACATTACATCCACCCTCAGGACACTCCATTGGCTACCCGTTAGACAACGTATTATCTTCAAAACCCTAGTTTTGGTCTATAAGTACCTCACCACTGGCCAGTCTAAGTATTTTGCACCATATCTCCCCTTGTACAAATCTGCCGTGAATACAAGACGTTCCAATCACAAAAATTTGTTCCTTCTGGTTCCCTCTTACTGTCCTTCCATCCATAAATCAAAGGTCCATTTTAACAATAGTTTCTCATATGATGCCCCTAAGTTATGGAATGATCTTCCATATGATATACGCAGTGCTCCAGATCTCTCCAGTTTCAAAAGTCGACTCAAAACCTACCTATTTCAGAAATCATTCCCACCATAGCTTCTTACTGCCAAACACCGGACCGCCTCCCTGGCAACGACTCGGAACATGTCTAATGTCTCATGATTTATGCCTTACGGATTGGATGGTGTGCCTTAGAATCCGTTGATATGGAGATTAAGCACCTGGACAACTGATTGATTGATTGATTGATATTACATATACAAAACATTAGTATGTAAAAAGATAATAAAATACAATACTAACTAATAGTTATTTACATCTCTTTAGGATTTACACAATGATTTAAATTAATACATGCACGCTGTCAGATGTTAAGATACTCATACTAAAGGTTAACATTAAAATACTTGTTAAATTCATGTGTGATAATACCATATGTGTGTTAAGTGTTAACCTTGACCATTAATTTTCTGATTTTACCATATTCCATCAATCTTACAGTTATCAACATAACACAAAAACACGTAAAAGTTACCATAAAATACTGTATGTAAAAGTCAAGTGTTAACCTGTCCATTATTTATATAATTATCATTATTATATAACTTATTATATTATTATTGTAACTTATTATTTACCATTAACTTAATATCACAGCTATACACATAACACAAAATACAGATAAAAGTTACCATAAAATTAACCATAATGTAAACATACAAGTTACCATAAAAACCATATTAAACAGAGAAGACACCTCAAGCCCAACCTGTAGGAAAACATCTGGGCCTGTGAATTGAAAATTTCCTGGCTCCTGGAACAGGAAGCCCATGGTCTTATTGGGTATAGAATGATCATGACTAGGGGAAGTCCCCGTGTGGTCATCTAAGGCTAGGGCAAAGTTACCTTGTATTTTCAATGGCAAGCAATTAGCCCCACCCATGTCGACTGTGTTAAGTCGGTGTTCAAAGTTGGTATTAACAGCCTGAAATGTCTCTGGGTCAGCACTTTCAATACTAATCTCAGCACAGTCCGATTGGCTGATAATTTTGTCAATTATTGATACTATATACTGTTCATATGTAACACCATCAATGTCAAAATAATGACAATCTTGTTTAAAATTCTGATATACCATATTCGGATCAGTGTGACAACCTGCATAAGGGGGGTCATTACTGTGACAAGCAACGTACATAAACCTCGAGTCAATGATCTTAATGGGACCCATAGGAATGTCTCTGCATGTGTATATTTTGAAATTTTGTGTGTCGTTTGCTTGCTCCAGGAAAGCCCAGTCGTGATAGCCATGTTCTTGGCCAGATATGAAAACAAGATATAAAATGTTTCCCTCAGAATAAAACTGGTGTTGTGTGAAATCTACTCTACAGAGAGAAGTACCCACCCCATCCCTGTTGAAGTCGATGTGGTGTGAGACAGTATTGACCCAATTAGTGTTAACCCCAGGTCGCACTGATCCGAAGAAACGACCGTCATGCTCCATTTGTGACATTTCTTTGTTAGTATGAGTGTTAGTATCTTTTAACCCACCACCATGGTTAGTGGACATCCGGTGGGCCTGTGGTGATGTGCCCTTCAGCCAATCCCTCCATTCTGGGCAAGGGACAGCTTGCTACAACATAACAGAGTCAGCATTTGAATCTAGGTACACAGCAAAATCAAAATTATCATACAGTAAAGCATCAATATACGCATTAAAGTTACACACAGTATTACTTTTGTGAGGTATGCTACATATATTTGCATTAACTTCACTCTTAAACTCACAAGAGATGACACTGTTATTACTCTGGTTATTCAACATATCTGAACCTGACACAGAGTTAAATTTATTGTCAACCGACTTAAAGTTTGTGTGATCAAGTTCATGATCTAAGATAGTTCTAGAGTAAGACACACTGTTCAGATCATACAACCCCCCCCCCCCCCCATGGAATTACAATGTTTCTTGGAATGACTTAGTTCTGGTTCAGGTGGAGGACCTGACCCCTATTTGTTACTATTCTTATCTTGCCCTTTCTGTTTGAACAGACACTTAGTTTCTGGATGAGTATTATTTCGTCCCTGTTTTGCACAAAAAGCACAGTTATGCCTAAACTGGCCGTGATTTCCTTCATGAGAACAGTTGCCTTCGTTATAATAACAACAAACCTTCTTCTGACCTTGGTATTGACCTTTGACTTGTGACTTGACTATTTGCCATTGCGATTTGCGATGCGCTGAGCCTGTTAATGGCCCATTGGGTGCTATCAGCCCATGTGAGACGGCCCTCTTCTATGTGATGCATTGAATGACTCCATGCGTCACGGACTGCCTGCCAGGGTAGGGAGGTCGCATCCCTCAGGGCCAGAATGACCTGAAGTAAAGCTTGCCTAAGTAGGGTTGGGCCCTGAATCTGGTGGATATTGGTCAACTGTCCTACTGCCCACTGAGGTAGTGAAAGGTCGTCATATATGACACGTTTCTTTCCCTTAGACCCATGGTAGCCCTCGTTGGGCCAGCGATACTCGGGCAAAGCAGTGGTTGTATCAATAGTGTTGTAACGCCCTGAACGCTTCGATGCCTGCTTACCTTGCAGTACTTGGTTCTGAATCTGCGTGTCGTAGGAGGCAAGCACGTTGGATACCGCCTGGGATACCGTAGGATTCCGTCTAAGAATGTCGATCCCAGGTAAGATAGAGTCCCTGTCTGGTTCTCTCGATGACAGGGGAGCACCTGCAGCCCCCTGTAAGGTTAAGGGGTTAGATGTGGTATCTTGCACGTGGAACTGATGGTTTGTGTCCGGGAGATGTATCACTTCAGGAGCAGGGTCCCTGAATCTGAGGGAATGACGGTTCTGACACCCTGTTGACGCTGCTGGCAGCGCGAATGTGTTTGGTGGGTCACCATCGTGGGAGTGCAACCGTTGCCTAACAGGTGTGACATCAAGTGATTGATTTCTTTCTATAGCTTGTACCCGTTCACCCAATGCTTTGGTTGAATCATCAATCCGTTTCAGGTATGCTAGTATGGCGTCATTGGATGTTTGTGAGGCAGGGCCAGAATCAGGGCCAGTGGATGGCAATGAAGGAACAGTACTTGTATATATGAGCCATTGCTGTCCAAAACCTTCTTAGTCCGCCCTGTGTTGATTCTGGCTCTGGCTGACGCCGTCACTTTTTTCCTAGCATTGGCTGCTGGTACTTTCTTTGTACTAGGCATATCCACCGTTGTATATGAATAAAAACAACTAAAAGCTACTAAAATCAACTAAAATATAAGTATCAAAACGAAAATATTTCATGTTGCTACTCTGAATACTGAATTCAAAATAGCCCTTCCCTCTTTCTATGAAGTCAGTGAGGTGTCAATTGTATCTGATTGGCCCAGAATCAATCAACAGGAAAATTTTCCTGGCAACGAGGAACAGTGTGCCTAGAAATTTAAGGTAGGTGCCCCTAAAGTGGCCGTGCCAAAAAAGAGCCAAAGTTAAAGGTCACATCATGATGCACACCTACGCCCTCTAACCTATGTCCCTACACAGTGTCAACCTTCTACACCTTATGAAATCCAAGAAATAACCCAGATTTTAAAACTCATGGTCACTATAACAAGGTCAAAGGTCAACTCAAGGTCACACCATGACCTTACATACCTACCACCCCAACCAATGTCCCTACCAAGTATCAATTTCCACTGTCCGAGATATATCCTAGACAAGATTTTGGAGGTCAAGGTCACTACAGCAAGGTCAAATCAAAGTCAGGCCATGACGCTGCACACCTACAATCCCCAAACAATGTCCCTACTAAGTATCAACTTCCTACACCTTGCGGTTTTTGAGATATACCCCAGACAAGATTTTAAAAATCAAGGTCACTACAGCAAGGTCAGAGGTCAAATCAAGGTCACACTATGATGTTGTACACCTACACCCCCAACTAATGTCTGTACCAAGTATCAACTTCATACACCTTATGGTTTCTGAGATATAGGCCAGACAAACTTTTCGCCGCCGCCTGCTTACCCAACCACTTATATGGACACCATGGGTGAACCCTTAATGGCAGTCGAGGTATTGTTTTCACCCATTGTGTCCGTATGGGCCGGTCGGGAGAGTGGCTGGAAAAAGTTTGTCCGGCCTGTAAAAAAAATGGAAATTTGTAGTTTCTGTGCTTAGGGCACACCATATTTACAGAACGTGGAAATTTGCAGTTTCCATGATTAGGGTGTACCCTATTTACAAAAGGATGAAATCTGCAGTTTCTGTTTAGGGCACACCCTATTTACACAAAGTGGAAATCTGTAGTTTCTGTTTTTATGGCACACCCTATTTACAAAAAGAGGAAATTTGCAATTTCTGTGTTTAGGATGCACCCTATTTACAAAAAGATGAAATTTGCTGTTTTTGTATTTAGGGTGCACCCTATTTACAAAAAGATGAAATTTGCAATTTCTGTGTTTAGGGTGCACCCTATTTACAAAAAGATTAAATTTGCAGTTTCCGTGTTTAGGGCACACCCTATTTACAAAAAGATGGAATTGGCCATTTACGTGATTAGGGTGCACCCCTTTTCCAGGTGGATATATGCTGTTTTTCTGATGGCTTTTTGAGTTTTTTCACTTAAGTTAGTTTGACAAATGTCTCAAATGGTGCAAATTTTTGCATGAAACTGCTATATTGGATGAAAGAAATTTCCATATTTGCAGCAGAACCCTGCATATTGTGAAACTAGGGTCTAAAAGGGAAAGGTCTGGATTTTCCCTTTTAAATCTGACAGCGCTTGAATGAATCTAATCAGCCAGTAGGGTAACTGCATTAAATTGAGTCATTCTTTTAAAAAAGTAATTTATAAATATATTTAGATTTTATCTGTTTATCTGTAATGATATACGCTGAGTTTACAATCAATTTCAAAAATTAATAAACTGTTTAATTACCCCTATAAATGGAAACAGTCTTTTTTAACAATGTGAGCAAAAATTACACTGGAAATTTATATATAAAGGAGAGCAAAATATCAAATTATCATTTTGATTGATATTTTTCTCCAATCATCAACCTCAAAAATGTCTAATCATCCTGAATCAAGTACAGATATCTGTAAGCCTGCCCCCAAGCCAACATATTCTTCCAGACTTACTTCTAATAATAGCAATGAATCATGTGATACTACTGATAGTAAAGGCATCAAGCCATCCTGCAGGGGTTATTCGTGAACTACCAAAAGTCAATTTAAAAAGTGAATATATTGCTGGCTTTCCACTGACATCAGAAAGTACTGACAGGACAGATGGAAGACCTGAAAAATAACTGGATCCTAGAGCTGTTCGATCGAACCTGAAATCCAAAATTTATGCTGTAGATGGATTTTTCAGATATGATAACAGAATTTCCACTTTTAGCACATGTCCAAAACCTCATCCAATTCCTGCTCAGAGATATGTTAAAGTTGGATTTTATTATTCTGGCAAGGGGGATAAGGTGATCTATCCTTTGTGTAATCTTAACCTTACCAAATGGGAGAGCATACCAATGTATATGGCATACCAATGGAAGAACATGAGGCACTCTCCTTACTGTGCTTTTGTTTTAATCCTATGTCCATTTTTATTTATCATTTGTTGTAAATATTGAAATAAAAATATGAAACTTTTGTGATGACTTTTCTTTCAATATGTATATCTGATATGAATTATATATCTAGATCAAAGGGTGGTATATGTCTTTTTTGGCTTGAAATGAAATTCTAGATCATGAGCTGGCTAGAATATACGTATGTACATCTCTAGATTATGGTGCACATGACTAGAGATCACAGATGGGGAGAAAACTCCATATTTTTAAATTTTAGCCTTGTCTAAATCTGCACATGCAATGTCTTATATCTAACTTTCAATTCATTGGGTACACTTAATGAGACATTTAAGTGGATCACACCTTGGCAATCAAATAGGCCTGGACTTATGATCATGTCTTATTTTTCCATTTTTAATGTAAACTACTTTAATTTTCTTTTCAATGGTAACACCTGAACATTAAGTTCATACAATGGTCGACTTAATTTGATTATATCTTTATTTCTAGGTCAAATTTAGTCATCTGCCCCTTTCAAAATGGAAACATGTCTAGACCTTTAATATGTGTCCACAGTTTTTTACTTGCATTACAATTAATAACTGCATCATCAGCTTATTATTGCATGTTGCTTTTCTATTGATTAAATGATTTCATTTAGATTTGCCCCTTTGTTATCTGATATCACACACCAAAAATCTATATAAACTCCTAGATAATGCTGATTGTCATCAAATCTACTCAATAGAGTTTACAGTTATCCAATAGTTATAACTTTATTGCTACAAAAATATTACAATGGCAGAAGCTCCTTTACTTAAGTCAAGTAATGGTTCTAAGAAAAGAAAAAGAGATACTGCTGGTGGAAATAAATCTAAGAAATCTTTAGCAAGTACATCTACTGCAAACATTTCAGAAACCTTTGAGGTATCAATGGTTGATGGAAATAATTTTCTTGAAGCTCTAGTGATCCTGCTGTCATTGAATGATGTCATTCCTTCATACATCCCGTAATTACCTACTATTTCTTTTAACAATGTAAGATTAATTTCAGATAACACTCTCACTTATCAGTTAATGATATGTTAATTCAGAGATTGTTTTTACAAATTATATACGTAAGTGAAACCAGATAAGTCAATGAAACATTTAGAAAAGGGGCAGGACTATGTAAAAATGAACACAAAAAATTATTTTTAAGTTTTAATTTAAACACCACCCAATTTTCAGAACCTCCAATCTGTTAAAGCTTACTATCTTTTTAAGTTCTTATGGGGAGATTTTATTTTTGTAAAGTCAGAAATATCCAGATTTTGTTCACTACGTCTCAGACTATCTTGAGTCTATGAGATGTTGTGTATGCTCTGCATTACTCGAGAAAGAAAGAATAATAATAATTAGGAATCCTTGCTCCCACTTCACCTGTCCAGAGTGTGCTTCCGAATAAGCAGGATTTGGAAGAATGATGTGAGATAAAAGAAAAAATGCCCTATGTGTAGGGATAATTTCATTAGTTAAGCGTTTATCTGTAACACGAGCAAGTCTGATACCACATCAGTTTTACTATGGGTACCCCAGGTACTTACATAAACATTAACTATGAACAAGATCTGATAATTAGCCTTACTGAGGGAGATTTGCATAACACATTTGCTGCAGCTTTTGTGCCGGATCATATGCCTAATGATGAAGATGTGTCATTATGCAATGAATGGGGAGAATATTATTATGAAAGGTCAAGCAATCTGACATGCTCTTCCTGTAAAGCAAATTCGAATTAAGTGTAATGTTTACCTGTGGCCACTTTTACTGCAGTATATGCGCTGCGTATATGTTACCGAAGGAAAGGAACGAACCTTTACAATGTATAGAGAGTAGGAAAATCATTGAAACAGGTGAGTTTCCTGTAATATTTATGCGTCCTGTCGGAGTACATTGTTACTCTACTCAAATATACTGTTTAATCATTTTATTATTCTATACCATTTTGCAACATCAATGTTTTATAATCATAATAACAATCCAACTGTATCTGTGTAAAGAACCTTGGTACATCAGTCATGATATCATGCAACATTAACTCATCTGTTCAAGTAATTGGGTGCTCAGAGTCAATGTGTACACTTTCTCTGTAAAATACTTTACATTACAACAACTAAGTTACGTTGTGTTCTAAACTGATTGCAACTTATGGCTATGTAGCTTCATATCCTCCCAGTTGAATTTTGCTGTATCTTCAAAACCACCACTTTATTTTACAAGTTTATTAACAGTGATCATCAGAGTTACTTTGGTCCTCTTTTTGTCTTCTCAGTGTGAAAGATATAGTACAAGATACAACCGTCCAGATCCAAGGTTCTAGGTATTGAACTTGGCCATGGCTATGGAATGATGATTTGTTTTAATTGGATAATAGTGTTGTGCCTTATGCCTGGCAGAGACTAAGCACCATAAAAGTACATAATAGAATAAATACCAGAGGTGTAAATTTCAGTTATGTTTTTTTATTCTATAGATTCCGTAATACTTCACATATGCTAGTTAAAGGTGTAAGATGGCATTTGGATGCCATTGGGCTCACTTGGCTTCCCTTCTTTCTTTATTTAGTATAGACCAAAACTTTGCAAATGAAGCTCTTATTGGTCAAGACTGATCAGCGTGGGACCTCTCTGATTTTGTATGTGTATTCTTTCATTTCAACATTGGGAAGCAACGAGGACACACACAATATTAATGCCCCTCCCTTCTGGTCTCATGGGATTCCCCCCCCCCCCTTCACTGTGTAGCTAGCAGATTACTGCCTTTGGTTTTATTTTCAGATAACAGATGGTCCTCCGTGGCATTTATGTCTTCTATTATGACATACAAGGAGATGGGCACACAAGAAATTCATATAAATGGGCAGTGCTAGCTGAGGCTTACTTCACGAATCTCGGATCCGACTTCGGTTTCATTTGGCGCAGAGTCATATTATTACATATAGTGCATCTACTTTATATAATTTCATTGCTTTAAAATACTGTATTATGTACTCTGTAGGAAGTGCATTACTTTAGTGACTCACATTATGGTAACTTGCTGGATATGAATGTTTGAGGGTATCATGTGACTATCTGACACTAAACTATCTTATGCTGTCATAACTTATGCTGCTGCCAGCACATTAAAGTATGTACCTTTGCTAATGGCATTTGTTCTGTACAGTAAGAAATAATGAGTCATGTGATTTTAATGTTTATTATTATAGTGGCAGTCTTCTTTTACATATTTTCATATTTTTCATCTATAAAATCATATAAATGCAATACAAGTTTATAAGAAGCCATGCATTGCTATTGTTAAAGTTGAAAGTAAATTACTAGCATTGAAAATGGCTGCTTTGTCACTTAATAATTGGGCAGTTCAAAAATTTAACATTTTCACGGTTATTGCTCTGGTCGGGTTTGCAACCTTGGTTGTGTACCCGACCCTTTCTTGGGATGTCATACAGAAAATTGGGGTTGTAAAATCATATTTTTGGGGGCTGGACTGGTCACCATATGTTGTTTTGTCATGTCAGTGACAGGGTTTTGAAAAAAGTATTACTTAGATCCACATTGTCATAATGTGTTTTTATATATTGGCCATATTCCATTGTTGAGATTGAACGCTATGCTAATGGCCTTTTCTGTCACATTTTATTGGGGTCAAGGAAAAAATTTAAATTTTTTGGCTTTCGGGTTACCAGAGAAAATTGTGCACCCGATTTAAGCCTGAGTTATACTGGAAACTTGGGTTTGGAATTTTGGGGAAGGTTAGGTTTGTATATGTTTGTTTGTTTAGTGACAGCATTTTACCACCTAACATGATTACTAGAAATAATAATAATAAGATATTATTTCCCAATATTGCTTTTCATTGTCTTAGGAGAAGGGTTGCTTGGAAATGTATGCAGTATTGAACAATATTTCCATCTAGTCAGTATTTCTTATGTATACAACTACTTTAATCTGTTTTTATTATATACATATAACAACAGTAATAGTTCATAATAATTAAATCATATGCTTTTAATGCCCCTGTTCCACCACACGACTAAGGCTCCAGATTAAGGTATTTTGGGGATATGTTTTCTAAAAATGTGGAGCCCAGACAATCTGCTTGAGTCTGTTTGGAACTGTTGGGGTCTGTTTAAAAATCAAACATGTTTGATATTTTTCACGACTGTAACCGATCCTCATTTGCCCCTACCCACAAATATTCCAGTCTCAGACTTCCTGAGACCTTCTCAGACCCAAATTTACTTCTTGGGTTGTCTGAAACTTCCTGGGACCCTTAATGACAGGTCGGCTTTGTATTAGTCCCAGTAGTTCTGGACGTAATCCCAGATCTATCCCCGACCCCCTATGCAAAAGAAAAAACAAAATTCGGGCATAGCTGTCTGAGGAAATCTGTTATTAGTCCCAGGAAGTTTGAGGAAGTCTCAGACCAGTCTGAGACCCAGTGGGTATGTCCCAGACAGGATCAGTGTTTATCACAATCATGGTTTAATCGCCTCTTAGTCGGGGAATGATCGTGAGTTGTCTGAGGAGGTCTGAGGCTTCTTGGGGACAATCTCGGTTTGACCCCAGACCTGGATCAGGATTGCATTGCCCCACCAATTATTAATGTTTTTTTCACCCACTCTCAAGGATTAAGGGTCCCAGGAAGAATCGGGGCTTAATCCTTTGGTGGAACAGGGGCATAAGGTATGCAAAACAGACTGTTTTCTTCTAGTCAGTGGCTTTTCTGTTCACGTAGATGTAACTAGTTTAATGTTAATTTTATCATCTTTTTGATGCGCATCACAGCAACTTTTACCCTCAACAGAGCTGCATAACTAATCTTATTAATTGTTTTCCATTCATAAGAAGACTCTTCATGTAACAGTCGGACTTTTCTCATCGTCCCTGCATCTGTAAATTTACAAAGTAAAATCATTCTTTGTAAACTATTATTAAAGTATAAGCTCTAGCTATCTTACTTTTAGACCACCTTTACCTCTTCTTATTCAAAAATAAATCTAAACAAATACTTAGGGTGATATTGGGCTTGATAGCCAGGGGTTGATGCCATATCGCTTTTGTCATTTAGGTTAAGGGGATCTCTAAATAGATTTACATGTCATAAATCTATGAAAACCCAATAGTTATACTGGCCTCCTCCCAAAAATTCTTATCCGCAATAATGACTTACAAATTTTTGTTTGTGAAAGGTTAAAAAATATGAGATAATAAGTTGAGATAATGTGACAACTGTATTGTTTTTAAGGCTTAAAAAAATATTGTGTTGTGATAATATTTTTTTTTGCTTTTGAATGGCTAAACAATATTTGTCTTGTTATCACGATTATTTATTTTCGGGGATTAAAAAAATAATTTAAGCCCACTAAAAGCACTAAACTTATTTTGTTATCACATTTTGAATCTTTCAAAAATAGTCTTTTTTTATTTTGTTGTTGAAGGTTCAAAGAAATAACATTAAATAACATTTTTGTTTTTGAAAGGTAAAAAATATATGGTGAGATAATGAGATAACAGATAATGCAATAGCGTTGCATTGTGATAAGGACATACAAATTTTGTTTTTGAAAGGTTAAAAATATATAATTTGAAAAAAAAAACCGTGATAGCTATTTTATTTTTGGTGGGTAAACTTTTTTGTTTTGTGATAACAACTTATAAACTTTTATTTTTGAAAGGCTAAAAAATACTTGTGTCGTTATTACGATTTTTCGGGGATTAAAAAAATAATTTTAACCCACCAAAAACACAAAAATTATTTTGTTACCACAGCTAATATATTTTTAGCCTTTCGAAAACAAAATTTGTATGTCGTTATCACAATGCAATGTTACTATTGGGGTTCCATAAAATCATATATATATTTAACAAGTATAAATAACATGTAGTTTAGTTGTTAATTTGTAAATAAAACATATTTGCACAATTTGGGTTTTATTTCTTTTTTCCTGACCTGGGGCAATATGCCCATTTAAACCACTAGTTCTGATGGAATTGGTTGATCCTGTACTCACAAGAGTATAAATTTTGGGGTTGTCCAAGTTGAAAGCAGTTTCAAACTAACTGAAATTACAAAACTACAAACCAGCAGGAAATCTGACCCAAAGTTGCAATAAACTAATAAGTATATTAATTTGTGTTACATTTAAAATCAACGTTTGGAAATTTAAGAACACATCATGCACGCTACAATATTATAATTGAAACATTGGTAAACTGTTGAATTGATTTAATCATCTCCTAGGGTACTACAAATTCAGGAATTTAATTGTGAAGCCATTAAGCATCAACTATATTAACCAATTTTTCCATGAACTTTTTTCCAAATTAAACTAAAATTATATCAATAGTGACATTAAAACTATGAGTCATTACTGATCAACTTAATAGATACAAATAATCATTTTCTCATTTTTTTATCATTTTGGCAGCCCTCTTTGACTTTCATGATTTGAAAAGTTTTTAAAAATTTAGAATGTCCCAGAAATACTATTATCATATAATTGGAAGGTGATTTTTAACCCACGAGGGCAACCAAAGAACTTGATCACATTATTTTTTCACTCACTAAAATAACTTTACAATTGTTTTCCTTAAATCATTAAAGACTTACCTTTATGAATTGAACAGTTAAATATTAAAGACTTACCTTTATGAAATTAAACAGTTAATAGAAAAAAGTAAGAGGTAAGATATGGAATGGAAGCATAACTGTATGAGTAACAAAAACAGTGAAACTGAAATCATTAAGGTAATATTTGTTTATAGTAAATGTAAACATTTTTTTTTATCATTGATGGATACAAAACAATATACTGTTGTATATCCATTAAACTTTTACCTGCAAGATAAAATTTCAATAATTTCAATTTTTAAAGATATTAAATAAGAATTAATTTTCATCAATATTTCGTTTCTACTTAAGAGATTAATACAGATTTATAATTTTACTTAAAATTAATTTTCACAACACAAGTTATTTAGTAGTTAATGTTTTGGTCAAAATTTCAAGTTATACAGTATCAGGTAAACCGATATACGAATCATGTTTTTCATTATTAAAATAATTCAAAATTCTGTCACTAAAATTTAATTAAGTTACACACCTAGTAGGTTTTTGGTTGAAGACAAATGACATATAAACTTATCCATATTTATACATGTATCAGAGTAAGACCAAAACAACCACAGTTTGTTAAAATTCAACTCATTAAGCTGAACAGAGTATATACTTATTTTAAAGAGCTTACAAATGAGAGGCAATTACATTTTGTCAAGTCTCCTTAGAAGGAAAAAAAATAGTCCTACCGACCAAGAATTTCAAACAAACAAAAAGTAAGACTTACACAACCCAAAGTTGTGTCTGCAATAGGCTCTAACACAATCAGATTGGTTGGCCAAACATACTGCGCACGGTCATCAAGATTTGAAAGCAGATTGCCATTCTTTGAGGTTGTAGGTTCTACCCAATGTGAATCATCAAAATCTAAGTGACAATACATGAATCAAGCTTGCAAAGTTTTTGATGTTTAAGCAATTACAAGAGAAAGCACTCGCATAGAGCTCTGACAAATGTAATCAAGTTTTGAATACTGAAATTTCCTTTCACAAACTTTTTTGCCATTATGACACTCATAAATGGATAGCATGACCCTGATGAAAATCTTTGAAAGTGGGAATATTGAAATTTTGAACTTTTGTAACACCCAGTATCAAAAATTTCCGTTGGTCAAGCACTAGCCATATAATGCGATAACGCTGCTACCCTGGCAATAATGCCATGGTGAGTAGGGGAGCTGGACGAATCGGCCCTTGGCCAATTCGGCCCCCAGCAAATCGGCCCCCTAAAAAAGTCAGCCCTCGGCAAATCGGCCCCCAGTTGAAAACTTTTTAAATTACAATGTATTTACAGATCTGCAGAAAGCATTTGACTGGGTTTATAAAGATATATGAAGAGATACACAAGGGGACCTTTTCAACACAAACTACATGCCTTATCTAAAATTGTGTTGAGTTATAATCAATAATAATGACTGAATGGAGATATTCTGTATAATCATGTATAATGGTAAGAACGTTAGCTATAATTATGTATAAGTGTGAGAACTTTGATAACAAGCAGGGAAAACAAGTATAACATTTATTTCTTTATAGTAAACACTTTAAGAAGTAAGCTGAAAACAAGAAAACTTTCATTAATGAAAGTTCTTTTTCTCTAGTTATCAGATTTTTCTCTAGTTATCAGAATGATATCATTCTCCTTAGGACTTCCAAAGCTGAATGATAATGGGAGAAATAAGAAGCCTTTTTACAGAGGAAATGCATCATTTAATGGTATTCAGGCTCATTTTGAAATAATGGGTAGATAAATATGTATGACAATGTTATGACAATAACATCAATTGCTTATGTGTTGTTTGACAAAGTGTAATTAACACATATGAAAGGTGTCAAGATACTGTAATCAATCCCTTCTAACCTATGTGCAACAAAACTTCTTTATGTTAGAATTATTAAAATTGCAATTACACTGCCTGTACAGGCTCTGTTAATGGGATTATAACTTTAGTGATCTTTGTTATTTGTTTTGTATGGGGATTATTAGCTACAGTGTTAAATAAACAGTCTTAGACATTAAAAGATGATTGTTCCCTTTGATGTGCATGCAGAGGATAATATCACTTACCCCCTTGTGTGCATTTATCCCTTTGAATTACAGGATAAATGAAGATACAAATGTAATACAAATATTTATAATTATGAACCCCTAATTATTACTGTTGTTAAATGATTTTTATAATTTAAAATGTTAGAATTTAAATCTATGACAACGTCAGAATAAAGTGAATAGATACATAAAACTCACATGTTATTATTATAATAGTTTTTATCATTTACAATTTTAGAATTTAAATCTATGAGAAGGTCAGAGTATTGATTTGACCATATATAATATTACAAGGGGCCGATTTGACCACAAATTAGTTTGTAGGGGGCCGATTTGACCAGGTATTTTAATTTTAGGGGCCGATTTGACGGGGACCAATTTGGCAAAGGGCCGATTTGTCTATGATTCGTGAGTAGTCACCTAGATTACTGCAACTCCCTCTCCAGGAGTCTGTGCAGATTAAACATGCTCAAACTGCAGTGTATTCAAAACACACTTGCTGACATTGTCACAAACAGTGAAAAATACACACTGGCATCTCCTTTTCTCAAACAACCCTGTTGGCTCCCAGTTGAATTTTGCTGTATCTTTAAAACTGCCACTATATTTTTTGCAATGATCATCCCAGTTACATGGGTTCTCTTTTGTCTACTAATTGTGGAAGATATAGTGCAATTAAGGACCGTCCAGATAAAAAGTTCTTGGAGGTTCCTCAATTCTGTTCATCTGAACATGATTCAAAAAGACACTTTGGCCAAAATTTGACTTTTGATGCTCTCGTGGTTTGGAATGATATACCTGATGAGGTCCATTCTGTCCCAGCTCTCGTCTGTTTCAGAAAAAGATTAAAATCATATCTCTTCAAAAAGGCTTCCCAATTTACTCTATCTGTCATCTCTGTTGTAATGGAACTGGCAACTGCTATGGCATGAGGACTTTTTTTATTCTTGTTTTGTGCCCTAGAGTCTGCCTGGCAGAGATCAAGTGTTATAAATGTTCTGAATGGAATAGAATAGAATATAATAAAAAATCATAAAGATAAATTCAATATTTTTGGATTAATTTCAGACACATAGCTGCATTTTCCACGACACCCCCAATTTTTTAAAATAAATGACAGCAAATGGGAATAATATAATAAAATATATCTGTATTGTAAGATATCACACCATTATAATAAAGCTACTTTCATTGCATAGCGTCACACTACTTGACCAGTATTTTATATTATACACAGTTTGCCAAACTATGATTGTCAAAATAAGTCTGTGAACTTGACTTATACAGACGTCAAGCCATAAGACTGTATCATAAAATTATATTATTTTCTAAAAAACTACACTATGTATTTAAAAATGTCGATAAATGGACTTTTCAAATTTGATGATGCCTCACCTGACGATATTGCGAAGGTAATCAAAAATTCACCTACAAAATCCTGCCTCCTGGATCCTTGGCCCACTTTCCTAGTTAAGGATTGCCTTGATATACTGCTTCCTTCTATCACAAAACTTGTGAATTGTTCTTTGTTGGAAGGTGCTGTCCCAGATGGCTTCAAGAGTGCTGTTGTCACTCCACTGATAAAGAAATCTTCTTTATCAAAGGATGAACTAAAAAGCTATCGCCCTGTGTCTGGGTTGAGCTTTATCTCAAAACTCGTGGAACGTGTAGTTGCCTCACAACTCAGTAGACATGTTTCTCTCCATGGGTTGGAAAACGAGTATCAATCTGCCTATAAACGTGGCCATTCAACTGAAACAGCTCTTTTGTCTATAAAGAACCAGATTCACCTATCTCTAGCCAGAGGTGAGGCCACAGCTGTGGTGCTGCTTGATCAATCTGCAGCGTTTGACACCGTTGATCACGACAAACTCCTTGATTGCTTAAGAAAATGGTTCGGTGTCGGGGGTAGATGCCTTGACTGGTTCAAATCATACCTTTCTGATCGTACCCAATGCATCAAGATTGGTTCTGTTCTGTCTGAGGCTAGAAAGCTTAAGTTTGGGGTACCACAAGGTTCAGTTCTTGGTCCTATTCTTTTTTCGTTGTATACCACACCTTTGAGCAAAGTAATCTCTAAACATCCAGATGTCAAATTTCACTTTTATGCAGATGACACACAGCTGTTTATTCACCTCAAACACAAAAATGCAAAAACTGCCTTCAATCAGCTAGGAAAGTGCCTCGAAGATGTCAAACTATGGCTGTGTGCAAATACACTAAAGCTGAATGCTGATAAGACTGACTTTATTTTATTTGGTGCCAAGTCTCAACAAGAAAAGTTTAACCCATTCTTTCCAGTAAATATATTGGGTGAATCACTGATACCTTCAGATGCCGTTAAGAATTTGGGTGTCTGGTTTGACTCAGACTTTTCCTTCACCAAACATGTTAAAAATGTATGTAAACTATGTTTCATCCAGATGAGGGATCTTAGACAAATTCGACAGTACTTGACTCGTGATGCTGCTCTTACGGCTGCAAACACACTTGTGGGCAGTAGGCTTGACTACTGTAACTCCTTGTTTAGGGGTCTATCTGTTGCTAACCTACGCAAGCTACAATACATTCAAAACAGTCTGGCCAGAATTGTTTGCAGAACCACATGTCTTTCTCACACCACTCCACTAAGAAAAGCCCTTCATTGGCTACCCATAAGGCACCGTTGCATCTTCAAGACTGCCTTGTTGGTATATAAATACCTACATACTAACTTCCAAAATATTTCAGCCCATTTCTCAAAGTTAGACAATGTGCCTATAATACTCGGTTGAGTCAATCTGATGGTATAATTCTACATGTTCCTGAATACCAACCATCTATTTACAAATCCACGAAGCAGTTTGGTCTAAGCTTTGCATATGATGCTCCCAAAATATGGAATGAACTCCCTGATATTGTAAGATCTGCCACTTCCATTGCTTCCTTCAGAAAAAAACTTAAGGCATACCTATTCTGCCAAGCTTATCCTCCTTAGTATTTTCCACCTCATATGGCGTTCTCCGTGATGTCGACCATAGCTATGGACAAGGACAATGATTTTTGAAACTATGCTTATGATGTTGCACCTTAGAGTCTGTCACTTCGACAGAGATTAAGCGCTATAAAAGTTGAATTGGAATTGGAATTGATGTTTGTGTTATGTATGTATTTATGTCAAAATAATGTAAGTATTTATCTAGGGTAACATGTTCAAAGAAATTTTGGCTGTACCTGCCCCAATTTGATTTCAGTTATTTTCCAGATTAATTTGTCAATTATGAGAATGTTATGTCTTTTGTAATTTCAGTAAAATTTCGAATCTTGATATTTATATTGAACTAATTGGAAACTGTGGTACTTATAGTAGTTTAATTACAGAAAAATTTAGGACATATGTTGTAGAAAAGTATTGTCATTGCTACATCATATGGTCAGCAACATCTTGTTAAATAAACCTGGTTAAAATTCTACAAATTAACCTGGTGAAAGCTTATTTTACTATTCATTCCTGGTTTCTTTATAAATATCTCCCTTTTGTTTGTTTACCAAAATTATAAAACTTTTAAATTTATTAACCGATACTGTCCATTATTCAACTATGGGCTGGCAAGCTGTAATACAGTGTTTTTAAAATTTTAAATCTAATATAAAACCTTCAGTGTGTCAAAAGTACCCCAGTTAGAAGCACAACAGTAGCCCATTTTATAAAATCACATATGTTCTTACACTGGTCTACACTGATTGCCTCTTAACAATCTTTCATTTCCAAAACTCTGAGCATGATGTGCAAGTACATGCAACGGAAGTATTCTATGTATAAATGACATACATTCAGCCATTTTAAACATTGAAGAGAGGAAAAAACAAACTGGAAGATGGTCTTAAATTTAAGCCAAAGATTTTGCTAAAGATTAGACTTACCTGCTTTGGGAAACTATCTTAATGTAAGACAAACAGACATAGTCTCAGATTTAAACAAAGCATTTACTTGAAGTTAGGGCCAAAATGTTTTGTAAAAGTTTGCGCTGATGTTTTTGCTTGCTATACCTTTACTTGTCCACTCATTTGGTACATTTGTGGTTGGGGCACACACAAGGTTGCCTCCACTTGCGTACCATCCCAAGCTATGAATTGCCAAGATACCACAACTTGTATGTTAATTATGGATGTCAAAAGCCAAGATATCTGTACCAGCTGTAATGATAGAATACAGATACCATCTCTGTAATAGTGACTGGACTTGAAAAACATCAAAATTGGTTTCTGGGTGGCTTTGATTTTTAGTTCAGAATAAAAATACTGTATTTGTAGAGTGAACGTAGCTCATAAAATTAAATGTGTGGATAATACACTGTTAAATTAGAAATTTTATAAGAGTTGATTGGTATTTAATTACGGTTGAGTCAACTTTAAAACTAGGGTCCCTGTTCAAGAAACATGTTTTTTTCTTGGAGATCTAAAATTGACTATGCATTTAAATTGTTGCTCCATTGTTATTTCAGTGAACTCCTACAAAAATTGGAGCCTAATTTGCTCTCCTTAAATTTTGATGAAATGATTCTACATAGGACTATATATCTATATAAACAATAAATGCACAGAAATGGAATGTGAGGAAAACTGGAAAGAACCATAGTCAATACCGTTAAGTTCACTTCACCAGGCAACTAACAATGTTGATTAAACACCTTTAACTAATTATACTTTACTGAAAGTTTCTTTAAAGTTTTCGTCCGAGCCACCATGTACCTGTCTATAATTTTTATTTAGAAAATACTGACACTAACTACTCATCTATGGTAAGGCAAATCAAATAATGTTACTTGGTCTTTAATTCATAATACTTTGGTGAAGCATTGTTTGTGAGAAAATGCAGAAGACTTCCAGAAAGCTAGTTTGGTCATTTGGATCTGTCAGACAGGGAAAGATCAGACTTACCTGCTTTGGGAAACTAGCTTAATGTAAGACCAACAGACGTAGTCTCAGATTTAAACAAAGCATTTACTTGAAGTCTAAGTTAGGGCCAAAAGCTCTTGTAAAAGTTTGCCCTGATGTTTTTTGATGTCAGAACTCAAAAAGAAGCTCGCATAGATGATATACTTAAAGCCCTTCAGAAGTTAGATAAATGCAACCAAATGCCTCACCTGGTCATTGATGCTGTCAGTATAGATGCACTACCTAGAGTAAATCTAGAAGAGTTGAATAATGTATCATTTGTTGATCGTAAAAATAAGATGGAAGATAAACTATTGCAACTACAATAAACCATGGATGGTTTAATTGCAGAGAATATTTCAATCAAAGAATCAGTGTATTAAGAAATCCAGACTAGTTACCAATTATGCAAGTGTTGTTAGGTCAACAGTTGGTGCTGAACCAGTGACTATAACATCTCATACATCAAATGACAAACAACCACACCAAAGAAACAGTTCAAATGGTAATATGCAACAGTCTATATCTCATGTGAAGGAAACAAATCAGAATATAAAAACCCAAAACAAAAGAGCCAATTTGAACAACACAGCGAGAATTCAAGGTAAAACTAAGACACCCAACTACCCTTTCTGCAGCACATGGATAGACAAGCAAGAACTGTCTCTAATGACACTAGTAATAATTTTAGTGAACCCTTTCATATACCGAGCTATCACCAAGTGAAAACAAATGCAAAGAGATAACAAAAGAAGGAATGTTATCAGAGGCAGGGCCAACAGCGATCGAGTTAAAGGAGGGCAAGAACCAACAACTCTTCATTTACAGAGTTAACACTGATACTGAAACAGAAGACCTGAAGACTCACATTTAAGAAAAAGGTTTTGATGTTATATCACTGAACTGTATCTCAAATGAAGCATCCAAATTCAAATCTTTCAAACTTGAGGTTCAAATGCACCAATTTCAAGAATTATTCAGTGAAGAATTTTGGCCAAAAGGCATTTGTGGTAGGAATTTTATAGACTGCAAGCCAAATAATCCCCAAATAGTCACAGTGGAACATAACTTTGTTATGGCAACCTACAATAGTCAAGACCATGGAGTCGGGCGCCTAGAGTATATTAAACAGCTATTTAAAAAGTGTGATGTGCTACTATGGCAGGAACATTGGTATAGCAGGAAAGAACTGGATAATTTGAACAACTACCTGAGAGATGAGCATATAAATTACCATGGAGTGTCTGGAATGGATGACTCACATATTTTAAGTGGAAGACAATTTGGAGGCTGTCTGATAGTATGGCATAAATCCTTAAATGGCACTACAATACCATTGCCTTCTCAAAGCAACAGACTATGTGCAATAAAACTAAAACTAAAAAAACAGCGAAATACTTATCTTTAATGTGTACATGCCTTGCAATTCAGACAGAAATATATCAGTCAGTGATGAATTTCAGTGCATCCTTAGTGAAATCTCTACAATTTGCAAAATGTCAAACTGTCATAGTCTGATCATAGGAGGTGATTTAAATTTAGACTTTAATAGAAATGGCAGTGTTAAAGGAAGATTAGAAACTTTTATGATGAGCGAAAATTTTACTTTTGTCACATCTTATAGATCCTTGATAGACTATTCGTTTGAGAGTAAAGCTGATAATGATAGATCACATATTGACCATTTTCCTACATCAAACTGTCTGTTGGAGCTGATTAAGTCCTACGGAATTCACCATGATGGAGACAACCTGTCTGATCATAATCCACTGTTCCTGAGTTTGAAGATAAATAACATACCACAGCATAACAACCAAATTACAGATACACTTGTCACCAAACCAGACTGGAAATCATGCACTCCAGATATGTTAAATAGCTATTCAAACAAGGTGAGCAATCTCTTACAACAAGTCTCTATTACTGGAGGCATCCTTTATTGCAATACTTTATGCTGCAAAAGTCATGATAAACACATTGAAGAATTCTGCAACAATATCATATACATTTGTTTGAATGCTGATGAAACAAATATCCCCCCAAAGAAAAGACATCATAAATGTATCCCCAGTTGGTCCAGTGAAGTGAGGAGTGCCAAGGAAAAAGCAATCATGTGGCACAAAATTTGGAAGGACAATGGTTCTCCACATGAGGTCACTGTAGCAGAAATAAGACATTCTACAAGCTCACGTTATCATTATGTCCTAAGCAAGGTGAAGAGAAATAAACAAGGTATCAGAAACAGTAAACTAGCCTCTGCAATGTTTGCAAATAATGACAAACAATTCTGGAAAGCTGTAAAATCTATTAATGGCAATACAAAACAGTGTGTACTATTGAAAACAGCTCTTATCCACAGACAATTACCTCTTTGTTTGCTGAGAAATATGATCTGCTATATAGATGTATATCTAAATTATTGTCATGTAGAAATTGAAAAGTTATAAAAATGTTAGATTTAAGATTAAAAATTCTCAATGTTTCTTAAATAAGTGTGCTGAAAAATATTCAATTACTGTTCATGATATAAAATCTGGATTGAAACAACTTAAGTTGGGGAAAGGAGACTTACAGAGTGGTCTTTTATCTGATGACATTTTATATGGTGGTGATAGACTGCATACTGTTTTATCACTCTTGTTTTCTGCAATGATTAACCATAGCTATGCACCTAAGAACTTCTTACTCTCATCTATCATCCCAATACCTAAAGATAGAAGGAAATCACTTGATGATATCAACAACTATAGATAACTTGTAATGTGTAGTGCACTTGGCAAATTGCTTGATAATATTGTTGTTCATAAATTTAAAGATATTTTTGAAACCTGTGACCTTCAATAAAGGGGTATTCAACAAATCAATGTATTTTCATAGTGAATGAGGTGGTACAGTATTACAGAAACAATGAATCAAGCATTTACCTTTCATTATTAGATGCAAGCAAGGCATTTGATAAAGTGAACTATAACAAACTATTTCAACTATTGATACAGAAAGGTATTTGGCCATTGTATTGTAAATTTTTAATTACTCTTTACACAAGTCAATTGTTAAATGGAAAGATAACTTTTGTGATGTGTTCAAAGTACACATTGGTGTCAAACAAGGGGGTGTACTCTCTCCTCTGTCATTTGGGATTTATATTGATCAGTTACTACTTTTAATGAAAAAGTTTAGTTTTGGCTGTCACATAGGCCATGTATAGTATTATTCTCTAGCATATGCTGATGATATTATTCTTATGTCACCAATTATTTTAGGTACCCATAAATTATTAAGTATAGCAGATAATTTTGGCAGGGAATTTAACATCTCGTTTATTGCAGATAAAACCCGATTCTTGCACCATAGCAAAGACACAAATAGAGTGAATAGCATAACATTTAATAATAACATCATACAGACTTCTAGTAGACAAATCATTTAGGTAACTGGATTGGAGAAAACTCAAGTGATCAAAATATTGAAATAAGATTATTAGATTTCAACAGTATGGTAAACTACATAAACTTTGCTTTTAAATATGTACATTTTCCAAGACTGAACTATAAAGTGACCCAACAGGTGACAGTTCGGATTAGAGGTCAGGAAGGTTAGATAAAGGTCAGGCCTGATGCGGCCTAAGTAAATCTATGTCCTACATGGTTTCAGGTCTGAACTGATGGTGGACTCTAAGGTAAGAGTTGATATGAGGAAGGTCAGATATAAGGTCAGAGGTTAGGATAGAGAGAAAGAACTCCATTTGGGAATTTTATTTACATGTTAGTAAGCTGGATAAAATACAATGCTAGTACAATACATTAAAAATTTTCTAATTTTAAAATTTTTAAAGCACCAAGCCCAAGTCCCGAGCAAATATGGAAGCAAAGGTTGTGGGTATGATGGAAGGGGCTACAGAAGCTTTCTGCAAGTACTGCCATACTGCAGAGCTTCTCCAAAGACCATGTGACATTATGTCCTGTAACTGGATATTATTGTCAAAAGCCAGGGTTGCTCCTGATCTCCTGAATGCATGGAATCCATGTCCTTGTAAGGGGATGTTCAAATAATTCAAGATCCATTTCAAAGCATCTCTAATAGAAGTGTCAAAAACAGGATGATAGGGATGAGATTTGTGTACAAATAGAGGATGAGTGGGTGTCAAAGGTCTGGATCCTATCAAATCTTTCAAAGCTTGGACAGGACACAGGGAATTGTGAGGTAAGGCTGGGATTTGGACAAAATGATGGGCTTTGCTATGTTGAAGGGTTTTTGTCCATTTCAGTACATGGGCCCCTGGTGGGGCAAAAATGATATCTTGTCGTAAAATATGTTTATGAGGGTCAAATTTTTGCTTGGAATGAGGGGCAATGTTAGACATCCTCAAGAAGCCAAAGAAGGCACGCAAAAAGGCTGCTTTATATAAGGGGGGGTCAGTAAGAAGGTTACATGTTTGAATGATTCCAGCTAAGGTTTTCACATCAAAAATACCTTTAGGTACTGGAGCAAAAGATGAATTTATAGCAATACGTCTAACATAATCCAGGACCAGTTTATGGTCAAAGGGGGAGGGGTCCCAACCCCTTACTTTTGCAAATCCCTTGAGAGAGAAAAGGTAGTTCTAAACAACCCGAGGTGATAGGTTATTTATATGTAAGAACTCCAGGAAAGCCAGTAGTGAATGCAATGAAAAAGACACCGGTAAATTCATAAACAACACAAATGATAGATATGTCCTGCAGTGCATATTGTGGGCTGCACGAGTGGACGGTCTATATGCTACCTTTATGTGCATCAAAGCCTCAGAAACTAGAGCTGAGGAAGGGGCCCCTGGATCTGAAATTAGATACAAAAATCAAGGTCAAACTCTTGCAAGGGGACCTCATGTTAAATAAACTGTGTCAAACACTGTAAAATTTCTGGCCTTACTGGTTTCTCTGAGTAGATACGTGACAAAGCATCAGCGACCACGTTCTTTTTGCAAAAATATGTTTAACTTCCAAGTCAATATCATAGTAAGCTGCTAACAGCCAGATGTTCCGGATACACAGGGCTAAAAATTTGTCCCTAGTCCTTCCGGAACAGACCACCTGAACCACACTCATGTTATCACAAAAAATTGTGATAGCAGAATGTTTCCAAAATGGGCTCCAAACTCTTAAGGCTACCACAAAGTTGAGCATTTCTAGGTGAGTTATTGTGAGTGTGAACCCAGGTATTTCATAAATGGGTGTGGCATATACCCTATTCCGCCATACTGCCCCCATACCTGTGAGACAATCGTCCAGATACAACTCCTGTGAGTTATCAATGGGGTCTTTTTTCAGACATGTGACACCATTAAAGTGGGGGAGGAAACGAACAAAACAGTTCCTGATGAAAATCATGGGTCAGGGCAATCCTGGGACCTCTACAGGTCCTAAATAATGCCAGAATACGATTAACAAAGATCTTGGATGGCTTGACACACTTTTGTATGTATAGAAGTTTGCCCAAAAGGGACTGATAGGCTTTCTTACTTAGACACTTCTTGCCTTTCACTGCCAAACATTCCTCATGGATCTGGGCAAGCTTATTTGGTTCAATGCGCATCATATTTCCCTGTATATTAATCTGAATGCCCAGAACTGTAAGGCACTTAGTAGGGGGCGTAAGTTTGTCCTGGTTTATGGGCAAGCCCAGCTCCTGCAACAGGTCACATAATTTGTCAAAATATTATTCTGCCTCATGCTGAGAGGCAACCGCCACATAGTCGTCGATATAGCAGTGCAGATTCACCCCAAGTTTCTTCATCATGAAGGCAATGGTATCGGAACAAAGCTGAAATGCCGCCGTTCCATGGACCCAGCCGAACGCGACCGATCCATCGATATAAAAAGAGCCCTGCCATTTAATCCCGAACTTTATGCAGTCAGCTAGACTGGTCAGCAGTACGTCTACTTTGCATAACACTGGGTCTGACACATTTGCAATGTCCTTCACAATATCATCAATGCAAGTGAGTTTCAAGGCAAAGTCCTTGTGATCAAACTTGTCCCTATCCATGTGATCATTAAAGGAAGCCCCCCTATGGTAAGAAAGGTCAAGTATTACCCTCCTCTTGTCTATATCCTTAGGATGGGTCATCAAGGGGGAACAATGGATCTCCTCAGCCCCCAAGTCCTTAACTGGGCCCCACATGGCCCCAAAGAGACTTTCTTGTCTAAATATTCCTGAACAGCCTGTAAATGGGCTAAACCTGAGTAGTGGTTGGTTACTTGTTTATTATTTAGACCGTCATGGTCTATCAAGGACAGGGGAAAGCCAAATTTAAGATAATTAATGACTCTTTTATCCGGATAATCTGCCAACTTACTTTCCCAGGCCTCTACATTAAGGCCAGATTTTAGAGGAAATCGAGCAACTCTATAATTAGGCTCACTAGTACTCCTGATGATTCGAGATATATGCAAACATTTCTCAATACTATCAATGCACACCTCCTGTCGATCAGGACCAATGAAATTAAATGTATCTTGCTGTAGCGAGATAAAACCTGTTCTCTTATCTGGAAAATATCTATCAACAAGACGAGACTTGCAAGCACCCCTATCTGGGGAATCGAACCTGGGACCCTCAATAGAAGGTTTGTGTTGACCCTCAGGTAATAGATTACAAGAGGCCACAGTATCAAATATCATTCAAATTAACTTCCACCCGGATCCGACAAAACATCAATGATATAATCCAGATACTGTTCATAAGAACAGCCAAAATATTGGCTACTTTGTAAGTCCTTACAGTAGTTATCATAAGCTTGACCAGGGGCCAGTTTCATGAAAAGTCTCAGTTTGAGACCAGTTTTGGGCTGAGTCTGGGTCTCAAATCTGAGACTTTTGTCTCGGCTGAGTTTTTGGCTCAAATTGATTTCACAAAAGGTGACTCAGCTGAGACTGGTCTGAAGTCATAGTCTCAACTTTTAAATTTCATTTAAGATGCTTCCTTGGTTTGTTTTTTATGCAAGTGCATTTATTTCATCATAATTATCAATTTAAATTGCATTAATACTGATAACACATGAAAAAAAATGATATAATATTATTGGTAATTGTTTGAGACTCAACTGAGACTGAGTTAAGCTTTGAGTCCACTCTTGAGACTAGTCACTTGACAACAGTCAAAAAAAGCATGTCAATTCCATTGACTTTTCTTATTATGAATATTGAATATGTAGTTGTAATTAGTAAGCAAAATAAAAATATAATATTTCAAGATTCAACAAATTCATTTTCATCCAAATTATATTGGTTTATACACAAAATGGATGACAAACTTTGGACTCAAAATTTGAGACACCTCCTTGGTGGGCTCAAAATTGAGCCCATGACTGAGCCAAATCTCAAGTTGAGCCTGTTTGTGAAATGCTTTCAGTCTGAGTCCACAGACTCAGCAAAATATTTACAATATTTGAGCCCAAAGTCTCAGATTTGAGCCCGAGAACAGACTTAAGTCCTTTCATGAAACCGGCCCCAGGGGACAATGTTAACCCCAGTCTATGCTGGTAAAACAGTTGCAGATCAGTTTGAAATGTACATGTAACACTCAAGGGGCCCAAAACAGAGGCCTCAACTGGGTACCAGTTGTATAATCCATAGTATCCCCTCTTGTATTGATACCATTTGTGTTCCAGACTATCAGTATGAATGTAAACTACAGGTGAAAACACGTACCTATACTGATCAAAGTATTCAAAGAAGCTGACCTTACAGCACTGAGGACCAGCTGATTCATTCCCACGCCGACCATTATTTGTATTATCACATTTCAATAGTAATAGACCAATACAGTTTGTAGTACCATACAAATAATTCGCTTACCAAGGTGTTACACAATATGCCGAATAAGGGACATTGGTTTGTCTCTGGGTCTTGTACCCAATATTATTATAAACTTCATGTACAAGGTCAGTAATTGTGTCACTTGACACACGTTCAGAACTACGAGTATTGAATGCCTTGTGGTTGTCAATACATGCATAAGTACTGGTATCATTGTGAGCATTGTTGCCCAATAATCAGTGTTATCACAACCAAAGCACGAAATATCACATAACTGATCATACATAACATATTTTACATCTGGACATACATTTTCAATGTTTTGATGATTGTAAAAATGCTGTGATACAATAGACTGTTCAAGCTCAATATTAGAGTTATTGTCTTGAAAAACACATGGTGTGGTCAATCAGTGTCTTACCTCGAACTGTTGGTGGCCTGTTTACTCATCCTCAAATTACACTTTGTCTCAGGGGTGAGACAGAGAACGTCCTTGCTTCTAACAATGTGAACATATATGCTTGTAGTTTCCATGGTTAAAATCATGCACACAGGATCCCTCATTGTAATAACGAAAAATCCTCACCTTCTGTTAGTAACATTCTGGCTGTTGAGAACTGCTACCTGTGACATACCAATTCTGTTGAGGGCCCACTGAGTGTCGTTGGCCAAAGAAAGTCGGCCATCTTCAACTTGAGTCATTGAAGCTGCCCAGGCAGATCGAACAGCAGGCCATGGGAGAGAAACAGCATCAGTAAGTGCCATAATTACCTGGGTTAACATGCGTCTCATCAACTGAAAATCCTGGATGAGTAAGATAATAGACAACTGCTCACTTGCCCATTGGGCTAATGAAAGTTCATCATAAGAAAGTTTCTTAGTCGCACCTGTGGATACATACCCTTCATTGGGTCATCTGAACTCTGGCTTGGCAGTACAAGTGTCTGTGGTATTATAACGACCAGACTTTTTTTCTTATGAAGTCCTTACATGGGACAATGTCCTGGTGTGTTTACTCTTCATACTGAGCCAGAAGTTTCGACACAGCCGATGAAATGCTTGGGATGTTTCTCACAGCATCCAGAGATGGAACAATGGCATCCCTGCTGGCTTCAATGACTTCAGTGTGACCAGTGAATATGTTATCATACAACGGATGATGTAAAGTCGTTTGAGATGCATGGGGTAGGGATTGATGACTGACAGGAACCTCTCTTCGCCCACCCCCATGCTGTATTTGTGAGTGAGTTCTCTGAGGGGCTATCGGAGAAGAATACCTACCCAATCTGGATCCCTGAGGCAGATTGAAGCTAACTGTCTCCCTAGGTTGGGGTGATTGTACAGGCGTGGAGTTGGTGTTACGTCCCCTCTCCATCCTATCCATACGACGGGGCAAGATCCTGATTGGCGGCTTCCAACTGGGAAAAAGCTGACAGGATGGCTTGGTTGGGATCAGGAACTTCAGCCGCTTGTGAAACAGAGGAAAATGAATGAGGTGGTGCACTTACAGTCTCAGTATCGAATCCGACTTGAAGATATGAGCCATCCGCCTGTGAAATCTTCTGTGAAGACCTCTTCTTAGTATGAACTGTGGTTGCAGACAAAGATTTCTCCTTACTGGTAGATATGAGTGCTTTGGCCCTTGTTGAAGGAATTGTTGTAATCACTAAATCCGATATAACAAGCTGAAAACAGTTAAAATTCACTAAAAGCACTCATAAAACAACTAAAATCAACTAAAACTTTTAATAATTTTATCTTCAACATGTGTTTCCATCGATTGCTACATGAAAAGTGAACCCCAAAGTATTTGGAGGGAATTATTGAACTGTGACCTAACCTCTGATTGGTGGTAGTCAATAAACAATAATAGTAGAATCAGTGCATTAAAGTCCTTAGGGTAGGTACAGAAATATTATTCTTAAGGTAGGTGTAAACTGACCCGATAGGCCCCTATTCAGGCCATATCCTACACAGTTTGATGTTAAATTAAAGTTATTCTTGTCATATTGTATGTCTCTATATGGTTCAAATTTTTGGGATTTTACAAGTGTAAAATTTGAGTACTTCTGCACTCAGTGGCATAAGGCACTTAGAAAAATCCTAGGAGTCCCTTGTATAATGTAAAGTAATTTACTTCATGTAATATGTGATTCATGCCCAATTGATAGTCCGTTTATTCTTAGGTTCTTAAAATTCAAGGATGCTAACATAAAATCTGATAATTATAACACAAGCCTATGTTACAAATTAGCACTACAAGGAAGTGGATCTAGTCTAAGCAATAACATTCTGTTGGTGAAAACACAAGTATAATATTACAGATGCACATAACATGCATAAAAGGTAAAAACAATGATATATAGTGGTGAAAAGTGATTGGCATGACTACATGATTGGAAAATTTGTAAGAGAAATAATTCATGTATGGGGAATCAACAGCACTTTCACAAGATCAGTTGGACTGTATTTTGCAGTATACTACCATCAACTGCTGACCAGAAAAATATTACATTTTGTTAAAACTAGCAGACTGTAATATGTAATATAAATTTATGCATGTATATATAAATGTTATAGTTTATTAGTTTCTGCTGTGTTTAAATAATTGTTTAAATGTCATGTTTATAATTATCTAAAATGTTTGTACTATCTGTATGAGAAATAAATGAATAAATAAATATGTTCATTCACCTGGAATTTCAGCCTGTTCTTTTTCATCATACTTCTTATTTTGGCCTAGCTCAGCCCCATCTGCATATGCGATGGCACTGTCATCTGCCTGCCAGGTCAAGCTTACAGAGGTCACTGCAAAAGTATACAAAACTACTATGTATTGGGGGTCTGATCCTTACAACCGTCGATTGCATATTGTGCATCAAAATATGTTAGGAATTTACTTTATTCCCCTCTTAAACATAGATGAAAGTTATTTGTTCAAACACCTACAGATAAAAATGAACAGATAGCAAAAGCAGGGTGTCATATTTATAAATTGCAGACCTTATGCACCAGTCACAATACATGCAAGTTTTTTGAAGCAGCTGAACTGCCTCCAATTTTTTTTGTTGGTATCCATGTAGTTTGTACAAGGTTGGCAACTTCCTTAATGACGTCCGATGTAGGCCCCTGTTGTACTATACTCCACCATGATTGTGAAACATTTTGGGTTGGGTGTCAGGTGTTACACCGATCGAGATGTAAAGTGATTGAAGGTGAATGGAGGTGGTCTCTCAGTGATATACGTTTGTAGTACTGTTGTACTACTGTTGCTGAAAGTCATGTTTCAAGTGCATCACAGTGGACATCCATTACTTCTACTTCTGAGTTTGAACAACAAACATTGATATAAATATCTAGCCATCTGACAGATTAAGCTTGCTTGCTAGGGTTGTGCAATTTCATAATGATAGGCCAATGCAAAATGTTACATTTCATCTTCATTTGGGCTGTCAAAGACAAAAGCACCTGTGACAGTTTTGGGTTAGAAAATGGATAATGGAGAGGTCACTCATTGGACAGTATAAAGTTTTGATTGATCAGCCTATGCATTATATGGCTACAGAAGTTTTCTGAGATTGTCTCCAGAACTGGTTGAAAGAGTTGGTCTTGTAATTGAGGAGGTCAGATTTCGTAAGTCACTTTCAGCTGGTTTGAAGATAGTCATCACCCTGAGATATCTTGCAACAGGCGATTCCTACAAGACCCTGATGTATGGCTTTAGAGTGGCTTCAAACACCATCTCTCTCTTTGTGTCTGAGGTCTGTGAGACAATCTACTAATTGTACAAAGAGGAGCTGAAGTGTTCAAGTACCCCACAGGAATGGCATGAGAAGACACAGCAGTTTGGCCAAAGGTGGAACTTCCATCATGTTGCGGGAGCCCCAGATGGCAAATATGTGGTCATAAGATGTATCAGGCATCAGGTATCAGATTCTATAACTACAAGGGTTTCTACCAAGTAGTGATGTTTGTTCTTCTGGATGCTGACTACAGGTTTCTGTTTACAGGTGTGGAGAGTAATTGGTCGTGTTCTTATGCCCAGATCTTCAACGACTGTCAGCTGAAGCAGAGCATTCTAGATGAGACCATAGGATTTCCAGATCCATTACTAGAAGATGACAGGTACATGTCATACTTCATTGCGGCCAATGATGCATTGCACAGGGGACCTGGTTAATGAAGCTATGATTGGGAGGGAATCTCAGTGATGAGGAACATATATTTGACTAAAGACTGTCACAAGTAAAACGGTCCTAGCCAATCATTTCAGATTCCTACTGACCACAAATGCACAAAAGCCACATAATGTCATATCTGTTGTTCTGGCTTGTTTGACTTTGCACATCATTATACAGACACATTACAGGGCTGACCATCAACGACCACAGGCAGATCCCATAAGCCTGGAGACAATGCCAAGTTTTTCCTGACCTGGGTGATCCAGACAGGGAAATTATGCTGCAGTTAAAGCTTATTAAATAAAGGTTAATTTTTGTGCAACTTTAGTCACTGCTCACTGTCTGAATAAAGGTCAGTTCCTCGTGATGTGATGAAGGTCAAATGAAGATCAAGGGGTGAGGGTTGGTGATGTGATAAAGGTCAAAGGAAGGTCAAGGGTGAGGTAAATGATAAAGTTATCTTGAGGAATTTATTTTACTAGTGCGTATATACAGACTTTAAAATTTTCAAAATTTTGAAACATTTTAAAAGCACCATAGTAAAACACAAAGCAGCAACTAGTGCCTACACAATGTTCACAGGGTAAGAAAAACCCATATTCACATGAATATCACAATTAATAATTAGTATCACATAGCAACTAGTGCATTAATATCACAGTAATGGCTAAAATTATGGTTAAGCAACTCGCACTTCCACATGTATATCATTTATCAGGAAAGTAATTCAATTGAAGAGGGAGCCATGAGTTCTTTGGCTGCCTAGTGTCAAGTTAGAAGTGAAAGACTAGAGAGGGGGTTACCAGGGTATTGCCTGGCCCTGCCTTGATCCACAAATTTTGTGAACTGTTAGAGTCAATCCGAGAGGGGGTCACCCAGGGTCAGCCTGGGGCTGCCTAAAGAAAATACAGAGTCTAGTGCACCAGGGAGGGAAGGTGGGGAAAATAAAATCCCTTCACTATGTTATTGTTTCAATGACAAATTCAAAATGGCTAACAAGTTGGAATGAGGCTAAGAAAATGAACCCCAAACGAGCCCTGATTGGCTGACAAAATAAGGCCAGAATAAGAGGTATCAAAACTTAAGGTAGGGAGGTAACTGAGGCAGCAGGCCCCTGTACAGGCCATGCTGTGCACAGTTCCTCGTGATGTGAAGAAGGTCAAATGAGGATCAAGGAGTGAGGGTTGGTGATGTGATAAAGGTCAAAGGAAGGTCAAGGGTGAGGTAAAGGATAAAGTTATCTTGAGGAATTTATTTTACAAGTTAGTACGTATATACAGATAAAGACTTTAAAATTTTAAAAATTTTGAAACATTTTTAAAGCACCAACCTAAGGACGAGAGGGAATAATGGAGGCAAAGGTAAGGGGAACAATGGAGGGGGCCTGGGAAGCGTTTTGAAGGTAAGTCCAGACCGCCGAACTGCGCCAAAGGCCATGGCCCATGGTGTGTTGGAGGTCCACATTATTGTCATAGGCTAGGTTGGCCCCAGACCTGCTAAAAGTATGAAATCCATTGCCAGTAAGAGGAATACCAAGGTGAACCAAAATTTTTCGCAGGGCATCTCTAATGTCAATAACATTGTCTAGTGTCAATAACAGGATGGAAAGGAGGAGAATTGTGGACAAAGAGGGGGAAAGAAGGGGGAAGGGGTCTGGAATGGATGAGCTCTTGAAGAGCATGAACTGGGCATAGAATTGGATTACAAAGGAGTGGGATTTGGACCAGATGGTGGGATGAGGACTCCTGAAGAGTTTTAGTCCATTTGAGGAGCACATGTGCTCCACCGTGATGGCAAATGATATCCTGCCTCAAGAAATGTCAATTAGAATCAAACTTAAATCTAGAGTGTGGGGCCACGTTGGACATCCTCAGAAAGGCAAAGAATGCCAATAAGAAAGCAGCCCTATAGAGGGGGGATCATCCAAAATGTTGCAAGTGGTGGATATTTGAGCCAAAGTCCTGAGATCAAATATACCCCGTGGGGTGGGGTTAAAGGAGGGGGTTGATGGAAATGCTCCTGGTGTAAGCCAGAATAAGATGGTGGGAGAAAAGTCCCAATTGTATTGCCTAGCTGCAAATTTAAGGGAAGATAAATAATTTAAAATGACCTTGGGTGACAAAGAGTTAGAGTTCCCAGGGGAAGAGACATGAATATCAAAAAGGAAAATAAGTCCTGATATGAGTGGTATGAGCCCTCCTAGTAGAAGCCTATAGGCTGTCCTGGTCCTCTGGATGGCTGCAGTGACGAGATGGGCTGCAGGAAGGTCATAGCAGGACATCTACCTGAAATCATAGATGGAGATCCAGGTCAAAGTAAGTGCTGGGTATATGTTCCCACATGTAGTGGTCCTCAAGTTCCCTAAGAATATTATAATTAACTGGGGTATTGGAATATATCCTGGACAATGAATCTGTTATGATATTATAAGATCCTGGTATGTGATAGATCTGTAAGTCAATGTCATAATGAGCTGTTAGGAGCCAGATGTTCCTGATACACAAAGCCAAGGAAGGGTCTTTTGTTTTTCCGGTCTTGACCACAAAGACTACTCCCAAGTTATCACAATGAATTGAGATAGCCGAGTGACACCATTAACTGCCCCAGGTCCTCAGGGCTACAACAATATTTAGCATCTCTAGATGCACAATTTTCAGGTTAAAACCCCCAAGGTTTTGAATAGGGGTAGCATACACCCGATCACGCCAGACGGCTCCCATACCAGTCAAACAAGCATCCAAGTATAAGGCCAGGTTGGGGTCAACCGCATTCTTTCTGATGAAAGATATGCCATTGTATGAGGGCAAGAAGGTGAGAAACCAGTCAATATCCTTATAAAAATCAGAAGTAAGATGTATTCTGTTGGAGTGTGAATTTTGTCGAAACAGAGCCAATACCCTATTAACAAAAATACGAGAAGGTTTAACACACTTTTGAATGTAGAGCAATTTACCCAATAATGATTGAAAAGAACGCTTGGAAAGGTATTTACTCTTCCTAACCCGAACGCACTCATCATAAATGGCCTGTAGCTTGTCATTCATAATACTTTCATAATAGCATTCTTGTTCATATCAATATCGATACCCAGTGCAGTGAGGCATCTGGTGGGGGGGGTTAATTTGTCACAGTTGAGAGGAAGTCCCAGTTCACAAACGAATTGAAATTTTTCTAGTGCCTCAGTGTTAGGTACGACCACAATATAGTCATCAAAGTAGCAATGAACACGCAAAAAACACCTGGACTCTGGGTGCACGACTCGTAGCCAAGAACAGAAGGCTTCAGTATCCAAGTAGGGACTCGGTCGACCACTTCCCCACTCCATTGACACCTTGGTGGGGGGGAATCGCACACCCCTGAAAAAACAGACAGTAATACATTAGTTTGTGGTGTAATATCTGTTGACAATGACACTTTTGTAGATAATAACAAACTCTATGATAATAAGGACAATATGAACAAAAATACCAGTAATTTGCTTTCTCAATGGACTCAGAATGGGGTACAATATCCTACTCCAGAGTGCGTAACCTATGAATATTACCTATGTGGCCCTGGGTATGAATATTATCCTCAGGGCTCAGAATACAGTATCACAGGTAGTAATAATTTCAATTTTCTTCCAAGTGACATGCTAGGACACAATTCTGAAGTGGGTGTCCAACCAGCGTTTCAAGTAAATTCTTATGAAAATCATATAGAAGCTGTTAATTTACAAGTATTGGATCATGACAGTAATTGCTGTGACCTTGGGTTCGAATATTATCCTCATGTTTCACAGGCCAGCCTCTATGGTGTTCCTGACGCCAGTTTGGGGAGTAGTTATAAGTCAGTTAATACAGTATTTCCATATGATGTTGAGATGGGCATACATCCAGTGATTAGAGTGCTGGATAGTCAGTATAAACACAGCCACACAGCTGTGATTTATAATTTGGATGAGCATGGGGAAGATTGTGATAATGTTCCACTAGGTGTACGTGGGGAGCAAGAGAGCCGTACAGCTGGTTGCATGCTGCAGGTCACTAATTTTCTTTTCCTTCATGTGGGTACATGGGTACCTGTTGTTTACATACAGGCCAACAGTTGTTGCAACCTTTCGGGTTTTTATCTCTGGATTCAAGGCCCTGAGGAGGGGGACAGTACCTTAATTCCCCATGCTCATCCCCCTGAGGGATTGTTTAGTATTATTGATGCAATCTATTTACATATGGCGTCAGTTTGCCCTGCCAGGTGGGGTTTAGCTTCAGAACAACAACTTGATCCAGGCCTGGTACATGATAATTACTGCAAAGACTGTAGGAGCTGGCAGTATTACGGCTGCTCTTATGAAGACTACATGATTGCCATTGTAGATAATATGATAGATGCGGTGGGACAGCTAACTGATGAAGGGAAACCCTTGGGTTCGATTCCTGAGGTGAATTTTTATGATACTGAACAGAATTGTATGGTTTATAGCTCAGAGGTGGCTGTTCCATCACATTTCAGTGCCATTACAATCTAATGGTGTTTTTTTCTGATAATTCTAGCTTTCAAAGTAGCAACATTCCTCATAATGTCCAAGATTTCAATTATCCGAACAAATTGGTGGGCTATTTGGCCCAAGAAAGCACTGAATTTTAATTTATTGGCCCGGATTGCCGGCCAGTGGCAATAACTAGCTAACTACCTCAGCTTTGGACATTGCTGACACTATCAGAGATACTGGTTGTCCTAATTATCAAGGGGCCAGGATCCCAATTTCATCGGGACTTAATGTCGAGGCTTGGGAGTCACACCTTCAAGACTATTCAGATAAACGAATTCTACAATATATAAAGTTTGGCTTTACTTTGTCCCTTATTGGGGCTAATGAATTAAGTAACAAAGAGGTTACTAACCACTTTTCAGCTCGCCAGTATCCTAAAGAAGTACAAAAATACATTGACAAAGAAATTTCCTTTGGTGCTTTATTAGGCCCTGTAAATAATGTTTCACACAAACAATACCATTGTTCTCCTTTGATGACCCGCCCCAAGGGCAATGGCAGTAGACGGGTTATATTAGACCTTTCATATCCCCGCAGTCACTCTGTTAACTCTCATGTAGACAAAAGCAAGTTTGACAAAGGCGAGTTCGTTCTTAAATTTCCTAATATAGACCACATTACTGGAGACATAGTGAATTGCACGGACAAATGCGTCCTCTTCAAGATTGATGTCGCTCGTGCCTTTCGCAACCTTAGGGTCGATCCTGCTGATAGTTTGAAACTGGGTATTTGCTGGAAGGGGCAGTTTTATGCGGATCTGGCAGTGGCGTTCGGCTGGACCCACGGATCCGGGGCGTTCCAGCTTTTGTCCAACGCAATAGCTTATATTGTAGCTAAAGCAGTCATTAAACTTCATTGCTACTTTGATGACTATATTGTGGTCGTACCTAAGACTGAGGCACTAGAAAAATTTCAATTCGTTTGTGAACTGGGACTTCCTCTCAACTGTGACAAATTAACCCCCCCACCAGACGCCTCACTGCACTGGGTATCGATATTGATATGAACAAGAATGCTATAAGTATTATGAATGACAAGCTACAGGCCATTTATGATGAGTGCGTTCGGGTTAGGAAGAGTAAATACCTTTCCAAGCGTTCTTTTCAATCATTATTGGGTAAATTGCTCTACATTCAAAAGTGTGTTAAACCTTCTCGTATTTTTGTTAATAGGGTATTGGCTCTGTTTCGACAAAATTCACACTCCAACAGCATACATCTTACTTCTGATTTTTATAAGGATATTGACTGGTTTCTCACCTTCTTGCCCTCATACAATGGCATCTCTTTCATCAGAAAGAATGCGGTTGACCCCAACCAGGCCTTATACTTGGAAGCTTGTTTGACTGGTATGGGAGCCGTCTGGCGTGATCGGGTGTATGCTACCCCTATTCAAAACCTTGGGGGTTTTAACCTGAAAATTGTGCATCTAGAGATGCTAAATATTGTTGTAGCCCTGAGGACCTGGGGCAGTTAATGGTGTCACTCGGCTATCTCAATTCATTGTGATAACTTGGGAGTAGTCTTTGTGGTCAAGACCGGAAAAACAAAAGACCCTTTCTTGGCTTTGTGTATCAGGAACATCAGGCTCCTAACAGCTCATTATGACATTGACTTACAGATCTATCACATACCAGGATCTTATAATATCATAGCAGATTCATTGTCCAGGATATATTCCAATACCCCAGTTAATTATAATATTCTTAGGGAACTTGAGGACCACTACATGTGGGAACATATACCCAGCACTTACTTTGACCTGGATCTCCATCTATGATTTCAGGTAGATGTCCTGCTATGACCTTCCTGCAGCCCATCTCGTCACTGCAGCCATCCAGAGGACCAGGACAGCCTACAGGCTTCTACTAGGAGGGCTCATACCATTCATATCAGGACTTATTTTCCTTTTTGATATTCATGTCTCTTCCCCTGGGTCTTTCGGTTCAATCACTTTTGGCCTTCCTTGAGTATCTCAACTCTAACTCTTTGTCACCCAAGGTCATTTTAAATTATTTATCTTCCCTTAAATTTGCAGCTAGGCAATACAATTGGGACTTTTCTCCCACCATCTTATTCTGGCTTACACCAGGAGCATTTCCATCAACCCCCTCCTTTAACCCCACCCCACGGGGTATATTTGATCTCAGGACTTTGGCTCAAATATCCACCACTTGCAACATTTTGGATGATCCCCCCCCTCTATAGGGCTGCTTTCTTATTGGCATTCTTTGCCTTTCTGAGGATGTCCAACGTGGCCCCACACTCTAGATTTAAGTTTGATTCTAATTGACATTTCTTGAGGCAGGATATCATTTGCCATCACGGTGGAGCACATGTGCTCCTCAAATGGACTAAAACTCTTCAGGAGTCCTCATCCCACCATCTGGTCCAAATCCCACTCCTTTCTAATCCAATTCTATGCCCAGTTCGTGCTCTTCAAGAGCTCATCCATTCCAGACCACTTTCCCCCTTTTTTCCCCCTCTTTGTCCACAATTCCCCTCCTTTCCATCCTGTTATTGACACTAGACAATGTTATTGACATTAGAGATGCCCTGCGAAAAATTTTGGTTCACCTTGGTATTCCTCTTACTGGCAATGGATTTCATACTTTTAGAAGGTCTGGGGCCAACCTAGCCTATGACAATAATGTGGACCTCCAACACACCATGGCCCATGGCCTTTGGCACAGTTCGGCGGTCTGGACTTACCTTCAAAACGCTTCCCAGGCCCCCTCCATTGTTCCCCTTACCTTTGCCTCCATTATTCCCTCTCGTCCTTAGGTTGGTGCTTTAAAAATGTTTCAAAATTTTTAAAATTTTAAAGTCTTTATCTGTATATACGTACTAACTTGTAAAATAAATTCCTCAAGATAACTTTATCCTTTACCTCACCCTTGACCTTCCTTTGACCTTTATCACATCACCAACCCTCACTCCTTGATCCTCATTTGACCTTCTTCACATCACGAGGAACTGTGCACAGCATGGCCTGTACAGGGGCCTGCTGCCTCAGTTACCTCCCTACCTTAAGTTTTGATACCTCTTATTCTGACCTTATTTTGTCAGCCAATCAGGGCTCGTTTGGGGTTCATTTTCTTAGCCTCATTCCAACTTGTTAGCCATTTTGAATTTGTCATTGAAACAATAACATAGTGAAGGGATTTTATTTTCCCCACCTTCCCTCCCTGGTGCACTAGACTCTGTATTTTCTTTAGGCGGCCCCAGGCTGACTTTGGGTGACCCCCTCTCGGATTGACTCTAACAGTTCACAAAATTTGTGGATCAAGGCAGGGCCAGGCAATACCCTGGTAACCCCCTCTCTAGTCTTTCACTTCTAACTTGACACTAGGCAGCCAAAGAACTCATGGCTCCCTCTTCAATTGAATTACTTTCCTGATAAATGATATACATGTGGAAGTGCGAGTTGCTTAACCATAATTTTAGTCATTACTGTGATATTAATGCACTAGTTGCTATGTGATACTAATTATTAATTGTGATATTCATGTGAATATGGGTTTTTCTTACCCTGTGAACATTGTGTAGGCACTAGTTGCTGCTTTGTGTTTTACTATGGTGCTTTTAAAATGTTTGAAAATTTTGAAAATTTTAAAGTCTTTATCTGTATATACGCACTAGTAAAATAAATTCCTCAAGATAACTTTATCATTTACCTCACCCTTGACCTTCATTTGACCTTCATCACATCACCAACCCTCACCCCTTGATCTTCATTTGACCTTCATCACATCACAAGGAACTGACCTTTATTCAGACAGTGAGCAGTGACTAAAGTTGCACAAAAATTAACCTTTATTTAATAAGCTTTAACTGCAGCATAATTTCCCTGTCTGGATCACCCAGGTCAGGAAAAACTTGGCATTGTCTCCAGGCTTATGGGATCTGCCTGTGGTCATTGATGGTCAGCCCTGTAATGTGTCTGTATAATGATGTGCAAAGTCAAACAAGCCAGAACAACAGATATGACATTATGTGGCTTTTGTGCATTTGTGGTCAGTAGGAATCTGAAATGATTGGCTAGGATGCCAAAAACATTCTCCACCACCCGTTTTACTTGTGACAGTCTTTAGTCAAATATATGTTCCTCATCACTGAGATTCCCTCCCAATCATAGCTTCATTAACCAGGTCCCCTGTGCAATGCATCATTGGCCGCAATGAAGTATGACATGTACCTGTCATCTTCTAGTAATGGATCTGGAAATCCTATGGTCTCATCTAGAATGCTCTGCTTCAGCTGACAGTCGTTGAAGATCTGGGCATAAGAACACGACCAATTACTCTCCACACCTGTAAACAGAAACCTGTAGTCAGCATCCAGAAGAACAAACATCACTACTTGGTAGAAACCCTTGTAGTTATAGAATCTGATACCTGATGCCTGATACATCTTATGACCACATATTTGCCATCTGGGGCTCCCGCAACATGATGGAAGTTCCACCTTTGGCCAAACTGCTGTGTCTTCTCATGCCATTCCTGTGGGGTACTTGAACACTTCAGCTCCTCTTTGTACAATTAGTAGATTGTCTCACAGACCTCAGACACAAAGAGAGAGATGGTGTTTGAAGCCACTCTAAAGCCATACATCAGGGTCTTGTAGGAATCGCCTGTTGCAAGATATCTCAGGGTGATGACTATCTTCAAACCAGCTGAAAGTGACTTACGAAATCTGACCTCCTCAATTACAAGACCAACTCTTTCAACCAGTTCTGGAGACAATCTCAGAAAACTTCTGTAGCCATATAATGCATAGGCTGATCAATCAAAACTTTATACTGTCCAATGAGTGACCTCTCCATTATCCATTTTCTAACCCAAAACTGTCACAGGTGCTTTTGTCTTTGACAGCCCAAATGAAGATGAAATGTAACATTTTGCATTGGCCTATCATTATGAAATTGCACAACCCTAGCAAGCAAGCTTAATCTGTCAGATGGCTAGATATTTATATCAATGTTTGTTGTTCAAACTCAGAAGTAGAAGTAATGGATGTCCATTGTGATGCACTTGAAACATGACTTTCAGCAACAGTAGTACAACAGTACTACAAACGTATATCACTGAGAGACCACCTCCATTCATCTTCAATCACCTTACATCTCGATCGGTGTAACACCTGATACCCAACCAAAAATGTTTCACAATCATGGTGGAGTATAGTACAACAGGGGCCTACATCAGACGTCATTAAGGAAGTTGCCAACCTTGTACAAACTACATGGATACCAACAAAAAAAATTGGAGGCAGTTCAGCTGCTTCAAAAAACTTGCATGTATTGTGACTGGTGCATAAGGTCTGCAATTTATAAATATGACACCCTGCTTTTGCTATCTGTTCATTTTTATCTGTAGGTGTTTGAACAAATAACTTTCACCTAAGTTTAAGAGGGGAATAAAGTAAATTCCTAACATATTTTGATGCACAATATGCAATCGACGGTTGTAAGGATCAGACCCCCAATACATAGTAGTTTTGTATACTTTTGCAGTGACCTCTGTAAGCTTGACCTGGCAGGCAGATGACAGTGCCATCGCATATGCAGATGGGGCTGAGCTAGGCCAAAATAAGAAGTATGATGAAAAAGAACAGGCTGAAATTCCAGGTGAATGAACATATTTATTTATTCATTTATTTCTCGTACAGATAGTACAAACATTTTAGATAATTATAAACATGACATTTAAACAATTATTTAAACACAGCAGAAACTAATAAACTATAACATTTATATATACATGCATAAATTTATATTACATATTGCAGTCTGCTAGTTTTAACAAAATGTAATATTTTTCTGGTCAGCAGTTGATGGTAGTATACTGCAAAATACAGTCCAACTGATCTTGTGAAAGTGCTGTTGATTCCCCATACATGAATTATTTCTCTTACAAATTTTCCAATCATGTAGTCATGCCAATCATTTTCACCACTATATATCATTGTTTTTACCTTTTATGCATGTTATGTGCATCTGTAATATTATACTTGTGTTTTCACCAACAGAATGTTATTGCTTAGACTAGATCCACTTCCTTGTAGTGCTAATTTGTAACATAGGCTTGTGTTATAATTATCAGATTTTATGTTAAAATCCATGAATTTTAAGAACCTAAGAATAAACGGACTATCAATTGGGCATGAATCACATATTACATGAAGTAAATTACTTTACATTATACAAGGGACTCCTAGGATTTTTCTAAGTGCCTTATGCCACTGAGTGCAGAAGTACTCAAATTTTACACTTGTAAAATCCCAAAGATTTGAACCATATAGAGACATACAATATGACAAGAATAACTTTAATTTAACATCAAACTGTGTAGGATATGGCCTGAATAGGGGCCTATCGGGTCTGTTTACACCTACCTTAAGAATAATATTTCTGTACCTACCCTAAGGACTTTAATGCACTGATTCTACTATTATTGTTTATTGACTACCACCAATTAGAGGTTAGGTCACAGTTCAATAATTCCCTCCAAATACTTTGGGGTTCACTTTTCATGTAGCAATCGATGGAAACACATGTTGAAGAAAAATTATTAAAAGTTTTAGTTGATTTTAGTTGTTTTATGAGTGCTTTTAGTGAATTTTAACTGTTTTCAGCTTGTTATATCGGATTTAGTGATTACAACAATTCCTTCAACAAGGGCCAAAGCACTCATATCTACCGGTAAGAAGAAATCTTTGTCTGCAACCACAGTTCGTACTAAGAAGGAGGTCTTCACAGAAGATTTCACAGGCGGATGGCTCATATCTTCAAGTCGGATTCGATACTGAGACTGTAAGTGCACCACCTCATTCATTTTCCTCTGTTTCACAAGCGGCTGAAGTTCCGGATCCCAACCAAGCCATCCTGTCAGCTTTCTCCCAGTTGGAAGCCGCCAATCAGTATCTTGCCCCGTCGTACGGATAGGATGGAGAGGGGACGTAACACCAACTCCACGCTTGTACAATCACCCCAACCTAGGGAGACAGTTAGCTTCAATCTGCCTCAGGGATCCAGATTGGGTAGGTATTCTTCTCCGATAGCCCCTCAGAGAACTCACTCACAACTACAGCATGGTGAGAAACATCCCAAGCATTTCATCGGCTGTGTCGAAACTTCTGGCTCAGTATGAAGAGTAAACACACCAGGACATTGTCCCAGGTAAGGACTTCATAAGAAAAAAAGTCTGGTCATTATAATACCACAGACACTTGTACTGCCAAGCCAGAGTTCAGATGGCCCAATGAAGGGTATGTATCCACAGGTGCGACTAAGAAACTTTCTTATGATGAACTTTCATTAGCCCAGTGGGCAAGTGAGCAGTTGTCTATTATCTTACTCATCCAGGATTTTCAGTTGATGAGACGCATGTTAACCCAGGTAATTATGGCACTTACTGATGCTGTTTCTCTCCCATGGCCTGCTGTTCGATCTGCCTGGGCAGCTTCAATGACTCAAGTTGAAGATGGCCGACTTTCTTTGGCCAATGACACTCAGTGGCCCCTCAACAGAATTGGTATGTCACAGGTAGCAGTTCTCAACAGCCAGAATGTTACTAACAGAAGGTGAGGATTTTTCGTTATTGCAATGAGGGATCCTGTGTGCATGATTTTAACCATGGAAACTATAAGCATATATGTTCACATTGTTACAAGCAAGGACGTTCTCTGTCTCACCCTGAGACAAAGTGTAATTTGAGGATGAGTAAACAGGCCACCAACAGTTCGAGGTAGGACACTGATTGACCACCTGGAACCACACCATGTGTTTTTCAAGACAATAACTCTAATATTGAACTTGAACAGTCTATTGTATCACAGCATTTTTACAATCAACAAAACATTGAAAATGTATGTCCAGATGTAAAATATGTTATGTATGATCAGTTATGTGATATTTCGTTCTTTGGTTGTGATAACACTGATTATTGGGCAACAATGCTCACAATGATACCAGTACTTATGCATGTATTGACAACAACAAGGCATTCAATACTCGTAGTTCTGAACGTGTGTCAAGTGACACAATTACTGACCTTGTACATGAAGTTTATAATAATATTGGGTACAAGACCCAGAGACAAACCAATGTCCCTTATTCGGCATATTGTGTAACACCTTGGTAAGCGAATTATTTGTATGGTACTACAAACTGTATTGGTCTATTACTATTGAAATGTGATAATACAAATAATGGTCGGCATGGGAATGAATCAGCTGGTCCTCAGTGCTGTAAGGTCAGCTTCTTTGAATACTTTGATCAGTATAGGTACGTGTTTTCACCTGTAGTTTACATTCATACTGATAGTCTGGAACACAAATGGTATCAATACAAGAGGGGATACTATGGATTATACAACTGGTACCCAGTTGAGGCCTCTGTTTTGGGCCCCTTGAGTGTTACATGTACATTTCAAACTGATCTGCAACTGTTTTACCAGCTTAGACTGGGGTTAACATTGTCCCCTGGGGCCGGTTTCATGAAAGGACTTAAGTCTGTTCTCGGGCTCAAATCTGAGACTTTGGGCTCAAATATTGTAAATATTTTGCTGAGTCTGTGGACTCAGACTGAAAGCATTTCACAAACAGGCTCAACTTGAGATTTGGCTCAGTCATGGGCTCAATTTTGAGCCCACCAAGGAGGTGTCTCAAATTTTGAGTCCAAAGTTTGTCATCCAATACTTGTGTATAAACCAATATAATTTGGATGAAAATGAATTTGTTGAATCTTGAAATATTATATTTTTATTTTGCTTACTAATTACAACTACATATTCAATATTCATAATAAGAAAAGTCAATGGAATTGACATGCTTTTTTTGACTGTTGTCAAGTGACTAGTCTCAAGAGTGGACTCAAAGCTTAACTCAGTCTCAGTTGAGTCTCAAACAATTGGCTTGTTACCAATAATATTATATCAATTCTTTTCATGTGTTATCAGTATTAATGCAATTTAAATTGATAATTATGATGAAATAAATGCACTTGCATAAAAAACAAACCAAGGAAGCATCTTAAATGAAATTTAAAAGTTGAGACTATGACTTCAGACCAGTCTCAGCTGAGTCACCTTTTGTGAAATCAATTTGAGCCAAAAACTCAGCCGAGACAAAAGTCTCAGATTTGAGACCCAGACTCAGCCCAAAACTGGTCTCAAACTGAGACTTTTCATGGAACTGGCCCCTGGTCAAGCTTATGATAACTACTGTAAGGACTTACAAAGTAGCCAATATTTTGGCTGTTCTTATGAACAGTATCTGGATTATATCATTGATGTTTTGTCGGATCCGGGTGGAAGTTAATTTGAATGATATTTGATACTGTGGCCTCTTGTAATCTATTACCTGAGGGTCAACACAAACCTTCTATTGAGGGTCCCAGGTTCGATTCCCCAGATAGGGGTGCTTGCAAGTCTCGTCTTGTTGATAGATATTTTCCAGATAAGAGAACAGGTTTTATCTCGCTACAGCAAGATACATTTAATTTCATTGGTCCTGATCGACAGGAGGTGTGCATTGATAGTATTGAGAAATGTTTGCATATATCTCAAATCATCAGGAGTACTAGTGAGCCTAATTATAGAGTTGCTCGATTTCCTCTAAAATCTGGCCTTAATGTAGAGGCCTGGGAAAGTAAGTTGGCAGATTATCCAGATAAAAGAGTCATTAATTATCTTAAATTTGGCTTTCCCCTGTCCTTGATAGACCATGACGGTCTAAATAATAAACAAGTAACCAACCACTACTCAGCTTTAGCCCATTCACAGGCTGTTCAGGAATATTTAGACAAGAAAGTCTCTTTGGGGCCATGTGGGGCCCAGTTAAGGACTTGGGGGCTGAGGAGATCCATTGTTCCCCCTTGATGACCCGTCCTAAGGATATAGACAAGAGGAGGGTAATACTTGACCTTTCTTACCATAGGGGGGCTTCCTTTAATGATCACATGGATAGGGACAAGTTTGATCACAAGGACTTTGCCTTGAAACTCACTTGCATTGATGATATTGTGAAGGACATTGCAAATGTGTCAGACCCAGTGTTATGCAAAGTAGACTTACTGCTGACCAGTCTAGCTGACTGCATAAAGTTCGGGATTAAATGGCAGGGCTCTTATTATATTGATGGATCGGTCGCGTTCGGCTGGGTCCATGGAACGGCGGCATTTCAGCTTTGTTCCGATACCATTGCCTTCATGATGAAGAAACTTGGGGTGAATCTGCACTGCTATATCGACGACTATGTGGCGGTTGCCTCTCAGCATGAGGCAGAATAATATTTTGACAAATTATGTGACCTGTTGCAGGAGCTGGGCTTGCCCATAAACCAGGACAAACTTACGCCCCCTACTAAGTGCCTTACAGTTCTGGGCATTCAGATTAATATACAGGGAAATATGATGCGCATTGAACCAAATAAGCTTGCCCAGATCCATGAGGAATGTTTGGCAGTTAAAGGCAAGAAGTGTCTAAGTAAGAAAGCCTATCAGTCCCTTTTGGGCAAACTTCTATACATACAAAAGTGTGTCAAGCCATCCAAGATCTTTGTTAATCGTATTCTGGCATTATTTAGGACCTGTAGAGGTCCCAGGATTGCCCTGACCCATGATTTTCATCAGGATCTGTTTTGTTTGTTTCCTCCCCCACTTTAATGGTGTCACATGTCTGAAAAAAGACCCCATTGATAACTCACAGGAGTTGTATCTGGACGATTGTCTCACAGGTATGGAGGCAGTATGGCGGAATAGGGTATATGCCACACCCATTTATGAAATACCTGGGTTCACACTCACAATAACTCACCTAGAAATGCTCAACTTTGTGGTAGCCTTAAGAGTTTGGAGCCCATTTTGGAAACATTCTGCTATCACAATTTTTTGTGATAACATGAGTGTGGTTCAGGTGGTCTGTTCTGGAAGGACTAGGGACAAATTTTTAGCCCTGTGTATCCGGAGCATCTGGCTGTTAGTAGCTTACTATGATATTGACTTGGAAGTTAAACATATTTTTGCAAAAAGAACGTGGTCGCTGATGCTTTGTCACGTATCTACTCAGAGAAACCAGTAAGGCCAGAAATTTTACAGTGTTTGACACAGTTTATTTAACATGAGGTCCCCTTGCAAGAGTTTGACCTTGATTTTTGTATCTAATTTCAGATCCAGGGGCCCCTTCCTCAGCTCTAGTTTCTGAGGCTTTGATGCACATAAAGGTAGCATATAGACCGTCCACTCGTGCAGCCCACAATATGCACTGCAGGACATATCTATCATTTGTGTTGTTTATGAATTTACCGGTGTCTTTTTCATTGCATTCACTACTGGCTTTCCTGGAGTTCTTACATATAAATAACCTATCACCTCGGGTTGTTTAGAACTACCTTTTCTCTCTCAAGGGATTTGCAAAAGTAAGGGGTTGGGGGGTTGGGACCCCTCCCCCTTTGACCATAAACTGGTCCTGGATTATGTTAGACGTATTGCTATAAATTCATCTTTTGCTCCAGTACCTAAAGGTATTTTTGATGTGAAAACCTTAGCTGGAATCATTCAAACATGTAACCTTCTTACTGACCCCGCCTTATATAAAGCAGCCTTTTTGCGTGCCTTCTTTGGCTTCTTGAGGATGTCTAACATTGCCCCTCATTCCAAGCAAAAATTTGACTGCAATAAACGAGATGTTAAATTCCCTGCCAAAATTATCTGCTATACTTAATAATTTATGGGTACCTAAAATAATTGGTGACATAAGAATATTATCATCAGCATATGCTAGAGAATAATACTATACATGGCCTATGTGACAGCCAAAACTAAACTTTTTCATTAAAAGTAGTAACTGATCAATATAAATCCCAAATGACAGAGGAGAGAGTACACCCCCTTGTTTGACACCAATGTGTACTTTGAACACATCACAAAAGTTATCTTTCCATTTAACAATTGACTTGTGTAAAGAGTAATTGAAAATTTACAATACAATGGCCAAATACCTTTCTGTATCAATAGTTGAAATAGTTTGTTATAGTTCACTTTATCAAATGCCTTGCTTGCATCTAATAATGAAAGGTAAATGCTTGATTCATTGTTTCTGTAATACTGTACCACCTCATTCACTATGAAACTACATTGATTTGTTGAATACCCCTTTATTGAAGGTCACAGGTTTCAAAAATATCTTTAAATTTATGAACAACAATATTATCAAACAATTTGCCAAGTGCACTACACATTACAAGTTATCTATAGTTGTTGATATCATCAAGTGATTTCCTTCTATCTTTAGGTATTGGGATGATAGATGAGAGTAAGAAGTTCTTAGGTGCATAGCTATGGTTAATCATTGCAGAAAACAAGAGTGATAAAACAGTATGCAGTCTATCACCACCATATAAAATGTCATCAGATAAAAGACCACTCTGTAAGTCTCCTTTCCCCAACTTCAGTTGTTTCAATCCAGATTTTATATCATGAACAGTAATTGAATATTTTTCAGCACACTTATTTAAGAAACATTGAGAATTTTTAATCTTAAATCTAACATTTTTATAACTTTTCAATTTCTACATGACAATAATTTACTGAGCTATATAGCAGATCATATTTCTCAGCAAACAAAGAGGTAATTGTCTGTGGATAAGAGCTGTTTTCAATAGTACACACTGTTTTGTATTGCCATTAATAGATTTTACAGCTTTCCAGAATTGTTTGTCATTATTTGCAAACATTGCAGAGGCTAGTTTACTGTTTCTGATACCTTGGTTATTTCTCTTCACCTTGCTTAGGACATAATGATAACGTGAGCTTGTAGAATGTCTTATTTCTGCTACAGTGCCCTCATGTGGAGAACCATTGTCCTTCCAAATTTTGTGCCACATGATTGCTTTTTCCTTTGGCACTCCTCACTTCACTGGACCAACCGGGGATACATTTATGATGTCTTTTCTTTGGGGGGATATTTGTTTCATCAGCATTCAAACAAATGTATATGATATTGTTGCAGAATTCTTCAATGTGTTTATCATGACTTTTGCAGCATAAAGTATTGCAATAAAGGATGCCTCCAGTAATAGAGACTTGTTGTAAGAGATTGCTCACCTTGTTTGAATAGCTATTTAACATATCTGGAGTGCATGATTTCCAGTCTGGTTTGGTGACAAGTGTATCTGTAATTTGGTTGTTATGCTGTGGTATGTTATTTATCTTCAAACTCAGGAACAGTGGATTATGATCAGACAGGTTGTCTCCATCATGGTGAATTCTGTAGGACTTAATCAGCTCCAACAGACAGTTTGATGTAGGAAAATGGTCAATATGTGATCTATCATTATCAGCTTTACTCTGAAACGAATAGTCTATCAAGGATCTATAAGATGTGACACAAGTAAAATTTTCGCTCATCATAAAAGTTTCTAATCTTCCTTTAACACTGCCATTTCTATTAAAGTCTAAATTTAAATCACCTCCTATGATCAGACTATGACAGTTTGACATTTTGCAAATTGTAGAGATTTCACTAAGGATGCACTGAAATTCATCACTGACTGATATATTTCTGTCTGAATTGCAAGGCATGTACACATTAAGGATAAGTATTTCGCTGTTTTTTTGTTTTAGTTTTATTGCACATAGTCTGTTGCTTTGAGAAGGCAATGGTGTTGTAGTGCCATTTAAGGATTTATGCCATACTATCAGACAGCCTCCAAATTGTCTTCCACTTAAAATATGTGAGTCATCCATTCCAGACACTCCATGGTAATTTATATGCTCATCTCTCAGGTAGTTGTTCAAATTATCCAGTTCTTTCCTGCTATACCAATGTTCCTGCCATAGTAGCACATCACACTTTTTAAATAGCTGTTTAATATACTCTAGGCGCCCGACTCCATGGTCTTGACTATTGTAGGTTGCCATAACAAAGTTATGTTCCACTGTGACTATTTGGGGATTATTTGGCTTGCAGTCTATAAAATTCCTACCACAAATGCCTTTTGGCCAAAATTCTTCATTGAATAATTCTTGAAATTGGTGCATTTGAACCTCAAGTTTGAAAGATTTGAATTTGGATGCTTCATTTGAGATACAGTTCAGTGATATAACATCAAAACCTTTTTCTTAAATGTGAGTCTTCAGGTCTTCTGTTTCAGTATCAGTGTTAACTCTGTAAATGAAGAGTTGTTGGTTCTTGCCCTCCTTTAACTCGATCGCTGTTGGCCCTGCCTCTGATAACATTCCTTCTTTTGTTATCTCTTTGCATTTGTTTTCACTTGGTGATAACTCGGTATATGAAAGGGTTCACTAAAATTATTACTAGTGTCATTAGAGACAGTTCTTGCTTGTCTATCCATGTGCTGCAGAAAGGGTAGTTGGGTGTCTTAGTTTTACCTTGAATTCTCGCTGTGTTGTTCAAATTGGCTCTTTTGTTTTGGGTTTTTATATTCTGATTTGTTTCCTTCACATGATATATAGACTGTTGCTTATTACCATTTGAACTGTTTCTTTGGTGTGGTTGTTTGTCATTTGATGTATGAGATGTTATAGTCACTGGTTCAGCACCAACTGTTGACCTAACAACACTTGCATAATTGGTAACTAGTCTGGATTTCTTAATACACTGTTTCTTTGATTGAAATATTCTCTGCAATTAAACCATCTATGGTTTATTGTAGTTGCAATAGTTTATCTTCCATCTTATTTTTACGATCAACAAATGATACATTATTCAACTCTTCTAGATTTACTCTAGGTATACTGACAGCATCAATGACCAGGTGAGGCATTTGGTTGCATTTATCTAACTTCTGAAGGGCTTTAAGTATATCATCTATGCGAGCTTCTTTTTGAGTTCTGACATCAAAAAACATCAGGGCAAACTTTTACAAGAGCTTTTGGCCCTAACTTAGACTTCAAGTAAATGCTTTGTTTAAATCTGAGACTACGTCTGTTGGTCTTACATTAAGCTAGTTTCCCAAAGCAGGTAAGTCTGATCTTTCCCTGTCTGACAGATCCAAATGACCAAACTAGCTTTCTGGAAGTCTTCTGCATTTTCTCACAAACAATGCTTCACCAAAGTATTATGAATTAAAGACCAAGTAACATTATTTGATTTGCCTTACCATAGATGAGTAGTTAGTGTCAGTATTTTCTAAATAAAAATTATAGACAGGTACATGGTGGCTCGGACGAAAACTTTAAAGAAACTTTCAGTAAAGCATAATTAGTTAAAGGTGTTTAATCAACATTGTTAGTTGCCTGGTGAAGTGAACTTAACGGTATTGACTATGGTTCTTTCCAGTTTTCCTCACATTCCATTTCTGTGCATTTATTGTTTATATAGATATATAGTCCTATGTAGAATCATTTCATCAAAATTTAAGGAGAGCAAATTAGGCTCCAATTTTTGTAGGAGTTCACTGAAATAACAATGGAGCAACAATTTAAATGCATAGTCAATTTTAGATCTCCAAGAAAAAAACATGTTTCTTGAACAGGGACCCTAGTTTTAAAGTTGACTCAACCGTAATTAAATACCAATCAACTCTTATAAAATTTCTAATTTAACAGTGTATTATCCACACATTTAATTTTATGAGCTACGTTCACTCTACAAATACAGTATTTTTATTCTGAACTAAAAATCAAAGCCCCCAGAAACCAATTTTGATGTTTTTCAAGTCCAGTCACTATTACAGAGATGGTATCTGTATTCTATCATTACAGCTGGTACAGATATCTTGGCTTTTGACATCCATAATTAACATACAAGTTGTGGTATCTTGGCAATTCATAGCTTGGGATGGTATGCAAGTGGAGGCAACCTTGTGTGTGCCCCAACCACAAATGTACCAAATGAGTGGACAAGTAAAGGTATAGCAAGCAAAAACATCAGCGCAAACTTTTACAAAACATTTTGGCCCTAACTTCAAGTAAATGCTTTGTTTAAATCTGAGACTATGTCTGTTTGTCTTACATTAAGATAGTTTCCCAAAGCAGGTAAGTCTAATCTTTAGCAAAATCTTTGGCTTAAATTTAAGACCATCTTCCAGTTTGTTTTTTCCTCTCTTCAATGTTTAAAATGGCTGAATGTATGTCATTTATACATAGAATACTTCCGTTGCATGTACTTGCACATCATGCTCAGAGTTTTGGAAATGAAAGATTGTTAAGAGGCAACCAGTGTAGACCAGTGTAAGAACATATGTGATTTTATAAAATGGGCTACTGTTGTGCTTCTAACTGGGGTACTTTTGACACACTGAAGGTTTTATATTAGATTTAAAATTTTAAAAACACTGTATTACAGCTTGCCAGCCCATAGTTGAATAATGGACAGTATCGGTTAATAAATTTAAAAGTTTTATAATTTTGGTAAACAAACAAAAGGGAGATATTTATAAAGAAACCAGGAATGAATAGTAAAATAAGCTTTCACCAGGTTAATTTGTAGAATTTTAACCAGGTTTATTTAACAAGATGTTGCTGACCATATGATGTAGCAATGACAATACTTTTCTACAACATATGTCCTAAATTTTTCTGTAATTAAACTACTATAAGTACCACAGTTTCCAATTAGTTCAATATAAATATCAAGATTCGAAATTTTACTGAAATTACAAAAGACATAACATTCTCATAATTGACAAATTAATCTGGAAAATAACTGAAATCAAATTGGGGCAGGTACAGCCAAAATTTCTTTGAACATGTTACCCTAGATAAATACTTACATTACTTTGACATAAATACATGCATAACACAAACATCAATTCCAATTCCAATTCCAATTCAACTTTTATAGCGCTTAATCTCTGTCGAAGTGACAGACTCTAAGGCGCAACATCATAAGCATAGTTTCAAAAATCATTGTCCTTGTCCATAGCTATGGTCGACATCACGGAGAACGCCATATGAGGTGGAAAATACTAAGGAGGATAAGCTTGGCAGAATAGGTATGCCTTAAGTTTTTTTCTGAAGGAAGCAATGGAAGTGGCAGATCTTACAATATCAGGGAGTTCATTCCATATTTTGGGAGCATCATATGCAAAGCTTAGACCAAACTGCTTCGTGGATTTGTAAATAGATGGTTGGTATTGAGGAACATGTAGAATTATACCATCAGATTGACTCAACCGAGTATTATAGGCACATTGTCTAACTTTGAGAAATGGGCTGAAATATTTTGGAAGTTAGTATGTAGGTATTTATATACCAACAAGGCAGTCTTGAAGATGCAACGGTGCCTTATGGGTAGCCAATGAAGGGCTTTTCTTAGTGGAGTGGTGTGAGAAAGACATGTGGTTCTGCAAACAATTCTGGCCAGACTGTTTTGAATGTATTGTAGCTTGTGTAGGTTAGCAACAGATAGACCCCTAAACAAGGAGTTACAGTAGTCAAGCCTACTGCCTACAAGTGTGTTTGCAGCCGTAAGAGCAGCATCACGAGTCAAGTACTGTCGAATTTGTCTAAGATCCCTCATCTGGATGAAACATAGTTTACATACATTTTTAACATGTTTGGTGAAGGAAAAGTCTGAGTCAAACCAGACACCCAAATTCTTAACGGCATCTGAAGGTATCAGTGATTCCCCCAATATATTTACTGGAAAGAATGGGTTAAACTTTTCTTGTTGAGACTTGGCACCAAATAAAATAAAGTCAGTCTTATCAGCATTCAGCTTTAGTTTATTTGCACACAGTCATAGTTTGACATCTTCGAGGCACTTTCCTAGCTGATCGAAGGCAGTCTTTGCATTTTTGTGTTTGAGGTGAATAAACAGCTGTGTGTCATCTGCATAAAAGTGAAATTTGACATCTGGATGTTTAGAGATTACTTTGCTCAAAGGTGTGGTATACAACGAAAAAAGAATAGGACCAAGAACTGAACCTTGTGGTACCCCAAACTTAAGCTTTCTAGCCTCAGACAGAACAGAACCAATCTTGATGCATTGGGTACGATCAGAAAGGTATGATTTGAACCAGTCAAGGCATCTACCCCCGACACCGAACCATTTTCTTAAGCAATCAAGGAGTTTGTCGTGATCAACGGTGTCAAACGCTGCAGATTGATCAAGCAGCACCACAGCTGTGGCCTCACCTCTGGCTAGAGATAGGTGAATCTGGTTCTTTATAGGCAAAAGAGCTGTTTCAGTTGAATGGCCACGTTTATAGGCAGATTGATACTCGTTTTCCAACCCATGGAGAGAGACATGTCTACTGAGTTGTGAGGCAACTACACGTTCCACGAGTTTTGAGATAAAGCTCAACCCAGACACAGGGCGATAGCTTTTTAGTTCATCCTTTGATAAAGAAGATTTCTTTATCAGTGGAGTGACAACAGCACTCTTGAAGCCATCTGGGACAGCACCTTCCAACAAAGAACAATTCACAAGTTTTGTGATAGAAGGAAGCAGTATATCAAGGCAATCCTTAACTAGGAAAGTGGGCCAAGGATCCAGGAGGCAGGATTTTGTAGGTGAATTTTTGATTACCTTCGCAATATCGTCAGGTGAGGCATCATCAAATTTGAAAAGTCCATTTATCGACATTTTTAAATACATAGTGTAGTTTTTTAGAAAATAATATAATTTTATGATACAGTCTTATGGCTTGACGTCTGTATAAGTCAAGTTCACAGACTTATTTTGACAATCATAGTTTGGCAAACTGTGTATAATATAAAATACTGGTCAAGTAGTGTGACGCTATGCAATGAAAGTAGCTTTATTATAATGGTGTGATATCTTACAATACAGATATATTTTATTATATTATTCCCATTTGCTGTCATTTATTTTAAAAAATTGGGGGTGTCGTGGAAAATGCAGCTATGTGTCTGAAATTAATCCAAAAATATTGAATTTATCTTTATGATTTTTTATTATATTCTATTCTATTCCATTCAGAACATTTATAACACTTGATCTCTGCCAGGCAGACTCTAGGGCACAAAACAAGAATAAAAAAAGTCCTCATGCCATAGCAGTTGCCAGTTCCATTACAACAGAGATGACAGATAGAGTAAATTGGGAAGCCTTTTTGAAGAGATATGATTTTAATCTTTTTCTGAAACAGACGAGAGCTGGGACAGAATGGACCTCATCAGGTATATCATTCCAAACCACGAGAGCATCAAAAGTCAAATTTTGGCCAAAGTGTCTTTTTGAATCATGTTCAGATGAACAGAATTGAGGAACCTCCAAGAACTTTTTATCTGGACGGTCCTTAATTGCACTATATCTTCCACAATTAGTAGACAAAAGAGAACCCATGTAACTGGGATGATCATTGCAAAAAATATAGTGGCAGTTTTAAAGATACAGCAAAATTCAACTGGGAGCCAACAGGGTTGTTTGAGAAAAGGAGATGCCAGTGTGTATTTTTCACTGTTTGTGACAATGTCAGCAAGTGTGTTTTGAATACACTGCAGTTTGAGCATGTTTAATCTGCACAGACTCCTGGAGAGGGAGTTGCAGTAATCTAGGTGACTACTCACGAATCATAGACAAATCGGCCCTTTGCCAAATTGGTCCCCGTCAAATCGGCCCCTAAAATTAAAATACCTGGTCAAATCGGCCCCCTACAAACTAATTTGTGGTCAAATCGGCCCCTTGTAATATTATATATGGTCAAATCAATACTCTGACCTTCTCATAGATTTAAATTCTAAAATTGTAAATGATAAAAATTATTATAATAATAACATGTGAGTTTTATGTATCTATTCACTTTATTCTGATTTTGTCATAGATTTAAATTCTAACATTTTAAATTATAAAAAACAACAGTAATAATTAGGGGTTCATAATTATAAATATTTGTATTACATTTGTATCTTCATTTATCCTGTAATTCAAAGGGATAAATGCACACAAGGGGGTAAGTGATATTATCCTCTGCATGCACATCAAAGGGAACAATCATCTTTTAATGTCTAAGACTGTTTATTTAACACTGTAGCTAATAATCCCCATACAAAACAAATAACAAAGATCACTAAAGTTATAATCCCATTAACAGAGCCTGTACAGGCAGTGTAATTGCAATTTTAATAATTCTAACATAAAGAAGTTTTGTTGCACATAGGTTACAAGGGATTGATTACAGTATCTTGACACCTTTCATATGTGTTAATTACACTTTGTCAAACAACACATAAGCAATTGATGTTATTGTCATAACATTGTCATACATATTTATCTACCCATTATTTCAAAATGAGCCTGAATACCATTAAATGATGCATTTCCTCTGTAAAAAGGCTTCTTATTTCTCCCATTATCATTCAGCTTTGGAAGTCCTAAGGAGAATGATATCATTCTGATAACTAGAGAAAAATCTGATAACTAGAGAAAAAGAACTTTCATTAATGAAAGTTTTCTTGTTTTCAGCTTACTTCTTAAAGTGTTTACTATAAAGAAATAAATGTTATACTTGTTTTCCCTGCTTGTTATCAAAGTTCTCACACTTATACATAATTATAGCCAACGTTCTTACCATTATACATGATTATACAGAATATCTCCATTCAGTCATTATTATTGATTATAACTCAACACAATTTTAGATAAGGCATGTAGTTTGTGTTGAAAAGGTCCCCTTGTGTATCTCTTCAAATATCTTTATAAACCCAGTCAAATGCTTTCTGCAGATCTGTAAATACATTGTAATTTAAAAAGTTTTCAACTGGGGGCCGATTTGCCGAGGGCTGACTTTTTTAGGGGGCCGATTTGCTGGGGGCCGAATTGGCCAAGGGCTCCCCTACTCACCATGGCATTATTGCCAGGGTAGCAGCGTTATCGCATTATATGGCTAGTGCTTGACCAACGGAAATTTTTGATACTGGGTGTTTCAAAAGTTCAAAATTTCAATATTCCCACTTTCAAAGATTTTCATCAGGGTCATGCTATCCATTTATGAGTGTCATAATGGCAAAAAAGTTTGTGAAAGGAAATTTCAGTATTCAAAACTTGATTACATTTGTCAGAGCTCTATGCGAGTGCTTTCTCTTGTAATTGCTTAAACATCAAAAACTTTGCAAGCTTGATTCATGTATTGTCACTTAGATTTTGATGATTCACATTGGGTAGAACCTACAACCTCAAAGAATGGCAATCTGCTTTCAAATCTTGATGACCGTGCGCAGTATGTTTGGCCAACCAATCTGATTGTGTTAGAGCCTATTGCAGACACAACTTTGGGTTGTGTAAGTCTTACTTTTTGTTTGTTTGAAATTCTTGGTCGGTAGGACTATTTTTTTTCCTTCTAAGGAGACTTGACAAAATGTAATTGCCTCTCATTTGTAAGCTCTTTAAAATAAGTATATACTCTGTTCAGCTTAATGAGTTGAATTTTAACAAACTGTGGTTGTTTTGGTCTTACTCTGATACATGTATAAATATGGATAAGTTTATATGTCATTTGTCTTCAACCAAAAATCTACTAGGTGTGTAACTTAATTAAATTTTAGTGACAGAATTTTGAATTATTTTAATAATGAAAAACATGATTCGTATATCGGTTTACCTGATACTGTATAACTTGAAATTTTGACCAAAACATTAACTACTAAATAACTTGTGTTGTGAAAATTAATTTTAAGTAAAATTATAAATCTGTATTAATCTCTTAAGTAGAAACGAAATATTGATGAAAATTAATTCTTATTTAATATCTTTAAAAATTGAAATTATTGAAATTTTATCTTGCAGGTAAAAGTTTAATGGATATACAACAGTATATTGTTTTGTATCCATCAATGATAAAAAAAAATGTTTACATTTACTATAAACAAATATTACCTTAATGATTTCAGTTTCACTGTTTTTGTTACTCATACAGTTATGCTTCCATTCCATATCTTACCTCTTACTTTTTTCTATTAACTGTTTAATTTCATAAAGGTAAGTCTTTAATATTTAACTGTTCAATTCATAAAGGTAAGTCTTTAATGATTTAAGGAAAACAATTGTAAAGTTATTTTAGTGAGTGAAAAAATAATGTGATCAAGTTCTTTGGTTGCCCTCGTGGGTTAAAAATCACCTTCCAATTATATGATAATAGTATTTCTGGGACATTCTAAATTTTTAAAAACTTTTCAAATCATGAAAGTCAAAGAGGGCTGCCAAAATGATAAAAAAATGAGAAAATGATTATTTGTATCTATTAAGTTGATCAGTAATGACTCATAGTTTTAATGTCACTATTGATATAATTTTAGTTTAATTTGGAAAAAAGTTCATGGAAAAATTGGTTAATATAGTTGATGCTTAATGGCTTCACAATTAAATTCCTGAATTTGTAGTACCCTGGGAGATGATTAAATCAATTCAACACTTTACCAATGTTTCAATTATAATATTGTAGCGTGCATGATGTGTTCTTAAATTTCCAAACGTTGATTTTAAATGTAACACAAATTAATATACTTATTAGTTTATTGCAACTTTGGGTCAGATTTCCTGCTGGTTTGTAGTTTTGTAATTTTAGTTAGTTTGAAACTGCTTTCAACTTGGACAACCCCAAAATTTACACTCTTGTGAGTACAGGATCAACCAATTCCATCAGAACTAGTGGTTTAAACGGGCATATTGCCCCAGGTCAGGAAAAAAGAAATAAAACCCAAATTGTGCAAATATGTTTTATTTACAAATTAACAACTAAACTACATGTTATTTATACTTGTTAAATATATATATGATTTTATGGAACCCCCAATAGTAGCATTGCATTGTGATAACGACATACAAATTTTGTTTTCGAAAGGCTAAAAATATATTAGCTGTGGTAACAAAATAATTTTTGTGTTTTTGGTGGGTTAAAATTATTTTTTTAATCCCCGAAAAATCGTAATAACGACATAAGTATTGTTTAGCCTTTCAAAAATAAAAGTTTATAAGTTGTTATCACAAAACAAAAAAGTTTACCCACCAAAAATAAAATAGCTATCACGGTTTTTTTTTTTCAAATTATATATTTTTAACCTTTCAAAAACAAAATTTTTATGTCTTTATCACAATGCAACGCTATTGCATTATCTGTTATCTCATTATCTCACCATATATTTTTTACCTTTCAAAAACAAAAATGTTATTTAATGTTATTTCTTTGAACCTTCAACAACAAAATAAAAAAGACTATTTTTGAAAGATTCAAAATGTGATAACGAAATAAGTTTAGTGCTTTTAGTGGGCTTAAATTATTTTTTTAATCCCCGAAAATAAATAATCGTGATAACAAGACAAATATTGTTTAGCCATTCAAAAACAAAAAAAATATTATCACATTATCACAACACAATATTTCTTTAAGCCTTAAAAACAATACAGTTGTCACATTATCTCAACTTATTATCTCATATTTTTTAACCTTTCACAAACAAAAATTTGTAAGTCATTATTGCGGATAAGAATTTTTGGGAGGAGGCCAGTATAACTATTGGGTTTTCATAGATTTATGACATGTAAATCTATTTAGAGATCCCCTTAACCTAAATGACAAAAGCGATATGGCATCAACCCCTGGCTATCAAGCCCAATATCACCCTAAGTATTTGTTTAGATTTATTTTTGAATAAGAAGAGGTAAAGGTAGTCTAAAAGTAAGATAGCTAGAGCTTATACTTTAATAATAGTTTACAAAGAATGATTTTACTTTGTAAATTTACAGATGCTAGCAGATGGATGACCTCTATATAAGTTAGGTATCATAGACAGAGAAATTGCCTGTACATTGGCATCAAAGCATGGCTTAGTAAAACTTGTGGGAATGACTTTATATCTCGTGGTAATGACTTGCTATCTTGTGGTAACGACTTGCTAACTTGTGGGAACGACTTAGTATTTTGTGGTATCAACTTGGTAATTTGTGGGAACGACTTGCTAACTTGGGGGAATGACTTAGTATCTTGTGGTAATGACTTTGCTAAGTTGTGGGAACGAGTTAGTATCTTGTGGTAACAACTTTCTAACTTGTGGGAATGACTTAGTACCTTGAGGTAATGACTTGCTATCTTGTGGGAACGACTTGTTATCTTGTGGGAATGACTTGCTATCTTGTGGAAAAAACTTGTTATATTGTGGGAACAACTGGTTAACCTGTGGGAACGACTTAGTATCTTGTGGTAATGACTTTGCTAATTTGTGGGAATGAGTTAGTATCTTGTGGTAACAACTTAATATTTTGTGGTAATGACTTGTTATCTTCTGGGAACGACTTACTATCTTGTGGGAAAGACTTCCTAACTTGTGGGAATGATTTTCTAACTTGTGGTAATGACTTAATATCGTGTGGTAACAAGATAAAATGATAGAAAATCAGTTCTATGTCCCTTCCAGGACTCCATAGTTTTGTGAGTAATACCGTAGATAGAAAGTAATTACTTACATTTTTATTAAAATTAGATTGGTCCTGGGTCATTCAGTGGTTTTTATTAAAAACAGACCAGTATGATTGAAATTTGTTGTCAATACATTTTCAAAATATTACTATTCAGTGGAGATATTCCTGAGATATATTTTATATTTTGGAAATCAACATATTTAAAGGTTTTTTTCTGAATAGGTCGTAGAATTTTTTGATGGTAATAGAATCCGACTTTTAGGGGAACAAGTCAAACTTATTTTCTGAGATACCAAACAAAACAGTGGTTGATGCTACAGGTTACTTGACATTATTGCCGGACAATTTTCAGTAGTCAGTCAGTAACAATAGAACAAGTGGCAAAGAAGTGATATATTGTTTCAGATGGTGACTGGCACAAAGTTCAAGATGCACTTTCATTTATGCTAATGTTATGTAAGTTTTAGTATCAAAAGTAGTGTGAAATGTAAGCCAAAGGTCATTTCTACCTGAAGTTTGAAACAATTTCTATAGATTTATTCCAATCATCATGATTTATTGTAGTGTTAATCATATGATTCCATTGAATTCTTAATATTAAATTTTTGCCTTAATTATTAAGAGTTTGATGAAACTATTTTGAATCTTTTAAGTTTTTTTAAATTAAATTCTGAAATAGTCTTTTAAGCATCTTTGAATTTTTAAGTATCCAAAAAAGTTAATTTAAAGATTCCAATTTGTTTCAATTCAAACACGTTTAAAACACTGTCACCAGGTCTAAATAACTCTAAAGGGCTATTTGTTCAACTTGGCATCTATATAAACATGCAACACTGAGGTTCAGTTGAAATAAGTGAATGAGAAATATATTTCTGGCCATGGAAAAAGATGAAAGTTAAAATCTGAAAGATGAAAAAATTATTTACAAAATATACTTTGCATGTTTGCATAAAAATATTATACTTGTGTGGGTGGGATAAAAATGATTTTTTTCAGTATTGTCAAATGCACCTATATACAATTACTATAAGGATAAAGGGTGGTATCTGGACAAAAATACCAATGAGAGGGATTATATTATACATATTGATTGATGCCAAGTGGTGCAATAGTGGCAACATCCCAAATGTATTTGAGTTCTGGCTTTACGGTTACTCATACATTTTGGTCCTGTCTGATTATCCAACCATTGCACTACACAGAATCTCATGTGTTTGTGAGAATGATTTTCAGCAGTGAAGTGCCTTGGTATGGGTGTAGCTAAGGCTTTCTTAGGATTCTTAACACTTGATATATGTTCATAAATCCTAGTTCTAAGTTGAATACAGCTGGCAGACGAAACATATTTACTGAAACCAATACTTTTATATGAAGGGTGTTGGTGGCTAAGCTAAGTTTTCTCCTGTGAAGAGTTTTGGTCTGGAGGTAGATACTTTTGCTGGCCTGGGGGTAGTTGGTTCTCTTCTTGTCCCCATAGGCTTCCAACCGCCTTTTCTTGCTTGGTTGGGTAATGGTGCTGTCCTTGGGTTCTAACCTTGCAGCTGTGTATTGTAACAGTTGCATGGTTTCAGTGCTGAGTCTGGCTTCTGGATATGGTGTATCATTACCTGAGTGTAGATTAGTGGCTGATTGTATTTCTACTGTGCCCATGGCAGTCACAAGAGTGTCTTCACTAGCACTACTCAACAGGTGTTTGTCCAGATACCACCCTTTATCCTTATATTTTAATATTGGAATTATATTATATATAAGTGTAAAATAACCCATAAGCACCAGTTGTGACGTCATACTAACACTATCGTGTATTGCACTGACACAATTACATCATTACCTCATCATCATGCCTCTAACTTGCCTATCTTGGTAACACCTGGTAATTTAACAACCATCAGATATCTTGGTCATTTTGAATTTAAAAGTTCACCAAGCAGAGATATACTTGAACAAGTTAAATATTATACTATATATCCGGGAATTAACATGTTAAATCTGGTAAATAACTGGTTAACTTTTAACTTTATTGTAATGCACACACAAATAAATACTAAGGTGTGTATTCATCATTCATAAAATAATGAAAACTGGATAATTATATATTATTTTCAATAAAATGGAAAAATAAAGAACATATCAATAATTAATGGTTGTTTGATCACAATAACTTGTTATCTCTATTGATTAAATCAACAAACATAAGCAATTATCATAATAGTCCTATCAAGACTGATGAAATGATAACAGCAATCTTGACCAAAATACCAATTGTGGAAAAGCTTTGCTAATCACCTAACCTCCTAAATCACATAAGTCACTAAGGGGCAATGGGTCAGAGCGGATGCAAGTATTACCATGACAACCAACCTGTTCTCACCTGATTTATAGAGTACTTACCTTCCAGACTCATATTAAACTGCTTAAAGGAGTCTTAGTGCCAATTACATCAAAATTGGCTCCATCCAATTCTGGGGCAACCAGTCAAAAACCAGAGGTAGCCAGAGCTGAAATTAGTACTTCAGGAGGTCAAGAATCAAAACTTACCAAGCCTCTGATGAGACCATTACTATAAGGAAAGTCGAAATATAAGCTACAAGAATTGAGCTATATATCAGGCTAACTTACCCACTCAGCACACCAGCAACTTCTCCTTTATATACAATTACTATAGTAAGAGAAGGGCCATTTACATATTGATAAAATAAGCAAGTTTATTAAATAAAATTGATAATAAATTTAAAAAGGGAAACTAGAAATTACTGGTGGAGCACAGACCTCTGCTAACACAACAGTTTATCGCCATGTTATGGTTACATCCACATAGTACATTTTTATTACCTCCGCCAAGGAGGTATTATATTGATGACCATTTGTATGTCTGTTTGTCCATTTGTTTGTTAGCAATACTACAAAATTACTACTGATTGGAAATTCTTCAGAAAAATCCAGGATGTGTCCTGGTGTAACTTAGACCCCATTCAATTTTAAACTGCGCTGGATCACCATCTGATTGTAAGAAAATTCCGGATTTTCCCTTTGAGTATATGTTTTGGCTGAATTCTGTACTCCTTGAGAGTTCTTGTTATATTTTCAACCTCATAATGGGATAGCATGACTTTGATAAATTTCAATCATAAACCCCAAATCATTGAAAATAAAAGTTTTGAAAATATTTTTATATCCATAGTATGATCTGGATTTTTTTTTGTTGCAAAATTTTATCACTTCTTCCTCTTTTTCAGGTCCTAGCCTAGACATGGTTACCTCACCCGCTACTATACTTGCATGTAGAGCTGTGACATAACCCCACATAATACTTGAGGTTTGCTTCAAATACAAATATCTGCAAATGTAAATTCACCCAAGTATTTCCACAACTATTGTTACGTTCCCCTTTCAATATACAAACAAAACAGAGTCACAATAAATGGTATTTACCCATTTGCAGCGTTTTTTGAAGGTTTTTCCAAAATATTGAAAATGTTCTTTTACTATGTAAGTTGTTTGAGGTGATTTATATATTATAATCTCAGTGTCCTTACATCAAAATCAATTGATTTAAACTGCATAAAATCTGATTTAACCATTTATGCGGCTTAATTCAACAGGGAAGTCTTTTGTCTAAATCTCCAGCTCTTCGACACAAGCAAAGTAGAGCCGAGGTAACCACGTCTATTCCTAGCAATATAAATAATTTTATACAGATGTGTGCATTAGCTTTCTTGTAAACATGAACAGACAGAGACAAACAGGTGTATAAATAAACAAATATACCATTTGCTGAAAAAGTTCTGGTGTAAAGGCATGAAAGATCCAGAGATGCATTTGAAGGGCTTTCTAGCCACAGATTCTGAAACTGGAGATAACCACTATTTTCTAATCACTACAATGCATGAATTTGGTTTGATATTGATTTGGCCAAGCATATTTTCTAACACGTTAATGGGATAAAGATTTGATTCACCCAACACAGACAAAACACAATAGTTGGTTTGTGCCCAGGTAATACCTCACATGCATAGGTATATAGTGTAGTGGGGTGTTAAAGATAGTTTGAAGTCAGAGAGCCCTGAATGCCTTATAATTGACAAATTTCAGACAAGACTGTAATATTGGTGACATCACTTCAGTTGTTATGGCAGTGGAAACACACTCGCCTCCTACTTCTGAGATCAAAGTTTGAATCTCAAGCCTCACCTCATGTGGGAAAGCTGGTAGTTGCTGGCCATTGGTTGGCAGTTGAGAGTACAGAACCTCCACCAACTGAATGTACTGGTTTCCTCTGTCCTTCGAAATACCCACCACAATATAACTGATAAGGTATTAGAGCTGACATAAAACACTAAGTAAATGGGAAGGTGACATCTTGTGTGCCATCTTAATCAGTGGCTGTTTCAAAAGTTTTTCCTGCCATTTCTTAAGCAGTTTCACTCTAAATTAAGAAGTCAACAAGGCAACGCCATTTTATACAGTGAAATACTCAGAAAACTTTACATTTATAAGGACTGTCTTTTACATTTTAATGTGTGATGACTTTAACAATTACTTTATTTTAAAGTACACTCTGGGTGGACTCTGTAGATCGCGCATAGGATCATGTTCTGAATGATTGTTGGACTTAGTGTTTGGAAACCAGGAAACTACACTGATCAGAGACTTTAAGACAACCTCATGTTGGTTTGCACTGAGCTAACGGATGTTCTTATTTCCCTTGTTTTAAGCCTATATATTTTTGAAGATTGCCTCTTTTGAGTCTCAGATTAGTGTTTATGTGCTTTCCTCTTTTATTAAGAGAAATGATTGAGTGATTAGTGGTGCATTGAGTGATTACTGAAAATAATTAATAATGGTGAAGAAATTTGAATGTAAAAAATATTGGGGTCATCACCCCAGGCCAATTAATCGAAACTATAAAAATGGCAAAGATAGCCAAGAAAATAATATGGACATGAACATACAAACTCTTCAAGAATTGAAAAGCTTAATCTCTAGAATGACTACCATGGAGAATAAAGTGCATTCTTTGGATCAGAAGCAATCACCAGCAGCAACGTCAACAGCATCTACAAGCAAGACAGCAACTGATGACCAGGATGATCTCATTCTACTCTAGATCAGCAGTTTGTGTTCTTCCAGATATCTTCAAGAGGATATAGACGAGAGGATCAAGGAACAATAAATGCTGTCAGAAAAAGGTAAGCGCAAGTCACAAAGCAGTGGTTCAGAGACTGTTTATTACAAAAATAGAAATACCATGGCTTCAACATTTTATAAATCCAGGGAGCCATGTGACAGTCTTTCCATTTGTCAGTGGGTGTCAAGTTTTGCAACTATCTAAAAAGATGAAAATAACTCGCATATTAAGTAATGTATGTTAGATTACCTGTGTGAGATTATGGATGATAGCAATGGTTTTGGTTGGAAAACAGCTAAAGAGGCTCATACCGTCCCAGTATGCAGGATGGAGGAGGGAAGAGTTACATGACAAGACACTGACAAGAAAGACAGGATAAGATGTGCTCATGACAAGAAGGTTCATCATGTAGGTACTGTTTCAAATGCTAGTAGGAAAGCAAATGATAAAGATTCCCCCTCCCCTTGTAGGTATTTCCAGAAGGGTACTTGTTCCAACAAAGGGGATCATGCCAACAATGGCCATTCATATTGGCATGTCTGTAGTAGATGTTTTGATAATGGGAAAATATTTGCACATTCTCTCAAGGACTGTAGAGATTGTCCAAGAAATGATTAAGCACTGCTGTGCAGTGCCTAACAGCAGCACAAAATGTAAATGATATACTTAAAATATAAAAGGAAAATTTCCCGAAGGACATATGATATATAATATATATCAGGAATGAATATGATAATATTGTACGAATGTGTAGCATGAGTATTATATTGTGAATTTTGAGTGATACAGTTTTCCACTATATGTCAAAAATTTTAAAACAATAAAAATATAAGCAGTAGTGCTGTAAAATGAACATTTATTAACACTTATTATTCATTGTAAGATGTTATGGGATTCTTAAAGGAATCTCACTTCTTGGTTAAAGAAAGTAAATCGCATGGACCTCATTGTCTTTCCTACAGAATTTTCCCATGTTTCTGAACCCCATGATAATTGTGTGAACCAATATGTATCTGTGCATTTGCCCTTATAACTCTCTCCATTTTGTCCACTTCCATGTCATCTCTTACATTTATTTGTTTCATTCTACATGAAAGAGCAACATGACTGACCTTTGCCCTCTACCATGAAAATATGTCAGTGGTGCAAATATAACAAAGTGCCATAATAAATCATTTGGTGTTCATTTTTTTAAATTTTGTTCTTCCTGCATTGTTCAAAAAGCCAGCAAAATCAAGCCATTCATTGAGTAGAGTTTTTACATTGTACACCAGTGGGAAGTAAGCTGGGTAGTTACATGCCTAATATGGCAATGCCTAATTTAAATAAATTTTGAGGGGTGGCAACTTTATATATGTGTAGAGCAATATTTGTGTACACATCCAAAACTGGACAATATGATGTATTGTCTGTTGGAACCTTTTAAAGACTGGCAAGTATTATGACATGTCAAGTGGCTGGTTATAGAAAGTGTGTGGTGCCTGTTTTTTTGACAAATTGGTGCATGTGTGTTCTTGCTAAACTGTGATCACATTAGTGAGCCACATTAGTGGGTAAATTAACTATTGGAGTTTTGAAAGTGAAGCGATCACATTTCATAAGTGTAATATGCCAGCCTCTCAGTTATTGATTGAAGACTGGGAAAAAGCCCTACAAAGAAAAGCCCTACAGGAGAAAAGCGCTACAGTTCTTTTATATCCATGTAGAAAAGCATACACTATTCTCTAGATCTTGAAGAAAGCCCTATACATCATGTTCAGTTTACAAATGAAAGGGTTGATCATTACTTAAAGGGTATTTCAATTGCTATTCAAACTAACCAGTGCTGTAATTTTCAATCCTAATGTCCCTTTGTAGTTTCAGAAACAATAAAATTAATTAATTTGTTAGCAAGGTAAAACCCCTCTGGATTACAATTACTCAATCTCTAGATGATAACTGATTAAAAAAATGTTGCAGTGAAATCTTCAAGTGGAAATTGAGTTTGTTCCAGAATTTTTACAGTCAGTTGAACTTGGAATTTGTTCTTGAAGATTGGGATTTATTTACTTTCCTTTCATTAGTAATGCAATATTTTTTAATATGTTATTTGCATTGTAAATGTGCAATAAATGTGTATGTCACATAGCAAATACTCAAAACAATAATAATTTTGAAATAATAAAAGTGATACATAATTGTGAAACAGTTTATGTTTGGCATTGTTCTATCTAAAAAGGACTTTTATCCACAGTCTCAAAAATGGTGTAGGGCATTTCTCGATGGGGGAGTCAACAAATTGTGTGACTTTTCTCTGCATGGATTTTCTCTGTAGGGCTTTTCTGTGCTTTACATAATGAAAAATTAGTGCAGAATATTTTGGAAAAAGGAAGTACTAAGAAATTGTTATTTCTGTAACTTAATAAATTTTACACACCAGTGAAATATGTATTATCCTTAAAATTCTGGAGTCTTTATTTTAGGCTCTGTGAAATGAATTCTGGTAGACATGTTATAAATAATGTTTCCTCAAGCTTAACAATAGTTCAAGTGATATTTTAAAACACTGACCAAACACCCTAGTTTATCATATTATCAATTCAGTGTACCAATGCATCTAGCCTTGCCTATGGCCTTTACCAGAGCCCCTGGCGCAATGCTTTATTTTTATTTATTTGGAGTCTTACGTCAACACTGTACAAGTCATATCACGACGGGTAGTTGGAAGGGTAGAGGAAACTAGTACTTTCAGATCATCAGGGTTCTGTACTGTAAACTACCGACCAACGGCAAGCAACTACCAGTTTTCCCACTTGAGGCCATGCCAGAAACCGAACCCCAGCCTCTGAGGGGGGAGGCGAGAGCGTTACCACTCTGCCACTGTGCCCCCTGGCTCAATGCATAAAATAATGTAAGTGTGTACAAATATTATGTTGGCTTTTAAATGAAACATAAAAACTTGGTATTTGATCTTGGACCTTAGCTAATCAACTTTGGTTTGAACTAAGTAGAATATAATGTAAATGTCATGCTGATTCCTTTTGAAAATTAATTATATTTTGTACAGGTCAGATTGTTTTTTTTTTCAGTTACACTTAGTTCCAGTATTCAATTTGCTGTTTGAATATCATGGATACTTGCTGTTGAAAAAATATAAAAATACATAAGTATATAAAAAATATTAAACATAAAAAATATCTCAGTGCCTAGAAGAAGACTACCCAAAATCAAAAGGTGCATAATATTGTACATACATGTTCCTTGGTGTTAATCATTTGCATAGTGATGAAAAGTCATATTTGGCCCTGTTGTTTGGGAAATGTGTACCAAGTCCTTCATCCCTCCAACATAATGGATTCATATTAAAATTTTCTTTTTAATGAGCTTAAACACCCCTTGTACACCACTAACGGCCTGTGATTTCAAACCTGCTAACCAACTGGTCTATCCAAGGACTCTACAAGTAGTTCAACACCCCTGTTTGTAATATGATTTCACATCTGTACTTGTTTGGGAAATTCCATATAATTCCCTAATGATCCACTCAACCTTAACTTGAATCAGTGCTTCTTGCCAATTTGCAAACAGATTTGTCAATTGTTGGATAGATGGTAAGGCAGGAATATGGAATGGACAGGGAAACAAGTACCATAGTTTTTTTGCCAAATGACATGCATAAGTTTTTTTATGTACAGTTTCTTACAAGCTGAATGATAATTTTTTAAACCTTTGATTCACACAATGTGGTTTTCTTGATTCTTTATTTCACTGCAGTCAAGAATTCAAGAATGTTATGATACAGTTTTCGATTCTTTTCACCACAGCACAAAGCACTCTGATTCACAGATATCCAACACAGTTTTAAGCTATCTTTTGTACCGGTGTTACCCAAAATATAGGCTGTTACTAAGTTGAATTTCAATTGGCATTTAACTGGTATTTTTGCATAATTACAATATCACTTTTGCATTGCTTAGCAATATTAACCTTAATTGGGGTCAAAGGTCAGATTCAGCATCTTTTAGGCTACTCAATAATGAAAATATTATTTTATAATTAAAATTGTAAGATAGTGGTTTATAAATTGTAAACATATCCATTTCTTACATTTAGGGATTGCATGTATTCATGTGAAAACACAAGTCAGCACCCCCATGGGTTGCAATACCCACTATCGGTAAAGGTCAAGGTCCATGTCATGTAAAGCAAGAGGATCAGGTTAAATTTTTATCCATGAATGTTAACAGTATGTTATCGGGATTATCAGTAGTCGTGTAATCATTGCATCACTTAACTGGACTCAGTTAATTGCTTAGTATTATTTATAGTTCAGTAATTGTTTCTTGACTAATCCATGTATACATATATACATGCTTATTTACTTATTGATATTCATTTACTCTAGTTGTTGCTTATTTATACGTCAGAGGTTTGAGCCTGTAATTTTTGTCATTGTGTATTGGACTATAAGTAGCTTAGTAGTCTCATTTACCCAGAAATCATTAAATCTGAAAAAAAAAATTAATTTCACAATTAAAATGATTGATATCATTTTCACTACACTTTCTATATGTGCTTTGTTTATTTATTTGGGGTTTTACATCGCTTTCAACACTGTACAGGTCACATACAGTTCGTCAGAGTTCTGTACTGTAAACTGCCGACCAACGGCAAGCAACTACCAGCTTTCCCACTTGAGGCCGTGCCGGGAACCCCGGCCTCAGAGGTGGGAGGGGAGAGTGTTACCACACTACCATATGTGCTTTGATGGACAAAAAAAAGTTACTATGAGTTATATATTTCATTATGACTTACTGAATTATTGTTTGCACTTGCAATGTATGTCAGTTTTTCATAACAAGTATAAACACAAGTTAAACATAAAATGTGTAAGAATATAAAATGAGCAACCTTTTATTGCAGTGAAAAAGCAAGAAATTTCTGATCTAGCATATATTTCCTTCAGATATTTATTTTCCCATAAAGCATTATTCTACACCAAAAAGTAAAAGTTACACAATAAGATACTGAACACACACAAAAAAAAAACACATGACTAATTTATATTTCACTGCAAGCAGTACTTCAGAGACTCTATTATATACTTATTCGGACTACTGGCAAGTGTTGAAATACAAATTCCTGGCAAAAACCTGTGGATCTGCTGTACCTACATCACAAATTGTGTCATACATCACAAAAATATCAAGACGCCTGACATTGAAGATCTGACCAATCATACTGCTCACACCAAGGGAAATCCAATTACTGTGATCAGATTTTATCTTCTGTAAAATTCAGCAAGAAAGATTATACTACAATCTTACATTTTCACATAGATTTCCCTGTCTTCTTCAATGAATATGTCAAGGGGGCTCGGTGTCATAGCAGTTAAAGTGCTTGCCATCAACCTCCGAGGTCACTGGTTCGAATCTCGGCCTGGGCTCTTCATGTCGGAAAATTGGTAGTTAGTTGCCTATGCCCAGTCATTTACAGTGAAGACTCTTGACCAACTAGTCAGCACTGGTTCGTCCACCCATAAACTACCTATCGCAGCATGACCCTGTCTGTTGAATGTGGCATAAAACAAAAAATAAGTCTAAATCTAATTTAATGAATATGTCAGATCCACTTCTTACACTTATTTACAACATCTACAATTTATAAGTCAGAAGGTTGTCCCAAATTGAGTTGACAAATGATGGGGAGACTAACAAAGATTTAAATTGCACCAAGTGAGAAGAGGATTAGCTTTAACACAAATGGGTAATGAAGAGGATAAATTGGTGAACTTCTGTGATATTTTATGAAAGAATGTACACTTAATAATAGTGTCAAACAGTGTCTATTTATGTGCATTTTAATCTTTGGAAAAATATAACTGATTCCCATCTTTGTGATATAATTGCACTTTTTGCATAACTGATTACTCCAAGAAAAGTAGTATTTTTATTTTTGCTGGTTGTGTATTGTTACTTTAATGGTATAGAAAACTATAATATGGCATCAATATAAGGGACAATTGTGTAATGGAATAAAAATTTACAACTTTATAAGATTGCTTTACTCATTTTGTACAGGAAAGTCTATAAGTTTTGTCATTAGTCATGAATTTGTTGTGACAATCTGCAGAGCCAGAGCAGGCAGGACATTTAGGAGGTACTGAATATTTGAGTGGCCCTCTGGTCTTATTTGGATATTTGGTAATGGTTTGCTTTACTCTCACCTTAATGCACATGAGTTGAAATAAGGTTCAGTGCAACATGTACCACTTAAATAAAATACATATGCGAAATGATTTTTAAATTTCTAAGCACTTTATTAGTGTCATAGATTTTTCAATGTCAATATGTAATTGTAGTTTCATTTGCCATACCGATTGATGTTGAAATAATAATTCATTGTGTTACAAAATACCATATGAGAGCTACATATCGCTCAGTTACCAAAAACTTTTATGCTTATAACTCGATATATACAAACTGATAAAAAGCCTAAAAACCTGGCTATAAAAAGTTTAATTTTACAAAAATCTAAGAAGAGCAAATGTATTTTTTTTTTCAAAATTTATCATCTAACTATATGTTAAACTGCTAAAAAATTTTGAAAAATGCTGACTTGTGAGTTGTTGGGAAAGGTAATGAAATTGCCACATGTCAACATAAAATTTGGAGTTTTATCATGAATATATTAAAACCTCAATGTATAATCTCTTCCCAAAAAGTAGTTAAGGTTGTTCTTACATCCAAATCTCTATTTTTAAATAGCATTATGTTCTTACTGTAAAGATTCTAGAGAAATGTTTTGGCCCATGATTCACTGTATCAACCGAAAATTACAAAAGGAGCAGTCAGTTACCACATCTATATAACTTTTTAGCAAACTAAATAGAAAAATTTATTTAGTCAAAATTGGTTACCTTATTTGAACATTAAGAAAAACTACTAGGATTTAATGCTCATGAGGAGGATTCAAACCTGTAACCCATGTTTTGAATCAACTGGTTATATGCCATGTTTGTGATATGTGAATCTCCAAGATTTCAACTAAATATAGATATATGCAACAAAGTGACTGTGCTACCAACTTCGGCGGACACCTAGGATCATACTTTGTGTGACCATCACATATCACCAATGTATATTGTTATTTATATTTCTTAATTGTAACCCATATAAAAATAATATCGTATAGATTTTACACCAATAATCATTACATTTTTTGTAAATGGTTTAATATTGATAAACTTAAGTTGAGGTAAAGGTGCACGTGTATTGACTTAAAAATTTGCTTTAACATCCTTTATAAGTGTAAGGATAGTTATAACAGTTATTAACTGCCATATAAGATGGTTGATATGACTGGTGGAAATAATTTGACACTGTAAAAGATACACCACTTTTTGAATATCTGTTGGTTTTTTTCAGTCACATATCTTATCACATGGTCTAATGTTAAAGCTATAATTAATATATAAGTGAATATTGAAGACTCTGTCCTATAAGATGGTTGAGATGCTTGACTTATATACTTACAGAATTGACAAACAACACATCATCCCCAGTAATGTCAGAATATGCCACCAGAATGATTCCCCTGCCATATTTAGTTTCTATGTTAATTCCACTCACAATGAATGATGAGCTGCAAGTGATTTTGATGGAGTTCAAGAAACCCGAAAACATGTTCCTTCAAATATAGTGTAAAACAGAGTGGAATAATTAGATTAAAAATACAACATAGTCGCTTGTAATTTCAGGTATTATATATTTCTCCAAGGATACAGCAGTATTTTAATAAAATTTATGTAGGACCAAGCAAAAATTAAATTGGTAATTACAAACTTATGACAAAAAAGGATTAATTATGCATCATTTGAAAATGCAAAATATCCTATTTTATGGATGTCAAATTGTGGTCTTTATATGGTGAAACAGGGGTCTCGGGAACTGTGGCGATTATGTTGATTAGTTTGAAGTCATTGCCAAGTTTCATGTCTGGTGGATCATTCACAGATTCAAATGGATTCAGGAAATAGGGTTTCTACGGACCCCAGGGTGAGACATAGAACTTTTTTCCTATCATTTTTACCCCACACCCCTTAAAGGCTGTCGAGGTATTGTTTTCACCCATGGTGTCCAGATGGGCAGGCGGGCGGGCGGGTGGATGGGCAGGTGGCGGGAAAAAATTTGTCCGGGCTGTATCTCAGAAACCGTAAGGTGTAGGAAGTTGATACTTGGTAGGAACTTTATTTTTTAGGATGTGTAGGTGTGCACCGTCATAGTCTGACGGGCAGGCGGGCGGGCGGGTGGATGGGCAGGTGGCAGGAAAAAATTTGTCTGGGCTTTATCTCGGAAACTGTAAGGTGTAGGAAGTTGATGCTTGGTAGGGACATTGGTTAGGTATGCAGCCTCATGGCATGACCTTGATTTGACCTTGTCATAGTCACCTTGACCTAGAAAATCTTGTTGCATCTTTGGCTCTGTCTTTTGATGCAGATTAAGCACTGTTAAAGTCATATTAGAATTCATTAAGAATTTTACTTTCACAACTTTCTATTGTAACAGATGGAATTTCATCAAGTGAGACAAAGATTTTACTCCTACACCACACATAAGCATTCATTGAATGTATTACCAATTCTGTATGCATGGTAATATTCAAAACATCTAAATAATAATTCGGCTATGCCAGATGTAGATAAAGTACATGCATTATCTTTCTCTTAGACATTATTTTCTCTATTTAAACATTGTTTACACCTTTATATAACAGACCGTGCACTGAAAGTATCCTGAACTTTGTACTGATACAGTAGCTCCTATATCTCATGGTGTTAAAATATTTCCCTAGGCTGTGGGGTATGGGCATCTGTGATGTTATTGTTTAATCTCGTTACCACAAGATAGTAAATCATTACCACAAGTTAAAAAATCATTCTCACAAGTTAGCAAGTCATTCTTACAAGATAGTAAATCGTTTCCATAAGTTAACAAGTCGTTACCACAAGATATTAAGTCATAGTCACAAGTTAGAAATTCGTTACCACAAAATACTAACTCTTTCCTACAAATTAGAAAGTCTTTACCACAAGATACTAACTCGTTCCCACAAGTTAGCAAAGTTGTTACCACAAGATATCAACTCATTCCCACAAGGTAACCAAGTCTTTACTACAAGATACTAACTCGTTCCCACAATTTAGCAAGCTCATTACAACAAGATATTAAGTCATTCCCACAAGTTAACAAGCCGTTCCCACAAGATAACAAGTTGTTCCCACAAGATAGCAAGTTATTCCCACAAGATAACAAGTTGTTCCCACAAGATAGCAAATCATTCCCACAAGTTAGAAAGTCATTACCACAAGATACTTACTCATTCCCACAAGTTAGCAAAGTCATCACCACAAGATACTAACTCATTCCCACAACTTAGCAATGTCATTACCACAAGATACTAAGTTGTCCCCCCAAGTTAGCAAGTCATTCCCACAAGTTACCAAGTCATTAACACAAGTTCCTACAAGTTTTACTAGGTCATGCTTTGATGCCAATGTACAGGCAATTTATTTGTCTATGATACCTAATTTATATGGAGGTCAATCATCTACCAGCATACCATTCAAGTTTACATATGCCTGCAGGCCTCCAGAGATTGCATGTTTCCTATAACTTTACATGTCAAACTTTCATACCATTATGTTTATCATTTTAACAATTTTAATGGTCATTCTTCTAAATTACCTAATTAGTGACCTTCAGAGATCATCTGCTTATTGTTACAGGTATACTGCAATGCTGTCTTTTAGAGGTTTATACGTGTCTATATGTGGCACCTAAGGGGGAACCAAGGTAATGGGTATACATAGGGGGTTGATAATGATAAGACTATACAATTTACTGTATGAAAAGTCTATGCAATTTGCAGCACAGCAAACACAAGTTTTCCTGCATCCAGGAACATAGCTTGTATGAGAATCCAGTGGAGATACTGCAAGGTATGCTGTGCCAAAAAGCACCAGTCTAATGTAACATACTAAAATATCAAGGAAAGTGCCATAAAACAGGCAGTTTCCTATCTTGCTCTCTCAAGAGTGTGTGTTTCTGTCTGACAAGGTAGAAGTGTTTATGGATAGAGAGGTGTTTTGTTTAAAAAAAGTAATTTCACAGGGAGTTATTGCAAATATTTAGTATCTTTGTTTTTCTAAATACATGTGGATTTTCCTGGTATGTATCATTTTGCATATTTATTTCCAGAAAAGTGTTAAAATTGAAGTTTTAAGTGTCATTAAAGTTTGAAATTCAGATAGAAATCGGTCAGTCATTGCCAGTCATTGTGGACAGTGCTGGCACTGAGTGATTAATTTAATTAAGAATTACTGGGCTTGCCAGCTGGAGGAAATTTCATTTTGTGATTGTGGCATTTATTGAACATAATTAGGGGTTAACTTTGTGCTTTGCCACTCAGTGTACAGGCCTTTCTCTCAGATCTATATTGGCTGTCTTAATTTGTGTTACACTAAAAATAGAAGTTTTTACTTTGTGCCTTGCCATTCAATTGTAAAGGCCTTTCTGTCTGATATATATTGGTTGTGTTACACTAATAATAGCCTAAAGCATAAATAAACAGTAAACATTTGAATTTCTGCTACAAAAATCCATATGCCCATATTGTACTATAGTGAAGTATAGCAACTTATTATAGCAATAATATCATGGCAAGTAATATTTTGTACTGTAGTGAATTATAATTGAATTGACTGTCTTAATTTGTGTGATACACACTCCACAAACAGCCTTAGATAGGGAATTTAGAATTGACATTTGTACATCAGTTCTTAAGTCTTTTCCTTTTATACACAATTTTTATGGTGTTATTGTAGATAAAGTTTGAACTCAGACTTGTAAAAGCTGCAATTTACCCTCTTATTATAACCAATTTTATATAGACAATTTATATTCTGCATTTAACAGTAACAACATATTGTAACAGTAAATGTGTAGTACAGTACCGTAGGTAAACAATTGTAAAGTACATGGGATAAAAGCTCAACAAGCACATAGTAATTTTGCTGAATATATCTAGTTGTTGCAAGTGACAGGTGAGAAATGGAAACTGTGAATGTTGAGCCGGTTTTTTTCAAGCAGCATGATTATGGTGGCTCACAAGAGAGTGACATTCAGTTAGCTCCGTATGATGTCTGCGTAGCAGTGGGGCGTATTATCGGCACTAGTAGTGTGGATGGTGCTCAGAACATTGGTGGTATATGGCGAATTTACTTGAAAAGTAGAGAAAGCCGTGCCAGGCTATTGATCAGAAAAGAAGTCCCGATAAACGGCAAGATAGTTCCATTGTTTGACAAGAATCCAGCATTGATGAATCAATTTAACATGAACTGTGAGAAGGTCACAATCAAGGACTTACCTCTGTCTGTGGCAAATACAGAGATTGAAAACTTCCTGAGTCTCAACAATGTGACAATAGTTTCAGATATTAAATATGGCAAAATCCGTGACTCTAATGGTGATTTGACCAACTTCAAGAACGGAGATCGTTTTGTTTTTGTGAAAACACCTGTCTGGCCTCTCCTTCCAAGGGTTGCCCATATAGCAGACATCCACTGCGAAGTGTACCATGATGGACAGTTCAAACTGCACTGCTCTGTCTGCAATGTTGCTGGGCATAGAGATGGAGACGCTGACTGCCAGGCCAGAAACCAGGGTCCCAAAATCATACCATTCAGATCGCAGAACAGCATTTTCTCAAACTTTTATATGTGTGAGTTATCTGTATTTGGGAAGACATTTCAATCAGCTGAGCATGCCTATCAGTGGAAGAAAGCTATCCATGCAGATATGAAGCCATTAGCTGAAAAGATCAGACAAGCTCCCCATGCTGGCAAAGGAAAAAGGTATAGCAAGGAGATTCCAGACGAGATCACTGAAGAATGGGAGTCAAAAAATATAGACATTATGCATGAAATCATAAGTGCCAAGGCAAGCCAAGTGAGTGAGTTCAAAACAGTGCTCATTGAATCTGATGGATACTATCTGGCAGAAGTGACCTATGACAAGCTCTGGGCAAATGGCTTATCACCAACCTCCACTGAAAGAATTGATCCGAAGTACTTTCCTGGACTGAATAATTTAGGGATCATTCTTATGGAGGTCAGAGACACTCTTGTAAAGCAGGGCTTGCCTAGTGATAGCAAAGAGACTGATGGCAAACAGAAACAGGACGCAGTGCGTGAAACACGCACAGTGAGTCAAAGCACAGAAAGTTTGCAAGAAAACCAATCACAAGAGCAGGCTGAACCTATTGCAGAGGTGAAAAAAGCTGGGACAATTAAGCAAATGTTTGTCAGTTACAAAGACAAGGCAAAACGAAAACCTTCCAAAACACCAGAAAAGAACAAGGGGCCAAAAATACACAAGTCAGGAGTCAGACAAACAGTTAAATAAATGTTAGTGTTAACATGTATTTTTAGAAATAGACTAAAATTCTAGTTTTTAAAAATGGAAAATTTAAAAATTGCAACTATAAATGTCCGTGGTTTACGAAATAAAGGCAAAAGAAGTAGATTGTTAAACTGGCTAAAAGTAAACAGATTTCATATAATATGTCTGCAAGAGACTTTTATTACATGTGAAATTGATCAAGAAATGAGAAATGAATTTTATGAGTTTGGATTACTTTTTAACTGTTGTTCTACATCTGTGCATAGCAAAGGAGTAAGTATTTTAATATCACATGACATAGGTAAATACAATGCACAGGAATTGTACAAAAGCAATGATGGGCGTCAAATATTGTTAAACTTAAATATAGATGGTGTACGAAATGATTTTGTAATATCATCAGTATATGATTCCAATGATATAAAGGGAAAGATAAGCTTTTTAAAAGAAGTTAAAGACCTGGTTAAAAAACATAATAAGAACAATCCCTATCTTGTTATTGCTGGGGATCTTAATACATGCTACAATGTCATAGACAGGGCATCTGGTAACATAGATAAAAGTGGCTATTACTTAAAGGAATTAATTGAAAGCAATGGGCTAGTTGACATTTACCGCTGTATGAACCCAGATAAAAAGTCTTTTTCATACATCCATCCTACTATGCCATCCAGAAATAGTCGTATTGACTATATTCTAGTGTCAGAAAATGTACAAAAATATGCTGACACATGTAACATTACCTGCTGTCCAGTACCTGATCATAAAGCGGTTACAGCTAATCTTAACCTGACTGAAAGAAAAAGGGGGAAAGGGTATTAGAAACTGAATAACTCTCTCCTAGCAGACCAAATATATATAGATCTTATAAAGTCAGAAATTACCAAAACCATATCACAATATAATGGTGTCATCACAAAACAGCAAATGTTTGAATTAATAAAAGTTAAAGAACTAAGTATTGCATATTCAATAAATAAAGCTAGAAGTAAAAAGTGTAGGATAACACAACTAGAGAAAGCAATTGATGTAATTGACTCAAAACTTACCAAAAATAATACTGCTGAAAATCTTTTGCTTGAACGCCAGAACATAAAGTTAAAATTATCCGAGCTTTATAATGAAAGAACGAAAGCTGCTTTTATAAGATCACGTTCAAAATGGATAGAGGAAGGAGAAAAAAACAGTAGCTATTTTTTGGCCTTAGAAAGTCACTGTCAAGCTAATAATTGCATTGATATGCTTCTAGGCGAGAATGGACAAATTGCAAATACTGATGAAGACATCCTAAAAACAATAACAAATTTCTACACAAATCTCTATAGCAGTACAAATCCTAAAATATCTGATATTAATGATTACCTTAGAAAATGTAAAGTTAAGAAGAAATTATCAAGGGAGGACTCAGACAGTTGTGAAGGTTTTGTAACAAAGAAATAATGCAACTGTGCATTAAATAGCATGAAAACTAACAAATCACCAGGCTTAGATGGGCTAACTGTGGAGTTTTATAGAACCTTCTGGGATATTCTTTCACAACTCTTGATAGACTCTTACAATGAAGCCTTCCGAGATGGATCATTGTCAGATTCAATGAACATTGTTGTTATGAGCTTGATATTTAAAAAGAATGACTGTTCCGATATAAAAAATTACAGGCCAATCAGTCTTGCAAACATAGATTATAAAATTCTTGCATTTCTTCCAGCAAATAGGCTTCAACATGCTCTCTCAAAACTTATTTCTCATGATCAGACTGGTTATGTCAAAGGTAGATTTATTGGATTTAATATAAGAAAAACGCTTGATGTTATCGATTATTTAGAGAAACACAATAAAACTGGCCTGCTATTATTGCTTGATTTTGAAAAAGCTTTTGATACCATAGGATGGGATTTTATTTTGAAAACACTTGATCATTACAAATTTTAGAAGAATTCATTCGATGGATCATGCTTTTATACACCAGTCCATCAGCAATCTTCAAAAATAATGGATGACTATCAGGTAAAATCAGTTTACATAGAGGGATACGTCAGGGTTGTCCTGTTTCAGCATTACTATTTATTTTAGTTGTTGAAGTCCTTGCCGATATACTCAAAACAAGGAATAATGTCTGCTAATGCTGAAAAGGAACTAAAACGGTGTCAGTATGCAGATGATATGGCAGTATTCCTAAAAGATGAAGAGCATTTATCAAAGGTGTTGGACATTGTTAATGAATTTGGCACATTAGCTGGTCCTTAATAAAAATAAAACTGAAGGAATTTGGTTGGGAAACAGAACAAAGCACAATATCAGTAAAGGTGGGAGCATAAAATGGCCTATCAATCCTGTAAGGTACCTTGGCATATATATAGGGAAAGACAAAGAAGCATGCATTGATTTAAACTGGTGGTCAAAGCTAAGAGAAGCTGAAAAAACTTTAAATTCCTGGAAAAGACGTAATTTAACTCTGTTTGGCAAAATCACCATAATAAAGTCATTAATTGTACCCAAGGTCCTGTATCCAGCCCACTTTTTGCCAACCCCAGAAGGCTTCATTAAAAAATTGGAAAATGTGATGTACTCATTTATATGGAACTCAACTGATAAAATTAAAAGAAAAACATTAATAGCAGAGATAGAATATGGTGGTTTAAAAATGGTTGACATTGAATCTCAGATACATGCTTTTAAAGGTGCATGGGTACAAAAAATAATCCAAAGTCAAAGTGATTGGAGTATATTTGGACATAATTACATAGATAAATTTGGACCAAACAATATTTTGGTTGAATTTAATTTTAAAGATGTTAAACAATTTCCTCTATTAAAAAATATCCCATTATTTTATCAGAACATTTTTATTGCATTTAACAGAGCAAAAAGCTTGAATAAACCTGTAACAAAACAAATGTTTCTTGAAGAAATAATATGGGGTAACTTGCATTTTACATATTTGTCAAAGGAAACTAAAAATCGTGAAGTTTTATACTTCAAAAATTGGATAGATGCAGGGATAATATATGTTCACTCTTTGAAATTTACTGAAGGTCAAATAGATGTAGAATACATTTATAGTAAAATAAAGGACAAAAGAAATATATATTCTGAAATACTTTATGTAAAAGAGGCTTTGAGGCCTTTTAGTAAATTAATAAACTCATGACAGGCTATCCAGAGAACCAGGTCCACTTGTGAACGAAAATCACTGTAAATCAAAAAGGATGAACAGTAAGCACCTGTATACATCACTAGTTAACAACAAAAAATACCTCATTTTCAGGAACATTTCTGGATCAAACTATTTGATGATCCAACTATAAATTATAAAGTTCTGTACACTAAGAAAATAAAACATATCAAAGACAAACAAATAGCAGAATTTAATTATAAAATCATAAATCTAATTTTGCCTTGTGAAAAAAATTTGAAAAAGTGGGGCTTTGCCTCAAGCGATAAATGTGAAATTTGCAATGTGCTTCATGATATTCCCCATTTATTATTTTTCTGTAAAAAAGAAAATTGTGTTTGGCAAAAAATGTCCACCTTCTTGAACATTAAATTGACAATAAAAGATATAATTATATCAAATATGGACCAGACAAAATGCTTCCTTATATCAGTGATTGTGTTTTTCATATACAAAGATTGGTATATCAACAGGGGCAAAGACCAGTGGGCAAATAAAAATATTTTACAATTTGTGAACTCACAAACAAACACAAAAGTTCTTACTTATAAGCAATTAGGTAAACAATGGCAGAATATAAGTACAATCCTAAAGAATTTTGAGTATCATTGTCAATAAATATGTTTTAACTTGCTATATTAAATATTAATTGTTAGACAGAAACACATGCATGCTAGTGTCCGTGTAATATCAACTTTGGTCTGGCTTATTTTAGTATTCCTTCAATATTCAACAAACAGATATGTCAGCAATTTTCTTTTTTGTAAAACACTGTCATCTATAAATTTTATGCTAAAGTTTTCTGTTTACCAGTTTGTACTCAGTGTACAATTTCCTGTGATTATTTATCTCAAAACCAAAGTGTTGAATTTCAATATCATGTTAATCAATATATGTCCTGCAGTTACACTTGTTAATGTGTCTACTAAATAATGTATTTATGTCTGTCAAATAGTTGACTTTTCATACTGTGTATGAAATTCTTTGTAAGGTGCTGATAGGGGGTTTGCCACTCTCGCCCCTCCGGTTACCAAGACATATTGTGGAAAAAGAGTGAATAAATAAAAAATTATTGGTTAAAAAAAAAAAATCTTGCTCTCTCGTGGGAATGACTCGTGGAACGACTTGGTAACTTGTTGGAACGACTTTCTATCTTGTTGGAACAACTTTCTAACTTGTGGTAATGAGTTGTCTACTTGTGGGAATGAGTTGTTAACTTGTGATAATGAGTTGCTAACTCATGGCCACAACTTCTTATCTTGTGGGAACGAGATAAAAAAATGCCAAGAAAACAGTTCTATGTATCTTCCTGGGCTCCGTAGGTTTCTGCATCTTATGTGGTAACTTGTTGATTTCATTCAACCTTGGATAACAAAAACTAAAGTGGCTATATTATGAGTTTATATAAAGCAATAGAGAAGTTAACATACCTCCCATGAACATAATCACAAAATATATTAAATTTTCAAAAACTGGCCAATGTAGCATTGTTTCAGGAAAAAATGTCTTAATTCTGTCTAAGTATATATATTGAATTACTCTAAGAATTTATTTAAGTTATAAGTTGCATATTACCTCAGCTTAACCTTCGATTGTGACCCATTCAATACAGCTACTGGATTGGTGTTAAATTCTCCATCAATCAGGAGAGGACCTGGGATATCAATGGAGAATCCAGTGGGTGGATCAAGGTTTGGATTTGTCTTCACAGCCACATCTGGCACACATGGTCCTAACAAAATTGAAATAGTAGCAAGTGGTAAATTTTGGTGTTGGTTAAATCATATAATTCTTTTTATTTATATCCACAATTTTGTCAATTTGATATTTACCCTTTCACGACATAGTGGGAGTGTAGGGTATTGCAATTAAGTCTGTTTGTCTGTCCACATAACACAAAATCTGGGTCATGTTTTACACAAGTAACAGGGTTTGTGCATTCTCATGCTATATTCACATACATTGCATTACTGGAATATAATATCTATAACCTAGTTTCACTTCCTTTTTTATTGTATGATCTCACAGATTTGGAACTCTGGGGGCTTCTAGGACTAACTTTGTTAAAAATGGCAGAGAAACTGCTGGCGCATGATATGATCTAAGTGTAAAAAATATAATTTTATAACCCCCAAAAAAGAGATAAGTTTTATGACCTGCTAATGACTGTTATAATTCATTAATATATGTCACTTTTTAATTTTTATTTTCTTCAATATATGTACAACATGAAAATAGACATACATGCAAGTACTTTTTTCAAAAAAAGAAAGAAGGTACAAGCTAGATTTACAATTTAGGTACAGTTTTAAAAACATTTGATGCTGTTAATGCACCATAACCAAAAGTAAAGCTAGTCTAACCCCAGTACATGTGGCAAAAAGGACAAAACTATGATCACACATTTAAGACAGATACTAGGTCTCATTCAATCTAGGCTAGCTGTTGAACGGGACGTAAAACCCCAACTTTGACCTTTCATTCAATCTAGAAAACACTGACCATGAATTTAGGAAGTATGGAACATTGTTGTTTATTTTTACAACATATTTTTGGTAATTGTCGATACCAGTAAAAAGACTCTAAAACGTTCTAAACTCAATGTTTTGTTACTGTGTGCACAATTAGAAATGATTTTTAGCAGAAAGAATAAGTACATTTTTGTTCAAAAGATTTATCCCGAATTTAAAGTCATCAAAATATTGTCAGTGGATTTAATTCAATAAACACATTGAACTCTCTCAGTAGCCATGACCTTAAATCCAACCAAAATTCACAGATATAAACAGATATTCGAACAAGATATAAAGAAATGACAAATAGTCTCATCACACATACTGCAGAATCTGCAGTGGGAAGAGTGACTTATTTTAACTATACTCAAGTAGGCTTTGGTGCCCAAAATTCTTTGAATGAGTCTCAACTGGAACCATATGAAGTCATTCCTTCTTAGAGACCCCAAAATAAACCTTATAGATGTTAATCCAGTCTTTTTCATCCAGATTAGTGTTCAAAATGTTATTCCATTTATTTTTCAGAGCAAAATTATTGTACTGTTGATTTAAATACTGTAAAATGTTCTAGTTCCTAAATTAGAAGTTGACAAAATCTTGAGGTAAGAAGGCTTACAAGGTCGTGGGAGGATCAGAACAGGAATATCGAAATTTTTCATATAATTTTTAAGCATCTTTTAATCCTATTATACTCCCATAAATTTGTCTTGATGTTAAACTGTGTCTGGACTTCCTCTTGATCGATGATTCTACCCTCATTGTTAAGTAAATCTATTGGTGAGTATACACCTGCAAAGTACCAGTGGGGGAAGAATAAAGGCTCACTAGAGATCTTAGGGTTATACTATAAGGGGTACGACAATGCTTCAGTTTTTGAAAGGTTGATTTTATCAAGCAGATCACCCCAGGCTACTAGCACTTCACCCAAGAAAGGATTTGAGATTTTTCTAGATATTTTCTTGCCCAAAAAGGTCCCATGATGTATAGTTTAGAAACTAAACTTGAGAATAATTTGAGCATAAGGAGCACTGGAGAAATTGAGAAGACACTTTATCCATGTTATTTTTTTAGATTTGTTAAACCTCCAAAAAGGTAAGTATTGGTATTCTGTTTCCTATTCATCTTGTCTGGTTTGTTCTCCCAAATAAATGAATACATAAGACTATCCAAATTAGTAATAAATTGTTTGGTTGGAGATGGAATGGAGGTAAAAATATGGTTCAAGCTAAAGATAATGAAGGTTTTTTAACTGTGATCTTGCCCATTAGTGTCAGCTTTCTTCTTTTCCACTGGTTCAAAGTTTATTTATTTTGCTCAAGACTAAGCTGTGATTAAGATTGGGTATATTTTCTAAATCCACTGCAAATTGAATCCCAAGTAGGTCAAAGTCTGTTGTACCCCACACTAATTTCCTGGGGGAGTCAATTATGTCCTTAGAATGTTTTTTCTCCCCCAGCAATACTATCTTGGTTTTGTCCGTATTTACCACAAGTACAAACAGACAACTATATATTTACAATGGGTTCAGTGCCACCAAAAGAGAGTCTTTGCTACCATCAAGGACTATTGTGGTATCATCCGCAAATTGGCTAATTTTGTAGCTGCAATTGTTTATATTTATGCCCTTGATATTGTTACTTATCATTAGATAAAGAATTTGAGTACAAAGTAAAAACAAGTAGGGTGCTATAGGATTGCCTGTCTGCAACCACTTTGTATGTTGAAAATTCTGATAGATATCCAGACTGAAGAAATCCATCCACACCTGGGTATTTATCAATTTTCATCTGCTTTAAAGCAGTATTTAGTTCCAACAAGTTAAGCTTATGTTCAAGCAAGTTTGATTCTTCCGGAGATAATTTATTGATATTCTTTCCTTGAAAAAAATTATCAAATTGGTGCTCTATAGGTTAGTTAGGTTTTCAAGAGGAGAGGAGTAAAAATATTTTTCAAAATCTATATTTTTACCATTTTTTGAGCTGAATACACTTTATTGTTTTCTCAATATAATCATTTCGCTCCAAAGAGCAAAAGTATTTAGAGGGTTTCTCCCCTTTGTTTAGCCATTGAGCTCTAGCTCTTACTGCACTAGCTGCTAATTTTCTCTGCCTAATTGTTTCCAACTCTTTTTTTCTTAACATCAGAGGCAGCTGACATTCCATGTTTTTGCTGTATTTCAGATATTAATCGTTGCTCAAGCTCTATCTCTTTTTTTTACTATATAATCCATATTTAATAGTTTCACCTTGAATTTGATACAACACCAACTCCAGGAATTGGCCATCATTTATGGCTAGAACAACATCATCATCAGATATGTTACTCATGTAGTCTAAATCATGAACTGGGAGGACATATTTTATTTTTTCCTCTTGAACAATTTTAGTAACTAAGCTTATGTAAGTATTATCCTTCAACAGGCTACAGTTGAATTTCCAAATTCTTTTGCCATGCTTAGACTTATTAAGAAGTATTTTCATTCCTACAATGGAGTGATCACTCCTATAACTCAGATTAATATTAATATTACAACTGGCTATAATATCATGCACTGGATGAGAAACCTGGAAATAACCAAGTCTGGCCTGACAAAGTGGGGCTTTTCTCCACCATGAATATCTTTTTAGAGACCGGAAAAATATATGAAAAGTGTCTCTTAAGTTAAAAGTTTTCATATTTTTAAAAATGATCTCTCTTGATTTAGGGTTTTTATATGTGTTTATATTGGCCACAGTCAATAGTAGGATCAATTACAAGGTTTAGATCCCCATATAGCATCACATAAAACTGATTGTTAAACACAATAATTTCTTTAACTTGTGCAAAAAACTCAGGGGAATCCTTGTCAGGTGCATACAAGTTAATAATTTTTTACTGAAAAGTCACTTATATGAATATCTAATCTAATCAAGTTGCCACTATCATCTTTAAAAACTGACACTTTATTATTTATAATTTTGTAGCGAAGCAAAATTGCAACACCTTTTGAGTTGGATTTAACCATTGATAACACAATCTCCGTTCCACATAGATCTCACTAGTGACTCATAAGTAAGTGTCCAATGCGTATCTTGTAAGCAAATTATTGCAGCTCTTGAAAGAAAAGAGAGTCAAGAATATCTCGACGTATACTTTTATAAAGACCTTGGCAATTAGCCAATAATATCACAAGTTCCTCACCAATAGCCATTTTAAACATAATTTGACTCTCCAACAACAAATTTAATTAATAAAAGAGAAATAGCAACTACATGCAGAAGAGGTGAACCACCATTCAGAGCTACAGGTCTAACAATGCATTATTATAAGAATTTGTTACAGAAAAACCCAAAAAAAACAAGAAAAAACAATCACATGATTTAACATAAATTTCAAAATCCAAATAATTGAAAAAGGACATGATAGTTAAACAAAGTTGCATATTTATTATTTATACAGAAAATTAAATGTAAGGCAAAATCATTGACAACACCAGAATAGCACAAGTTAATCAATTCAAAATAAGTGTGAGTAGCAGAGTGAATATATCACTGACATGAGCAAACCTTGAGCAGAAAGAAATTTATGAGTTTTAACACACTGAAAATAACAGAATAAAATACTCGAGAATGAGAGACAGATTGGTTTGAAAATTGAGCCCTAAATTACTAAGAAAATAAGAGCAAGTAGTTAAATATACAAAGAAAAAAACAAGTTAGCTGCAATAGGTATGCAAAACTGAAGATTAGTTTGGACTATATGCAATGATAAGCCATATAAAGCCTATTTTGAAGGCTCTAAACACTTAACAAAAATAATTAAGTTTGAGTTAACTTAGAAATGGGAGTAAAGTGGTTGTATTGATAAATATAAACTATTTGATCACAATCCTGATTTTGCAGCATTAGGTTGACCTTTGAATGTAGGTAGGCATGTAGGTACCAACTGCATGAGAAAACCAGCAAGATTACTTATACATACATATCAATTATACAAAAAATAGAAAGGAAGTAAACAGCAATATCCTGTGAAAGCAGCATCAAAGATTACAGTGTGATACACCATAAGGAGCCTTATTATGAAGGCACTGAAAACTTAAGAAAACAATTATGTTTGAGTAAGCTTTCAGATGTGGGTAACGTTATTGTATTGGTGAATACAAGCTATTTGATCCCAATCCTATTTTACAACATTATGTTAACCTTTTTTATACAGGTACAGAATGAATACACAACTTGAAAAATTACACTTAGGCATAAACACAAATCCTTAAGAGCAAGTAGTTAAATATACAGAGAAGAGAATTAAACAAATAACCTACCTTAGCTGTGCGAAACTGAAGATTACTTTGAACTATAGTATACCCAATCAAGGCCTATTTTGAAAGCATTGGACAAAAAAGTAAGTTTGATCTAACTTTGAAATTGGAATATTAATAAATACGAACTAATCGATCCCAGTCCTTACTTTACAGCATTAAGTTAACCTTTTAGTACAGGTACCAGCTGATTGAAAAAACTAGTAAAATTACTTTGGAAATATACATCAAATATACAAATAATAAATAAGTAAGGAACAATACCTGTGCAAGCAACACTAAAGATTAATTTGGACAATGGACCATGGTAAGTCATATGGAGCCTTATCATGAAGGCACTAAACACTTATGAAAAGAAATCAAGCTTATGTAAGCTGAAAAGTCACTTATATGAATATCTAATCTAATCAAGTTGCCACTATCATCTTTAAAAACTGACACTTTATTATTTATAATTTTGTAGCGAAGCAAAATTGCAACACCTTTTCAGTTGGATTTAACCATTGATAACACAATCTCCGTTCCACATAGATCTCACTAGTGACTCATAAGTAAGTGTCCAATGCGTATCTTGTAAGCAAATTATTGCAGCTCTTGAAAGAAAAGAGAGTCAAGAATATCTCGACGTATACTTTTATAAAGACCTTGGCAATTAGCCAATAATATCACAAGTTCCTCACCAATAGCCATTTTAAACATAATTTGACTCTCCAACAACAAATTTAATTAATAAAAGAGAAATAGCAACTACATGCAGAAGAGGTGAACCACCATTCAGAGCTACAGGTCTAACAATGCATTATTATAAGAATTTGTTACAGAAAAACCCCCAAAAACAAGAAAAAACAATCACATGATTTAACATAAATTTCAAAATCCAAATAATTGAAAAAGGACATGATAGTTAAACAAAGTTGCATATTTATTATTTATACAGAAAATTAAATGTAAGGCAAAATCATTGACAACACCAGAATAGCACAAGTTAATCAATTCAAAATAAGTGTGAGTAGCAGAGTGAATATATCACTGACATGAGCAAACCTTGAGCAGAAAGAAATTTATGAGTTTTAACACACTGAAAATAACAGAATAAAATACTCGAGAATGAGAGACAGATTGGTTTGAAAATTGAGCCCTAAATTACTAAGAAAATAAGAGCAAGTAGTTAAATATACAAAGAAAAAAACAAGTTAGCTGCAATAGGTATGCAAAACTGAAGATTAGTTTGGACTATATGCAATGATAAGCCATATAAAGCCTATTTTGAAGGCTCTAAACACTTAACAAAAATAATTAAGTTTGAGTTAACTTAGAAATGGGAGTAAAGTGGTTGTATTGATAAATATAAACTATTTGATCACAATCCTGATTTTGCAGCATTAGGTTGACCTTTGAATGTAGGTAGGCATGTAGGTACCAACTGCATGAGAAAACCAGCAAGATTACTTATACATACATATCAATTATACAAATAATAGAAAGGAAGTAAACAGCAATATCCTGTGAAAGCAGCATCAAAGATTACAGTGTGATACACCATAAGGAGCCTTATTATGAAGGCACTGAAAACTTAAGAAAACAATTATGTTTGAGTAAGCTTTCAGATGTGGGTAACGTTGTTGTATTGGTGAATACAAGCTATTTGATCCCAATCCTATTTTACAACATTATGTTAACCTTTTTTATACAGGTACAGAATGAATACACAACTTGAAAAATTACACTTAGGCATAAACACAAATCCTTAAGAGCAAGTAGTTAAATATACAGAGAAGAGAATTAAACAAATAACCTACCTTAGCTGTGCGAAACTGAAGATTACTTTGAACTATAGTATACCCAATCAAGGCCTATTTTGAAAGCATTGGACAAAAAAGTAAGTTTGATCTAACTTTGAAATTGGAATATTAATAAATACGAACTAATCGATTCCAGTCCTTACTTTACAGCATTAAGTTAACCTTTTAGTACAGGTACCAGCTGATTGAAAAAACTAGTAAAATTACTTTGGAAATATACATCAAATATACAAATAATAAATAAGTAAGGAACAATACCTGTGCAAGCAACACTAAAGATTAATTTGGACAATGGACCATGGTAAGTCATATGGAGCCTTATCATGAAGGCACTAAACACTTATGAAAAGAAATCAAGCTTATGTAAGCTGAAAAGTCACTTATATGAATATCTAATCTAATCAAGTTGCCACTATCATCTTTAAAAACTGACACTTTATTATTTATAATTTTGTAGCGAAGCAAAATTGCAACACCTTTTCAGTTGGATTTAACCATTGATAACACAATCTCCGTTCCACATAGATCTCACTAGTGACTCATAAGTAAGTGTCCAATGCGTATCTTGTAAGCAAATTATTGCAGCTCTTGAAAGAAAAGAGAGTCAAGAATATCTCGACGTATACTTTTATAAAGACCTTGGCAATTAGCCAATAATATCACAAGTTCCTCACCAATAGCCATTTTAAACATAATTTGACTCTCCAACAACAAATTTAATTAATAAAAGAGAAATAGCAACTACATGCAGAAGAGGTGAACCACCATTCAGAGCTACAGGTCTAACAATGCATTATTATAAGAATTTGTTACAGAAAAACCCCCAAAAACAAGAAAAAACAATCACATGATTTAACATAAATTTCAAAATCCAAATAATTGAAAAAGGACATGATAGTTAAACAAAGTTGCATATTTATTATTTATACAGAAAATTAAATGTAAGGCAAAATCATTGACAACACCAGAATAGCACAAGTTAATCAATTCAAAATAAGTGTGAGTAGCAGAGTGAATATATCACTGACATGAGCAAACCTTGAGCAGAAAGAAATTTATGAGTTTTAACACACTGAAAATAACAGAATAAAATACTCGAGAATGAGAGACAGATTGGTTTGAAAATTGAGCCCTAAATTACTAAGAAAATAAGAGCAAGTAGTTAAATATACAAAGAAAAAAACAAGTTAGCTGCAATAGGTATGCAAAACTGAAGATTAGTTTGGACTATATGCAATGATAAGCCATATAAAGCCTATTTTGAAGGCTCTAAACACTTAACAAAAATAATTAAGTTTGAGTTAACTTAGAAATGGGAGTAAAGTGGTTGTATTGATAAATATAAACTATTTGATCACAATCCTGATTTTGCAGCATTAGGTTGACCTTTGAATGTAGGTAGGCATGTAGGTACCAACTGCATGAGAAAACCAGCAAGATTACTTATACATACATATCAATTATACAAATAATAGAAAGGAAGTAAACAGCAATATCCTGTGAAAGCAGCATCAAAGATTACAGTGTGATACACCATAAGGAGCCTTATTATGAAGGCACTGAAAACTTAAGAAAACAATTATGTTTGAGTAAGCTTTCAGATGTGGGTAACGTTGTTGTATTGGTGAATACAAGCTATTTGATCCCAATCCTATTTTACAACATTATGTTAACCTTTTTTATACAGGTACAGAATGAATACACAACTTGAAAAATTACACTTAGGCATAAACACAAATCCTTAAGAGCAAGTAGTTAAATATACAGAGAAGAGAATTAAACAAATAACCTACCTTAGCTGTGCGAAACTGAAGATTACTTTGAACTATAGTATACCCAATCAAGGCCTATTTTGAAAGCATTGGACAAAAAAGTAAGTTTGATCTAACTTTGAAATTGGAATATTAATAAATACGAACTAATCGATTCCAGTCCTTACTTTACAGCATTAAGTTAACCTTTTAGTACAGGTACCAGCTGATTGAAAAAACTAGTAAAATTACTTTGGAAATATACATCAAATATACAAATAATAAATAAGTAAGGAACAATACCTGTGCAAGCAACACTAAAGATTAATTTGGACAATGGACCATGGTAAGTCATATGGAGCCTTATCATGAAGGCACTAAACACTTATGAAAAGAAATCAAGCTTATGTAAGCTGAAAAGTCACTTATATGAATATCTAATCTAATCAAGTTGCCACTATCATCTTTAAAAACTGACACTTTATTATTTATAATTTTGTAGCGAAGCAAAATTGCAACACCTTTTCAGTTGGATTTAACCATTGATAACACAATCTCCGTTCCACATAGATCTCACTAGTGACTCATAAGTAAGTGTCCAATGCGTATCTTGTAAGCAAATTATTGCAGCTCTTGAAAGAAAAGAGAGTCAAGAATATCTCGACGTATACTTTTATAAAGACCTTGGCAATTAGCCAATAATATCACAAGTTCCTCACCAATAGCCATTTTAAACATAATTTGACTCTCCAACAACAAATTTAATTAATAAAAGAGAAATAGCAACTACATGCAGAAGAGGTGAACCACCATTCAGAGCTACAGGTCTAACAATGCATTATTATAAGAATTTGTTACAGAAAAACCCCCAAAAACAAGAAAAAACAATCACATGATTTAACATAAATTTCAAAATCCAAATAATTGAAAAAGGACATGATAGTTAAACAAAGTTGCATATTTATTATTTATACAGAAAATTAAATGTAAGGCAAAATCATTGACAACACCAGAATAGCACAAGTTAATCAATTCAAAATAAGTGTGAGTAGCAGAGTGAATATATCACTGACATGAGCAAACCTTGAGCAGAAAGAAATTTATGAGTTTTAACACACTGAAAATAACAGAATAAAATACTCGAGAATGAGAGACAGATTGGTTTGAAAATTGAGCCCTAAATTACTAAGAAAATAAGAGCAAGTAGTTAAATATACAAAGAAAAAAACAAGTTAGCTGCAATAGGTATGCAAAACTGAAGATTAGTTTGGACTATATGCAATGATAAGCCATATAAAGCCTATTTTGAAGGCTCTAAACACTTAACAAAAATAATTAAGTTTGAGTTAACTTAGAAATGGGAGTAAAGTGGTTGTATTGATAAATATAAACTATTTGATCACAATCCTGATTTTGCAGCATTAGGTTGACCTTTGAATGTAGGTAGGCATGTAGGTACCAACTGCATGAGAAAACCAGCAAGATTACTTATACATACATATCAATTATACAAAAAATAGAAAGGAAGTAAACAACAATATCCTGTGAAAGCAGCATCAAAGATTACAGTGTGATACACCATAAGGAGCCTTATTATGAAGGCACTGAAAACTTAAGAAAACAATTATGTTTGAGTAAGCTTTCAGATGTGGGTAACGTTATTGTATTGGTGAATACAAGCTATTTGATCCCAATCCTATTTTACAACATTATGTTAACCTTTTTTATACAGGTACAGAATGAATACACAACTTGAAAAATTACACTTAGGCATAAACACAAATCCTTAAGAGCAAGTAGTTAAATATACAGAGAAGAGAATTAAACAAATAACCTACCTTAGCTGTGCGAAACTGAAGATTACTTTGAACTATAGTATACCCAATCAAGGCCTATTTTGAAAGCATTGGACAAAAAAGTAAGTTTGATCTAACTTTGAAATTGGAATATTAATAAATACGAACTAATCGATCCCAGTCCTTACTGTACAGCATTAAGTTAACCTTTTAGTACAGGTACCAGCTGATTGAAAAAACTAGTAAAATTACTTTGGAAATATATATCAAATATACAAATAATAAATAAGTAAGGAACAATACCTGTGCAAGCAACACTAAAGATTAATTTGGACAATGGACCATGGTAAGTCATATGGAGCCTTATCATGAAGGCACTAAACACTTATGAAAAGAAATCAACCTTATGTAAGCTTTGAAGTGGAAGTAAAGTGTTTGTATTGGTAAATACAAAATATTTAATCATGATCCTGAGTTTACAGCATTAACATTAAATGCAGGTATGAAGCAAATAAAACAATTAGCAAGATTACACTTACACATATGCACATATCCAAAAGAGCAAGAAAGTAAATACACAGAAAACAAAAAATAAAAATTTAGTGTGCTGCAATAGCTGTGCAAGCTGTATTGGTAAATATAAACTATTTAATCATGATCCTGATTTTACAGCATTAGGTTTACCATTAAATACAGGTACCAAGTTAATAAAGCAATTAACAATATTACAATCAGACATGTGCACATATCCAAAAGAGCAAGTAAGCAAATACACATAAAGCAAAAAAAAATTTTAAAATGAGTGCCCTGCAATAGCTGTGCAAGCAGTGCTGAAGAATATGATACAGCACTTCATATGAGCCTTATTATGAAGGTATTAAACACTTAAAACAAAATTATGTTTGAGCAAACTTTGAAATGGGAATAGGGTGGTTGTATTGGTAAATACTAACTATTTGATCCCGATCCTTATATTAGGGTATCACATTAACCTTTAAATACGGGTACCAAATAAATAAACACAAACCAAAATTACACTTAGGCATATGCACAGATCCGTAAGAGCAAGTAGTTAAATATACAGAGAAAAAAATGAACAAGTATATGCTGATATAGCTGTATAAACCTATCAGGTATCTTGGACTGTATGCAATGGTAAATCATACAGAGCTTATTTCGAAGGCCCTGAACACTTGACAGAAAAAAATATGTTTGAGTTACGTTTGATATGGGAGGAAAATAGTTGTATTGGTATAAAAACTATTTGATTACAAAGAACACAAAGAGCAACATCCATAAGAGCAAGTAGTTAAATCTACAACAAAAAACAAATTAAACAAGTAAGCTGCAATAGCCATATAAAACTGAAGATTAATTTGGACTATATGCAATGGTACTCCATACAGGGCCTATTTTGAAGGCACTGAACACTCACCAAAAATAAAGAAAATCATGTTTGAGTAAACCTTAACTTGGGGAGAAGTGGTTGCATTAATATGTCATAGTAGCAAGTCCAAATCAACTCTTCATGCATAATTATTACAATGAATGTACTCATTAGACAATGTTACCAGGCTCCTATTTAATAAAAGCACACAGGATTAGTCACCGCCACTTAAAGGTTATGTACAATAATAATAATAATAATAGTAGGATTTATATAGCGCAAAATTGATACAAATCCTCCAAGAAGGGAGAGTCCAGGGACAGGCATGGGTCGACATCTAAAAAGCGCCCGCCAGGGTATAACTAAGGTGGGGGGTATGCCAGCCTAAACAAGTAGGTCTTTAGCTGGCTTCTGAAACCATCTATTGTTTGCTGAGATCTGACAGTCTGTGGCAGCTTGTTCCATTCAGCTGGTGCAGCTACTGCAAAGCCACCCCTTCCTATGTGCTTATTAGGGCGGGTTGAGGAGATAAATAGCCTGTTGCCACGAGTGAGACTGCTCAATCTTATTAAAGCTGAAAGATACGGGGGCTGTGAAAAATTAATAGCCTTGAATACCAAAAGGTTGTACCTAAACAGGATGCGATGTTGAATTGGGAGCCAGTGGAGATTTTTCAAAAAGGGTGTAACATGACTCATTTTGTCAAGTCTGAAGATGATGCGGCAAAGAGCATTCTGGACTCTCTGTAGTTTGGCTATGTTGGACTTGCTTACCCATAGAGTAAATAGTTACAGTAGTCTAGACGACTACTGACCATAGCGTTTGCCAGAAGTATTGCTGACAAGATACTTAAAACTGAAAAGATTGATCCTGACAACTCTGAACAGAAATGCACCATTGTAAATATTTTGGGACATGAATCTATAATTGTCAAGAGGGGGCCACCACGGTGGAGCAGTGTTAACACACTCGCCTCCTGAGATTGGTGGTTCAAACCCCGAACCCTATGAGAGAAAGTTGGTAGTTTCTTACCGATGGTCGACAGTTTAAAAAACAGAACCTTAACCAACTGCATGTACTGATTTCCTCTGCCCATAAAACTATCTGACCTGATACGACCTATACTGTATTGAGAGTGACATTAAAACCCAAATAAAAATTGTGCTCCTGGGGTGGAATTTGAATTATAGAATTATATATTTGTATGATAGAAGTTTGTACAAAACAGATTTACTGTCTCCTGCAGCTGTAGTCTTAAGTCCTATATAATAATATGTTTGACTCACCAGTTGTACATGCGTTGATTGCCATTTCCTGTAATCCCAACTCTAACCAAGTTGACACCCAGTTGACAGTGATTTTAATCACATTCAACAAGTCAATTGCAAACACTTCCTGCTTGAGGTTCCAAGTAGTTCCACTAGTTGTCTGAAATTAGTTCAAGTTACACACTTGTGTGATAACAAATGACATTGTTTAAATCATGCTGACCACACCGGTCTTATTATTAAGATAACATTATTCCTTTATTCCTTTTACTGCCACGTAGGATATATGGATTTTGTCTGTACATTAATAAGTCAATAAGAATACAAAAACAGATGTACAGATTTATATCAAATTTTCACAGAAGGTTAGTCTTGGTCTAACATAGAATTTACTTAGTTTTGTGAATGATTGGCAACCATTTCCTGATCAAGGATTATTAAACATTTTATTGTCTTTGCACTCTGAAGCAATAGTGGAGGTGTTGGGCCTTGACAGAAGTATGCGTTCTCTGATTGCTCTTGTACACATGATTCATGTATGACACCAACAAAGAGGGGTGACACAACCTGATAATGAACATGGGGACTGGACAAACACTGACCAATGGATTTCATTTTTAGTTTTTATTATTGATTGCACTATATTTTGATGTTTAAAAAAGACGTTACCATTTCTACTTATTATGTGGTTCTAGTGTTGGTACACAAACCTGTGTAACATATTCTTAAAATATCATTTTAGCTGTGCGATATTCTCAGTCAGTTCAAATTTGTTAATAATTATACCTTTTAAAGGCAATGTTGAATCTATATTGAGCATTCAATGATAGAAAAAGATGCTTGTCTAAGGCTCTAGAGGATATCAGTAGTCTGTACTGGAATGTCCCAAGCAAATATACTTATGCTGAAATGCAATGTAATTTTACATATTTTTCCGGTGCAATCTTTGTTCTCTAGATTTTTTTTTCATTGTAATATGTAATTTGTACCAAATAGGAGACATAAATACATCTGTAAATATAAACTTAACATAAATAAATGACATGGGTCACCACGTTCTTGTCATAGGCTGGTGTGGATGATCCAGTTTGAAAAGCTCGGACTCTGACCTTCAAAAATATACAAGAGTGGTTGTTGCTGTGGAATTAATATTTTTATATCTGCTATATTTCATTTCCACAAACACCCAATAATATGTTTTACAGTTCTCAAAAATTGTTTGATTTCAACTGAGTAATTTATGTACCACCAAATTGATGGGAAATGCTGGTTTTTCAAGAAGACATGGTCCAAAAGCCAGAGAGACAGTTTGGTTGAGGAAAGGCAAGTTTTTTAGTTACTAATGGCCCAGGTTCATATGCAACATTTTAATACAATATAGGAGGTCTAACTGCCGGTTATAGGCATTCAGAGAAATGCCCCTGTCCTTCAACTACCATCCAAGTATGCAAATTTAGGATACAGTGGTTAAATGGGAAGGTCGCATCCCAGGTGCTACCTTAATCAGTGGCACTTGAATTGTTTGTAAATACCTTAAAAATTTATGTAATGTAACCTTTGACCTTTGTAACCTATTTTTTTCCCGCCTTTTGCTTAATTTTTCCCTCCTGCCTCACTTTAACTCCAGTTTCCAGTGAGGCAAGTCACCATTTTATAACTGTAACAAGAATTTGGAACTGGGAGTTTATGTGATAGACTTTAGTTTTACATGGATTTTATATGATTGGTGATTTTAGTGTTTTATATTATGGACCTGATTGTAATATAAAGTACCTGTGGACATTTTGCCTCAGGGCGAGGCGGCGGAAGAGGAGTTTATGACTCTGCTTTGAGTCGTGCTTGTTTTGCTCTATGTGTTGGAGCACTCATTGAGGGCTGTATCTTATTTTGTATCAAATTTTTTGGGCTTTTAGCCCCAAATTGTCATCTAAATTCCTCTGTAAAATAAGCATGAGTCAAAGCAGTATTCTGCTTTGTGTTTTCAGTATGGGTAAAACCTTTGACTGTAACAAATGTGGGGGTCATCACGTTAGACCCATCAATAGAAATTGCAAAAATACAAAGGACAATGAACAGCCCAGGGACACAAGTATTCAAATACTAAATGAACTTAAGAACCTCAGTGGACGCATGTCAGTAATGGAGGACAGGATGGAAACCTTCAGTGCCACTACATCGTCTCCTGCAAGAAGTTCATATTCACAGAAATCATCTGCAAGTGCTCATGGAAGTGGTACACCATCACCCAGGGACTCTGCGAGCAGCTCAGATGAGTATCTGGTACTCCCCACCCTTGCCACCCTCAGAAAATCCAGAAGTATCCAGGAACAGGTGGACACAAGGATCAAAGAACTACAGGCTGTGGACAAGGACAAAGGCAAGTTTAAGTCCCAGAGGGAGGGGTCAGAGACAATTTGGGTCAAAAATGAAGTTGCATGGCCCCATAATTTTGTTTTAAGTGGTAGTGCAAAAACTAGGGTAACATATGACAACCTCTCCTTAAGTCAATGGGTATCCAGTTTTGCAACCATAATCAAAGATGAACAAGACTTAGAAACTAAAAATAAAATGCTGGAATATCTGGCAGAGATTTTGGAGGACTCACATGATTTTGGGTTTTCGGCAGCCAAAGCCTCACATGCAGTTCTGCTTTGCAGAATGGAGGAAGGTCGCATCGCATGGCAGGAAACCCATAAAACTGACAGGGTTAGAAGAGCATATGCTCATAGATCCACCTCTCCTGGCCAAAATCCTAATCCCCAGAAAAAAGCAACCACGAAAGATTCTGGTATGCCCTGTAGGTATTTTCAAAAGAACTCTTGTTCCCACAAAAATGACCATGATACCAATGGACGTACGTATTTACATGTCTGCAGCATCTGTCATTCCCAGGGCAAAACGGCTGCCCACCCATCTAAGGACTGCCGGGAAGCAAAAAAACTAGAGGGGCACTGCAGAAATGCACTGCCTTACAGTGTCCGTTCCAGAAGCGTTTTTAGTTCTAAAAAATGTCCATATGGCAGTAAAAATTGGAAATGGGACTGGGCAAAGTGGTCTGGTAATGACTTAAGTAAGCCCAAACCAGAATGCACTCGTCGAAACCAAAACTATACTACCAGGACATTTACTAGGTCAAAGAAAATGCCTGGCATCACCCAAGTGACTAATAAACCTGTATGTGACAACATTAGCCCCAAAGATCCTGTTAGTCGAAACGACAGCATAAGTAAAGGTCCAAAGTGGGGTCCCACAAACCTATGCAGTGTTGCGTCTAATGATTCAATACCGTTACATAATAGGTTTGATATATTGAACAATACAGTTTTATTTCCTGAAAACGTGTGTAAAAGTACAAATCATGACCAAAAAACAGTGTGTTTACATAGTAAACAACGGAGTGAACAGTTTGGTGTTAACGATACTAAAAGTAAAGTTAATATAACTTCAAACAATGAAGTAAATAGTTATGACAGTGAAAAAATACTTGAGTTATCACAGGAAAAGGTGAAAAGTATTGATGTTAGTGTCGAAAATTTAAACCAGGATGTTCCAGGTGAGTCTCCACTTCATTCCAGTATTACTCAAAATGACCACATGCGATGGCATCATTTCGTGACAAATGGTCAGGGTGATAAGTATGATCTGGATCTAAGATTCCGTCCTCGCCATAGGGAAAAAATTGTCACTGCCCAAGACTGCGTCACTTTTCAAAAATGGGATGCTCAGAATTCTAACAAATTTGGATTTATACCGCTAGGTGATCTCATGTTGCCTTCGATAGATCTCAAAAATGTAACAAAGGAAAATTTTTTGATGTGCATAGACGTGTCAAAGCATCAGGCACCTTTAACTTCATGAAATCACAGATTCAGATTTCGTCACAACTTAAAGCTGACGTTTGGGAACGTCATCTGCAGGGATATTGGGACTCCCAGCTATTATTCTTAATCAGATATGGTTTCCCGCTGGATTTTGACTACAGCACCCCTTTGCAAAGTGTGGACAAAAATCATACTTCAGCAAATGAATTCACTGAAGACATACAGGCATATATTACTGAAGAGCAAGCATTTGGGGCCATGTTAGGACCTTTTAAAGAACCCCGTATTAAAGACTTGCATATATCCCCATTTTTAACAAGGGAAAAGCTGGGGGCGTCACATAGACGCATCATTGTGGACTTAAGCTTTCCTCATGGTCATTCAGTTAACAGTGGAGTCTAATCTGACCATTACCTGGGCACCCCCTTCTTACTAACTCTCCCTACCATTGACAACATAACAAATCAAGTTAAAAAATTGGGTAAAGGCTGTCATCTCTACAAAATTGACCTTAGTAGGGCCTTTAGACATGTAAAGCTGGACCCAAGTGACTATAATTTGTTAGGCTTAAAGCTTAATAACCTTTATATTGACAGTTGCTTGCCGTTCAGGTTTCGGCATGTTTCAGCGCCTAAGCGATGCAGTACGCTTCATTATGGCCCAGAAGGGCTTTACAGTGACAAATTATATTGATGACGTCATAGGGCACTCTGTTGTCAGTAAATCCAAAGCCTCATTCAATGCCTTATCAGCATTGCTGTCTGAGTTAGGTTTTGACATTAGCCAAAAGAAGGTAGTCGAGCCAGCAACTAGAGTTACTTGTCTCGGTGTGGATATTGATACGGTGGACTTTACGATATCCATTCCCCCTGACAAAGTGTCAGAAATTCTGTCAGAATGCCAACTGTGGCTTAACAAAGTCGAATGTACCAAAAGGCAACTTCAATCACTGTTAGGAAAGCTATTATATATAACAAAATGTGTGCGAATTTCTAGACCTTTTCTTAACTGTATGGTTGAGCTTTTGAGAGCTTCAGATAAATTCATAAAAATTATCTTGACCACAGAATTTAAACAAGATTTAAACTGGTTCTTGCAATTCTTGCCTAGATTCAATGGTAAAGCTTTCATATCCCATAGGCAAATAACTGAAGAAATTGAACTGGATGCCTCCCTTCAAGGCCTGGGAGGCAGGTGGGGTCACCATGTGTATACAATCCACATACCCCTGGGATATAAAGACTTTTCCATAGTGCATTTAGAAATGCTCAACATCCTAGTGGCAATACGTACATGGTCTTACCAATGGGGGGGGTAAAGCAGTAAAAATAGCTTGTGACAACCAGGCGGTTGTTTGTGTACTGAACTCAGGCAAAACCAGGGACTTGACCCTTGCAGCTATTGCCCGGAACATATTTATGGAGACTGCCCAGGCTGATATAATGCTCAAAACTGTACACATAATGGGCAAAGTAAATGAAGTAGCCGATAGCCTTTCCAGATGGACCATACATGCATACTATCGTCAAAAATTCAGATCCCTCCTTCCTGTGCACTATTGGGCCAGCCCCCCTGAGAATGCTATCTGTATCAACTGGTGTATATAACATCTTTAGGTCCTCGGGGTGGAGTGTCGGCTCTGACTGTCAAGGCGAAAAGTAGACTCTCACAGGCATTTGCAGACTCTACCTCCAAGTCCTACCAAGCAAAATTTAGGATTTGTGTAGGTTTTTGCTGTTTTGCTTCCATTAATATGCCACCAGTCTCCCCTCTGGCCATATTAACATTCCTGGAATTTCTTACTTTCAATAAAACTTCATATTCTAGCCTGCTAAACTACTTGTCAGCAGTCAAATCAACACTTTCCTCCTTAGCGGCTGATATTTCAGCCTTCAATGACCCTAGAATTAAGTTATATAACAAAGCCATCATGAGACACAGGCCCCTCCATCCTTCTATCAAGCCAATAATTGACATTTCTCTTCTCAAAGCAATTACAGATGAAGCAGATAGAATGTATATGGGCCCCATCTTTAAAGCTGCAATATTATTGTCATTTTTCACTTTTCTTAGAATTTCCAACCTTGTCCCTCATGCTATATCTGCTTATGACCCTTTGAAACAGCTTTCTCGTGGGGATATAATATTTGCACCTCCTGGCATTCATATGATCATAAAATGGTCGAAAACACTTCAGTCCAAAGATAAGATCAAAATCCTCAAAGTTCCCTCACTGGGAAAATCCCCTTTGTGCCCTGTGTCAGCTATAAACAAAAATGCTCTCTATCACCACAGGTTCAAGTAATTCCCCTCTCTTTAAAGTTAAGTGTTATTCTAAATGGGTTCCTCTCACTGACACCAGACTTAGGAAAACATTTAGTCAGATATTGGCAAAAGTACATAGCTCACCTCCAGGTGTCACGTTTCACTCCCTCCGCGGTTCAGGTGCCACCTTGGCGATCAATCTTAATGTGCCCATGCAGCATATCCAGAGTCATGGCACCTGGATGTCGGAGGCGGTCTGGGCCTACATCACCCAGGATCATAATGCCTCCTCTATTGTAGCATCCTCATTTCAACACCTGCTTCATACCTAGCTACAAACTACTGGGGTTTGGGGTTATGGTACTAGTTTTAAGACAGAACTTAACACCAGTAACCTCGTGAGAATAACTCATCAGAATATTTCATATTATAGTAAAATAACTAGGGTATACTTAAAGTTTCATTAATTACTTGCTTGCAGCTAACTAATGTGTATAGTTTAACCATAAGTTAAAACTTAAAATCGTCTAAGGTGTCTGATCACCTTCTTTTGTAACTAAACTTGTTTAAGGCCACCTTTAGGTCATATCTTGTAGATTAGGTGACCTTAGGGTCTCCTCAAATCCAATTTTAGTATATAGTTTAAGGTGGCCTCAGTTAGGAATGTAAGTTTCAACTTAAACTCGTGTAAGGTGCCTGTTCACCTCTTATTGTCAGTAAACGTAGTTTAAGGCCACCTTTATATCAGATAATGTGAATTAGGTGACCTTGGGGTCGCCTCATGTTTGGCTTTTAATACATAGATTAAGGTGGCCTTAGTTATTCGGGTATATGTTGTTATTATGTTGACATTATGTGCAGTATGTAAATATCTTATAGTACGTAGATTTTAATAAATATATTATCCCCAGTGTGATTTTTACTGACTTACTCATTCAAGGTCAGGACACTGCATGCATTACCGTGCGTGTTCTGATGAAGTTTTAAAATGTCATACCATGGGCATGCACAGATGACTTCAAGAATGTGCAGATGAACAGCATTTTCTGAAAAAGGCATTGCTGGATATCTTTGTATCATTTGTGTATTTGTATTGTGCCAGAGAGTTAACAGGATAGTGAAAACTAGTATATACAGTTAATCAAGTTCCTCTAGTGTAAACCACCGACCTACAAAAACAACTACTATCTTTACCACTTAGGCTTTCTCTAGGATTGAAACCCAGATCTCAGAAATGGTAGGCGAGTGTGTTATAGCTACAAAAGCATTGTAGATCAATTATGCATGATTCATTGGTGATTATGTACATTTCCTAAAATTAACTGAAAAGGATTCATAAGTAGAAACATGTTGATTCTTTGTGACACTTTCGTGTACTGCAAATATTGAACAATTTAATCTTTGAAAAACTCTGAGTTTGAACTATACACTAGCATGGCCTGACAGTTGAGGCTGGAGGTGAGATTGAACACCATATCAATCTTTTTACTTTTACTTTTTGCTTTTACTTACACTACTTGATAGTCTAATCTGAAACTAAAATGTGGCAACTTCAACACCTTGGGTAAATAAGATGTGATACGCTTCAGTGTCAGAGGACCGAAATATGAAAGTCCCCTCAGGTGAACCTTTCAATGCTTGATCAGCTTTACCATCTCCATCAGTGCCACTGACACCCACAATAAAGGATTGCCCTTGTGAGAATAAAAATAATGGGTCAGTCAAATATTTCTACGTAATGTCCTATTCACACTAAAAGCGGTACATCTTGCAGTTAGAGGTTTTACTTGGTGGTGGAACTGCCTCAAAGGACGCCACAAACCTTTCAAGATTTTGTGCATCATTCACACTAAAAGGTGGTATAACCCTCAGTTAAAGGCATTCAGTGAAATGCCTCTGTCCTTCAACTACTGTCCGAGGTTCATATGCAACCTTGTAACATGTGACAAATTGTGCATTACTCCCACTCACCTTATGTAGCTGTGTTGTACCAATAGTTGACCAAGTCATAACCTAAAATACACTGTGAACTACACCTTCGGTCATTGTAGCAAGAAATTCATCTGCACAAAATTTTTAAACCTCCGTAGAACACTCAAGGTAATGGACGTTTCACTGAACGCCTACCACCTACGCAGGACCTACCACCTGTAGTGTGAACAGGGTATAGACTAGAATTATAAAACAAAAAGGTAACTTTCATGAAAGGTATCAAAGCGTAATGCATCAAACTAATCTAATGCAACCTGATATGCTCATCCGAGTCCCTATTCATGAAACATATTAACCAAATCTATACTTCTATACAAACATTAAGTCGAAGATTGGTCATCCAGTAATATTACCAGCCTCTAGAATATCCAACATTGTTTGGCACAATGTGTTACCGGTGCATCTGCATTTACTCATATTTTTTTCAAACAATGAACCTTCTTTAAAAGGATGGTACAAGTTCTTCACTACTGGAAAGCCAAAATATGTTATCCCATATCCGTCTTGGTATAATGCTCTTACTTAAGGTTCCTTATTAAAGTTTCAAAATTCATGAATCGAAGGTTAATTTTAGCAATTGTTTCCCATACAATGCTCAGAAACCATGGCACCATTTCCCACTGAAAATTGGAACTGATCCTACTCATTCATGTTTCAAAAGGTGACTTAAAACCTGTTCCTGATGTATTTTACTCCCCAGTTCTCAATAACCAAACAACTATTGTCTCCTTGGTCATGACTCTTATCACTTTTAATGACTTCTGATTTATGTCTTATGTTTTGGATGGTGTGCCTTAGAATCTGCCACTTTGAAGATTGAGCACTTGGCTATCAGATACCTAATTTGGCTAGGACCTGGTGAATACAGCCAATAGTCATTTTAAATGAATCTACGTCTTACAATTAAATTATGATAATAGTTAAAATTTATCAATGTTTTACCTAGATGGTTGTACTTCGATTGTACGTCTGAAGTATTGCATGTGCCTGAAATAAAAAAGGGTAAAAATCAAATGAATGTCAGAAATATGTTATGATCCACCTTAATATAGCAATGAACGGGTCTTTTTAGACTGCAATCATAATTCCTTAGCTATACTTAAATGGACCTGCTAGTTGTGAGTTTGGTGTATATGATAGGTATTATCTTGAAGGGACAATGTGGATGACAAACTCTGAGCATTACTAATGTTAATATAGCCATCATCACTGAAATAAATAAAACCAACTTGTCACTCACATTGCCTAGGCACTGTGGGTGTCAGCTTTGGGTCAAAATTCTAACGTCTAAGTAGTTTCACTTAAATGCCAGATACGGAACTGTGAAGGTTAATAGCTTAATTTTAAATAATGTTATTGGGTGTTGAATTTAAGTTATTCGATTTACTCAAACCTTGATGAGCATTTAGCAAGACATAGTGTTTTACATATATACAGGAAGAACAAGAAGAACAGCATTTTGACTTTGACTTTGTGATAATCATGTGTATCTGCAAACACAGACTCTGAATTAACAACATCCATGCTGGGCCGTCCAGTTTTGTGACTTATGTAACACATACAGTCTAACCTATTTTTCCATTATTTTCCAACCTTTATTAAATGCTTTCATCCAAAACTCGAAAATGTTTATTGGGCATTCACTTCTGCTTAGATTCTCAAAACCCCGAGAAACTCCACAAATTATCACAATATAGCCCATCAATTATTGGAGAATTGTTAAGGATAAGTGCTGGTCATTGAGGGACAGATATATCTTACACGTGAGCACTTTCTCCGTAGGTTGTTTTATTATCATGGCTGGAGATGATTGTTGGTTTCTTCCACCTGTTGGCTTTATTGGTGGTGTGACAACCTGCTACAAATATGTCTTTGAGAAGATTACCAAAATCCTCATTGTCCCCTTCATATTTCTTCTCAGTAGGTGGATTATTCTCATTCTCAAGATGTTTTCATTATAGAGAGGTTGTGGATTCAGAAGAGCTTTAGCATTAATGAAAGATTGACTAGTAAGAGGAGGTTGAGCAATAACAAATCAGAAACTTTTGACACAGAGAGGTGGTTGGTTAACTAAAAGATTTGGTACAAAGTGGTATAGTCACACATGGTGGGACACAAAGAGAATTCATGACTGCAGTTTGCTGATCATACTCAAAACCTTTTGTTCTGTATCATTTTATCTTGTTAGAAGCTCTCTTCTGAAATTTCAATCATAATTTTCTGCCTGTCTTCTATAAAGATTTCACATTTTCTATCCAAGAACTGTTCTAAAGTGCATGCAGAATTGTTGTAAGTGGTTATTTAGAGAGGAACAGTTGCGAAAACAGAACATAAACCAGCGAAACATATCTGATAACCGATAATGTGATCATCTATAAGCTTAACCGAGCTTTCATCACCATTGCTGACTTTAGAAGGTTGGATAATCTCAGGCTTGTCACAACCAGTTGGTTTCAACCATGCAAAATTATTTCTCATAAGATGGTTTAAGCCTATCATGATGCACGATTTTTAGTTTAGCATTCAGCCCACTTTGTGTCAAATATATGAAATATTCTCTTGGCATGTTCTGCTGACTGACCCTGAAACATTAAATGAAGCCATGCTTGATATGGGTCTTTAATGCTTTGGTTACTTGGGGGTTAATTTTTAATCATGCCATCAATGTTAGGGTTGGTTTTAATAATATCATGGTTGTTAGATGATACTATGGTTGCTAGGAGGCTTTAATTACATGGTTGCTAGGTACTGAAATGGTTGCTAATGAGCTATTTTGGAATAATACCATGGTTACTATGGGGCTTAATTCCTTGGATGCTAGGGTCTATTTTTTGGATATTACCAGCATTGATCAGAATATTTTAAATAATGCCAAGGTTGCTGAGTGATGCCTTGGTTGCCATGGGGGTTTGACATCATGTTTGCAAGGGGCTATTTTGGATAATGCTATTGTTGCTAGGGAGCTATTTTTAAATAATATCATGTTTACTACATAATATCATGATTTTAGGGTTACTCTTATGGTTGCCAGGGGGTAGATAACCTTTTAATGTTTTTGGTTGATTTGTAAATGATTCAATCAAATTATTAAATGTTTACTCAACTTTTGTTGATATTTAAATGAACCAATCAGAACTGAGAAACTTTTAAAAGCATTCCTTTCAGTCACCTCATCAGTATAAATGATGTCATCATGTAGAAGCAAGTAATTTTGATTCTTGGTGATGTATGCAAATAAGGCTAGCAAAAGAGTCAGATATGCAAATGAGGCCAGAGAAAAAAGTTAAACATGTAAATGAGGCTGGTGAAAAAGCAAGACATGCAAATGGGGTTTTGTAACTTTTTAGGTGTGCTCAATATTTTGTATATCATCAGCTGTATGACAGTAATCTGTAATATATGTAAATGAGTAAAAAGAATAATTAGAATTATCAAAATATTTTCATGACGTGTTTTGCTGATCGACCTTGAAGTTTTTAAGTAAAGCCACAGGCGCTGTTGGGCTTTAATGTCTTAGTTGCTAGAGGTATTTTTGAATAATGCCATGTTTATCAGGGATATTTTTAAATTTTGTTATCGTTGCTGGGGGATGTTTTTAAATAATGGTTTCGAGGGTGTTTTTGAAAGATGTCATGGTTGCTAGGGGGCTTTTTCAATAATACCATGGCTGCTAGGGGTGTTTTTAAAGAAAATTTGATTGCTATGGTAACTTCTGTTTGATTAAAAAATTGTTTATTTTTGTACATGATATTTATAAGACAGACCTTTACAGAGCCCAGCCACAGTTCAACATCCACCCTCTCCCAGTGGAGAAGTATCCCCTGTGGGGACAGGGGCTGTTCCACTGACACAAGGTTGCAAAAGAGAGTTGGCATAGTGTAAATGCCTTGTCCATCACATTTAAAATCCAAAAAAAGTTTTGTGTGATGATGGGAAGTGGCACAATGTGTCATCACGTGTATGACATGTTGGTTCATATGTTAAACGTCTGTGCTTAAAAATGTTTAAAGTGTCTTAAAGTGTTAAATTTAAATAAAATGATTTTAAAATTTTCTTCAGTTTAATCAACAAAACACAATGTTTCAAATCTAAAATAATCTAAATGAAAATAACAGTGATGATAATTGGAATAACTAAAGAACAACATCCGCTGTAATAATTGATTTGAAATTTTTAATTGTCACCAAATAATCACATCAATTCATTGCAAAATATAACAGTGGTAAAAGTTAATACTCCCCTTTTGTTTACATTTCCTTATCAGCACTTAAGTAAACACATATTATGTAAACAAAGTTTAAGTAACCAACTTTAAACAATGTTAAAATCACAATGGTAAAAATAATTAGCATTAACTGGAATCAATAAAATGCAAGTTTGATTGTGACAACACTACCACATCATCAAAGAGAATTAAAAGTTAGAATCAACATCTCATGGCTTATTTTTGTAATTTAAAAATACCTACCTTTACTCCTAATTTCCATGATATTTCTTCCTCCTCCCCCTCCTCCTCCTGCATAAACAACACACTTTTAATAACTGAAGTGGCTGAGACCTTAACTACCACATAACAATATTGTACAAAAGAAATATTTTTATTGATTCACTTAAATACAAAAAAATTGTACAAGTCTATGTTTTGGCTTGGAACAACCAGTTTTAATACACAGCAGCAATTAAAATAAATAAAATTCACTCCATCACACATTTGTGCATAAATCTGTATATTTAAATCTGAAATTATATTTAAATATGTTATATTCCATCAATATTTGTGCTACAGAGTGGTCATCACTGTATTTCTATATCACAGTTTCCTATATGCTGTACTCAGACTAAAAGAAAAAAAACAGTTTTAACATCTCAACAATTCACCGGACAAATTTGAACTCGGAAGGAGTTCTAGTTTGGTCACACTCATAAGTCTCTTAGAAAGGTCACAGCCCAAAATAGGCTCACTGTCTACCCATACCCAATGACAATTTCTTTGCAAACTTTGTAATATATCACTAAAATCACATCCTATTGTTGCCTTAACACAATGCAGGCTAGAGCAGCTTCTGTTCTTTGTGTCATGTATCACAAAGTGGAGAGGTAATTGTAGATATGTTCATATCTCTCTCCTCCCACATGAAGTGGTTTTGAGTGAGTTTGCGATAAAAGGTAAGTTCTGTCAAAACAAAAGCACGGGTAAACTGAGTTTCTGTCTAGCTTAGTTAGTTCTATTTTGGAAAACATTGTCTCCCAGCAAGTGCAGGGACTTGAATGTGGTCAAGTTGACTTTCAGCCACATCTCTCTGTCCCCGTTGACAAATTGCACTCTCTGGTGCTTTTTTGTCAATGATCATTCACACATAAGTGCTGCTGCCTGAAAATAAATTAAAATTGTATGTGCAAGAATCTATAAAGAAATAACAACTACATAATCAGTTTGGACAAACAAATCAAAACAATTAAAAATACACAATTTTAAATGTTGGGAACAATTATATACATGATATCTGTTATCTCACCTAACAATTGCATGAGTCTTTCAAAAATAATTTTTCCGGATTATCATCTCCTTTTCTTCTTGCGTCTGAGACACATTTGCTGAAATCCTGGAAACAGCTTTGGATTGGAAACTCAATCATCTGATAGCTTTAGTCATGTGCAAACCATGGTGCAAATACCATTTCAGTAAAGATGTGAGCAGCAAGATTTTCTTGGTTCTTGTTCTTCTCACCAGAACTTTCTGGATCATTTATCCATGTCATATTTCTCCACGAGTGCTTGCATGGTCACCCCAATCACCTCTAAATTACAGCACATGCATAAAACGGGTGATTCATCTCAGAAAAGTGATGAATGTGCAGACACCTCAATATCTACTTCGACCATCTTGTAAAGGCTTCCTTTCCTCACATCATCCAAAATTGGCGCTTCTCTCAAACTGCTGTTGTGATGCTGAAAATAAGGGGCTAGATAGGTGTCTCAACTGGTCTTATGATAGTCACACTTTCGCATGACCACCGCTTTCTATCCCAATGTCTTCAGGTACTCTATCTTGTCATTGGTGCATTCCGGATTCCTTTTCTATCTTCCTGGCATATTTTTCCAATCCCCGTGAACCATGGAAATAGTTATTATAGAAATTTGTAAACATCTTTATTTGCAGCATCATACCCGTCACAAAAAGGGTTCTATCCTGTGTTTCTTTTGCCGCATTAAGTTTATGGACAATATGCTGTCCCTGCTCTTGTGGGGAGCTTCCCTTCTCATGAAATAACCATCTCTGTGGCCCGTAAATAGACAGCAATGTAGTCATAGCCCACAATATTTTGACACACCTTTCCATCCCTGACCAAGGTTTTTCTAACCTGGTGGAAACGGGTAAAAATAATAGAATAGAATAGAAACATTTATATGGTGCAAAATTAATACAACATCCTTTTATGCATTTGCGGTCAAAAAGGGAAAGTCCAGGATATGTCAGGTTGAGATCCAATTTAGCACCCACCGGGAGAGGATACTATGGCTGAGGATATGCTAGTCTAAACAAGTAGCTTTTTAACTGGGTTTAAAATGTTATGTGTGGTGTCTTATGTGTGGTACTGATTCTTGTCTTCCTGTCCAAAGAGACAAACGTAAGCTTTGGTGTGTTGCAAGAGCAATTTTCTGGGTATCCCTGAAATAGAAATGGTTTCATTCAGGTAATCAATGTTTGTGGACTGTTAAAAGACATGCATCTTTTCCACAACTTCCTAAAATGGCCCCATGTCCAAATTGTTGCAATAGATAAAACATCCCTGAGGTCATATTTTCTCTATGCCACTCCCTTTGCAATATGTGGTAGTTTTGCTCTACTTACTCCTCACTGCCTCGCAATGTATTCTTCTGATTGAAACTTAAATAAAAGGCCTGGGTGGGGGAAGGCTGAAAGAATCCAGTTTGTTCACATTGTCACATCATTCGTAGGGAAAGAAAAACTTGGTCTGCTCCATTTGGTTCACCTTGAGAAAATTGGCATAGCCATAACCTGGTGCCAAATTGTGTAAAATATCTAACAAACAAAACTGGGGGTTGGAAGTACTGGGTACTAATTGGATTTCTTCACCACAATATACTCTTTACTTTCATAGAGTCCCAAAAGTTTGGCAAATTCACTCTTAATCAAGTTCAAATTATACTCTTAATCAAGTTCAAATCATACAATTTAACCCCAAGACAGATACTTCAAACTTGTAATTTTCCAAATGCACTTTTAAATCTTTTTGCACCAAACCAACCCATCAAAAGAGATTTCCACAGCAGTATCTCTCATGTAATCCACTATCTCCCCACTACCTCCACTATCTAATCTCAGTCATGTCATCAGTAAACACTGGGAAAGTGGTGCACAAGCTCACACTGATGGGATGGTGCCTGGTCTGTCGATTGATGTAACCTTGGTGGGATTGCTGTGGCCTCAAATTGTAAACAATAAACCAGGTGTGCGCTGGCACTTATCTCCAATGTAATCAAACTTTTTCAAAGCCAAGCACACATTTGATGTCTCTGTCAATGGTATTTACCCTCAAGCATTTTATGGCAAAATGCAAAGTTAAATATCCTGGCATACCTTTCAAAATCCAAAATCAAACTCAGATGGTTTTCAATACGTTCAAGTGAATGTCTTCATTAAAATGACCCAAATTCTAAAATGGTACGCTGCGCAGTGACCTTGAACACATAAATAATGGTAAGAATGGTAAACAAAACAATGCTGTTGATTTCTGCGTGCATCGTCCCTTCGCGTACAAATGTAAACAAACAACTCACGGTAAAATAATATGCAGCATATATGAAGTCAAATAATTCAGTTGAGATTTTTATCAATATTTCATTTAAAGATCGACTACTTATTAATATTTATGAGATCACAGTAATCTGTGGGGGATTTCCTAACAATATTTTAACCAGAAGACTGTTTGCACATGCATCACTATGCATGTTTAATTAATGGAAGAGCCAACATGGCATTGAATTTGTTTTGATTTTTGCTTAAGATTTACCGCTTATCTTGAACAAAATATCATGTAACCATTTTAGAATGGGAATAAAAGACAAATTCTCGTGCTTTATTATGGTTTTAAACTATCAATATCCTTTGAGCTTCCTTGGCTTTAATATTCAGCCGATCGATAGTTTTAAACCATCATAAAGCACTGAAATATGTATTTTATTCCTATACTCAAGTATCTGGGCACCATCATACCCTCTTCCAGCAATTTGTACATGTCCACATTTTTCTGAAAACACTCTTCCAAATTGGGCATCACACGTTTTTTGCTTTGAAGGAATCCCCACATATTACTATGAGCAATTTGCAATAATTCATATTATAAGTGCCATAATATTTAGTAAAATAGTTTGAATACATACAAAATTGATATAAATAATTAAACTTTTTAAAATAAATCACAATTGAGGGTTTCCAATGTATAACAGCTTAATGCTTCATTTTTTCGGTTATTGACAACTAGAGCTCACAGCCTGTAAAAATGTAATTCTCATCCCCCGTGTAAAGGGCAGTAAACAGCTTACAGTATGCAAGAGAATACAGCATTAACGATATGACTGGTGAAGGTCAACATAAAAAATACCTGTCCCTTATTGCTAAATGTGAGTGATGTCTGATCTAGACTGCAATATTCAAACTACCAATCATTGTACCACTCTTAGACCTTGTAGGGGACCATGGGAGTGCAGTGGTAATACACTCGACTCCCACCTCTGAGGTTGGTGGTTCAAACCCCTGATCTTAATTGGGAAAGTTGGTAGGAGCTTACTGATGGACGGCAGTTTACGGTACAGAACCTAGACCAACTATATGTACTGGTTTCCTGTGCCCACAACATTACCCATCTTGATATGCCCTGTACAGTGTTGAAAACTACTTAAAACATAAAAATAAATAAATGTTTGTACCTTTGGAACAACCACAAGGCAGTCTGCCACTGAAATTTTGCAAACTGTTATAGAATTTGTGAGAATATATTATGAATACTAATTGACTCATGAGGTAATTAGGAATATGTTGAGCCAATATGTTTGATATTCTATCATAGGTATATATTTCATTTACTAGTTTTGTATATACCTCACCAAAATTTTTCACAATTAAATAGTTTGTTTTTGGCTATTCAAACACAGCTGCCAGGAAAACCCTGTTTATGGTAGATAAGTACCCTTTAAGTCACAAATAGGGTGAGGGAGTGACATCAAATGGGATAAAATTATGTTCAATAGTGGACAAATTATGTCTTGTGGATAATTTCAAATCTTGTGTCTCTTACTAATAGCTTAATAGGAGCAAGTGGTTTGCACCGGAGGTTTCTGTAACCTTATACATATCAGCAAAGGTTTGACACAACAACAAAATATTTCTAATCTAATGTAACATACTGCTTTGACTAGATTGCAACTTATGTGTTTAGTATATGTCTTGGATATTTGGGAGTTAGTGGAGGACAGTCATAACCTTGGCTAGTCCTCAATTAAGAGAGCACACACATTATAATCAGTTGAAAATGGTAGAGGACAGAGTAACTTGAAATGACAGATCCAACATAGAGGCACTGGGACTGGTCCGGATGGGGGGGTTAATCCCCTCTGTTTAGGTGCCGGGAAGAGGGAGAAACTTGATTATCTAGAGGAAGTAAAAGTCATTACCGATCTCTTGGAGAAAGAGTGATTTTTCTCTGTGACTGGTGACGTCAGTTCTTCCCCGCCACCTGGTGGGTGACCAACAGCCACCCTGGTCAGACCGGTCTCGAGCGGTGGAATCGCGGCCCCCAACCCTGGAAGGGTGGCATGGTGAAAAGTTATAATAATTATCCCAACAAACAATTTTCTAGAAGGGTTGCACACAACAGTGTCATTTCCAGGGCTTTAACATAAATTGACATTATGACTAGTAACATTTTTAAGTATAGTATGCGAATATGGTCAAAAGCAATGTCCCTATACATTATGTTCAATGTAGAAACATTCAGCATCAAAATACTTCTTCTAGCCATGCTAAGAAATGTACTTACAAAAAGGCCACCAAGAAATACATACAATTTTTTATCAGTTTATAGCTCTTATGTTGGTGTTTTTTATCTTTGAATCTCAATAACTGAATGCTTAAGGATCCAATAATAAGAGGTTCTCCTTTTCTTTTTGTATCAGATTGTATCTCCCTAATTATAATACAAATATTAAAAATTGTTAGTTTTACTTTTTCTAATTGCTTGAAACCCTACAATCAAATAGTGATTGCAATCACTTAATGTCTTAAACATATTAAATATACCATATATACCTCAAGCATGGCTAATATGAGATTATATATGCAGATATCCTTACTTTGAAGTGGGGTGATGATTTGGGAGCGTTTGGATCAGATCTTCAGCGGCTCGCCGTGTGGGTCAGTGGCACCTGGAGGGCCAGGTAACTTGTATGTAATACCTAAAATGAAAAGCATTGCATCAGGAGTGCATATATATTACCCCGGTTACACAACTCTTATAACAGTGACTGATAAGTGACCTGTTAGTCTGTGGTTGCACTATTGGAATGACAAGATGTTACCAAAAGATACAGGTTTGGTCATTTTGAGGGTTTTTACTTTGCATTGTACATTTGTACCATAGACAATACTGCCTTTAATGCAGGACTGAAAACACTATTTGACCAATATTTCCTGCATCAGAAAAAAAACAAGCTTTAGGTATATTTCCACAACTGAAAGAGAAAGTCTCATGGATGGTCATTTATAAACGTCCCTGAAATATTTTTAAGGTGAAAATGTGGATGGGACCCAAACTATTATTTGGGCTGGCTTTATTGGATAGTCATGTATGGATTTCTGTACTAGATAGACAATTCAGGAAACAGTGCTCCTGACAAAGTCTCTGTTACATGCGTGATGTTTTGTTATAACATGCAGTCAGATGCTGATTATGGCTTAACCATTTACAACCTACAATACTCCTAAGACTAGTAAAGTCTGTAGTTAGCTGAGTGGTCTGTAGCCATATATATATATATATATATATATATAATATTATATGTATATATATATATGTTTTTGTATTGCTTATTTTTATTTGAGTTTTATCTTTTCATTTTAGTGTATTTTTATCCAATCAGATATTAAGGTTTTCAATGTATACATATGTACACAAAAGTTTACCCTTCACCAGCACCTTTTAATTTAAACCAAAGTTGTAATTATCTTGGCATATTTCAAATTTTCAAGTTAATGTCACTCTACTTGTTTGTTCTAACGCACACTTCTATTCATGAATTCTATTCTTTGCCTAAGGGCTTCTTATGATTGCGTTATGGTTAATTCAAATTGAACCATTAAATATTTAAAGCACGCCTCCTAGTTTCCAGCTTGTGTTGCTATGCTGTTGTTTCAAATGACCTTGAATTTGCCCAACAAAATTATTCAGTGTTCATATATACATAAATATTTGTTTGTGTCAGCAACTGTTTATTAAAAAGCTTGTAACTAATACATGAATGTTAGATACATTATTAACATAAATTAGAATAAAGTTCTCACAAACTAAACCCAAATTTTGACCCTCAAGATTGTCTCAGTGCATGAAGGAGTCTACTAATAAAGGTCACACTCGTCAGTGCTTGAAGAATTGATTTTTAAAATCTTAAATGAAGTGTGTATAAACAGCTTAATGATTTAACACAAGATGCAATTATAAACCAGTTTTGATACAGCATATTACATAGTTCATGATGAAAATTTCGAAACCTGCTGGACAGTTCCAACCTTGTTCAAAATGATATCAACCCACCCATTTGCATGGTCACAAGTAGTGAAGTAGATGGTGGCTTGTGGTCTCAATACCCCAGAAGTGATTGGTATTTGTGGCTTGTGTGGTCTCATAATTAACTACTCATAATTAACTACTAACACCCGAACCCCAGTAACCCAGATCTCCCAGTGGATAACCGTACATATATTAATGAATACCTTTAATTGGTAATGACCTATTTTCACAATAATCTAGATCTTGTGCAGATCTAGTGTAATCATATATTTAATTAAATAATATATAAATCATTAATAATATTTTATACATTAATGTATATAATCTTCATAAGGAGTTTCAATAATTAACATTTACACAAATCATTATAGCATGAAGGTTATTTTATAAATATACTAACTTAACTCCAGTAACCCATGTAGAAATATTCAAGTAGAATGGTTGACTAAGTAAGAAGTATTCATAATTTTAAGGAATTTAACCTTTAATTGGTAAGATCATTCAGGGATCTTGTATAATCATATAATAATTAAATAATATATAAATTATTTAATAATATATTATACATAATATATTCTCTATAAGGAGTTTAGCAAATAACAATCTTTCATCCGAAAGGTATTTGTAAAGTAATATCGTAAGTAGGTTGTAGAAGATCTAGGCTGTATAAATAACGTATCCTGTTACATAAACTCAATGTGTAATTTACTATTATCATTCTCTGAAATGCTTTCTGCCTAATTTAATGTGTCAAGGTTGCTACGTAGGAGGTACAAATTTTTTGAGAATACTGTATATTAAATTATACTGATGTCCAAAAACTAAGTCACCCATATTATTTCTTCTAATTTAAATATATATCTTTAACCTTGACTTGTTTGTTTGTATAACAAATTTGAATGACTGTCAAATATAACGTCAGTTATTACGTCAACAATTATTAGATTTGCTGAATCATTGTTTATACACCTTTATAATCTGACTGTTCTCATGTTATCATTCAATTAATATAATTTTTCAGCTGGCAAATATCCACAATGGAAAAACCTGAAGTAACATACCGTGACTTATACATTCAAATTCGTAATATGAAACTTCAACAACCAGATAGATTTCTTGCAATGGCTTTGCCTCTATTTTCAATAGACAGTTTTAAAGCTTTTCGTGTCAATCTATTTTATGTCACATGTTTTATGTGGCATTATCCTAAATTTATTATTCCTATATTTATCATAACAATGAAGGTATTTAAAAATAAAATGATTAACAACTTTTATCTTTGGAAAAGAAGACTGGATATATACTCCCCTCAAGATCAAGAAGCACGAGATAGATTTCAACAAGCCTACGATAGACTTGAGAGGTCTTTGGAATAAACAACCTACAACTAATGAACTGGAAACCACAACATAAAAGCAGAATTCTCTGGATATTTTATCACAAGAACTTGTCTTCAGAAAAAAAAATGTCATCTTAGACTAAAATGGCTAACTCTAGTGCTTTTTCATCATGTAAGTGTGAGAAATGTGGGAATGAAATGCATAATGAGAAAAATCTGAAACATCATCTTCTTTTTTGTGGAATAACTCAAGCTACTTTTGTGTGTAAACTATGTGATGATACTTTTTATTCACCAGACGAATTGTCAACACATTTACTTACATGTAGTAGATCTGTTTGTCGTTATTGTAACATTCTATTTGTTCATACAAAAGCTCTGGATTATCATATTAAAAGTACTCACAGGAAAGATAAATTTAAAGAAAATAAGACCTCTGAGTATAAGTGTTCAATTTGTAAAGAAACTTTTGTATCAAGAAGCCAATTGTATTATCATAGGAACATTCAACATGGAGGGAATGACAATTTAGAAAATATTCCACCAGACATTCTTCAGAGTGACAATAATGAATTGAGAAGGATTTATATTGCCAATCGAGACCACATATTTGCACCAGATGAAGAAGGAGAACTGAGAAAAATTTATAATTTTCAAACTAATAACTTACATGGAGGGTATAGAGAAATAAGAGGTCATATTCAACAAATTTTTAATGATCAACAAAATGCCTTTCGGATAAATTTTGCCTTTGGGATGATTTTATTCAATGTTGAAACTGGTGAATATAGATATTATATTCCTCACTTTAATAGTCGTATATTAACATATCCATTTACAATATCTAACATGAATAGCATTCGTTTTTTCATGCATAAAATAGCTGGAATAGACATTATTCAAAATGCCAGAGCTGTGAGACCTTCAACAGCATGGACTTTAGCATTTATAACTAATGTGCAGTACAATGTGTTTAAAACTAGTTTCGCACTGGGAAATTCATCTGACATGCCCGATAATGTTAGGAGAAATGCCTTTTTGAAAACAATGTATCTTAATAAGAGAACAGGTCTGCCATATACAGATAAGCTATGTTTTTTCCGTTGCTTAAAGCATCATAAAAAGAATAAGAAAAAAGTTAAGGAATACCTGAATATGTGGAGGACATATAAAAAAATCTCAAATGAGATTAAATTTGCTGGAATATCTCTGGATCAACTGGAGGATGCTGAAAACTGCTTCTGTGTTAAAATTATTGTTTATTCTTTAAACAGCAATGGAACTATTAGTTTGATATTTAATTCTTTGAATACCTACATTGATAAGATGTATTTAAATCTGTCTGGAAGTCATCTTAGTTATATAACAAATTTTAATAAATTTGCTAAAAAGTTCGAATGTTCTAAATTATTTAAGAGAGAGTGGAATATGAAAAAACATTATGTAATTTGTTACAATCGAACTAAGCATGTCTTTCCAGGCAGATTCCATTCAATTCCTGTAACAATATTTGATAAATTAAGAACATTGAATATTGATATTCCTGAAAATTTAGAATATTATGATAAATTTGCAGTATGGGATATGGAGGCTATATTATTGAAACGTGAAATTTTAACCTCAGATAAATTAACATGGATATCTGAACACATACCTATTAGTGTAAGTATTGCATCTAATGTTCCTGGTTATGAAAATACTGTATGTTTTGTTAATGGAAAACTGGATGAATTGATAAATGAAATGATGACCTATTTATCAGAAATCAGTGCCTGTAATAAGGAAGAAATGAATGAAAGGTATGATTTCATACTAGCTCAATTAGATAACCTGATTCAGAAATATGCTAACAATGAAGTAGAAACAATTCAGAAGAAGAAAGTACAGCAAAAAAATAAAATTTTATCACATATACATAAATCGCTCTGCAGTCTAAAACAAGAATTTTTAAGATACATTTCTCAACTTCCTGTAATTGGATTTAATTCTGGTAGCTATGATATCAATCTGATAAAAATGGAAATAATGAGTTACATAAGTAAAAATTATCAAGAGACCGATATTTTTACTATTAAAAAAAATAATTCGTACTTGTCTATATCAATTCCTGATCTCAAATTCATTGATATTTCGAATTATTTAGCAGCTGGAACCTCCTACTCACAATTATTAAGGCCATATGGGACTACAACTCCAAAGGGTATATTTCCTTATGAATGGTTTGACAGTTTTGAGAAATTAAAGTTCACCTCTCTCCCACCTGCCTCAGATTTTTATTCCTCAATAAAAAAGGATAATCCCATAAAAATCAAGAAGATTATAACAGGCTATTAAAAATATGGGATGAGAATAATATGACATGTTTCAAAGATTACCTGATATATTACAATAATTTGAACACGGCACCATTCACTGAGGCTTTGGTATCATTTCTTCAAATTTATTTCAATGAGGGTATTGATATTTTTAAAGATTACATTACCTTACCTGGTGTCGCTCGGAAAATGTTATACAAATCAACCATCAGTAAATTTTCATTGTTTAATCAAAATAAGGCTGACCTTTATTATACATTTAGGCAGAATATAGTGGGTGGTCCTAGTATCATATTTACACGTTATCATGAAAAAGGACAGACAAATATTAAAAAAATTGACAAAAATAAATGTAAATCTCTAGTTGGTTATGATTGTAATGGGTTATATTCATATGCCATAAGACAGGATATGCCTACTGGGGTATATGTTAGAAGAAAATTTGAAAATTCCTTTTGTCCAGACCTAAGTGAGAAATACATTGATTCTTATATTTGGATGGATTATCTTATGAAAATTGAAAATGTTAAAATTTTACATAAATTAAATAATTCTAAAGAAATTCGTTTTGGTAACTACCTAGTTGATGGCTATTGTATTAACAATAAAAAGGTTTATGAATTTAACGGCTGTTACTTTCATGGATGTCCTCATAACTGCTTCACAGTTAAGAAAATAAAAAATCAATATTGGTTAAAACGACTGGAAGAGGTTCAAAAGAAAGATGAAATCAAAAGAAATTATCTTGAGGGAGAGGGTCTTACTGTTGTTTCAATACAAGAATGTGTATTCATTAAAAATATCAAACCTAAATGTTTACATTTTTATCAAAATTATCTTCCTAAATATTATATTACTAATAGGGGTAAACTGTCTACAGAACAAATAGTTACAGATATTATTACAGGTAGATTGTTTGGTGTAGCCGAGGTAGATATAACAATCAAAGAAGGTTATGAAAAATATATTTTGAAGAATTTCCACCGTTTTTTGCACCTGCGATGTACCATTTGAAGCTATTGGAGACCACATGCAAAATTATTGTAAAAGTAATGATATAAATTTTACAACTAGACATTTATTAATAAGTGGACAAAAGGCGGAAAAAATTTTATTGACTACTCTTTTATTACTATGGTATTTAAATCATAACTGTATAATAACCAAAATTTATCAGGTAATCAAATTTCAACCAGAGAAATCTTTTTCCTCTTTTATAGATATTGTTACTAAAAACAGAATTATAGGTGATCAAGACAAAGATTAAGCAATTATTGGAGATACTTTCAAATTAATAAGTAACAGTAGCTATGGATCAATTTTAATTAATAAGACTAAACACTGTAATGTTAAGTATATGAAAGAAAAGGGGAAAGTTACTAAATTAATAAATTCATTTAATTTTAAACATCTTGAGAATATGAACAATGGCATTTTTGAGGTAGAAATGTATAAGAAAAAAGTCTTATTGGATACCCCAATACAATTAGGTTTTTTAATTTTACAATATGCAAAGTTACGTATGCTGGAATTTTATTATGATTGCTTAATTAAATATTTGAGACCCAATTCCTTTGAATTAACAGAAATGGATACCGACAGTATGTATATGTCATTAAATAGGAAAAATTTAGACGACTGTGTCAGAGATGAATATAAAGATAAATATTTTACTGAATTATATGACAGATGTTTGGATAATGTAGATGCTGTATGGTTTCCTAGATGCTGTTGCCCTAAACATATACGCTTAGACAGAAGATTTACAGGGATTATGAAATTAGAATTTTCAGGAGATAAAATGATTTCTTTGTGTTCTAAATCTTATATAATTGAGGATTCTAATGGTAGGCAAAAAATTTCATGTAAAGGGGTTTCAAAAAAAGGGCTGGAGGAACCTATGCAACAGTTCAGAGACACCCTTTTCAATGTTCGTACAAATACCAGTACAAATATGGGTTTTCGAATGAAAAATAACTCTATGTTCACATATTCCCAAGACAAAATTTGTTTTAACTATTTTTATTGTAAACGTAAGGTGATGGAAGATGGAATTTCAACTACTCCTTTAAATATTTGTTTATCTCCTTATTATTATCATCATTATTTTTAATGATGTAAGATATCCTTCCTGTGAACATCTTTTTCTATCAGAACTTTGTGGTTATTATGAAAGACAGGATTTGTTAGAAATAATTGAAAGAAATCTGGATCCTTGTGATATTTCTTTTAATCAATTGGATAACGTAGATCAAATTTATAAAGATATAGATTTACTAGAGAGAAAAATGCGTTTTTCAATTTTACTAAGATTTTCACAGTCAACCGATTTCCGTAATGAATTATTTAGGTACAAAGATTATTTGATATGTTACAAGCAGGTAAATTACAATAAAACATTATCAGGTCTCATGGGTGTTACCAATCAAACCAATTTGATTGGTGTTTTGGACAAAGACTCTATTTCAGGTCATAATTTAGTAGGTAAAATATTAATGGATCTTTGTAAAAAAGTTCAGGTCCCTGTTTTTTTTCCTTCAGCTATATTCTTTCTATGAATCATTGATCAAACTTTGAAACATGTACACATTAGACTGCAGAGTGACCTTTTTGTTTCGCAGTGTATAACAAAGTATACTCAACGCCAAAGATTTGGACAGATAATCACGTAACCTAAAATTACGGAAACATAATGTTCACATTCAGTCATTTATTTGTTATGATAGACGTACAATAAAAACCTTTCACAATTATTTCATTATATTTTAAATTAGAAGTAAAGTCATTTAAAATCTTCTCCATAATTTTACCTCTGGCACTGTAATAACTGTAATAAATGCAATATAATCCACATGTATCTGTGAATAAGTTCTGCAATCTCTTGTTGTTCTATTTATATGTGATATTTTGTGCTGTCAATAAATTATGAATTTTTATATCTGGTTTGTTTCCTAATGAGTCAAAATGTTCAACCTTTCCTTTGTTTATGTGATGAATAACAATCCAATGACTACCTTTTTTATCTGATGGATCTAAATTTACTATTACCAATGAATCAGGATAAATTTTGGTGTTATATATTCATCTTTGGTCATAGCTCGTGCAATATCTTTACTATTCATTACTCTACCCCACTGTTACGTTTCTAGCTTTATCTATATTCATAACCTCAGGAAATTTCGCATATACTATGATATTTATAGTTTCTGTTATAGCGCTAGCAAATCTCACGCTTAATCTCACATGACCTTTAGCTGATTTAGTTATTATACTTCCTGATATAAAACTTTGGACATCAAATAAATATAATGCATAACCCTCCGGAAAATCAGATCCTTTGATAATAATTCCATTTTTTAAAGCAAATTTATTATCTAACAGGCTCAAATAAGAGGCAACATAATCATTTTCAGCAAAATTCGGTCTGAAGGGACGATTTGGAACTGGTTGTCCATCCACATTAATTTCTAAGTAATTTAATCCCATGTTTTGAAAATTAAAAGGGTTTTTAACGTAACTTCCTGAATAGGCTGCATTAGACACCATCCCTATAATAATTTTACTAGGTACCTCTCCATGAAATATGTTATCAGTCATAAACGTGTGAGATCCTGCCCCAACTGTGAAACTTTTAATGTCACTTCTCCAGAAGAGGTAAATCGCTGGACTGATTTCCAATGCCTCATTATGAGCAACTATCATACTTGGATGTAAAGATACATGACACACTTTCAATGTTGCTGATGTGATTTTTAATTTATAATTTTCATTACCACTTCTCATTAATCTGAACTCATCTGATGCCTGAAATAATTTAAAATTAATTGCAACACCATTTAAAATTGCTCTTTTTTGTTCCAGACCTAAGTCAACATATAGACATCCCTCAATACTTGCAGTACCACCATCTTTAGTTGGAATAGATCTCTCAATGAAACCTACATTGCTAGAGGTATAACTATGTGCATCCATATCCCCAGCTTGATCTTTAAAGTAAAGTCCTGCCTGTCCCTGTGAATGAACCATATCATCAAACGACTGTAGCAATAAGTCTATTACTGCTTTATAGGGATAGTTTACACCAACATCTGGTGAAACTAATTTTTGATTAAAAGATAAATCAATTTGCCTGAAAATCGAATGTAGAGGAAAGTTAATTGGCCCTACTTGATCACTGTCAGCTGTAGGTTTACCACTGGTAGGGTCTCTTGTATCCACTATGGGATCTCCATTTTCTTTTGTTATTATATATTTTAAATGTTTTACTTAAGTTTACATAATCCAAAGAATTGCCGGGTATATTAAACTCAATGGCCCCTCCACTGGACAAGATAGCAACTGGACTAAATTCTATCCAATACTCTTTCTGTATAGAATTATCTACCGGTGGTGGTACGAAAATAGACAATGAATTTTGTACTACATCCATGATAACTTATAGGTCTTTTTTTTGGTAATTTTATTATTTTGTTTTTTAATCTTGTTCTTAGATTGATCTCTGTTTCTCCTAATTTTTTTTTTTGGTACCGGTAGGTTTTATTTTTTGAGTTTGCTTCCTTAATTTAACAGTTTTAATCTGTCTTCTGTAACTGTTGCCGCCACTCTGAACCTGTTTCATCATAGGAGACTCATTTATATGCATTTCTTGCCTCAACTCACTTTTAGCTTGATCTACAGCAGCTTGAGTAGGACTTAAAATAGATACATCTACAGTTTTTTCATTGTTGTTATTCTTATTTTCATTAGTTCTCTTACCCAAGGAATCTAATATATGAAAATCACATTTATAACCAATTTTACCTTGGATACAATCCTTACAAAACTTTTTATATATTTCCATGCTTCCTCCTAAATTGTAAAGTTAGGTGAATGTCACCAGTTATACTGGATGGTAAACCAAAAGTTACATCTCTTATATAAACCTTTATTCTATTTATGGTTTTATTATTTACGTTTATGTAGTAATTCGATGAAACACATAAATCACAGAAGACGTACAATATTTCATTCACCTCTTGATTATGATAGAAGTCACACAAGGCAATTTCCCAATCTCCATACAAATTTACACTTTCAGGTAACTCCACAATGAAATTACTTCCTTCATTATCAGGATGAAATGATAAGGAATCCTTTGAGGATATGAATAAATAAAAATTATCATTATTCATTATCCTTAATTAATGTTAAGCCTCTAACAGTTTTCTCAGGAATCCAAGAATTAAATTTTCCAGGCCACCCTTTCCATTTAACAAGGATTTCTTCCTGTTTGTTCGCTTTCGTCTTTTTATAATTTTTTCAATCTTATACTCTATTTCTTCACCTATATATGCCAACTGTAGTTCAGTCTCATAAAAATGAGATTTAATAATGTCATTGTTATAATCCTTAAGAGTATACATAGGAAAACCCTGATTAAATTTTCTATCAATATCAGTAAATATCTCAGTACTCCATTTTTGAGAGTACTCCCTGTCAAACTTATTTTTCAAAACACTAATTTTAACCCTATCACTGATGTTATAAGTAAATTTTTAAAATTTTTTTGTTCCAAATTTTTTTGAAGATTTTTTTGGCTTTTTTGGTTTTTGAATCTCACGATATTGGTTTTGCCATAATACATAATTATCTGCAACCAGTGCCTCAGCTGGTGACATTTTGATGCTTCTATGATTGCTGCTATTGTATGCATATGTTATATTTTTTAATTCATCAATCCATCTATACGTTTCATTAGCTGTGAAATATTTAAACATCTTTAATTTGATTGTTTTAATAACTCTTTCCGCATAATTAGCCTTGGTTTCGTAATAGGTGAAGACATGTTTAATTTTTTCTTGCGATAAAAATCTTTCCACGTCTTTATTGTGGCATTCGCTTCCCCGATCAGTTCTAAGAATTTTTGGATTTTTTTCCTGGGTTCTTAATATTTCTTGCATTACACTTACCATTTCGACTCCTGTTAAACTTTTCATGGGGTAGGTAAATAAATACCTAGTAAAAATATCAATAAAAACTGCAAAATAGCTGTAATTATCATTTTCTTTCTGATAAGATACCATATTTGCAGTATCACTATCCCACTGATAATTTTTAAAGAAGGCTAATACACGAGGTCTTTTGAAATGTCTTCTTACGGGTCTATGTGCTGTATAAGATTCCTGTTTACTAAGCCAGACCTTAATCTGTTTTTTTGAAATTTTTTTTCTCCTAGTCCTTTGACATATTTATAAAGCTTTGCTATTCCACTGTATGACGCAGGATTCCTTGTGTCATAATATATTTTTTTAAAATATCTATCAACCTCATCTGATTGTCTTCTTCCACTTTCTGGTCCATTCCTCTTTCCTTCCATCTCCTGTCTGTTGTAATTTTTTTTATTATTATGTTTAAATACCTCTCTGTCTTTATTTTGTATAGGAAAACCTGGCGGAGGTAGTACTCCCTCTTTCAATTGACTTTGGTCAGGTATTGAATAAGCTTTTATACCCATTGATCCCTCTTCCAGTGTATCTTTGTCATAATCTTTTATGTCATTGTTTTTATTGAGATCAATATTTAAGTGATTGGAAATGGGAGGTTTATCGATTTCTCCATGTTTTTTACCTTTTTCTTTGTTATTGACTAAGCGATCCTTTAAATGACTATATTCATCATGTGGAATTAACACAAATTTATTCATTTTAATATTTTATATATATATTTACGTAACATATGTAATAAATTTGAAAATAAAATGTAATGTCTAATTAAAATCTGTCTTCTTTTAATTTTGACTCGAATAAACTTTTGCAATATCTTATAATTATCTACAATCAGTTTTTTCTGGCTTTTACTCAAAGGTAGATTCCAGACATTGTAAATTATCTCAACAATTGCTTTTATAGTTTTATCCTCAATATACCTAAATATACATTTATTAAGTTTATGATTATTTCCTAAAATTAAATGTAATACATGTTCATTATTCTTCAGATTTTTAGTCATCTTTTCTACTTTGGGATACAACTCTCATTAATTGTTTAATCGTATATATGCGGTACATTCAGCTAAAGGACTACTTATATACAACTGTATATTCGTCTGGTAGAATGTGTGTTCGCAGCATACAATTAGAATCTGAAGAGGGACATAAATCTAGTAGTAAATAGCTGTGCGATTCCTGTATAACATCTTTATGTGCATTTTCTAATCTATTTTTTATCCCCAATTGATTGCCTAATACTTTAATCTGATTTGTATCTCTAATGTTTTTGAATAATATAAAGTAATGAGAGTTTAAAGAGACATCACGTCCGTATTTTCCCTGGTGAAATAAGTTCTGTAGCAATAAAATAACAGTAAGGTTTCTGTGATGAGATTCTCTGCTGAATAAATTAGCAATGTAAGGATCATTCATAGCCTTAATTTGCATATCGTCCAGTATAATCAGATTATGTTTATCATTACTTGAATCTGGTACTCCTTGTAAAAAAATTATATTTTTGTTTAAAATCGTTTCAAACAATGGTTGCCATACTGTGTAAAAATAGTATATCTTCTCAGGTTCTATTTTAAACATTTTGGCTTTATTTTCTATTAACCTAAAGACAAATGTAGTTTTGCCAGAACCTGAAGGGCCGAATATTATGATTGTAGTAGGTGAAAAAAACGGTAATACGGTCATTGTAACTATTTCTTGGCTCTGCAGTGTTCTCTTATCTGTTTTTACAAGCAGTTAATGTATGTTGGGTCTCTCCAATCTAAACACATAAATGTCAGCATAAATAACAGTCAAATGGTAATCAAATGCTCTTGTATTAATATTGCAGAAACTGTGCAAATCAGACATTGTAATGGAGTTGTAAAGACTGCAGAAATGTTTGCAAAAAACGTATTAATTTTTTTTTTACTGTTTACTGGAGAAAGCTCTGGTTTTAGTTGTAACAAAGAAGAATGTTCTTGTGTAGATCATATAGCAACATGCATCAATGTTTCTTATCCAAGTTTTTTTTACAGACCAACAATCACGATTTTATACATGAGAGGAGTACAGTTAAATGGAATAACTGATATATTGAGATCTTTCCCTAATCTGAGGTATATAACTCTAATAGATATGGTCTATTTCAACTGTAAATGGATTAAAGAGATTCCCGTAACCATAAGAGTTAACACCGATAACTGCATGGTACCAACAGGAAGTAAGTGTTCTTTATCTTGACTTTTAAAAATTTAATAACAATGCATATTCAATTATGTACTCATCTATGTCTTAAAAGTGATGAATGTAATGTATTGTTACTTTATTAAGTACAGCAGTATATACCGACCGTTTGTTTTGGTCACCAGTGTACAGAATCTTATACTGAAGGCTATCAGTTTAACGAAATGGCAGCTTAATTTGTCCATCAGTATACACAATATACACATAGGGTCATAAGTTTAGCCTCTCTCTTTCTCTCGTGGAATGTTATATTATCACTATGTTCACATGTAGGTCGTGCATAATTTATATCAAAGTATATATAAATGTAGTTAGTAAATAAATGATTTTATATACATTAGTATAATTTCTGTACAATGTTGATTTTGTAAATTTTCGACATTTCAGGTATGATGAGGACAACTGATCCATCAGTTCAAGAAATCACAATGTCCTCTGAAATTCCCTCTCATTCATCTACCCCTAACAATGAGATAACATCAAATAATAAGGATTTCACAGAAACAAAGAAATCCACAATGTATGTAAGCATCACAAATACTCATTTGAATTATGAAAACATTACCCTACCCATCTCCAAAGAGGTTATCACTGATAAATTTCTCTCCACAACCGAAAAGAAGCAAATATATCAAACATCAACTGTAATCATCATCATTACAGTGATAGGATCAATAATTATTTTAATAATACTGATTGCTGTCCTAGGTGTGAAATGTAAGAAATATATGAGAAATCAAATAATTCAAAGAAGACGAAACAGAATATTTCGAGAGGTGGGAATGATTCCAATGAGGAGTGTTATAAATGAACGGTGCATGAGATCTGAAGAGAGGTAGGCTAATTAATTTATCTAATATTCAAATTATTTGAAAATCAAGCAATTTATTTCTAATATCAAATAAGTAGAGAGGTTTCTTTTTTTTTAAATTTTTAGCAATTATCTGTCACCTAGATGTTGTCATCAGATGGATGTTACACAGACTACAGGTATATCTCACTCAAGCAATAGGTATAAGACCAAATATTTTGTTTTGTAGGGTAGATTAAAACACACTCAAGGTCAAAATTTATTGACCGCCAATTTACTGTCTATCCTGCAGATTTTTTACATGGGCAAAATCGATATTATCACCTAGGTTATGACCTCGTTAATTAACCTCGTATACTGTATATTCAGCGTTTCCTCGAGTTGGAAATCTATTCACTGACATATCTCAATATGGTTTTGTTATTTGATATGTTTTACCTGTGTTTATTAATTCAGGTATCTTTCAGTGATATTACCTGTCGTACTGTGGCTAACGAAAAATGGATTGGAGGTTTACAGGGACAAAGTGACTTCCAAAAATATAGCCAGATATGTATATCAAACGAGGATGTGATACTGAGATATTATGATTGTCTAATAGATGGAGTTATATTAAATACTGAAAGACTCAGTAAAGTTTATCCATATTTGAAAGTAATATATTGGCAATGTCGGGGCTACTGCAGTACATCTACCAAGATATCATATCTCCACGTTTACGGATGTGAGCAAAGTTAGTATTGTCTTACTTTATATTAATGTACATAATTTTATATTTGACATATGCAGAGCAAACCAACAGTAAGGAACATGTGTACGAGGATTTTGAACCAGATAAAGTATTTTCTGCCCCTGCCAATGAAGATGTGCGTATTATTATTTATTTTTCGTTTTAATTATTAATCCATTGTATATATATATATATAATATGTCTGCAATATGAATGAATGATTTTGTAAATATGTACTATTCAGAGGAGGAGATGGTCAATGTGAGTCCACTGAGTGGTAACCTGGTACCCAGTCAAGATGAAGATGGAAAAAATATATTCAAGGACAATGAGATTTCCTCACAAAGTCATGACTTTAATGAAGACAGTTTATATGGATTATTGGTGTTACCCGTTGTAGGTATTGCACTCAGTACCCTAGCGATTATATTAAGGAGGTACCAGGTACAGCATGATTGGAGATGTCTTCACTGGTTACACAGACGTAGGTAAGGGCAAATAAATCATGAGAATGATGTAGAATTAAGTACAATACCAGAAACAACTTCAACTTCCAATGCAGATACAAATGCTCATTCAGATCATTATCATGGGCACCAAAATTTGTGGAATAATTTTTATGAATACGATTCCTCGTTCACAAACAGTTCTCAGGACATGTTATTTGTGGATACTGCTGTGCAAACCACATTTTATGATGTTAGCATTGCTCAAGAAGAAATTTTTGATGGATTTGAATCGGATGGCAGTAACCTTTCACCCTTAGACGACGATGAGGTTATATATACAAATATTAAAGAAAGTCACCTGAATGAAACCATTATGGAACCAAAAGAAAATTTAGACAATAATCAAACTTCAGTTTTAACCACTAGATCTGGAAAGGTGTACGAGAAAACCAGATGACTCTTTATAAGTTATGCTTTATTTTTGGTGAAACATTGTGTTATTCTGCAGCAAGACAGAGCAAGATTGTTATACTTTTCACATACAATTCTTTTACATTAACAGAGTGTTTTTACGTTATTATTATTAGCGAAACATACTATTAACTCTTCATTGTGACAAAGCAAGATTGTTATCAACTTTAACATACATTTGTTTATATTAACAGACTGTTTTACTTTTATTATTAGTGAAGTAAGATTGTTACCGGAATTACAGAATATGTATATTAACCACGAAGTATCTGTAATTACCAGTTTATCATGGTGGCAAATGCAAAGCTGAGAAGTCGTATGGACTACTGCACCACTCAGTCTGTCCAGCTTCAACGTGCGTAAACTGCAGATATTCAAAACACACTTGGTAGGATTGTCACAAATTGCAGTAGATAATCACAGGCTACTCTTATTCTCAGAAAAAATCCATTGCTGCCAGTTGAATTTCAGTGTACTGCCACTTTGGTTTATAAGTTTCTTCACAGTGGTCACCCAAGCTATTTCAGCACTCATCTGTCTATTCTTTGTGGCAGATATGGCAAAAGATACGACCACCCAGATAAAAGGTTCCTAGGGGTTTCTTCAAAACTACCCATCAGTGCACATATTTAAAGAACACTTTAGTCCCAGTTTTGCTTTTGATGCTCCTACACTTTAGAATGATATGACTGATAATGTTTGCTCTCCTCCAACTCTAGCTGTTTCAAGAAAAAGCTAAAGTCTTATCCCTTTGATAAGGCTTTCCCACCATAGCATGTAAACTTTCCCACGACTATGACACAATTTTTGAATTGGACCTTATGTTGCACCTTAGACTCTGCTTTGGCAGAGATTAAGCTCTACAAAAGTTCAAAATAGAATATGGTAGAATAATGAACCAGCTGATAATAAAAGCATTAAAAAGTGCCGAGGCAAAATGATCAAAACAAACAATTTCATGCCAGTACATAGTACATATCAATGCCATATTTCAGGATATGGATAAAAATTGGCATATTCACTGGAATCATATGCTAATATGGTAAAAATCCTTCCTATATTTTACAGTAAAATAGCTTTAGTTTCTGACCTGATATAACAGACACAAACACAAAAGAAGTAAGCAACTAGGAATGAAATGTTGTTTCGTACTTCATACATCTAATTTTGGCAACTTTTAACTCTATTTTTCAAAACTGTCACTTTGGTTTATGACTTTCTTGGTCATCCAAGCTATTTCGATCCTATTTTGTCTATTCATTATGGAAGTTATGGCACAAGATACAACTGTTCAGATAAAAGGTTCCCGGAGGTTCCTCAATACTACACATCTGGACATGAATCCAAAATACAATTTGGTCACAGTTTTGCTTTTAATACTTTAAAGTTTGGAATGATTTGCCTGATGAAGTTCATTCTACCCCAACTCTTGCCTGTTTTTAAAAAGGCCAAAATTGCATCTCTTCGATAAGGCTTTTCCATCTTAGCATGTGAACTACCCGACATCTCTATGGTATCAACCTGGCTATGTCTGTAGAATGATGATTACTAAATTAGATCTGGGGTTGTGCCTTACAGTTGTCTCTTCAAAAGTGTCAGTGTCATGAAAGGGGGTGCCAGGGTCACCCTGATCCTACCTATCCCAAATATAACCTACAATATCGATCCGTGAGAACTCCCAGCCCCCGGGATAAGCGGCAGGGGCCTGGTAGGTTGAGGGGCCATGCTCTAGTGTTGACCCTGAAAGTAGAGCAATGGGACGATGCAACACAGGGAAAGGTCAAAGGTCAGGAAGGTCAAGATTCACAATAGATATATATATAGTTTTGCGGGTTTTTTTATTTTACATGTTAGTTAAGATTTGTACAATGTAGGCTTAAAACAAAACTTTGGAAATGTATGAAATGACAATTTCCAAGCACCAACAAATTTAAAATACAATATGCTCAACTGGTGAGACAGTAAATAAATAAAAACAATACAGTATGTTCAACTAGTGATATAAGGCATAAAACACAAGAATTGAAGAATATAAACAATTATTACATAAGATTACTAAACTCGTGAGATAAATACAGGTATAATTAAAACTGAACCAAATTGGTTCTTCTTGAATAAGGTTTTGTGGTGGGATGGAGGGCAAAATTATATGATGTTGCTCATTCAAAATCAAATCCAATATGGTGTGTGTATGGCATTAAGTTAGAAAGAGTGAGAAAATGACGATCTCTGATTGGCCAGAGTCAAGTAAACAACTTGTGTGTGTTCCAAGTGAGGCCAACAAGAATATTTATTTATTTATCATACATAGAGTATACAAACAATTTAAATAGCACAAAAAAACAACAAAAAAACAATGAGTGCAAGTGAAAAGGAGAAACAATATATATATACACACACACCTAGGGACATGCATATATTGAACTTAATACGTTTTCACACAGAAGAATTCCAACAAAGTGTTAAGATCTCCTGTTGTAAAACAGCTATTCGAAGGAAATACACAACTGTTACAAGTATACCTCATGTCTAATAAGCATTTGATGTTTTCAACATTAATCTTATCCTGCTCATCAAGATCAAACATATCTTTAATACTTGACATTTGTATTGAATGTTCCCTATGTCCATTGATATTGTATATACTTCTTATGTGGTTTAAGGATTTACATACACTTGACCCACTGCCATTCACAACTAATAATTTACACATATGTATAACTCTATTAGTACTATGCACAACTGAGTTAAAAAATTTAACAAATCTTCTGTGTATTTGAGTCTGTATAGACCAATCTTCAATGATTAATGGTAAGTATAAACTGTGAGTTTTATAACTAACATTCAACAGTTTTCTCACAATAACTCTCCAGGCTGTATATATTATATCTACTGATTTACTAGATAAATTCCATAAAACACACCCAAATAGGCTCAGACAAAAAGATTTAAGTAATTTGTACTTAACATGAACTGTACAAGAAGCAAAGTTTGAAATCACACAATTTGCTTTGGAGATAAAGTCATGTTTACACTGTAATATATGTTCATTACCATTACTGACAGAAATTGGACAACCAAGGTGATTTGCACATTCAACTGATGTTATCGATGCATCATCAAATGTAATATTACATGGAGATTTGTCATGAGAGAACACCATAAACTGACTTTTTGTCGGATTGAATTTCATATCGAAATCTTTACCAAATTTTGAGACAATATCTAACATATTTTTCATACTAAATAATGTTGGTGCCAGTAGGGTACAATCATCTCCATAACAAAATGCTCCCATAAACATATTGCCAACATAGCAACCAACCCCACTTCTTTTTAGCCTTTCAATCAATTCATCCATATATAAACTGAATAACAGTGGTGAAAGGACACCCCCTTGTTTAACACCATTATAAACTTTAAATTCTTCTGAAGTACTAGTGCCCCACCTTATTTTCAAGCATTGTTTAGTATACAACTTTAGTAAGAAACATGCAATTAATGGACACAAGTCCTTCTTAATAAGTAGTTTAAACAACTTTACAAAGTTAACTCTATCAAAGGCCTGAGAGGCATCTAAAAACATGGCATACACATCATTGTGATTTCTTCTGTAATATTCAACAGTCTCTTTAACAACAAATGTACATTTTGTGGTTGAGTGTGCACGTTTGAACCCAAACTGGTAATCAGAGGATTTAAGTGAATCTTGGTGTTTTATCAAAATAGCATTATCCAGTAGCTTACCTACAATGCTACTGAGGGTTATACTTCTATAGTTTGATGAGTCATTGAGGGATTTTCTTTTATTTTTAGGAATAGGCACTATAGTGCCACTAAGCATTTCATGGGGTATGATGTTATGTACAATAAGGCTATTTAACACAAACGTTAAAATGATTGAAAATCTATGAGACATATTAATAATATAGTCAGACATTGATGAGATATTATCCCCTTTTCCCTTTTTGAGAAGCTTCTTAGCACTTATTATTTCGTTGACACACAGTAATGTGGATCCAATATTTGACCTATTATGGTGCAATTCTTTCACTTTGTTTTCAATAACTGCCTCTACATGCCTCATTTCATTATCATTATATGGAACAGATGAATAAAGAGATTTATACTTATTTTTAAATAGATTACATATGTCATGTGATCCAACTTCGTTATCTACAATATTTGGAACCTTGCCCTTTTTATTCTGTTTCAGTCTAATAACTCTCCAAAAATCATTTATGTTACTGTTTAACAAAAGTTCAGCCAGATTGTTTTTTTCAATATCATCTTTATGTTTTTTTAACCATTTTACTGCATAATGATATTTACGTCTGGACTGACACCTCATTTGAAACACAACACCCTGTTTTGGCCTTCCATTGTCAATCCATAATTTATGCCAAAAAATAGATTGTTTTCTGTATTTTTCCACATGGTTAGACCATCCAGGCATATGTCTTCTTTTACTTGTTACAGTTTGACTTAAAGGAGGTACACTTTGTTGACCGGCTTGTAATAGTATATCTATTAGTATGTCATACAGATTACAAATTTTTTCATTACACTTACTACATTTACTATCTTGACACTTTAATTCTTTCCATGGGATTGACAGATTCAATAACATATCATCTATTTTGCACACATAATGTTGAAGATTGACCTCTGGTGCATTGTGCCAATTTAACCTCTCGCCTGCATTTCCCCGAGTATAATGTTTCATATGGTATATTCATGTTATTAAGAACAACTTGTATGGGTGAATGGTCAGATAAATTATCAACACTATGTAAGACACTGTATGTTTTTACATTACTCAACACATTTTCGCTGACTATAAAATGATCAATTAAAGACTGTGAACCATTAGCCTTACTTTCAAAAGTATAGTCAATGTTACAGTGTTTGGAATTAGTCAATATTTCTAATTGATGGTATGATATAAATGATTTCAGTAACTTTAAATTTAAGGAGTTTCTAAGTAGATCTACATTAAAATCCCCAGCAATAATAACATATTCATCTGTACTATTTGAAAGTATGGAGGAAATCTCATCGAGAATCTCCCCATATAAATTGGTATTAGTGACATTATCAACAGGCATATAAACATTGAAAATTACAATTGAAAAATCATTTGTAATAGCTTTAACAACACTTACTCTTTTACTGACTGTATTGATTGGAGTCATAGTCATTAAAAGAGAATCTTTCCAAATAATAGCAGTCCCACCATATGGTCTACCTGGTGTAATAACCGTAGAGTCCATACCAGACACCACATGAGATCTGATTTTCGATAAATATTGATCAAATTTATGTGAATCATTTTCAAGTAACCAATGTTCTTGCACAAGAATTATATCATTATTCTCACATAGATTTTGAAGCTGCTCAAATTTTACACTAGAGAAACCTTGAATATTGTAAGATATTATTTTAAGTTTATCATTCATTGTTTTTATTATGTTGGTTGGTTACTTTTGTTCTTCTTTGGCCAAAATCTCTGCATTTTCACACCTTCAGGCCACATAGTTTCTTCAAATGCATTATTGAGTTGCGAAGCTGGAATGGTGACACAGAACGATTTGTATCTCGATTCAGGTTTTGACATACATTCAACCTTACGCACTGGAAGGCCTTTTGCCACAATATAGTCCATAATGTCTTCTTCAGAAGTACTAGAGTCCACTCTGTAAACAAATATGTCTCTACTAGGCTCTGGAGCTCCTTTCACACTGGCTGAATTAGCAGAATACGAATCAGAGATTATTTTTTGTTTGCGTTTAATCTCTTTCCTCTGCTGGCGAACAACATATGGAGGTAGCTAAAAACCGTCATTAGCATTTTCTTCTTGGTTTGCTGTACATTCTATTGGCCCTTTGTGTGTAGTATTAGTTTCACTCTTTTTCTTTGATACTGCATCCATATTACTTTGTTTGTTGTGCTTCTCAGATTACTATTTCTAGCACCATCATTGTAGCTTGATTGCAGTCCAATTAAAACGTCTCTTGTTACACAGGTGTTGTTTGTCTATTGGTCCCTAACTTTGGATGCATAGCTAGTAGTGTCCCTTATGTGATTTTGCAATGTTAGGTTCTGTGCAACAACATTGTCAATGTTTGATTGCTTGGTTGCTCATACGTTTCTCCAATTGGTTCAAACGATCTAGCAGGGAGATGTTGTTTAACTCCTCTGGATGAGACCGTGGAATTGACCCTAGAGAATATGCACTTATCACAATATGGGGAGTTTTATCCGCTTTGTCTAATTTGACTAGTGCAGAAAGGATGTCACACACGTATGCCTCTCCACTTGATCTAACTGATGAATCTTTCCTTCGTGGCTTGTCGCCAATTATTTCAGATCCGCATTTATTCCAGAGTTTATCCTTGGCTTTTACAATCTCATCTTCACTAAAGTAACCCAAAACTGCTCGCTTCACATTGTCAACTGATGCACTTTGAAGAGAGAACACAATGTATGAGAGCACAGAATCCATCAGAAGAGACTGTGTGCAATCAGCTGATTCATTCTGTCTTGTTGTTGGCCCCTGGACATTGTTGTTTACCAGTGTATTCACTGACTTTACAGAGGTATGGCTAAAGGTTTCCCTGTGTTCTTTCTCACATTCATCACAAAGGTCCAGTTCAGCATAATTGAAATGTACCATGTCTCCTTTTGCATTGTAAGGACAAGGACCATCAGGTGGCCCATTACAAGAAGGCATGCTTTTCTCTTTATTTCAACTGTTAACAATACCTGATGCTAATTTACCCAATTATTTCCCCATTGTCCTTAACCTAGGCCATATAAGCCATGCAAGTCAATTATACATTAATTAAAGTGTTGACACTGTTCATTGATGAAAACACAACAAATGTGACACTTTTATCCTATTTTAAATAATCTGCAGTTTTTTTGTTATTTTAAACAAAGTTTTCACATAAAAATCCAAAGTGAAGACCACCAAAAATTAACTGAGCATAATCCTCACATATTAACAAAGTCTATCCAGTAATCTCCAGATGTTGTGTTCAATAAATCCCCCATGAAAAAAAAAGAAGTTTAATCAGAATTTTCTCTTCACCTCTTCACCTCTTCTAAAAACGGTGTGATTCTTTTGAAAAACAACTGATCCACCAGGCCCCTGTCAGGCCGTGCTAGTAAAAGTCTGCCTTCACGGAGATTAAGTGCTGTAAAAGTACAGATAAAATAGAATAGAAGCTCAATAACACATCAAGGATTCCATATACTGTTAGTGCTAATAGATCAAGATTAAGTGTGTATGCCTACAACATATTATGTCATGGTATTGCCATCAGGTTGAACAAAATATTTTAGCTATTACTTCACTTTGCCCAATGGCTGGAAAAACCTGCTTAGATAGTGGGTCTGTTTTGTAAAAGTGACATTGGTTAAATGCTTGAAGTATTTAAACTATAAGTTATAACACACTGTTACTTGTGACCACTCTAAAAATCAATTATGATGTACACTTTTTTAAATTTCAGTCAATAGCTTCCTGTCTTAATTGTAATGCAATGTAGTTCTTTTGTTTTGTATCATCAAGCAATTATATGAGACGCCTTCTCTACTTTAAAATGAAGTGACGCAACAACAAAGCTGAAAAGCATTTCAGTCCACTAGCTTTAGCCACAAAACCATCAAGGACATGAGTAGTACACTGAGACAGTCACCCATCCAAGCACTAATGTAGCCCATTGCTGCTTAACTTAAGTGTTGAGACCAGTACTCATCACGCTAGGCCATAATTCATGAAAGTCCGGAGACAAAAAACACAAAACGAAAAAAAGTTATTTATAGAAGCATGAGCCTCATTGGAGCTCGCACTTAGAAATAATTCAAAACGTCCACCATCACACCCTGTATAAAACTGTGTGGCTAATATGAAATGATGTTGTCTTACATGTAGTTACTTTCGAGTGGGTGGAGAAGATAAGAACGTTTGGATTGGATCTTCAATGGCTTATTGTATTATCAAGGTTTTCATCTGGAGGTGCAGCTACATTGTTTACAATACCTAAAAATGAAAAAAAATGTTGGTTAGACTGTTAAGATATTTCTCTGTTTACATAAATTCCAGTGGGAATGGCTGATGGGTGACCTGTTCATCTCTGTATATACCAACTTCATTGCATGACAGGACGTTAGCATTGGATAGATACAGATTTTTATCTTTTTGTATTGTATGCTGCCTTTGTTACAGGGCTCAAGCGCTGTTTGACCTATCTTAATTGCACCCTGTATGAAACATAAAGTCCCATGGATTACCACTTATAAAGTCACTCCCCTGAGGTATTTTAACCTGATACCATGAAAAGGACCCATTTTAAGTGGCCATCAGAGTCACTATATATTTGCCTGTACCAGAGATCAAAGCAAGGTACTCTGTGTTCCTTGGTCTGTGTATGTTGACAAATAAGAATAAGGCAGCATTTTGCATCAATGAAAAAATTGAAATCACTAACATACTACAGAGTAGACACATGCAGAAGGCATGAGTTGAAATCTATAAATAGCTAACCACCAAGAAATAGATGAAACATCCTGTCATATACAGTTAAATGCATTAGCACATGCAGTTTAAGACTCTCTATTTTCTCATTTTTACCACGATTACTGCATTGCACAGTCATGTTCAGATATGTACCTTTGGTAAACAGTTCTAGGAAGCATTGTTGTATGACATAGTGTGTTTTCTATTGAACAGTATACCATGCAATATATATATTGTATGAGAACTTGATTGCACGTATGTTTTGTCATGTCTTGTGCCTTTTATTTTAGTTTTACCATTTCATGTTAGTGTGTTTTCCATGTATTCAAATCTTTACAAAAATCTGCCATCTATGAAACCTTTCAACTTTAAATAAACCCAAGTTATGGTTATCTTAACACCTTTCATATTTTCAAGTTAAGATAATCTTATGTATTTGTTCTGATTGGACATCACTTCCGACTGGACTATCTCTTCTTGGACATAAGCGCCTTAGAGGATATCTTGTGTTACTGTATTGTTCATTCAGTGATCTTAAGTTGTCAGCCAAAATTTCGGTGATGATATACATGAACATAAGCTTACGGCAGCCTTGCAATAATTGTTTAAAAGTTATGTGACTAATGTAAACTTAAGTTATCTGTTAAGTTAACCTTAATAAGAGTTAAACTTAAGTTAACTCTTATTAATATGACTCTTTCTTCTGGGTGTATACATAAATGTTGGATACAATAACAGCGAAATAAACTTTACACCTCCCCGTTACATATGGAAAATTATTTTAAGCATCCCAAAATTCATCCTGGCTGTATGTACATCTGATGGGAAATTATTTTACAAACAAATGGCATATTACACTCAACATATGGCCCTAAAGACTCTACTAATAAAGATAATACTATTAAGCACTTTGCGAATAAATTCTAAAATTCTTAAATGAAGTTAAGCTTCAGTAGGTAAATCATTAAAATGAAGAGGCAATTATAGACCAGTTTTGAAACAGCATATTTGTTTTATAAGAAACATAATGACGCACATCACCATAGATCAATATTTCTTTAAACTTTTCTTCACCTGACATTCACAAAAGTATATGGTTAGGACTTACCAACGTTGTGGCAAAACATGCTCATCCTGATTGTGACTCCGGGAATTAAACAAGATAAGTACTGTTTCGAGGTAATGTCAAAGCTAAATGATCAAAACAAATCAGTTCCTGGCAGAGTAGTGCAAAACAGTGCCATTTCTCAAAACATGCGTGCAAATTGGCATACTGACTGGAATAAAATCCATAAAAGGTTATGTGCGATTATTGTCAAAAGGAATCTACTTATACATTTGGTAAATGTAGAAATATTCAAGGGGATAATACTATTATTTTCAGCCATGCCAGGCACCATCAGATCATAGAATTGTTTATCAGTTTATACATGTAACTTTGGCAATTTTTGGACTTTGACCCTAATGGCACATTTATGATTTTGTAAATTTATAATGCTAATCTATCAAATAATAGCTGTGTTCTTGATTTATCAATGTACCGGATAATATTTTCTTTATGTTTATGCAAATATCTAATTATCACCTTCACTTTGTCTAATTGCTGAAAACTCTACAATCTGATTATGGGTCGATTTTGTCATAGTGACAGATAATAACTGAATAGGTCAAGTATTTTAAACTATAACATTTCCCTTATGTTACCTGTGAAAACTCAAACTTAGAGAAACTCTTGAAAAGTGAGTTACTGTAATCCAACAAACTACTACCGAGAACATTGGCAACAAGAACAGAATGAACATGAGTAAGAAACCCACTGATATGTAAAAAGTAATGGAGTTGCATAAAACTGGGATCTGGCTTGACAAGGCAACTAGATCCCAGAACCATAGTGACAGGTAATAACTGAATAGGTCAAGTATTTAAGCTATAACTTATTTAGTGCTGTTACCAGTGAAAACTCTGATAATTCAATTATAATGTACATTTATCACAGTCAGCAGCTACTTGTCATAATTGTAATGCAATCTACTTATATTGCTGGTGTATCATTAAACAATTACATAGCACATCTTTACTGCCTTTAACTGAACTGATACAAGGCAGAAATAATTTAAAATTCCAACTATTCCACTTTGTATACCACTGCATGGCTTGTGTAATATTGTAGTTTCAAATATCCTTACTTTGAGGTGGATTAATGGACCGTTTTGCCTGGAGTTTCAGTAGGTTGCTGTGTGCATCAATGGCACCTTTTGGTCCAGCTGCCTCATATGCAATACCTAAAAATGATAAGTATTAAGAATCCATATAACTTGGTCAAACAAACAACAATGACAGTGACTTGATAGGTAATAAGTGATACTGATAGGTGACTTGTTCATCTGTGAGTTGCATTATTATGGCATGATTAGACTTTACAAATGCATAGATAGAGACATGGTGATTTTTGTTTTCAGAAATCATGCATTATATATTTGTACCAGTGGCAGGACAAAGGTAAGGCATTAACTTAACTTACTTAATTAACTTGCATGTTTCCATTTTACTGTTATAGTGATTATTCAAAAGGTTTCTGACTAAATTAAACTCATGACTTATAAGTGGCTCTTAGGAGTGTGTACACAAAATTAAATACAATAGTAGAAATAAAATTAACAAGTCAACACTCTTACTGTTTTTGAAAATGAAAACTTGCAAATTTAATAAGTAAGTTAAATTTTTATCAGTTAATGCCTTACTTCCTGGACAATTAGATATATTGTCGGCTCTGAGCGGTCCCAACAAACGTTAGAAAAAGACATCCTGTGTCTCCATCGATGAAACCAGCTAGGCTGCAACCACTCACTAAGCGATGTGCAGGACTTCCTTCCTGGCTAGAAGATGTGACATCATAGCTTCTTTTTGTATTTCTAACCTTGATGAATGCAGGGTCAGTTAGTGGGGGTGGCTCTTGGGTTAATACATCTTACCTAATATTCAGTTACCTGAAATAACTACTGCTTGGAAGATGGGTTGCTTATTAGTGAATCCAGATTGAAATCAAATCCAAGCTCTAGAGGCCTTAGACAGGATATCAGTCAATTCCATCAGTCAGTGGTGTCCAGATTGCTAGCAAGTAGCGACTTTGCTCCTCCCATTATAACAGAACTGCTCTGAGGTAGGGGAACACAGGTGTGAGTTCAATTCCCAAAGAGGTTCTCTTAAAAATGAAGATGATACTAGCTGGAAGCTAATAAACAGGCCTTACATTATTGACCCCAATTGGCAGTAAATGATTTTGAAAGATTGCTGGGTGAAGGGTAAAGAGACAGCTTGGACTAGTCTGTCTGGGGTCTAATGTTTTTATCATGCCAAAAATGGAAGTTACTCCTGCATTTGCTAGAACCGAAAACTAAGAGAAAGACAGTCTGGAATGTCAGAACCCCAAGAGAGATTCTTTAAGGGTTTCTAAGGGAGACTTTGTAAACAGGTGGAGAACCAGGGAAAGGTTCCAAAAGGGGATGCCCCTCAGATCATAACATCTGTTATGTGGAAACTATCCAGGAGTAAAGTGGTGTTTTCATCTTTCGTCATTAATGGGTGAATTTCTTCAGTGTTTTTGTTATGCATTCAGCAATAGTTCATATTAACGTCAATATCAATAGTAGCCTGTAATTTCTTGTCCTGAAAAAATACAGGAGAATATTGGCTATGGATTTGACAGGTGGTGGGCTGAAGGCCAGCTGATTACTGTGGCACCAGTTTGTAAAAATGACATACTTCGCTAAAGGTCAAGCACCACAGAGAATGTGTGGGTGTGAGTAAGACTAAGGTTGCTATGCCATGGTGTACAGGTGGGTTTTCAGCTGCTTTCTGAAAGAGGCTAGGGAGGGGGATGCACGAATCTCATCAGAAAGAGTATTTCAGTGAGGGCATTAAAAGTAAAACTATAACCATTTGAAATATTTATGAATAGAGGGTTGGAACTTTGGAATGACAAGGAAATTACTACAACTTTGACTGCACCGGGTACTGTAAGAACTGCTGTAGGAAGAGATATATGGAGCAAAATACTTGGGAAAACCAGTGTGAAGAAACCTGTAAACAAGGGTGACTGTTTTAAAACTGAGCGATGTTCAACAGAAAGCCAATAAAATTTCTTAAGCACATAGGTTATACCAGTGTATCTACTGGTATTGGATACAATTGTAGCTGCACTATTTTGGATACACTGCAATTTATGAATATCGAACTTAGAGAAACTCTTGAAAAGTGAGTTACAGTAAGCCAACTGACTACTAACAAGAGCATAGGCAATGAATACAGAAGCATCATGAGTAAGAAACCCACTGACATGTCCAAAGTCACAGAGTTGCATAAAACTGGGATCTGGCTTGACAAGGCAACTAGATCACAGAACCGTAGTGACAGATAATAACTGAATAAGTCAAGTATTTAAACTATAACTTATTTAGTTCTGTTACCTGTGAAAACTCTGATGATTCAGTTATAATGTACATTTATCACAGTCAGCAGCTACTTGTCATAATTGTAATGCAACCTACTTATATTACTGGTGTATCATTAAACAATTACACAGAACATCCTTACTGCCTTTAACTGAACTGATACAAAGTCGAATTAATTTAAAATTCCAACTATTCCACTTTGTATACCACTGCATGGCTTGTGTAATATTGTAGTTTCAAATATCCTTACTTTGAGGTGGATTAATGGACCGTTTTGCCTGGAGTTTCAGTAGGTTGCTGTGTGCATCAATGGCACCTTTTGGTCCAGCTGCCTCATATGCAATACCTAAAAATGATAAGTATTAAGAATCCATATAACTTGGTCAAACAAACAACAATGAGAGTGACTTGATAGGTAATAAGTGATACTGATAGCTGACTTGTTCATCTGTGAGTTGCATTATTATGGCATGATTAGACTTTACAAATGCATAGATAGAGACATGGTGATTTTTGTTTTCAGAAATCATGCATTATATATTTGTACCAGTGGCAGGACAAAGGTAAGGCATTAACTTAACTTACTTAATTAACTTGCATGTTTCCATTTTACTGTTATAGTGATTATTCAAAAGGTTTCTGACTAAATTAAACTCATGACTTATAAGTGGCTCTTAGGAGTGTGTACACAAAATTAAATACAATAGTAGAAATAAAATTAACAAGTCAACACTCTTACTGTTTTTGAAAATGAAAACTTGCAAATTTAATAAGTAAGTTAAATTTTTATCAGTTAATGCCTTACTTCCTGGACAATTAGATATATTGTCGGCTCTGAGCGGTCCCAACAAACGTTAGAAAAAGACATCCTGTGTCTCCATCGATGAAACCAGCTAGGCTGCAACCACTCACTAAGCGATGTGCAGGACTTCCTTCCTGGCTAGAAGATGTGACATCATAGCTTCTTTTTGTATTTCTAACCTTGATGAATGCAGGGTCAGTTAGTGGGGGTGGCTCTTGGGTTAATACATCTTACCTAATATTCAGTTACCTGAAATAACTACTGCTTGGAAGATGGGTTGCTTATTAGTGAATCCAGATTGAAATCAAATCCAAGCTCTAGAGGCCTTAGACAGGATATCAGTCAATTCCATCAGTCAGTGGTGTCCAGATTGCTAGCAAGTAGCGACTTTGCTCCTCCCATTATAACAGAACTGCTCTGAGGTAGGGGAACACAGGTGTGAGTTCAATTCCCAAAGAGGTTCTCTTAAAAATGAAGATGATACTAGCTGGAAGCTAATAAACAGGCCTTACATTATTGACCCCAATTGGCAGTAAATGATTTTGAAAGATTGCTGGGTGAAGGGTAAAGAGACAGCTTGGACTAGTCTGTCTGGGGTCTAATGTTTTTATCATGCCAAAAATGGAAGTTACTCCTGCATTTGCTAGAACCGAAAACTAAGAGAAAGACAGTCTGGAACGTCAGAACCCCAAGAGAGATTCTTTAAGGGTTTCTAAGGGAGACTTTGTAAACAGGTGGAGAACCAGGGAAAGGTTCCAAAAGGGGATGCCCCTCAGATCATAACATCTGTTATGTGGAAACTATCCAGGAGTAAAGTGGTGTTTTCATCTTTCGTCATTAATGGGTGAATTTCTTCAGTGTTTTTGTTATGCATTCAGCAATAGTTCATATTAACGTCAATATCAATAGTAGCCTGTAATTTCTTGTCCTGAAAAAATACAGGAGAATATTGGCTATGGATTTGACAGGTGGAGGGCTGAAGGCCAACTGATTACTGTGGCACCAGTTTGTAAAAATGACACACTTCGCTAAAGGTCAAGCACCACAGAGAATGTGTGGGTGTGAGTAAGACTAAGGTTGCTATGCCATGGTGTACAGGTGGGTTTTTAGCTGCTTTCTGAAAGAGGCTAGGGAGGGGGATGCACGAATCTCATCAGAAAGAGTATTTCAGTGAGGGCATTAAAAGTAAAACTATAACCATTTGAAATATTTATGAATAGAGGGTTGGAACTTTGGAATGACAAGGAAATTACTACAACTTTGACTGCACCGGGTACTGTAAGAACTGCTGTAGGAAGAGATATATGGAGCAAAATACTTGGGAAAACCAGTGTGAAGAAACCTGTAAACAAGGGTGACTGTTTTAAAACTGAGCGATGTTTAACAGAAAGCCAATAAAATTTCTTAAGCACATAGGTTATACCAGTGTATCTACTGGTATTTGATACAATTGTAGCTGCACTGTTTTGGATACACTGTAATTTATGAATATCGAACTTAGAGAAACTCTTGAAAAGTGAGTTACAGTAAGCCAACTGACTACTAACAAGAGCATAGGCAATGAATACAGATGCATCATGAGTAAGAAACCCACTGACATGTCCAAAGTCACAGAGTTGCATAAAACTGGGATCTGGCTTGACAAGGCAACTAGATCACAGAACTGTAGTGACAGATAATAACTGAATAAGTCAAGTATTTAAACTATAACTTATTTAGTTCTGTTACCTGTGAAAACTCTGATGATTCAGTTATAATGTACATTTATCACAGTCAGCAGCTACTTGTCATAATTGTAATGCAACCTACTTATATTGCTGGTGTATCATTAAACAATTACACAGAACATCCTCACTGCCTTTAACTGAACTGATACAAAGTCGAATTAATTTAAAATTCCAACTATTCCACTTTGTATACCACTGCATGGCTTGTGTAATATTGTAGTTTCAAATATCCTTACTTTGAGGTGGATTAATGGACCGTTTTGCCTGGAGTTTCAGTACGTTGCTGTGTGCATCAATGGCACCTTTTGGTCCAGCTGCCTCATATGCAATACCTAAAAATGATAAGTATTAAGAATCCATATAACTTGGTCAAACAAACAACAATGAGAGTGACTTGATAGGTAATAAGTGATACTGATAGGTGACTTGTTCATCTGTGAGTTGCATTATTATGGCATGATTAGACTTTACAAATGCATAGATAGAGACATGGTGATTTTTGTTTTCAGAAATCATGCATTATATATTTGTACCAGTGGCAGGACAAAGGTAAGGCATTAACTTACTTAATTAACTTGCATGTTTCCATTTTACTGTTATGGTGATTATTCAAAAGGTTTCTGACTAAATTAAACTCATGACTTATAAGTGGCTCTTAGGAGTGTGTACACAAAATTAAATACAATAGTAGAAATAAAATTAACAAGTCAACACTCTTACTGTTTTTGAAAATGAACACTTGCAAATTTGATAAGTAAGTTAAATTTTTATCAGTTAATGCCTTACTTCCTGGACAATTAGATATATTGTTGGCTCTGAGCGGTCCCAACAAACATTAGAAAAAGACATCCTGTGTCTCCATCGATGAAACCAGCTAGGCTGCAACCACTGACTAAGCGATGTGCAGGACTTCCTTCCTGGCTAGAAGATGTGACATCATGGCTTCTTTTTGTATTTCTAACCTTGATGAATGCAGGGTCAGCTAGTGGGGGTGGCTCTTGGGTTAATACATCTTACCTAATATTCAGTTAGCTAGACTAACTACTGCTTGGAAGATGGGTTGCTTATTAGTTAATCCAGATTGAAATCAAATCCAAGCTCTAGAGGCCTTAGACAGGATATCAGTCAGTTCCATCAGTCAGTGGTGTCCAGATTGCTAGCAAGTAGCGACTTTGCTCCTCCCATTATAACAGAACTGCTCTGAGGTAGGGGAACACAGGTGTGAGTTCAATTCCCAAAGAGGTTCTCTTAAAAATGAAGATGATACTAGCTGGAAGCTAATAAACAGGCCTTACATTATTGACCCCAATTGGCAGTAAATGATTTTGAAAGATTGCTGGGTGAAGGGTAAAGAGACAGCTTGGACTAGTCTGTCTGGGGTCTAATGTTTTTATCATGCCAAAAATGGAAGTTACTCCTGCATTTGCTAGAACCGAAAACTAAGAGGAAGACAGTCTGGAACGTCAGAACCCCCACTGACATGTAAAAAGTAATGGAGTTGCATAAAACTGGGATCTGGCTTGACAAGGCAACTAGATCCCAGAACCATAGTGACAGGTAATAACTGAATAGGTCAAGTATTTAAGCTATAACTTATTTAGTGCTGTTACCAGTGAAAACTCTGATAATTCAATTATAATGTACATTTATCACAGTCAGCAGCTACTTGTCATAATTGTAATGCAATCTACTTATATTGCTGGTGTATCATTAAACAATTACATAGCACATCTTTACTGCCTTTAACTGAACTGATACAAAGCAGAATTAATTTAAAATTCCAACTATTCCACTTTGTATACCACTGCATGGCTTGTGTAATATTGTAGTTTCAAATATCCTTACTTTGAGGTGGATTAATGGACCGTTTTGCCTGGAGTTTCAGTAGGTTGCTGTGTGCATCAATGGCACCTTTTGGTCCAGCTGCCTCATATGCAATACCTAAAAATGATAAGTATTAAGAATCCATATAACTTGGTCAAACAAACAACAATGACAGTGACTTGATAGGTAATAAGTGATACTGATAGGTGACTTGTTCATCTGTGAGTTGCATTATTATGGCATGATTAGACTTTACAAATGCATAGATAGAGACATGGTGATTTTTGTTTTCAGAAATCATGCATTATATATTTGTACCAGTTGCAGGACAAAGGTAAGGCATTAACTTACTTAATTAACTTGCATGTTTCCATTTTACTGTTATGGTGATTATTCAAAAGGTTTCTGACTAAATTAAACTCATGACTTATAAGTGGCTCTTAGGAGTGTGTACACAAAATTAAATACAATAGTAGAAATAAAATTAACAAGTCAACACTCTTACTGTTTTTGAAAATGAAAACTTGCAAATTTGATAAGTAAGTTAAATTTTTATCAGTTAATGCCTTACTTCCTGGACAATTAGATATATTGTTGGCTCTGAGCGGTCCCAACAAACGTTAGAAAAAGACATCCTGTGTCTCCATCGATGAAACCAGCTAGGCTGCAACCACTGACTAAGCGATGTGCAGGACTTCCTTCCTGGCTAGAAGATGTGACATCATAGCTTCTTTTTGTATTTCTAACCTTGATGAATGCAGGGTCAGCTAGTGGGGGTGGCTCTTGGGTTAATACATCTTACCTAATATTCAGTTAGCTAGACTAACTACTGCTTGGAAGATGGGTTGCTTATTAGTTAATCCAGATTGAAATCAAATCCAAGCTCTAGAGGCCTTAGACAGGATATCAGTCAGTTCCATCAGTCAGTGGTGTCCAGATTGCTAGCAAGTAGCGACTTTGCTCCTCCCATTATAACAGAACTGCTCTGAGGTAGGGGAACACAGGTGTGAGTTCAATTCCCAAAGAGGTTCTCTTAAAAATGAAGATGATACTAGCTGGAAGCTAATAAACAGGCCTTACATTATTGACCCCAATTGGCAGTAAATGATTTTGAAAGATTGCTGGGTGAAGGGTAAAGAGACAGCTTGGACTAGTCTGTCTGGGGTCTAATGTTTTTATCATGCCAAAAATGGAAGTTACTCCTGCATTTGCTAGAACCGAAAACTAAGAGGAAGACAGTCTGGAATGTCAGAACCCCAAGAGAGATTCTTTAAGGGTTTCTAAGGGAGACTTTGTAAACAGGTGGAGAACCAGGGAAAGGTTCCAAAAGGGGATGCCCCTCAGATCATAACATCTGTTATGTGGAAACTATCCAGGAGTAAAGTGGTGTTTTCATCTTTCGTCATTAATGGGTGAATTTCTTCAGTGTTTTTGTTATGCATTCAGCAATAGTTCATATTAACGTCAATATCAATAGTAGCCTGTAATTTCTTGTCCTGAAAAAATACAGGAGAATATTGGCTATGGATTTGACAGGTGGAGGGCTGAAGGCCAACTGATTACTGTGGCACCAGTTTGTAAAAATGACACACTTCGCTAAAGGTCAAGCACCACAGAGAATGTGTGGGTGTGAGTAAGACTAAGGTTGCTATGCCATGGTGTACAGGTGGGTTTTTAGCTGCTTTCTGAAAGAGGCTAGGGAGGGGGATGCACGAATCTCATCAGAAAGAGTATTTCAGTGAGGGCATTAAAAGTAAAACTATAACCATTTGAAATATTTATGAATAGAGGGTTGGAACTTTGGAATGACAAGGAAATTACTACAACTTTGACTGCACCGGGTACTGTAAGAACTGCTGTAGGAAGAGATATATGGAGCAAAATACTTGGGAAAACCAGTGTGAAGAAACCTGTAAACAAGGGTGACTGTTTTAAAACTGAGCGATGTTTAACAGAAAGCCAATAAAATTTCTTAAGCACATAGGTTATACCAGTGTATCTACTGGTATTTGATACAATTGTAGCTGCACTGTTTTGGATACACTGCAATTTATGAATATCGAACTTAGAGAAACTCTTGAAAAGTGAGTTACAGTAAGCCAACTGACTACTAACAAGAGCATAGGCAATGAATACAGATGCATCATGAGTAAGAAACCCACTGACATGTCCAAAGTCACAGAGTTGCATAAAACTGGGATCTGGCTTGACAAGGCAACTAGATCACAGAACTGTAGTGACAGATAATAACTGAATAAGTCAAGTATTTAAACTATAACTTATTTAGTTCTGTTACCTGTGAAAACTCTGATGATTCAGTTATAATGTACATTTATCACAGTCAGCAGCTACTTGTCATAATTGTAATGCAACCTACTTATATTGCTGGTGTATCATTAAACAATTACACAGAACATCCTCACTGCCTTTAACTGAACTGATACAAAGTCGAATTAATTTAAAATTCCAACTATTCCACTTTGTATACCACTGCATGGCTTGTGTAATATTGTAGTTTCAAATATCCTTACTTTGAGGTGGATTAATGGACCGTTTTGCCTGGAGTTTCAGTACGTTGCTGTGTGCATCAATGGCACCTTTTGGTCCAGCTGCCTCATATGCAATACCTAAAAATGATAAGTATTAAGAATCCATATAACTTGGTCAAACAAACAACAATAACAGTGACTTGATAGGTAATAAGTGATACTGATAGGTGACTTGTTCATCTGTGAGTTGCATTATTATGGCATGATTAGACTTTACAAATGAATAGATAGAGACATGGTGATTTTTGTTTTCAGAAATCTTGCACTTTATGTTTCTACTAATGGCAGTATAAAGGTAAGGAATTAACTTACAAAAATTTAACTTACTTATTAAATTTGCATGTTTTCATTTTACTCTTATAGTGATTATTCAAAGTTTTCTAACTAAATTAAACTCATGACTTATAAGTGGCTCTTGGGAGTGTGTACACAAAATTAAATACAATAGTTGAAATAACATTAACAACTCAACACTCTTACTGTTTGTGAAAATGAAAACTTGCAAACTTAATAAGTAAGTTAAATTTTTATTAGTTAATACCTTACTTGATGGACAATTAGATATACTGTCGGCTCTGACCGGCCCCACCAAACGTCAGAAAAAGATATCCTGTGTCTCCATCGATGAGACCGGTAAGGCTGCAACCATTCCCTAGATGATGTGCAGTACTTCCTTCCTGGCTAGTATATGTGACATCATAGCTTCTTTTTGTGCTTCTAATCTTGATGAATGCAGGGTCGGTTTGTAGGATGGCCATTGGGTTAATACATCTTACCTAATATTCAGTTAGCTAGAATAACTACTGCTTGGAAGATGGGTAGTTTATTAGTGATTCCAGATTGAAATCAAATCCAAGCACTAGAGGCCTTAGACAGGATATCAGTCAGTTCCATCGGCCAGTGTTGTCCAGACTGCTGGCAGGTAGTGACTTTGCTCCTCCCATTTTTACAGAACTGATCTGAGGTAGGGGAAGACAGGTGTGAGTTCAATTCCTTGAGAGGTCCTCTTAAAACTGATGATGATACTAGCCGGAAGCTAATGAACAGGCCATACATTGACAGTAAATGTTTTTGAAAGAATGCTGGGTGAAGGGTAGAGAGACACCTTGGACCAGTCTGTCTGGTGTCTAATGTTTTTATCGCACCAAAATGGATGTTACTCCTGCATGTGCTAAACCCAAAACTAAGAGGAAGACAGTCTGGAACGTCAGTCCCCCATGAAGGCCTCTTTAAGGGTGTCTAAGCCTTTGATAGCTGGTGGAGAACCAGGGAAAGGTTCCAAGAGCGGATGTCCCTCAGATCATAACATCTGTTATGTGGAAACAATCCAGGAGACTAGTAGGATTTTCATATTTCATCATTAATGGGAGAATTTCCCAGTGTGTCTGTTTTGCTGAAGTGTTGCCATCAATAGTACTTGGCTGTAACTTCTTGCCTGAAAAAGATACAGGAGAATATTGGCTATGGATTTGACAGGTGGTGGGCTGAAGTCCAACTGATTACTGTGGCACCAGTTTGTAAAAATGACACACTTCACTAAAGGTCAAGCACCACAAACAATGCGTGGGTGTGAGAATGACTAAGGTTGCTATGCCTTGGTGTAGGGGTGGGTTTTCAGCAGCTTTCTGAAAGAGGCTAGGGAGGAAGACGCACGAATCTCATCAGGAAGAGTATTTCAGTGACATCATCAAAACAAAAACTATAACCGTTTGACATATTTATGAATAGAGGGTTTAAACTTTGGAATGACAAGGAAATTACTACAACTTTGACTGCACCGGGTATTGTAAGAACTGCTTTAGGAAGAGTTATATGGAGTACAATACTTGGGAAAACCAGTGTGACAAATGTTGTAAACAAGGGTGACTGTTTTAAAACTGAACGATGTTCAACAGGAAACCAATACAATTTCTAAAGCACAGAAGTTTTACTAGTGTATCTACTGGTATTTGATACAGTTGTAGATACACTGTTTTGGATACACTGTAATTTATAAAGATTGAACTTAGAGAAACTACTGAAAAGTGAGTTACAGTAATCCAGCTGACTACTGACAAGAGCATTGGAAACAAGTACAGAAGCACTATAAGTAAGAAACCTCCTGACATGTCCAAAGTCCCGGAGTTGCACAAAACAACTTTTGCAGACATTCTGTTTCATATTTGGACAAGGTAAAATCAGAATCAACCCACACACCCAAATTATTGACTGACTCAACATCCCAGAGCGGACTACCCAAGATGCTACTTGGGAAATATGCTTTCAACTTATCCCTCCATCTTTTTGAACCACATATAATAAACTCACACAATAAACTTTATAGCTGAGGGTGTGGGAGCCAGGCATGGAGATTTTGGTTTGACACATTCTTGTGTGGAGTCTAATTGAAGGGCAGAGTCAGCAGATTGGCCAGGTTGGGCATGCACAGCAGGATCTGGCTTGACATGGCTACTAGATCCCAGAACCATGGCATGTTGGGCCACCCTGGAGCAATCAATATGATACTCCGGCATGGATAATCTGTTAGTCTCACCACTTTGCCCAGAATAGCTACTGGTGAGAAGGCATAGGTGTTCAGATCCTGCCAAGGCAGGCTGAATGCATCCACTGCCCAGGATAGGTAATTTGCTGAACATTCATTACAAACAGGTGTATTTGAGGTTGGTAACACCTGGTACATGTGTACTGAGAGACCTCTGGAAGGAGAGATCACTCTCTTTGGTTGGTCTAGCCTAGCTTGTATAGCTTGTCCACTACCACATTCAGCTGCCCGGGAATATGTTGAACAGTAGGTCAGGATTCTCCAAACAAGGTCATAAATTGGGTACGACCACATGTCTCCTTCCTTGTTCATACAAGCAACTACTGTGGTGTTGTCTGTTGCTATTACCGCCTTTAGTTCCAAGTACTTTTTTATACAACTTGCTATTTGGTAGTCCCTCTTGCAGTGTTCTCCCCTAAATGAGTACCCTAAAGTTCTTTTAATGCTTGTGTAAAGATTTACAGAGCATGACTGAGAGAATGAAATGGTTGATGCTAAAGGACATTTGCTTTCTGAAGCCATCACTTTAAGTGAGGATGGAGTGATCTGGCGATAGGGATCAAGTTTTCTAGTGATTATGGTACCCTCCAATTGTTTTCAAATCTGTAACTGTGAACAATTCTATTAAAGACATCAACTGTCTGATGGACAAACTGGTTCAGAGAGCAGTTTCTAAATTTTTAAGCTTAAGATCGTCCACCATTTCTATGGTTGGTCGGTTGGGTCCATTCCTGAGATTGAACTGCTAACCTTTGAAGCCAAAGACCTGTTTCAGTTCTAGTTCTGATTCATCTGTGTTTATTATCCAGCCAAGCTTCCGACATAAGCCTAACAGGGACTGTGCCTGTTGGATACAGTAATGGTGGAATGTGGCACTGACCAACCAGTTGTCCAGGTATCGATGATGAGCCATCAGTTCTACCTCCTTGATTATTAAAATGAATACCATAGAGGCTATGGATAGAGCAAATGGTAGGGCTTTGAACTGGTAGGATTGACACAGATTCCTGGTGGCTTGGAATGAATTAGGTGTTCTTAAAGTCTATGCATATCACCCATTCTTCTGTCTAGAGAGAGAGGTCCGTATACTCTCTAGTGTTTCCATTTTGAACTTCTCTGTCTCAGAAATTTGTTCAGTGTACTCAGGTCAAAGATAAGTTTCCACCAATTGTTTGGCTTTGGAACTAAGAAAAGTCAGTTGAAGAAGGATAGGTATTTTTGAGTTCTGACCATTTCTACTGATTGCTTTTGCATGAATGTATACAATTCCTATATCAGATAGCTGTTCCAGAGAGGACTTATGATGCAGCCCTCTTTGAAAACTTTTGTGACCTTGGGACTGGCACCAATCACTGCGCATGTCTCCAAAATTGATACAGTCTGACTCCCACAGGCAATTTTTGCGCAACAATTGGGGCATTTGTCAGAGCTTGGACAAAACTTAATTGCTCCACACAGGAAACACCTTTCATAGACTTTATTGGCTTACAATGGGACTTTCGTGGGTGGATGTTCGACTATAAAATGTACATGATCTGCAACAAAAGAGTTTACATTTAAAGTCTGAAAATATTCTAAAGTCTATCCGCTTGTTTGTACTTGGATGAATGGCTGTCTGAGTGCACTACTGAAATATCCTATTGATTTGCAGCTCACGTATGTTGACTGCTATTTTAAGTTGTCATTAGAGATAATAGTATTATTTTCAGCCATGCTATGCTCCAACACAGGGACAAATAACAGGGAACATAGTATTGTTTACAATTTATATATCTAACTTTGGCGATTTTTGGACTTTGAATCATTTTGGACTATTTAAACTATACATGATATGGTACAGTTACCTGTGGTAATTTCAGTTATTGCTTGGTGCCATAGTGGCGCAGTGGTAACACCTGCCACCTTTTGAGGTTAGTGGTTCAAACCCCAAACTCTATGTGGGAAAGATTTGCGGGTTGGCATTAAGGTGCCAATCTTAATCATGCCTTCACCCCTAATTTTTGAAACACCCTATTGTTGATGGGTTTACTTGCCACATGGCTGTTTCTGATTTGTCAAAAGTTTGACCCTTGCTATGGTCAAGGGGAGAATGGCCAGATTTGAACTGGCAGTCGACAAGACAAGACCTGTATTAGAATTTTACAAAATATTTATTTCTTTTCAATTGATTTAAATTATTTTACTATCTGTTCTTGTTCATGCACAGTGTTTAGGGGTCTTGTCTGTTGATTATTTGTGAATAATCGCAGCGAAACAGAAGCACAGAATTGCAGGTAACTCTTACAAATTGCGTTGAAAAGTTGAGATTGCTATAGAAGTCCAGTTAAATAAATAGTGATAATGGTTTTCTGAATGAATTTGACTCTCAACCAGAACCGGGTCAGAGCTCAAAATCTAGGTCTGATACTGATGCTGAATCTGATACTAGTATTGATTTGGAAATCGGTATTCTGTTGTCACAGGAAAGTAAGGATTTTCTTAACAAATCTCCTGTGCATGTTCAGACTTAAAAATCAGATAGACCTTCACGTTTCAAAAATTCAAGAAGTACGGGAGGTGATGGCTGGAAGTCAGCCGGATCAGACATTGATTAATGAGAGGATACTTTCTCAACTCGACGCAATTGGTAAGGATTCAACTGCTATTAAAGAAAGTTCGGCTCCTGCTGCTCAGTCTAAGGGCAGAAAAGCTACTGTTAGGGGTACTTCTAGTTCAAGTTTCAATGGAAGTTTCACTGAGGGTGATTAGGTCAAAAATACCAGAATTGCACACCTTGAGACATGATAGATCCATTCAGGATCAAGTCAAAGCCCGGATCAGACAATTGTCAAATACTGATGTTAAAGGTACGGATCCGAAATATAAATCACAGCAGGGGTGGTTCTATGGACATTTTTGTCAAAGAAAGAGTTAAGTGGCCCCATGAATTTGTACTGGGGGGTAGTACCAAAGACAGAATTACGTATAATCAGTTGAACATCACACAGTGGATGTCTGGTTTCTGCAGAATTTTGAAAGATGAAAATTGCCAAAAAATTAGGGACCACATGTTAGACTATTTAATTGCCCTCCTTGATGATTCCAACGATTTTTCATGGCAGGCAGCCAAGGCCAACCATGCTGTGCTTTTGTTCCGCATTGAACAACGGGAGGTGACCAGTTGGTTGGATATGGAAAAAATTGACTGGATCAGATGGACAAATGCTCAAAGACATGTTGTACCCACACAGGCATCAAATAGCTCACAAAAATTTCGCAAATATCAGTCTGGCCAGAAAGCAAGTAAACCAATGCCCTGTGTGTACTTTTCAGAAAAATCATGAGACAAAAGGGGTTTTCTATCAACATATATACAGTACATGTTTTGCCCAGGATGGTAAGATCGGTGTCCACAGATTGTAAAACCCAAAATTCAAAAAAACGATTAACTCTGGGCATAGTCGATAATGCTACATGGCAGCCTGATTGTGTCCAGAACAGTGATGTCAATTTTTGTAAAAATAATAAATTTGTTGATAGGCATGTTTTTAATAGTTCTCTTTGTAGGAAAACTGTATTTACTGAATGTCAAGCTTCTAGGAAGGAGTGGACTGGGTAGTTCAACCTTAGCAACAGCTATAAGCCTGTTGTTTCTGGCAAGTTGTTTGCTGATGTGGTAAGGGCTAATGTGGGCTAGAAGGGCCATGGGCAAGCCACACCTCTGGTGGGTACTCAAGTTGCAAGCAAATCAGGTGAACCTTGTTTAAGAAGGATGTTAAGCTGTCTGATAATAGTCCACATCATGCACTTAAACAGAAAGCCAGATGGAAATTATTTTCATCATTTCGGATGAAATGAAATTCAGGCAGTGGACACTGCTCCTGGCGATACTGGTTAGACTTTAAGCTAGTTTCACAGTGAACATCTGCAAGATTGTGACAAATTTAATAAAGCATTGCTTAAGAAAAGAGTTGACCCTAGTGTCATTATGCAAGCCAAAAATTGTCCCGATTATGTGAAAGTGAAAGTCAAATGGGAGAACCTTTTCAGGTTACCTTCTCAGTACTTTGCGAAGGTATGGGGGCCCAGAGACTGAAAATCGACCCATATGTAACCCCTTAGAATTACACAAGCTAGTTAAACAGTTTGGCTGTCCCGATTTCTTGGGTGCCCAAATTCCAGTGGTTTCAAACTTGAAAATAGATAGGTGGAAATTTCATTTTAAAAACTATTGGGATAGACAGTTACTGGAATTTGGGTTCCCTCTCGATTTTGACACGAATACTGTTCTTTCTTCTACTGAAGAAAATCATGCTTCAGCTAAACAGTTTTCTTCTCATGTTGAGTGTTATATCAAAGAAGAAATAAAACATGCGGCTATATTAGGGCCATATGAACACAAGCCCATTAATCTGCACGTGTCACCTTTCATGACTAGGGATGAACCTGATTCAGGCGAACTATTGTTGACCTATGCTGGCCTAAGGTCCAGTCTGTTAATGCTGGAGTTCAGAAAGATAAATATCTAGGCTCAGATTTTGTCCTTATTTACCCATCTGTTGATGATATTGTCAAAAAAGTTATCAAGCTGGGACCTTGATCTTTGTTATGAAAAGTTGACATAAGTCGGGCCTTTCACCAGCTTAAGGTTGACCTGGGAGACATTAATTTGCTAGGTTTAAAGTTAGATTCCTATTATATCGATCAACCATACCATTCGGTACCATTCGGGTACAGACATGGCTCGATTTTCTTCGAAAAAGTGACAGATAGTATTAGGTTTATCATGACTGAACATGGTTTTCCTGATTTGTTTAATTATGTGGATGATATAATATACTGTGGCACAGCCTCAAAAATTCACCCTGCTTTCCAGTTTTTAGTCGATCTTTTGAACCAGCTGGATCTGACCTTGAATAGCAAGAAGTTGTATCTCCCACCACTTCCATGGTGTGTCTGGGTATATTAATCGACACTGAAACCAGAACTATGTCTGTTTCCCCTCATAAATTAGAAAATGTGCGCTGACTGGCAAAAGAAAAAGTATTGTTCAAAATGAGAGCTACAATCTTTGTTGGGATCTCTTCTATATGTGTCAAAATATGTCAGACCAGCCAGGACATTCTTAAACTGTATGCTGCAATTTTTAAGATCAATGGCAAGTAACTCCTCAACTCAGTTGACAGCTGAGTTTTTCAAGAACTTGAAATGGTTTTCCACCTTTTTGAGACAATTTAATGGCATAGTATATTAAGCCAGTTTAGGCTGAATTGCATCTAGATGCTTGTCTAACAGGTTTTGGAGTTATTTTTGACAATCAGTGTTATGCACTTCCTATACCAAAAGTTTTTAACAACTGCTCCGTTGTACATCTGGAGATGTTAATTATAGTTTTAGCCCTTTGGGCCACCCAGTGGTCGTAAAACATTACGTGTTATGTGTGTTAACATGGCTGTGGTTGATGTTTTGAACTCTGGTAAGACCAAAGATCCCATTCTTGGATGTTGTGCTCGTATTATGTGGTTGTTGTCTGTAACATTTCCATTCATACTGAACACATACCAGGTAAAAGCAACGTTGTAGCTGATCTGTTATCTAGATTTAAATTTGATGCTGCCTCTTGCCATTCCTTAGATCAACATGTTCCAAACTTTGTATGAGAGCCTACACATATCGATCTTACAAAGTTAAATTATGATTTATAATTGTAGATATGCCTTCTGCAGCAGTCCAGCTGACCACCAGTGTGTGCTCGATTGCTTCAGTCTTTCAGGCCTGCTACATGAAAAGCTTACAACAGAATGATTACTGACTTCATGGCATTTCTGGTGGCTGCTGGACTGCTGCCATTTCAGGTAGATGTAAATACATTGCTTGCTTTTATTAAATACTTGTATGTCTTGTACCCCTTCAAATATTTCAAATTACTTGGCTGGGGTTCTAGCCTATTGTGTCATTCCTGCTATGCCATTTAAAGATGAAAAGATACAAATGTTCATCAAATCCCTAAAAATTAAAAGGACACTTAATATTAAGAATACCTCAATTCTCACAGATGCCATGATATTTGACATTCTGGAAACCACTGCAAAGTTGGAACACCCACAGGTTTTCACAGCACTTTTTGTCCTTGCTTTTTTGTCATTTTTTGAGACTTTCTAACATGGTACCTCATAGTTTCACATTTTTTATCTTTCAAGACATTTGGCTAGAGTTGACATCATTTTTGTTTATGATATGGCCATTGTCCTGGTTAAATGGTCCAAAACCATACAGTCTAGGGATAAAATTGCACGTATCCACATTCCAGTACTTCCTGGTTGCAAGTTATGCCCTGTGGCAGCTTTGAAATGTATGCTGGCCATGGTTCCTGGATCTCAAGATGATCCATTGTTTTCCATATGTAGGCAGGGCCGCTGGCTTCCACTTACTGACAGTATTGTCAGAAAGCATTTAAAGTGTGTTAGTTGTATCTTAAGTTGGCAACATCTTCATATTACCTTTCATACATTTAGAAGGTCTGGGGCCTCTTGGGCCTTCCAACATGGAGTCCCTATGGATGCAATTAAAGAACAGGCTATATGGAAATCTGATTGTGTATGGCGTTATATTCATGCACATACTAAGACAGTTTCTGATACTCTTTTGCAAGCTTTTTGACTACACCTACCCCATTGATGAGTGTTTGGGTGAATGTGTATGTCTTATTATCTCCTGTCTTATGTCTCCTTATTAATTAATTAAGTAAGAAATTCAGGGACAATTTTCCCTGGGCCATTTCAAGGGGGTTAGCTTATCTAAAATTAATTTATATCTGATATCACCAAATTTAACTTCCTACTCGAGGTTAACCTTTTTGGTCTCAACCATTGTTAAATTGGGTCATTATACTGCCAACTGTGGCTTGGAGTTTCATTATTTGCAAGTTATTATGTTATTGTAGTTAATGTCCAGTAAAAATTAAATTTCGAACTATATTAGGGTTTCATTTGAAAAATGTTAGCTATAGGAGTACATTATTATCACCTGCATCTTATTTAGATGTAAAATTTCTGTAAACTCTAAAAATTCCAGTTTGGTGCCAGGCTTCACCGTAGCCACTTTATGGTTTATGCCTTGGCGGCACTGCTGGCTCAGTCCGGGGGTGCAGGTGAAATTTAATTCATATTTTAAAAGTTAGTGTTATTCGTATAGATCTAAGGTAAAATACTCTACTACCATAACTAGCGGTAGTTTTCACCTCAGTGGTCTGAATTTACCTTTGACCATCACTTTTGGGGGTGAGGGAATGAGTAGTGTCTTAGCAATGAGTCTATCTGCTCTCAGTCAGTTGTGATACACAAACTGGAGTCAAACAGTAACTGTCATTTAAAGATGACTGGATGGGATGAGTAACTAGTTTTCCCTGATCTTTCTTGGCCAGGAGCAGTGATGCTCTTCCAGACTGATTGTTAGGACCGGCTGCTGGCATAAGATGATTTTCTAGATCTCTCATAACAGTGATAACGTCCCTTGTTGTGAGATGAAGAGCTGAGAATAAATTTTGTTCTCATGTCATATTTACCTTTCTTCTGGAAATTGTCTGGAAAGAGCGTGGCCATCTGCACTGAAGTAGTTTGGAGAGCAACCAGAGTGTCTTGTTTTATGCTAAATCTGAGCTGATCCAGATAGGCGTCCCTTCTTGTTAGAGTAATGTTTACAATGGAGACAAAAAAGTTGTATTCCCCTGACCATTGCGTGACTGCTTTGGTTAAAGTTCATTTGATACAGCAGTTCAATCAGTGTTATGCACTTCCTATACCAAAAGTTTTTAACAACTGCTCCGTTGTACATCTGGAGATGTTAATTATAGTTTTAGCCCTTTGGGCCACCCAGTGGTCGTAAAACATTACGTGTTATGTGTGTTAACATGGCTGTGGTTGATGTTTTGAACTCTGGTAAGACCAAAGATCCCATTCTTGGATGTTGTGCTCGTATTATGTGGTTGTTGTCTGTAACATTTCCATTCATACTGAACACATACCAGGTAAAAGCAACGTTGTAGCTGATCTGTTATCTAGATTTAAATTTGATGCTGCCTCTTGCCATTCCTTAGATCAACATGTTCCAAACTTTGTATGAGAGCCTACACATATCGATCTTACAAAGTTAAATTATGATTTATAATTGTAGATATGCCTTCTGCAGCAGTCCAGCTGACCACCAGTGTGTGCTCGATTGCTTCAGTCTTTCAGGCCTGCTACATGAAAAGCTTACAACAGAATGATTACTGACTTCATGGCATTTCTGGTGGCTGCTGGACTGCTGCCATTTCAGGTAGATGTAAATACATTGCTTGCTTTTATTAAATACTTGTATGTCTTGTACCCCTTCAAATATTTCAAATTACTTGGCTGGGGTTCTAGCCTATTGTGTCATTCCTGCTATGCCATTTAAAGATGAAAAGATACAAATGTTCATCAAATCCCTAAAAATTAAAAGGACACTTAATATTAAGAATACCTCAATTCTCACAGATGCCATGATATTTGACATTCTGGAAACCACTGCAAAGTTGGAACACCCACAGGTTTTCACAGCACTTTTTGTCCTTGCATTTTTGTCATTTTTTGAGACTTTCTAACATGGTACCTCATAGTTTCACATTTTTTATCTTTCAAGACATTTGGCTAGAGTTGACATCATTTTTGTTTATGATATGGCCATTGTCCTGGTTAAATGGTCCAAAACCATACAGTCTAGGGATAAAATTGCACGTATCCACATTCCAGTACTTCCTGGTTGCAAGTTATGCCCTGTGGCAGCTTTGAAATGTATGCTGGCCATGGTTCCTGGATCTCAAGATGATCCATTGTTTTCCATATGTAGGCAGGGCCGCTGGCTTCCACTTACTGACAGTATTGTCAGAAAGCATTTAAAGTGTGTTAGTTGTATCTTAAGTTGGCAACATCTTCATATTACCTTTCATACATTTAGAAGGTCTGGGGCCTCTTGGGCCTTCCAACATGGAGTCCCTATGGATGCAATTAAAGAACAGGCTATATGGAAATCTGATTGTGTATGGCGTTATATTCATGCACATACTAAGACAGTTTCTGATACTCTTTTGCAAGCTTTTTGACTACACCTACCTCATTGATGAGTGTTTGGGTGAATGTGTATGTCTTATTATCTCCTGTCTTATGTCTCCTTATTAATTAATTAAGTAAGAAATTCAGGGACAATTTTCCCTGGGCCATTTCAAGGGGGTTAGCTTATCTAAAATTAATTTATATCTGATATCACCAAATTTAACTTCCTACTCGAGGTTAACCTTTTTGGTCTCAACCATTGTTAAATTGGGTCATTATACTGCCAACTGTGGCTTGGAGTTTCATTATTTGCAAGTTATTATGTTATTGTAGTTAATGTCCAGTAAAAATTAAATTTCGAACTATATTAGGGTTTCATTTGAAAAATGTTAGCTATAGGAGTACATTATTATCACCTGCATCTTATTTAGATGTAAAATTTCTGTAAACTCTAAAAATTCCAGTTTGGTGCCAGGCTTCACCGTAGCCACTTTATGGTTTATGCCTTGGCGGCACTGCTGGCTCAGTCCGGGGGTGCAGGTGAAATTTAATTCATATTTTAAAAGTTAGTGTTATTCGTATAGATCTAAGGTAAAATACTCTACTACCATAACTAGCGGTAGTTTTCACCTCAGTGGTCTGAATTTACCTTTGACCATCACTTTTGGGGGTGAGGGAATGAGTAGTGTCTTAGCAATGAGTCTATCTGCTCTCAGTCAGTTGTGATACACAAACTGGAGTCAAACAGTAACTGTCATTTAAAGATGACTGGATGGGATGAGTAACTAGTTTTCCCTGATCTTTCTTGGCCAGGAGCAGTGATGCTCTTCCAGACTGATTGTTAGGACCGGCTGCTGGCATAAGATGATTTTCTAGATCTCTCATAACAGTGATAACGTCCCTTGTTGTGAGATGAAGAGCTGAGAATAAATTTTGTTCTCATGTCATATTTACCTTTCTTCTGGAAATTGTCTGGAAAGAGCGTGGCCATCTGCACTGAAGTAGTTTGGAGAGCAACCAGAGTGTCTTGTTTTATGCTAAATCTGAGCTGATCCAGATAGGCGTCCCTTCTTGTTAGAGTAATGTTTACAATGGAGACAAAAAAGTTGTATTCCCCTGACCATTGCGTGACTGCTTTGGTTAAAGTTCATTTGATACAGCAGTTCAATCAGTGTTATGCACTTCCTATACCAAAAGTTTTTAACAACTGCTCCGTTGTACATCTGGAGATGTTAATTATAGTTTTAGCCCTTTGGGCCACCCAGTGGTCGTAAAACATTACGTGTTATGTGTGTTAACATGGCTGTGGTTGATGTTTTGAACTCTGGTAAGACCAAAGATCCCATTCTTGGATGTTGTGCTCGTATTATGTGGTTGTTGTCTGTAACATTTCCATTCATACTGAACACATACCAGGTAAAAGCAACGTTGTAGCTGATCTGTTATCTAGATTTAAATTTGATGCTGCCTCTTGCCATTCCTTAGATCAACATGTTCCAAACTTTGTATGAGAGCCTACACATATCGATCTTACAAAGTTAAATTATGATTTATAATTGTAGATATGCCTTCTGCAGCAGTCCAGCTGACCACCAGTGTGTGCTCGATTGCTTCAGTCTTTCAGGCCTGCTACATGAAAAGCTTACAACAGAATGATTACTGACTTCATGGCATTTCTGGTGGCTGCTGGACTGCTGCCATTTCAGGTAGATGTAAATACATTGCTTGCTTTTATTAAATACTTGTATGTCTTGTACCCCTTCAAATATTTCAAATTACTTGGCTGGGGTTCTAGCCTATTGTGTCATTCCTGCTATGCCATTTAAAGATGAAAAGATACAAATGTTCATCAAATCCCTAAAAATTAAAAGGACACTTAATATTAAGAATACCTCAATTCTCACAGATGCCATGATATTTGACATTCTGGAAACCACTGCAAAGTTGGAACACCCACAGGTTTTCACAGCACTTTATGTCCTTGCTTTTTTGTCATTTTTTGAGACTTTCTAACATGGTACCTCATAGTTTCACATTTTTTATCTTTCAAGACATTTGGCTAGAGTTGACATCATTTTTGTTTATGATATGGCCATTGTCCTGGTTAAATGGTCCAAAACCATACAGTCTAGGGATAAAATTGCACGTATCCACATTCCAGTACTTCCTGGTTGCAAGTTATGCCCTGTGGCAGCTTTGAAATGTATGCTGGCCATGGTTCCTGGATCTCAAGATGATCCATTGTTTTCCATATGTAGGCAGGGCCGCTGGCTTCCACTTACTGACAGTATTGTCAGAAAGCATTTAAAGTGTGTTAGTTGTATCTTAAGTTGGCAACATCTTCATATTACCTTTCATACATTTAGAAGGTCTGGGGCCTCTTGGGCCTTCCAACATGGAGTCCCTATGGATGCAATTAAAGAACAGGCTATATGGAAATCTGATTGTGTATGGCGTTATATTCATGCACATACTAAGACAGTTTCTGATACTCTTTTGCAAGCTTTTTGACTACACCTACCCCATTGATGAGTGTTTGGGTGAATGTGTATGTCTTATTATCTCCTGTCTTATGTCTCCTTATTAATTAATTAAGTAAGAAATTCAGGGACAATTTTCCCTGGGCCATTTCAAGGGGGTTAGCTTATCTAAAATTAATTTATATCTGATATCACCAAATTTAACTTCCTACTCGAGGTTAACCTTTTTGGTCTCAACCATTGTTAAATTGGGTCATTATACTGCCAACTGTGGCTTGGAGTTTCATTATTTGCAAGTTATTATGTTATTGTAGTTAATGTCCAGTAAAAATTAAATTTCGAACTATATTAGGGTTTCATTTGAAAAATGTTAGCTATAGGAGTACATTATTATCACCTGCATCTTATTTAGATGTAAAATTTCTGTAAACTCTAAAAATTCCAGTTTGGTGCCAGGCTTCACCGTAGCCACTTTATGGTTTATGCCTTGGCGGCACTGCTGGCTCAGTCCGGGGGTGCAGGTGAAATTTAATTCATATTTTAAAAGTTAGTGTTATTCGTATAGATCTAAGGTAAAATACTCTACTACCATAACTAGCGGTAGTTTTCACCTCAGTGGTCTGAATTTACCTTTGACCATCACTTTTGGGGGTGAGGGAATGAGTAGTGTCTTAGCAATGAGTCTATCTGCTCTCAGTCAGTTGTGATACACAAACTGGAGTCAAACAGTAACTGTCATTTAAAGATGACTGGATGGGATGAGTAACTAGTTTTCCCTGATCTTTCTTGGCCAGGAGCAGTGATGCTCTTCCAGACTGATTGTTAGGACCGGCTGCTGGCATAAGATGATTTTCTAGATCTCTCATAACAGTGATAACGTCCCTTGTTGTGAGATGAAGAGCTGAGAATAAATTTTGTTCTCATGTCATATTTACCTTTCTTCTGGAAATTGTCTGGAAAGAGCGTGGCCATCTGCACTGAAGTAGTTTGGAGAGCAACCAGAGTGTCTTGTTTTATGCTAAATCTGAGCTGATCCAGATAGGCGTCCCTTCTTGTTAGAGTAATGTTTACAATGGAGACAAAAAAGTTGTATTCCCCTGACCATTGCGTGACTGCTTTGGTTAAAGTTCATTTGATACAGCAGTTCATCAGTAGCTGTTTGGCTTCTGGGATCTCCATTTGCTCTGGTTACCTAGGATGATTTTTAGTTTTATTTGCATGTTGTCCTGCACCCTAGCAAGACACCTGTTGATTCCTGGTTGCAGATATAACTGAACTATTTTGTAACAGTCTCCTGTGAGATGGGTCTGGATGCTAGTTTGTGGGTGGCATACCTGAATATCTGGCAATCCGATTGCTGGAACTATTTAGTTTAGTAGACTCATACTAGTGGGACACTGCACTGGAACCTGTTTGTCACTGTGAATACCTTACAACTTACTCTGTGGCCTAAGTGTTTGGATGAAGTGATCTCGCTGTAAACCTCCAGCCTCGGAACTTCTGAAGAGTAACCCTCCACTAAAGCAATGTTAAACCTGTCCTGTCCAGTTCTTTCGAGGCTCGCGCTTCGACAGATCACCATTTTTGTCTCCGAACTTGATGAAATTGACAACACCTGTGCATTCTGAATTTGCATCAGACTTTAGTGAAATGTAGGGCAGCATGATGAGTATTTGTCTGCTCTCTGAAGTTAAGTGGCAATGGGCTACGTTATTACCTCAATGGGTGACCATCTCAGTTCTACACCAGCTGTGGGATGTGTCTCAGTTTGAATTTCTTTGTGCCCCCAGACTTTTGTGAATTCTAGTGCACTAGTGACTCTGATGCCTTTTTCGCTCGTGCTAGGGGACCAAAACACCTTTTGTCCTTGTTTACATAGTAGTTCATCAGTGGGTTACGTTGGATCAGCAAGAGTAGAGTCCTGCTCATAGTAAGACTGACATGACTAACATGAGGTCAGTCGATTAGTCAGAGACCATTTCTGTATCCAGGTCAGAGTCAGTATCTGGTTGGTGAGTAGATATAGCCAATGACGTGGGAGCACTTGTCCCTGAGGAGCAGGGACGGTGCTGCCTTGGTCCGTGGCAGGAAAGTTCTGGTAGTTTCTACTGCAACGATTGGGTGGAGCCTTGGTTGATGTAACCAAAACAATCTGGAAGGTTGGCTGTTCTGCAGGTTTTTCAAGAGTTTTTTGCCACCAGCATAGCTTCCAACCATAAACATCTTTTTGACCACTTTTGGCCCAGTGTTTTCAATTATTTGTTAATATCAGAAGACTTGGAAGGGTTCAGTTTCTTTGATTCACTGTATTTTGTCTCTTTTTTAATATTGTGGGAAAGTGTGGCAAGCCAGGGTCGCTGTTCAGTAGTCAGTACATTACAGAAAGAACAGTCTTGCTAAATCACACAGAAATCCAACCACTGGCCCTTGTCATGAAACTATGCACAACATGAGTGTTGCTCAAGTTCTGCCATAACGTGGGCGCAAGCCCGTTATTTCTGGCCTGATGATGCCATTATATGTTTAACATATTGTTACACAAAGAGAATGCTGAAATAATGTCAATAATTGAAAGTATTTAAAAAAATTTGTGTACTTTTTGAGAACTTTCCAAATAATATCTTGACTCTACATGTTGTAGTGGAAGGGAGATTATTGATTGGGTTCTGCCGTGTCTCGAACTTACATCCTTCTGATTACACACATATGTGAACACAAGTCTAGCTCTTTAACCAGGTGAGGTAAAGAGGAATCCCCAGAAGCCCACGTGTCAATAGAACTGATATACGTGAGGATATTACATACCACCCCTACAAGGAAAGACCTGTCCTCAAGTATTACATGACTACATTATTAAACTTAACTCACTTGGCTGTGAGAGGGAAGGATCTTTAGGCATCTCCACCATGTAGTGGAAGGGAGATTATCAATTGGGTTCTGCTGTGTCTCGAACTTACATCCTTCTGATTACACACAGATATGAACACAAGTCGAGCTCTTTAACCAGCTGAGCTAAAAGGGAATCCCCAGAAGCCCAGGTATTAATAGAACTTATATACGTGAGGATATTACAATGTGCCAAACGAAAAAGATACAATGGCATCACATCCTCTAGCCAGGAAGCAACCTGGCTCGTCTTTACAGTAGAGTCACATGACGTCTGTGTCTGATGTTTTGCAGGGCCAGCCAGCTCCAGAAATATAGCTTATTGTCCAATTAGGTAAAACATACTAACACAATAAACTGATTTTTTTTCAGGCATCCAAATTTAAACAAAATTTATGATTCTCAAGGTCACCACAGAAACTTACTGTACTTACACCTGATACCGTTTTTTTGCAAACCAGTTAAATACTACATGCAAAGTTAGGCTAGCAAAGGGCCTGCTAATAAAGGCTAATAATATACATACCTTGTGTAAATAAAATTACAAATGTTAAATGTAGGATTCAGTGAGTATGTCATTGAACACAAGAGACCGGTTGTGAAACAGCATATGGCTTATTTTACAGGAAACATATTGCAATTGTTTCCAAAACTTTCCAAATTTTTTACCTTTATTGTTGCCTCAGAAACTGGTTGCACTTAATATTAATTCAATTAAAAATTTTATAGTGATTAACCTGTGCTAATAGATCAGCAACCACAGAGCCCCCAAGACAAGAAACACTAAAGTGGAAAAGCTTTGGATAACAGGTAGACACTGACTGACACACTTAATAATTAATGTTTTGGCAAAGAAATGACATACTAAGGTCAAAGCCAGGCAGCAAAGACTCTAATATAGATCACATTATTTGGAACTTTGTAATGAAAATTTGCAATTCTTAAATGAGGATATGCTTTAACAGAAAACTTTTGAAGTGTGAGCTCTAGGAATGCTTGCACTTATCACTTTTTCATTTACTTTGTCTCCGGACTTTCATGAATTATGGCCACAATCACTGCCTTTTTTACAGAAGTAGTGGTGTGGCCTAAATAACTGTCTGTCTTTTACAGATGTTAAGCGGTGATGGGCTACGTTAGTAATGGGATGGGTTACCGCTTGAGTGCACTACTCATGTCTCTGATGGCTTTGCACTAGTAGACCGAAACCCTTTGAGAAGCAAGTAGAGACCGGGTTTGAAACACCATATTGTTTTTTTTCAGCTGAAATACCTGAAAAGTTTTTTGTTTTACCTGAAATCCACATTTCTTTAAATATACCTGTCGTTTACAAAAAGTATCTCGTTTGACTTTGGCAGTATTGTTTATACTCTAACTACAAAAATAAAAAACTAAAGAATTTAAGGGATTACTGAATGATGAGTTTTGCGATGACATTTAATGGAAATCAGTAAGATAGCTATTTAACAAATAAACTGATGCAACACATATCAGCAAAACAATTTAAATGTTCTGTTAAATTCAGATCTACTGGGTATGTTACAGTTTGCAAGCTGAAATATACAACATCATCAAATCAATGTAAAAAATAGGCATTAAGTAATCATTAAAGTAGTCACTCTCATTTCTAGGTTTAGTAGTTGTACGTACACCAAGCCTCTGGTTTAAATCCAAACTATTGATTCATCTAATTGAATTGACTACCAGATCCTACACTGTGTCATTTAAAAGAGTTTTGGCTCTATTTACCTATTGTTAGACATAAAAATGAGAGGTAGTTAAGAGAATCTAGAAATAGGCGGAATTTATAAAGCAGTTTCTTCAACCAACATTAAGTGGAGGAGAGCTTGTGAGTTGGAGCTATTTATTGGGGATAAGAGACATCTCAAAGTAGTTCTCTTGAGAGAAATTTAGGGTTACCTTATGGTTTAGATTGTTGACGTTCAGTGGTATAGAACCTTCACTGTATTGTCTTCCATGAGAACAGAGATGGGAGAAGTCATTACCATGTCTCAATAGCGGTTTTGAGTGATGGGAGATAATGATGAAGCAGTTAATAACTGCTAGTAATTATTGAGATCCCATGAAACCTATGTGTAGGAGAATCAGAAAATACAGCGCTGAAGGGCCAAACAGGTTTCTGATTTTCGAACCCACACTTTCTATGGCTGAAAACACTAAAAAGGCCATATTAAAATTTACATATATTTAGCCTAAATCTGTAATTACATTGAATGTGGTGACCTGCACTTTGAACAAAAAGGTGTTGATTCTAAAAATGTTCAATTTATTTTAATTGAATAATTGTATTATCTTGGTACATTTGTTTTTAGCATTTATGGTGTTAAATTTGCATCTTTGCAATCATGCTTCACAAAAGAAAATGACAAAGCCTATTTATTATTCAAAATACATATAAACACATCAGTGATTATAGGTTCAATGGATTTGGAAAAACATACATAAATGCACTGTGCACAGTGATGGGAAAAGGTAAGGTATTTCACTTTTTACTAGCTTTCTTTGAATTTTATTATGTCCTTTGCATTTTATTAAATCTTAAATTAAATGTCAAAAATGTAAATGTTTACATACAAATTATTGCCTGTACTATAAAATGAAAAAAACAACAACATAATTCTGTACTAATTTCTTAGAATAACACCATCATCAAATATTGTTCCCAAAATTGTTTTAGCAGCAAATAATATTTTATTGTAATTCTGTCTGAATTGTTTTCTTTTCTGTCTTGCTAGACAGGGTAGTTAAGCTATCTGAAAACTAGAGGACACACAAAACCAGATAGTGATAAAAGTTTAGGATCTTAATTTAGGTCTATTTGCTGAGTCTGAGGTTATTGCTTTAAAGAAAATTGATTTCATTCACTGCTTTACTTTGGAAGGAGGAATTTCCTGCTGAGGATATCATTTCAATTTAGTTACACCTACTGCAATTTTTAAAGGATTTATAATGAATGTGGTTCACGCATTGTGTTTGTTTACAAAATGTTTTGGATTGTTGGATAAAAAACAGTTGTACTTCACTATACCCTAAGAAGCTTGTTAACCAATGAAGCTGTGTAATGATCCATCTTATGTTTGAATTCTGAAGCTAAAAAGTATGGATTTGTGAAGAAGAATTCACATTTTTTTCTATTGTCTGTCACCAAAAGTGTGTTTTAATGTAAGTTCATTGGCAACATTTGGAGATCTACAAAACAATGCAGAAATTGATAGAGATTTTAGGTACAACCATTTCCTGCTTAAAGACCTTCCAGGTTGAAATGGGACTTGTCTACAAAACCGTGTATCAAACAGTTACAATGTAGTTTATTTAAATAAGATGTACTTACCTGATACTCCATGGATTGAAAATGGTCCAAGTAAAGAAACAACCAACAGTGGAATGGCAAGCCTGGAAATAATAAAACCCCTCTTATTCAAAATGAGATTATCATAGTTAAAAATCAGGTGAAAGCTGAATATTTATTGTATACCAGTATTCTAATAAATTTGTATTTATTTAGTGTCTCTAACCTGATTAAACCAAAACAGTGCATCAAATAACTGTAACTTTTAAGAAGAGCATGCATGCCCTCTACCAAGGCACATTATAATAAGTATATATATCCAGCTGTGATATATATATATATTTTTTTGGTATCCAGACAGTGATGCAGACCACTCTCAAGATTTATAGGAAGATCCAGCCAGCAGCAGTCGCGTAATTCTGCTAACAAGCAAAGAGACAAAAGGATAGACAAACAGTCATGAAAAATAAAACCTTCTTGGCACAGGTAAAATATTGTAGCATTGAAACTGTTATCTGCCAAGTACTATTTGTAAAACTGAACATACCTCATAATTCCAAGGTAGCTGCACTGTAGCTGTATGTCACTTATCACTGAATCTCAAATTCCTTTGTGATCAAAGAAAACTGAACCCAATCTATCTGCTGTCAATTTTAATATAGTCGACAGGGTTGATCTTTTTATTCCATTGTGCCTGACAATGACTGCTTCAATGGTGCAATAACCAATTAGTAACAGCATGCAGATGCCATAAAGGTAGACAGTACTGAAGAACCTGGGAAACTGCAAAGTCTGCAATTTTCTCCAGTAATATATTTTATCCATCTCTGATCTCACTAGATATTTTAAAAATAACTGATATTTTGAGTGAATCTTTGAAAGCTCCATGTAAGAAGGTACTATAACAATATCATAAAATTACCAGCTTATTTTTATTATTGGGAAACTGTATAATTTTTTAATTGCCTGATTCACTTAGAATGTTCAAAAATCCCTAAAATGTTTAAGGATTTTAGCTGTATGACTGAAATTTGGTGAAAATGCCTGATACAAACCTTTCCAAAGTCTTATCAGATGTATGACACCATAAACCGATCCTATTGTCATCTTTTTAACGTTACAGCAATCTTAAACATATCTTATACTCGTACAGGAGTCTTTACCATCTCATGGCGATCATAAATCTATGTGTTTCATCTTAAAAGACTCATAAACTAATCAGATGGATCAGGACACTATCAGGACACTATCAGATTTCCCTAGGCAATGGCACCACCAATGGAAAAGCTATTGGGAACATATCATGTACATCGGGAACACATCCTTAACTCATCTTAAACCTATCATAAACTATACCCTGGATCGTGGATTTTTCTATTGCTTGAAATCATAATCCTATCATAAACCACACTTGTGGAAGTGGAACAGGTCCCGTATGCATCACTGGACATTGATGGATTTATTTAATGTCATGCCTCCTACCTTACTTTGGTGATATTGTGGCAGAGCAACACTGCACATCAATGGAACATTGTTGAATGTGTTAAGGGTATTCTGCAAATACGTATAATGTACAAGTATGAATAAAGACTACCTGACCTAGTCTAGTTCCATCATAATGAACACTGTCCCTTTTAGACAAGTCAAAGTTTGGGTTTTAAGTCCGTTCAACAGACAGGGTCATATATGGACAATAAGGTCACTTGTGGGGTCCATCCCACACAGAGACGACAGCCTGTTGATTAGATGCCAAATCTACTAACCCACTAGCACAATGAAGACCTTATTCAATGTTAAAACAGTAATGTGTTTGATCTGCAGTTATTGAAGGTTAGTTGTTTTTTCTGTCTTGTTAAACATTTACTGGTCCTGGCACAGCTTGGCTCAATTTTGAGCATAAAATCTTTTATCATTCTTGTTTTGTGTGCAGTGACATAGATTTAAATATGCATTGACAAACGCAGAGGTGGTAAATAGACTTTACAAGAGAAAGAACCAAATAGAGAACCTTTTATATGACTTTTTGATGGGTGATAATGTAGTTTCTACACAAAGGATTCCAATTGGCTAGATGTTGAATTAATAACTACCTCCACCAAGGAGGTAGTATTTTCATGACAGTTTGGCTGTTTATCCATTTGTGTATTTGTCTGTTAGCAGGATTACACAGATACCAGACCTATTGGTTTGATCTTCCCCCAAAAAATATCTGATGATGGGTTTTGGTCCAACTTAGATCCCGTTAATTTTTTAGAGTGATCTAAGTCTGGATATATCTGCACATAGGTATAATAGAATGTACCCTTGAAAAATAATGTTACAACCCAACAATAATTCATAAATATCCTATATGAAAATATTCACATAAAATTATATTATTTTAAAATATTTGCACCAATATAGGGAACAATTGTTTAATGGGACATTTATTATAACTTAAATGATAATACCTTGTCATGAAACTGGTAATTTACAAACATGGAAATTGTTAATGGCTATTGTAATTAAAGCCATGAAATTGTTTAATGCTGTTCAAAATTGATCAATAACTGTTAATAAATAATGTAATTTGTCATTATTTCTTACATTAATTGTCTTTATATTTGGAATGATGGTCATTATTTTCGCCAATAACAATTATGGGAAAATTACATTGTTTTATGTGTAATATTGTGATTTCAAATGATTAAAATATGCATTGATACAAGTGTAAGTCATAAATAGACTTTGCTAAGAAAATGTTAAATCACTTAAAATGTTTTGCAGCGCTTGAAATCAGTGGCCCAAGTGCACATATAAAGTTCCCAAATATATTTTACTTTATTTCAGTGAGCAGCTCATCTACCAAAGTCTCTACTTTGTATGATAAGGTACAACTCTCCAACAGTGGCCTAGTGGGGAACACAGAGGATGTGGGTTCAAACCCAGGTACAGGCAGATACATAGTGCTTTCAGAAGACCACTTAGAAAGGTGGTCTTCTGGCATTGGGTCCTGTCCACAGTGGCAGGCTAAAGAACCTCAAGGACAAATGGTCATCCCTGATCCTCTGTCTTTCAGTTAGGGGAATGTCAGTAACTTGAGAGTTTTACTATAATTTTGCAGACAGATGGGTCATATAGCGCTTTGAATCCTGTAGTACATGGAGAAGTTGCACATAAATACAATACAAAAAATACAAAAAACTAAAAAAATGAGGTCAAGTATAAGACTATGCGGATGGGTAGGTTGGCTGACTGGTTGGGATCACATGAGTCAAGAAGGGTCATACAGCTATAGCCATTACCACTATAGGTACATCCTCATGTCCCCACTGAAATAATGCACACAGTGAACTGATAACAGACGCACAGCAAAAAGCATGAATTCTTCTAAAAGGTTGATGGTTCTTGGACCTTTGTTCCCATCAGACCTGACATTCAATACACCCAGCATGGCAGGACCAGGGTAAACAGACACATTACTATCCAGTTACAACACAAGATCTCGCACATTAACTGAGGTTGGCGATTTGTAACATGAATAGATGTAAGATAAGTTTTTCAAACTTTACACAAGGAAATAGTTTAGATATGAGATACCTTAGAGTGATACAACTCAAACCTATGAGCCAGTGGGAAAGTAAAAGTGATTTAAAAAGCAGAACCCGGAGGACAAATATGACAAGTGTGGTTGCTGATCAACAAGCAGTCTTAGCTAGCTCAACCAAGAAGAGATGAGTCACAAAAGAAAAGTTGTACCTACACCAGACACAATCTGCTATATCTTTGTCTCTTACGCCACTTACGGTCACCTTGAGAAAAAACACTACAGCCTGCCTTAAGCTAAACAATAAGCTACACTGAACTGATAACCTGACAAAAGTTGACAAGCAACAACAAAAGTTTGTAACTGTTCAAAACTTTTACATGAAATTTATGTGACAACAAATATATTTTACTTTATTTCAGTCAATATCTCATCTAGCAAAGTCTCTACTTTGTATAATGAGTTACTGTGGCCTAGTGGGAAACACAGAGGATTTGGGTTCAAACCCAGGTACAGGCAGATACATACTGCTTTCAGAAGACCACTTAAAATGGTGCTCCTCTGGCATTGGGTCCTGCAGCAGTGGGAGGCTAAAGAAGGCAACAATGCAACAACAAAAGTTTGTAACTGACCAAAACTTTTACATGAAATTTATGTGACAACACCAAAAAAGTGAAAAAAAAACACAAAAACATACAAAACAAAAGGCAATATGCATGGCAGGACCAGGACCAATTTGTATTAAATCAAACAAAATAATTGATAACACCAGGTTAGATATGCGATACTACCTAGTGATTTTTTTTGGGGCACAAATTAAAACATAAAAGGCAGTACAACTACTGACCTGTATAAAAAGGTAATACTGTAAATTTGTATTAATAAAATATTTATTGACACAAGCACAATGTACTTTCAAACTTAAACAGAGACAAAGGTTATTTTTAATGGACAAATATACAACCAAATCAAATGTCCAACTTGGCACTAATTTCGTGATTTGAATCCATATTCAATTCACCCCTTTTACCATAGATGATATTGATACATTGTACAGAAATGATCAGATTTTGAAACAGATAGTGAAACGAAATTACTTTATATTATAAAACCATCAAAAGATTATTGGTAAGTTTTATTGTGGAACTATGGTAATACAGAGAGGTGTTGTTGTTTAAATAGTATTTGTTATTAATAATGTTTCAAATTTGTACACTTGGTTCAAAAAACAATAAGAAATTATAATGTTTTTATTTTGTTTGTGCTGAAATATATCCAACATATGTTTAAAGTTTTGTAAGTGTAGTGCCCTAAAGGGCTGGGTGTTAAATTTATTTATTGCCTTTATAAAATGTTCATGTATGACACAGGTCACTATAATAGAAAAAATGAACCAAACTATCTATGAATGTCTTTTCTGGCTGATTTTTTTTATTTTTAAAAGTAAATATGGATTTATTTTTTCCATTATTAAAGTAAGATGGTGGATACTCAGTCCAAGATGGGAAAAACAAGTTCTTAAAAATTACTCAAAATTCAACATCATTGGCTTTATTGTTATTTTTAGTACCATTGTTAGCAACAAGTTAAAACACCAAACTAAGAGTTCTACACCAAAGTCCATAAGTCTGCACTGTAATATGACAACCAGTAAACATACAGACAAATGCTGTGTTCAACATAACATGGTTACCAAATATTTTTTCTTTTGGCAGTGAAGCAATAATGTATAAACATATTATCAGTACGAAGCTCGAATAAAGTTTCTATTTACAAAGTTCCTTTTAAAGTATTTAAAACCTGAGATTGATCTGTAAACTTGTCAAGGAATTATTTTACAAAGACATTTACACTAGTACAGATAATCCACTAAGAATTAAATTATTTATAGAACTTTTAACTCTGTTGGGATTAACATTGATATGCACATAAGATCAGATGATGATCTGTTGGTGTAAATTAAAATATAAAATATCTTCAATTGTATAAAACTGAAGAAAATGAAATGTGCCAAGCCAAAGATGTATAATCGGTAGGGCTATAGTTTTTGTTGAAAGGTAGTGGCCACCACCCCAGCTGCCTTGGGGGTACAGGTCAAATATGGGATTTAATGTTTTCTAGGGGAATCTGCAGATTAAAAGCCAAAGAAGCGCCACTACGATGAAAGGCATGAAAGCCAAAATCTTTTGGTGAAAGTCCACATTTACACACTGCTTCTGACAACAAGAACCTAGCCTTGGATGCAGTAAGGGGAATTAACTGATCATTTTGTATATATGAAAATAAAGGTTGCGACGGTTGTAATTTCAATTTTTTAATTTCTTCAAAGCCAGAACAGGGCAAACCACCAAGTCTTGCAAACTTGGAAGCTGAGCTACACGAAAATCTTTCTTAGCTTGCATTGTTTTAGATTGTTTAATCACAAAATGGACTCCAGGAACAGCCCATACTAAGTCTTCTACAACAGGGTACCTCGTCACATGAAATTCACGTACAGAATTAGGAACCAGGGTAGCCAGCCTTAAGAACCCAAAAAAGGCTGTAAGATATATTGCTTTCATAGTATAACCAAAAACTGGGTGATTTGAAACTTGGATAAGACTTTTAAGCAGTGAAATAGTAGTAATGTTCTTCACCTTTACACAGGAAGGTATGTTAACTTTCACAGACTTTACAAACAGTACCACTTTTCTAGAATACAGCACTTTAGCAGGCCACTGATAGATGTTAAAATAGTGTACCAGTACTGAAATATTGTTCTGCAATGTGGCTGCTCCAATGCCATTCCTCACAAGGAACTCCAGATAACAAAGCACTGCAGGCTCGGACCAGGGGCAATCAATGCGGAGGAAGATCAGAGTTGCCAGGAAAAGTTGAAAACTTGCATAATAAGCGCGAGCTGTGCGAGGACGCAGGCCAGATCTCCATCTGTCTGTAGCTGATGATAACAGGTGATGAGAGAGGGATGAACCTGCAAATACAAGGCAAGGCAGTACTGATGCTAATGGTCAAGGGGAGAACCCCTATATATCAGAGACAGGCAACGTCATAGTACTAGAAGGAAAGAACCATTCACAATTATTGAGAAATGTAACATGGTTATTTTGTAAATATCTATAATGGCTCCATCTAGACAAGATATCAGCATAAAGATTACTGGTACCTGCAATATGTTTAATTTTCATATTGATATTAAAAATGGCACAAATCAACCACACAGATCTGGCATAATCTGAAAGGAAAGGGTCATTAATTTTATGAGAGGTAAAAGCATTGATCACTGCCCAATTATCACACCAAATTAAGCAGTGGGAATTACGTAAACTTTTAGCCCAACATCTGAGGGCAACCAAAACATTAGCAGCCTCCAGGTGTACAATGGACTTCGAGGAAAGAGATGCATGTATTGCAATAGTATATACTTTACCTTGATAAAAAGCACCCATACCAGTTAAGCAACTGTCAACGTATATTTCACTGGTAGGGGTGAATGTAGAGTTGATTTCAACAGAACCATTGAAAACCTCAAGAAAATGGGCAAACCAAAGCACTGTCAGATTTCAAAGGGAAAATCCAGACCTTTCCCTTTTAGACCTTAAATTTTGCAATATGCAGGGTTTTGGTGCAAATATGGAAATATCTTTCATGAAATATGGCAGTTTCATGCAAAAATTTGCACCATTTGAGACATTTGTCAAAATCACGTAAGTGAAAAAACTCAATAAGCCATCAGAAAAACAGCAAATATCCACCTGGAAAAAGGGTGCACCCTAATCACGAAAATGGTCAATTTAATCTTTTTGTAAATAGGGTGTGCCCTAATCACGAAAACTACAAATTTCATCTTTTTGTAAATAGAGTGTGCCCTACTCACGAAAACTGCAAATTGCATCTTTTTGTAAATATGGTGCACCCTAAACATGGAAACTGCAAATTTCATCTTTTTGCAAATAGGGTGTGCCCTAAACACGGAAACTGCAAATTTCATCTTTTTGTAAACAGGGTGTGCCCTAAACACGGAAACTGCAAATTTAATCTTTTTGTAAATAGGGCGCACCCTAAACACGGAAACTGCAAATTTCATCTTTTTGCAAATAGGGTGTAATCTAAACACGGAAACTGCAAATTTCATCTTTTTGTAAACAGGGTGTGCCCTAAACACGGAAACTGCAAATTTCATCTTTTTGTAAATAGGGTGCACCCTAAACACAGAAACTGCAAATTTCATCTCTTTGTAAACATGGCGTGCCCTAAACACGGAAACTACAAATTTCATCTTTTTGTAAACAGGTGTGCCCTATTCACGAAAACTGCAAATTTCATCTTTTTGTAAATAGGGTGCACCGTAAACATGGAAACTGCAAATTTCATCTTTTTGTAAATAGGGTGTGCCCTAAATACAGAAACTGCAAATTTCATCTTTTTGTAAATAGGGTGTGCCCTATTCACAAAAACTGCAAATTTCCTCTTTTTGTAAATAGGGTGCACCCTAAACATGGAAACTGCAAAATTCATCTTTTTGCAAATAGGGTGTGCCCTAAACACGGAAACTGCACATTTCATCTTTTTGTAAATAGGGTGTGCCCTAAACACGGAAACTGCAAATTTAATCTTTTTGTAAATAGGGTGTGCCCTAAACACAAAAATGGCAAATTTAATCTTTTTGTAAATAGGGTGTGCCCTAAACACGAAAACAGCAAATTTAATCTTTTTATAAATAGGGTGCACCCTGAACACGGAAACTGGAAATTTCCTGTTTTTGTAAACAGGGTGTGCCCTAAACACAGAAACTGCAAATTTACTCTTTTTGTAAATAGGGTGTGCCCTAAACATAAAAACTGCAAATTTTATCTTTTTGTAAATAGGATGCACCCTAAACAAGGAAACTGTGAATTTCCTGTTTTTGTAAATAGGGTGTGCCCTAAACGCAGAAACTGTAAATTTCCTGTTTTTAGGCGGGTTGCATGTAACCAACCTGCCCATTAGATGGATGTATCCGACGTCCGTCTGTCCGTCCACATTTTTGTTTCCGGACTCTAACTCTAAAACGGTTTGTCCAATCGAATTCAAACCTGACAGGGACACAGATCACCATCATAGCTAGGTTCCCTTTAAAACTGGTGTAATTCCGTCTGTTTGTTTGTCTGTCCGTCCACATTTTTGTTTCCGAACTCTTAACTTGAAAACGGTTTGTCCAATCTTCAAAATCACCATCATAGCTAGGTTCCTTTCGAAATTGGTGGAATTCTATCTGTTTGTTCGTCCTTTTTTGTGTGTCTGCCTGTCCATCAAAATTTCCATTTCCGGACTCTAACTCGAAAATGGTTTGTCCAATCGACTTCAAATTTGACAGGGAGATAGATCACCATCATAGCTAGGTTCCGAAATTAGTGTAATTCCGTCTGTTCGTTTGTCCGTTTTTGTCTGCCAGTCAAAATTTCCATTTCCGTACTCTAACTCGAAAACGGTTTGTCCAATCGAATTCAAGCTTAACTCTTTCACCGCGAGTTTCACGTAGTAAAATGCGTATAAAACGCGGCAGTCGCCTTCTGTCGACTCTTCTATGAAGCGCGAAAGTCGACAATATTCGCCGTGACGTATGAAATTATTTCCTGTAATAATAACGTGAGGAATACGTCATTTCTTTGTGTAAATAAGCTGTAAATATATTTCTTGGCATCACAAAGTGATTTAAAAGGCCTAAAAGACATTATTCTGCAAAAGAAGCAAGGAATTTAGTGTTCCAAGACAGCGAAATGAACTTATACATAATAACATACATCATTGCGTATATCTAGTGGAGAGCCTGTCAATCAATGAATACTCAAATTCTATTGGATAGCAGTCGGCCAATGAGAAATCAAAGAAAATATATTACTTCCTACTGGTATTTCATTGGTCAAGGGCTCAGCCAATGAAAAAAATCCTGTTTTCTCATTCGCTATTCACCAGCAAAGCCTGTCATAAAAGACACTTCCAAATGAAAAACATTTCCGCATCGATCTGCTCAAAAATTACGTTAACGTCGTACTTTCAATATATGTCGACGGAAGTCGCCAATCGCGCCGAAAGAGTTAACATCACCACCATAGCTAGGTTTCTTTTCAAATTAGTGTAGTTCTCTCTGTTTGTTTGCCTGTTTTTTGTCCATTTATCTGTTGATCAATATTTCTATTTCCGGACTCTAACTCAAAAATGCTGCATCCAATCATATTCAAACTTGACAGGGAGATAGGTCACCATCATAGCTAGGTTCCTTTCTGAAATTGGTGTAATTTTGTCTGTTTATTTGTTCGTCAACGAATTCTGTCCGTTCATTTGTTTTTTGTCCATTTATCTGTTCATCAATATTTCTGTTTCCGGACTCTAACTCGAAAACGCTATGTCTAATCAAATTCAAACTTGACAGGGAGATAGATCACCATCATAGCTAGGTTCCTTTTGAAATTAGTGTAATTTTGTCCGTTCGTTTGTTCCTCAACATTTCTGTTTTCGGACTCTAACTCGAAAACGGTTTGTCTTTACATACATTTTCTTTCTGTTAGATGTTGTTTTCTCTACTTAAACATTATTTGGAGGTTTATGTAACTGACACTGCTCTGAAAGTATCCAGATCTGAGCACTGTTTTATTACTCCTGTATCTCATGGTGTTGAAAACTATTTCCCGAGGCATGGGGTACGGGCATCTCTGATACTATTTATTTATTTACAAAGAAAAGGCTTTCAAGAATTACACTTAGCATTATAATATAAGCTTTAAAAATCAATTCTTAGCCATAAATATTATGAATATGTAGGAAAAGTTAACTTTTTGATAAACTCCACTCAACAAGGAAAAATATACATGCTGATCAAAATAAGGGCTCATGGAAAAACATAATAAAGGATATTGTATATCAAAAGTCAGCTATCCTCTGGTTTATGCTGTATCTTTTTACGCTTTTATGTAATTAGTGTAAATACACATACAACACTTTTTGCAATCTCAGTCAGTCACTTTTTATGTTTAGTTTGTACCAAAAAGCTAAAGGTTTAACATCTTAATATTGGAAATTGATCTTAACAGCAATACATATATGTTACAGTAAATATTGTAAATAACCTATTTAGTGCATCTGCCCTTGTAACCGCACCCTTCTTTTTTCTCAGCAATATGGTCGGTGACAGTGCACAATATCCACATATTTTTATATATTGTACGTATTTTTACTTAATAAATTGAATTTTTTGTCACAACGTTCGAGTCTGTTTTCATCTACCGCCATATTTACAGTAAGTGGGTATTTCTAAATGTCAAAACCCCGTTTTTCTACTGGATTGACCTATACTTCATCCTGGAAAGTTTTTCATGATAGGTGCGCTAAAAGGGGAATTTTTTCCCACCAAATATTGAATAAAAATAGACTTTGCTTAGCACACTGTGCGCTAAATAGGTCATTTACGGTAGGTGAAATCAGTAAATTTGCATATTTACTAAGATTTTGAGTAAAGGGATGCATTTGCTGAATTGATTAGCAAATATGCATATTTTTTTTCAAAAATCAATATTTTCTTAGTTAAATCTAAGATGCTTTTGCTTATTTTATTTTTACTTATTTTATATTTTGATGCATACATTTATCTGCAAGATTTAATAAACCAAACCTAGCTGGTCATTTTAGTATTTTACTTCATAAAATACACCAAATTTGTTTCAAATGAAATGTAAACTATGTTAATATTTACTACAAATGATCACATAAAACCCTGTAACTGATCACCAAAAAATGGTATAAATAAATCTTATTTTCATAAATCTTGGTTTGTTGTTTGAAGGCTTTATGTCCTCAACTAGATCTGATATCTGTTTCATATGAAGTCACAATTACCTGATGGCCACTGACTTTTAAGCACCAATCCATTATAGTACTCTAATTTTTCACAGAGCTTCCATAATAAAAATGTATTTAAATTATTTCCAAAAATTGTGAGCAAAACACACAAAACACCTTGAACACTCAATTGTATCAAAACATATGACTTCTAATCCACCACACTTCACTACTCCTTCTTGTATAATGTAAACCCATTATCTGACTTTCAGTCTTATCTTAATTGAGGTCACAGTGGGGGAAGAGAATCTTGCCACTGAGAAAAATAAATATATGTTGCTTGTTGTGTAATTTGAATGGGTATCTAGGCTCTCTCTTGTAGGTATGTGCAACATACCAGTGGGGTTTGTCAGTCCAGCCTGTATCTCTGACATTATAATGACCCCTTTACCTAGCCTGGCCTTCCAGGCTGTCTCAACCATAATGCAAACGTGAAATATTTTGCCATAATGCACACTGTATCAAAGGCCTTTCTAGTCTGGGAGATCTCCTTAGCAAGCTAGGCTAAGTATATGTATGAGAGCATTATGAAAAATACTTATAATGCAATCAAACAGTTGTGTCTATATTATACATAATAAACGCCTGTGACAAGGCTACCCTTTACCCCACTGCACACACTTGATTTACACAGTCATGGAAAAGAGTCTTTGAGAATGGTGGTAGTTGAGTAAACATACACCCAAGTGAAATTTCTGAAAAGCCTGAATCCTGATTTTTTTAAGTGACTCCAACCCAATTTGATACTTCTCTGGAAGTCTCAAATTTTAAAAAGTTCTGTAAAGTTTACAATTTCACGTACTAATTGGACATATTTTCTAATGTCATGAAAAAAGGGTAAACTAAGTGAGAAAAAAATCTCTTCATAAGTTACAAGTCATACGCTTTCCTTCAGTTGCAAATTTTAATCTTTTCAACCAAAATTATCCTTAAACTTAAAAAAAATCACTTCAAAATACAATTAAATCAGCTACATATTCAGTTACATCCAACCCTTCCGAATACATTTACAACAAAAACCATGGCAAATGTACAGTAGTGTGCCTTTTTGCTTGGACACAACTCTGAGGGGGGCTCGGTGGTGTAGTGGTTAGAGTTCTCGCCTCCAACCTCTGAGACCGCCAGTTGGAATCTCGGGCTGGGCGCTTCATGTTGGAAAGTTGGTAGTTACTTTCCGATGCCCGGTGGTTTACAGTGCAGTATGCACTGGTTTCCTCCACCTGTAAACTACCCGTCGCAATATGACCCTGGCTGTTGAACGTGACATAAAACAACAAATAAATCTAAATGGACACAACTCTGGGTGGGTTCAATTCCCAAAACTGACAGTCCTGGCTTTTGAAAGGGATGTAAAAATCACAATTTTGAGAGGGGCCATGGTACTGAAAAAGTGTTTTTCCGAATAGATTTGTCCACTACTCCACTCTCCATATCACTATTTTAGACCTATTTTCAAAATGTTAATACAACACATTATTGAAATATTTATCGAAAGCAAGTTGCACATAAATCACTTGGAACTAAAGGCGGTCTTTCTGGCCTTAAAAGAGTTCCAAGACCTCTGTTCAAACAACATAGTCCTGGTAGCCACAGACAATACAACAGTGGTTGCCTATATCAACAAAGAAGGGGGGATGAAATCGGGCTTTCTGTCTGCCCTACTGTGGAGAATCCTGTCCTGGTGCACCAGAAAACAGGTAGCCCTCAAGGCACGTCACATCCCCGGCCGGCTGAACGTGATAGCAGACAAGCTATCCAGACTTGGCCAGACCATTCAAACAGTCCCTTTACCCAGAAGTGTTCCAAGCTATATGCTCACATTGGCACCAACCACAACTGGACCTGTTTGCCACCAGATTCAAGAACAAACTACCACAGTTTGTGTCACTGGTACCAGACCCCCAGGCATGGGCAGTGGATGCACTCAGCCTCTCATGGGAAAATCAGGACCCATATGCCTTCCCACCAGCAGCCATCTTGGGCAAGGTAGTGGAGAAGCTACACGACTACCCCTGCAACAGGATCATTCTGATTGCCCCAGGGTGGCCCAACATGCCCTGGTTCTGGGACCTAGTGGCCATTTCCAGTCAGATCCCACTGTGTGCCCAGCCTGCCCAATCTGGTGACTCAGCCATTCAACCAGACCCTGCACAGGAACTTGTCAAACCTGAACCTACATGCCTGGCTCCTCAAGCCACAGCAATGAAGGAGCAGGGCTTCTCTGAGGCAGTGGCAGCATGAATTGAGGCTCCTCAAAGAGGCAAGGCAAAGTGGACCATTTTTACAAAGTGGTGCCTCAGTAATCAGGTGGACTTCAGGGCACCACCTCTAAAAACAATAGCTGACTTCCTGTTGCACCTATTTAAGGACAGGAAATGGCAGCCTCGTACCACTGATGGTTACACATTAGTCATTGCTGACAAATTGGGTAACTCCACCATTAATGTCAGCAAAGATGAGAATCTCACCCATCTCGGACAGTTTCCATAGAGACAGGCCCAAGGGCAGGAGAGGTATACCCTCCTGGAATCTCTCCCTGGTATTACACCAGCTGACCAAGGTTCCTTTTGAAACCTTAAAAGATGCTTTACTAAAACACTTGACCTTCAAGACTGTGTTTCTGTTGGCCCTGGGTTCTGGTAAACGCAGGAGTGAGATCCATGCTTGGCTTCACAAGAATATCAGACACCAGTCAGACTGGTCTAAGGTGTCTTTGTACCCTTCACCCAGCTTTCTATCCAAGAATCAGCTGGCTAAGGAGGGCCCAGATAGTGTGGCTCCAGTAGTCATTCCAGCCCTGGCCCCCACTTTGCATAAGTCGATCAAGGGTGACAGGTCTTTATGTCCAGTTAGAGCCCTTCGGTATTACTTGGACAGGACCTCAGATCTAAAGCCCATTGTACACTAGCGCGGCACGGCGCAGCTAAATAAAATAGAAATAAAGGAAGTAGTTCACTGCTTATACATATGTGCGGCACGGCAGCTAGCGGTGCCCTGCGGATTTTTCTATTTAGAAAAACCGCGCGGCTTTTTTTACTATTTCCCTGAGTTTTCATTTATATTTGGATTCCCCACAGGTTAAAAATGGCAGTCTATCAGAGAACTTTACACAAATATATTAATTGAAAAAAAAATGCAAAATATGCATGCTCATTGTGAAGGGATTAAGTACTAAAGATGACAAAATATGGTGAGAGAGATGACAAAATATGGTGTGTGTCCATATAGACACATAAAAAGGTTTAACTGCATGAGGATTGCAATTAACAGCAATTCTAAAATGGACACAGTGGTCAAGGGTCTTGTTTGTGGAGAGATTAAGTACTTATAATAGACAGAGGGATGTTAAGTTAGGCCATGTTGGGTGTGTGGCAATATCTGTTGACACAATTAATTGAAAGGGGGTGTAATCACCAGTATTATAAAAGGGACACTGGTCAAGGCTTTTCATTGTGATGAGATTAAATGCATGTAAGGGTAGGAGGGTGTGGACATGTACTGTGCGGTATTAGCTCTTTAATTACATTTATCATTATTTTAACTATTCCATCCACTTTCACTCTAGTTAAAATATTTTGTCAATATACTGAAAACTGCTGGGAAAAACGCCCAAATGTGCAAGCCAAAGAAAATTTGTCTGCTCAGTATGCAGTAAAAATCGTACCGCGCCGCGTATATGTGCAAGAGCCTTTAGGCAGAACAAGGAGTTGGTCTTTGTCTCCTTTAAGAAAGGTTTTGATAAAGACATCTCACCTGCCACCATCTCCTCATGGATCAAACAAACTGTGATTCTCTGCTATGAGCTCTCTGATCAAGAGGCCCTCACACTACATCAGGTCAAAGCACATGATATCAGGGACTTTGCTGCTTCTAAGGCCTTCCAGTTGGGGGTTTCCTTAGAGCAGATTTTATCAGCCTGTCACTGGAAATCTCATAATACCTTCACACAATTCTATCTGAAGGATGTAGTGTGGGCTGATACAGAGCTGTTTCATTTAGGGCCAGTGGTGGCTGCCCAACATATTCACCACCAAGCCCAAAAATGAGGAGATATGTAAATATGTGAATATATATATATGTACATAAGTTGTACAGTTTTAAAAAAAACAAAAAAAGTGTGACTTGCTTCCTTTGGGAAGTTTATTATCTCCCGCCGGCCGATAGGCCCGGTATGGGAGATTATAAAATGCCCTCTGTCCGTGCGTGCGTGCGTCCGTTCGTCACGTTTTTACAAAAGCCTTTCTATCTCTAAAACTATTATAGCTAGAGCTTCCAAATTTGCAGGATACATTCATCATTGGAAAAACTTGCCAGGGAATCTTTTTCTCCTGATTCTGAAAAAGAAGATGGCTGCCACGGGTGTTAACAAGATGGCTGCCGTGGATTTTTTTTCTACTTTGAGTAAAGGACTCATAGCTCAAAAAGTATTGCAGTTACAGTTTTTTCATGAAATATGTTGTTCGGCTACTTTGTCCTTAGCTATAACATGGTACATAGTTTGGGGCTCTATTGCATGCCATAAGTGAGTAATAGCTATTTTCTCATTTGTAGCTAAATAACAGAAGAAGTAAATGTCAAATATCTTCAAAAGTATTAAAGTTAGGGAAATCTTTTCAAATATGTTATCCATCTACTTTTTGGTAAGCTATCACATGGTAAAGTTTCAGACCTGTTGCACCTCGGATAGCTGAGTAATAGCTACTTTCAAATTTTGACTGTTGAGTAAAGCCATTGTAACTCCAAAACTATTGCAGTTAGAGTATTTTCCTAAAATATGTTGTTCAGCTACTCTGTCCTTAGCTATAACATGGTACATAGTTTAGGGTTCTATTGCATGCCATAAGTGAGTAATAGCCATTTTGTTATTTGTAGCAAAATAATGAAAGAGGTAAAATGTGAAATATCTTCAAAAGTGTTAAAGTTAGGCTAATCTTTCCAGATATGTTGTTCATCTGTCTGAAAGGGTAAAAGGAAGAAATGATTCAATTTTTGGAGTGATCCGGATCACTCTCTGGATCTTCTGGATCCATGAAATGTAATTTTTAAAGACAGATAACTCAAAAACATACGCAAGGATTTCAATGAAATTTTGAGGATATGTATTAAATGGTAAAAAGAAGAGATGATTCAGTTTTGGGAGTGATCCGGATCACTCTCTATGAAATGTAATTTTTAAAGGAAAAAAACCCTCACAAAAAAAGCTCTCAGGAAAAAAAACACTCAAATGTCTCCTGTGAGCAAAACCCCTTTCATGGAGGCTTTTTCCCTCAGGGAGGTTTTCCTGAGAGCTCTTTTTGTGAGGTTTTTTTCATGGATTCTGTACATATTGTCATAGCTCTTTGGATGGCGGAGTAACAGCTACTAAAATGAGCACATGCCTTTTTATGTTTAAAAATATTGAAATCAAACATTAAACTGCCTCTTGCTTGTTGTCACTTCTACATGTGCCTCCATCTCACAAGAAAATTTATATTCCACATTGAATCCGGGAAAAAATGCCTCCTGGAAAAAATGCCTCCTGGAAAAAATGCCTCCCTATTTTTTGGCGACTAAGAAAAAAATGCTTGTTATCTCCTGATACGGGAGATTATAAAATACCCTGTGTCCGTGCGTCCGTTCGTCATGTTTTTACAAAAGCCATTCTATCTCTTATAATATTATAGCTAGAGCTTCCAAATTTGCAGGATAAATTCATCATTGAAAAAACTTGCCAGGGAATCTTTTTCGGCTGATTCGGAAAAACAAGATGGCCACCACGGGTGTTAACAAGATGGCTGCCATGGTTTTTTTTTCAGGTGTTCTGCCATGGGTTTTTTTTGTTGATTTACATGGCTGCCATAAGTGTGTAGTTGCACTTTTATACAGCCTAAAAATAGCCTGCTTGGTATTTTTTAGACCTAGGTCTATAGCTAAGTGAGTAATAGCAATGGTGGCTACTTTCAGTAAAGTGCTCAAAACTCCAAAACAACTGCATTTAGAGCATTTCTGTAAAATATGTTGTTCAGCTACTTTCTCCATGCCTACAAGATGGTACCATTTCTAGGGGTCTATCTTGATAGCTAAGTGAGTAATAGCTATTTTCTGTTTTTAACAATGACCAAAATGAGTACGTTGCTTTTATCTTTGTAACTGTTACTTACAATATTGGTCTCAAATATGTTGTTGAACAACTCCTTCATGTACTATATCATGGTGAGGTTTCCAAGGTGTAGCACCATAACTAGCTGAGTAATAGCTGCACTAAGTTTAACATTTGACCATTCAGCAAGTCACTTATAACTCAAAAACTATTGAATATAGAGGATTTTTCTCAAATATGTTGTTTATCTACTTTTTGATGTGCTGTGCCATGGTGAATTTTTAGAGATGTAAGTCCATAGCTAACTGAGTAATAGCTACTTTTAAATTTCTTAATTTCAACATTGAATAAATCACTTGTACCTCCAAAACTATTGAATTTAGGGAATTATTGTCAAATATGTTAATCGGTTACTTTTTAATGTTCTGTGTCGTGGAAAAGTTTCAGAGCTGTATTTCCATAGCTAACTGAGTAATGGCTACTTTGAATTTCAACAATGAGTAAATCACTTATAACTCCAAAACTATTAAATTTAGAGAATTATTGTCAAATATGTTGTTCACTTACTATTTGATGTACTGTGTCATGGGAAATTTTCACAGCTGTATCTCCATAGTTACCTGAGTAATAGCTACTTTGAGGGTTTCCATTGAGTAAATCACCTTTAACAGCAAAACTGTTGAATTTAGAGGATATTTTTCAAATATGTTCTTCACCTACTTTTTGATGTACTGTGAAATGGCAAATTGTGAGAGCTCTAGGTCCATAGCTAACCGAGTAATAGCTACTTTAATGGTTCTCCATTGAGTAAATCACTTATAACAGCAAAACTGTTGAATTTAAAGGATTTTTCTCAGATATGTTGTTTAGCTACTTTTTTATGTACTGTGTAATGGCAAATTTTGAGACCTGTAAGTCCATAACTAACTGAGTAATAGCTACTTTGATGGTTCTCCATTGAGTAAATCACTTATAACTGCAAAACTATTACATTTACAGGATTTTTGTCAAATATGTTGTTCATGTACTTTTTAATGTTCTGTGTCATGGCAAAGTTTCAGAGCTGTAGGTCCATAGCTAACTGAGTAATAGCTAATTTCATGGTTTTCCATTGAGTAAATCGCTTATCACAGCAAAAGTGTTGAATTTAAAGGATTTTTGTCAAATATGTTGTTCACCTACTTTTTGATGTATTGTGTAATGGCATATTTTGAGACCTGTAGGTCCATAGCTAACTGAGTAATAGCTACTTTGATTTTTGCGGAAACTGAAAAAGTCTTAATATCTCGAAAACTGTAAGAGATACAGCGATTTTGAGTGAATTTTTGACCCGTAGGGTAGTACATGAGTATACTATGCAAAAGGGAAAAAATTCAATTTTTCCCACTTTTGGCGGCTATCTAGAATTTTTAGCAGAAAATAAACATTGAAAATATCTTCAAAATGGTAACAGACAGAGCAATTTCGAGCGAATTTTTGACCCACGGCGTAGTACAACAGTATTCTGTGCCTAGGGGGAAAAATGTCATCTTGGATTTTAGCGGAAAATGAAAAATTGTGAATATCTCAGAAAAGGTATTTCCTCCTCTTTAATGCTCGGCGGGAGATACACACCGCGGCAGTGGTCTTGTTTCTTATGGGGCTGAACTCAACCTTCTCTTCCTATTCTCAGAACAGGTCTGAGAAGAAGGGGGGTGCGCAACTTTGGACTTCCGGTTATCCGGTTAGTCTTAGCCGACCTTGACCTCTGGGGTCACCTGACCCTGGGTCAAAATGGGCCTTACATACATGTCCCTAGCAGCTTTCCTGCCTGCCAAGCGGTAGTTATTCAGCAATTGTCCATTGGTTAGGATGTATTAACGCAATAAAATTGCTAATTTAATAAATAAATTAAATTTTTATGAGTTAATACCCTATCCAATGGACAGGTAAGGCCCCCCTCAACCGGCCCCGCTATCAGCTTACTAGGGGTCTTCATAGGATTAGACACGAAAAAGATGCTACGAAGTCATTATGACAATACAGGAAATGATGTACCTTGCGACACCTTGCGAATGCACACTCTGTGACCGGTCCTGCCGGTAGTTTTACAGGACGTCTTTTTCTGACGTTTGGCGGGACCGGTCGCACCGACCGGTAAAGGAGATGTCCATTGGATAAGGTATTAACTTATAAAAATTAATTTACTTACTAAATTTGCAATTTGTTGCTTTTATTGATTTCTGAAAAGCTTTTGATTGGGTAAATTGTGAAATATTGTTAAACAATTTCAGAGTATGGTATCATTGGGAAAATATTTACTTCAATCAAAAACCTCTACACACACACAAATGCCCAAGTTAAACTTAATCAGAATTCCACTGATTTATTCCAAACAACATGTGGAGTAAGACAAGGAGATACATCTTGCATCTGGCCACAGATGCGTCCTTGGTGTAGTTTTTAGGCGGGTTGCATGTAACCAACCTGCCTACTAGATTGATGTGTCCAGCGTCTGTCTGTCTGTCCGTCCACATTTTTCTCGAAAACGGTTTGTCCAATCAAATTCAAACTTGGCAGGCAGATAGATCACCATCATAGCTAGGTTCCTTTCGAAATTGGTGAAATTCCGTCCATTCGTTTGTCCGTTTTTCATCTATTTGTCTGTCCATCCGTCTGTTTGTCCACATTTTTGTTTCCGGACTCAAACTCAAAAACAGTTTGTCCAATCGAATTCAAACATGGCAGGGACATAGATCACCATCATAGCTAGGTTCCTTTTGAAATTGGTGTAATTCTGTCTGTTTGTTTGTCTGTTTTTTGTCCTTTTGTCTGTCCATCCATCTGTCCATCCACATTTTCGTTTTCGGACTCTAACTTGAAAACGGTTTGTCCAATCAAATTCAAACTTGACAGGGACATAGATCACATAATAGCTAGGTTCCTTTCGAAATTGGTGTAATTCTGTCTGTTCGTTTGTCCATTTTTCATCCATTTGTCTGTCCATCTGTTTTAGTTATGTTTCTTAGCACATCTAACACATTCACCTTAACTGGGTAACCTAACATTTCTTTCCTTGTTTCAAAATGTAATAACAGCAGTTGCTAACCTTATTGCTGCCTGCACAACCCGCCTTTAGGGGCATCTTTGACCCTCTTGTTTATTTGTCTCTTGAGGTGACCCATATATTATCTCATTAATAAATCATATTTTTACGTTTAACCATTAGTGGCAATATCAATCACATGAGATATTATTCAAGCTTGTGAGGGCTTTTACTTATAGATAGTGAAGCCCTATAGGGCTACCTTTGAAGTGAGCTTAGGTCTCACTGTCATGAAGTCTTAGAAGCAGATTTATGCTAATGCATTATAGTTAAATTTGGGTTGAATTCTAAGATAATGCATGAGGTCATTGTGGTTTTAATATGGTTTTGGTCAGGCAGATGTTTTGATTAGGAATGTAAACAGATTTTCATGTGGTTTATGCCTTTGGGGTTTCTGTGTGTTATTCATTCTTTTGACATATTGTTCAATGGGGTTTCTTGTGTGTGTCACACTTGTGGCATATTGATCTTGGGTGTTTGTAGTGTTTATTGGGTGTGTATGGTTAGTTGCACAGTAGAATTTGATGTGACCAGTTGTGTCTAGGTGTTTTTCAAATCTTGAACCAGCAGCTGTGGTATGTTATAATAATATACTTGGTAAATTCAAACTTGGAAATTGTATGGTTTACAGTTGCCTTAAAGAGATTTTACTTAGAACAGTGTTAATTAGTTAACAATTTAATTAGTTTTCATTTTTCATGTGTTGTTTTTTTAATTTGCTTTCATGGGTTGTCATATTGTCATCATTTTTCATGTATTTTATGGGTTGGTGTTTAGTGAGTATTGTATAATTTCAGCTGGTGCTAACTGATGGTTTACCTGATGATTCTTTGTGATGGATCTTCATGATGTTTATGTTGTTTTACCTGGGCAACCTATATGATCATTCCTGGATGGTATTTCATGTTGGATGTTGGTTCTTTTGCTTGTGTCTGGTGATGTGTCACTTATGATGACATGATATGGAGAACACTGTATTGCTGAATTTATATCTCGGAGCTGTCTAGGACATTGGGATGAACTATTGAAATATAAACTGCTGGCTGTGTTATGTAATGAACATTTTGATCATATGCTCATAGATTTTGTCAATACAAACATTAAATTGTGTTTTATTATTTGTTATAATTTGGTATGATTCATGTGTCACTGAATACTGTGTTTACTACATTTGGTGAATGTGTGTGTGAATGAAGCTGTGTGTTTTGTGTATGTCAAGATATTTGTTGTATGGTTTCTTTATCATATTTGTGTGAACATATTGTTTTGAATAGGTTTTTGCCGGATTACATTTACTCAATAAAGATTAATAATAAAGCTAACTAGTCTTTCACCACTCCTCATCAGAACACTGTGACAATTTGGCGAGCTTGCCAGGATGAGGATTTTTTTTTTGTGAAAGATAGTAACGCCGTTGATTTTGATAATATTTCCCGATAGATTTCCGGAAAGTAATTATTCATTTTTTCGTTGTTTCGAACAAGATTTATTTTGCTTCAATTTTATTTGGAAGGGTTTTGGCTGGTTTGTCATTTCTTGGTCAACATTTTTATGTGTTGAAAATTGTTACCTTACTAAAGTGTAACAAAAAGCTATACAGAAGATTGTGTCTTCTGATAAAATAATATTCTATACTTAAGCACAACAGTTTTATATCTTGTTACATAATTCTGATGATTGATCAATTACTACTTCTTCAAGATTTTATTTAGCTAATGACAGTCTGAGTCTGGTTGTCTTCTCTTTTTCTGATTGTGTCGTTCTTGATGGTTAATGCAAACTTGTTTGATACATAGATAAAATAGTTGTACATAAATTGGTGATACTAGTCCTATTCTTTGTCTTGGAGTTGGCACATGTGGTGCTGTACTTGTAAATAATTTATTGTCATGGATATTGACACGTTTGAAAGGTTTACCAATTTGGGTAGAGAAATAGGTCTGGAAGGTAAGGAATTGCAAGATTTCCTTCGTGATCAAAGGGTTTCCTACCGTGAGGAACTTGCAATAAAACGTGAGGAAGAAGAGCGCAAAGAGAGAGAGAGGGAGCGTAAGGAAAAAGAGCATGATAGAGAGCGTGAACATGAACTTGAAATGGCTCGTCTTAAGCTTGAGGAGTCTAAGTATCTTAGTCGTAGGGAAAGTTCTTTTGAGTCACATTCAAATGTGAAGTCTGTTAAGCTTCCTCATTTTGATGAGAATCGTGATAACATTGATGCTTATCTTTCCAGGTTTGAGAAGTATCATACTGTTATGAGAACTGATAGGACTAACTGGGCAGTGTACTTAGCAGCTCTATTAAAAGGAAAGGCTCTTGAAGTCTATTCAAGGTTGTCTGGTGATGATAGCAATGATTATGAGGTTCTGAAGCGGGCTCTGTTACGTCATTATCAGTTGACTGAGGAAAGTTTGCGTAAAAGATTCTTTGGTAGTACTCCTGAAGGGGATGAATCTTGCTCCCAGTATATAGTTCGTTTATCTAGCCAGTTGGGAAGGTGGTTAGATACTACGAAAGTCCCAAAAACTTTCGAGGAATTGTCCAATTTACTGGTTAGGGAACAATTTTTGTCTTCTTGTGATGCTAGCATGGCCGCATTTCTGAGGGAAAAGTCTGTTTCTAGTAACACGGAAATGGCAAACTTGGCAGAGAGGTATATGGATGCTCATGGCTTGACTTTTATTGGTCCCCAAAAAACTGTTGTTAAGGAAAAGAGTTCTTATTCTCAATCTAGATATGTGTCCAAGGAAGTTGGAAGTACATCACACCAAAACCCTGACCTGCCAAAATTAAATTCAAAATCTAAGCCAGGTGACAAGAATCAAAATAGAAACTGTTTCCTTTGTGGTAGATCTGGTCATTTTGCCAAAGATTGTTTCCAAAAGAGAAAACTCCTTGCTGCTTTGGAAACTCAGGACACGTCTTCATCGGAGAGTGATGATGACACAAAATCAGTTCATAGTACTTCTAGCTCCAAATCAAAAGGAAATAGGGACTTCTCTTGTTTACATGGCTTGCTCATTTCTGATTGTGGAAAGTGTAGTAAAGTATTGGCAAATCCGGGTGAAGCCGATGCAAATTTGTGTGTTTGCCAAATGCCAAATGTTTCTGAATTGGTATTGGAATGTGGGCATAAGTTGCCAGTGTTGAGTTCTTGTGTTGGCAAACTTCCTAACAACATGCCAATTTGTCAGGGTTTTGTTGGTACTCAAGCAGTTAAAGTTTTGCGTGACACAGGGTATTCTGGTGTGGTTGTGAAAAAGACCTTGGTGACTCCAAAGCAATATATTGGTCGAACACAAAGGTGCATCTTTATTGATGGGTCAGTTCATGCCTTTCCAATGGCAGAAATATATTTGGATACTCCCTTCTTTACTGGACATGTTTCTGCTGTAGTCATTGAGAAACTGTTGTATCCTCTTATTGTAGGAAACATTAAGGGAGTGGATGACAAATCTCTGAGTGTTCCTAAACCCCTTCCTGATGATGAGGATACTCAGGTTGACTTTACACCTTTACAAGCTGTTGTAACCCGTAGTAAAGCTAAGAGTCAGATTGTCTCTGATCCTAAGCCTTTGAAAGTTCTACCAGGTCATGGTTTGAATGTTCAAAAGGCAGAGGTTATCAAATTTCAGGAAGCTGATGAAACATTGAGGAAGTGTTTTGTTTGGTCAGAACAAAAGAAAAAGTCTCCAGTGACAAAGGTAGTTTCCATTGGTTTTCCTTGGAGGATGGTTTGTTACTTAGAAACTTTCAGTCTCCATCAGTGCATTTTGGTGAAAGAGTTTCTCAGGTTGTGTTACCTAAATGTCTTAGGGAAAAAGTGTTGTCTTTAGCACATTGTGGTCTTCTTGCTGGACATCAAGGTTCAAAGAAAACTCTCGACAGGGTATTGTCCAATTTTTATTGGCCAGGGGTTCATGCAGATGTTGGTCGCTACTGTCAGTCTTGTGATATTTGTCAACGTACCATTGCCAAAGGCAAAGTTGCCAATGTTTCTTTGGAGAAAATGCCTATTGTTGGAATTCCTTTTGAAAGGGTTACAGTTGATCTCATTGGGCCTATCACCCCTGCTTCCGAAAGAGGACATAGGTATATTTTAAGCATTGTAGACTATGCTACTCATTATCCAGAGGCAGTTGCTTTGAAGAAAATTTCAACCGAGGACGTAGCAGAAGCTCTTGTAGGTGTGTTCTCAAGAGTTGGAATTCCCAAAGAAATTCTCAGTGATTGTGGCACACAATTCACCTCAGACTTGATGCATGAAATTGGCAGATTGTTGTCCTTGAAACAACTTACCACAACCCCTTATCATCCCATTTGCAATGGGTTAGTTGAGAAGTTTAATGGCACTTTGAAGAATATGGTGAAAAAACTTTGTGAAGAAAAACCGAAAGACTGGGATAGATATCTTGTTCCTTTGTTGTTTGCTTATAGGGAGGTTCCACAAGCCACTTTAGGTTTTTCTCCTTTTGAACTTCTTTATGGCAGGATGATTAGAAGGCCCGAGTCTGTACTTAAGGATTTATGGACTGATGAGCAAACATCTTCAGATGTGAAACTTAGCTATCAGTATGTTCTAGAGTTGAGACAAAGGCTTGAGGAAACAATAAGCTTAGCACAAGACCAATTGAAACAAAAACAAAACGTGTATAAGCACTATTATGATAGAAAAACCCGAAGCAGGAACTTCAAGCAAGGGGATAGTGTTTTGTTGTTGTTGCCAACTAGTAGCAATAAACTGTTAATGCAATGGAAAGGTCCATTTGTTGTCTTGGAAAAGCTGGGAGTCAATGACTATAAGGTCCAATTGCCAAGTGGTCCTAAAGTGTTCCATGCAAACTTGTTGAAGTTGTATCATTCTCGTTCTGAAATCACTGGAAATCTTGAGGTCATGCCTGTATCCTTTGGGGTTATAGAACATGATGAAGATGAAGTTGAGGGTTGTGAACTTCCAATATTGGAACAAACTGAAAGTGTGAAAGATGTTATCAATCCTAGGTTAAAAGACTCACAAAAGCATCAACTTGAAAATCTTTTGCAACAATATTCAGATATCTTTTCTGATGTCCCAAAGGTGACTAATTTACTTGAGCACTCTATTCCTCTCACTACTGATGAACCTGTGATATCAAAGCCTTATCCCGTTCCATTGTCAATGAAAAATGTGGGTGCAAATTATATGAGTAGGATTTCATCATAAATTAGTAGGCTTTAAGATAAAAACTTAAAAAGTTTTTACTTGAAAGGATGGGCACAATGTCATGAAGTCTTACAAGCAGATTTATGCTAATGCATTATAGTTAAATTTGGGTTGAATTCTAAGATAATGCATGAGGTCATTGTGGTTTTAATATGGTTTTGGTCAGGCAGATGTTTTGATTAGGAATGTAAACAGGTTTTCATGTGGTTTATGCCTTTGGGGTTTCTGTGTGTTATTCATTCATTTGACATATTGTTCAATGGGGTTTCTTGTGTGTGTCACATTTGTGGCATATTGATCTTGGGTGTTTGTAGTGTTTATTGGGTGTGTATGGTTAGTTGCACAGTAGAATTTGATGTGACCAGTTGTGTCTAGGTGTTTTTCAAATCTTGAACCAGCAGCTGTGGTATGTTATAATAATATACTTGGTAAATTCAAACTTGGAAATTGTATGGTTTACAGTTGCCTTAAAGAGATTTTACTTAGAACAGTGTTAATTAGTTAACAATTTAATTAGTTTTCATTTTTCATGTGTTGTTTTTTTAATTTGCTTTCATGGGTTGTCATATTGTCATCATTTTTCATGTATTTTATGGGTTGGTGTTTAGTGAGTATTGTATAATTTCAGCTGGTGCTAACTGATGGTTTACCTGATGATTCTTTGTGATAGATCTTCATGATGTTTATGTTGTTTTACCTGGGGAACCTATATGATCATTCCTGGATGGTATTTCATGTTGGATGTTGGTTCTTTTGCTTGTGTCTGGTGATGTGTCACTTATGATGACATGATATGGAGAACACTGTATTGCTGAATTTATATCTCGGAGCTGTCTAGGACATTGGGATGAACTATTGAAATATAAACTGCTGGCTGTGTTATGTAATGAACATTTTGATCATATGCTCATAGATTTTGTCAATACGAACATTAAATTGTGTTTTATTATTTGTTATAATTTGGTATGATTCATGTGTCACTGAATACTGTGTGTACTATATTTGTGTGCGGAATGTGTGTGTGAATGAAGCTGTGTGTTTTGTGTATGTCAAGATATTTGTTGTATGGTTTCTTTATCATATTTGTGTGAATATATTATTTTGAATAGGTTTTTGCCAGATTACATTTACTCAATAAAGATTAATAATAAAGCTAACTAGTCTTTCACCACTCCTCATCAGAACACTGTGACACTCACCTACTTCCTTCCTAAGTCCAGATATTCAGACAGTAATTTTCTATTTGTGACTATCCATCAGGTTTCTGGCTTTTTAAAGTGCCAGGATTTGACTTGCGCACTGTAACTGGGACTCCTCTAGACTGATATCTTACATTAAAATCACACAAAAAATTCACATAATACATCCAGTCTCAGCTGTAATCCCTCTGCCTAACAGTTGGATTCAGCAGTTAGTCCCATATAATAAGCTATTGTAGTGTAATGAAATAAAAAATTTTAATTAGTTAAATGTGGTTTTTCTGCTACAAGCTTACTATGTGGAACTAAGGTGAGTCCCACCCTGCCTCCCCACTGTATTCTCAATTTGTATTCTTCAATTCGAAGGAAGCAGTGTACTATGTCATTATCTACGTCACCTCGAGGCAGCAGGTGTTGCCATTAAATGGATCTATCCACTATTTCACTCTCCATATCACTAGTTTTAGACCTATTTTCAAAATGTTAATACAACACATTAATGAATATTTATTGAAGGGGGAAGAAATAACTAGACCTACGCATCGGAGAACTGATGCAAATTTGTATCCACCGGAAAGACAACTCCTCAAAGCCAGTGAACCATCGTTTCACCTTGAAGGAGGGGCCAAAGGTCAAATCTAGCATCAGAAGATTCCTAGTAGGCTAAAGAACCTCAAGGACGTTGATAAATGGTCATCCTTGAGCCTCTATCTTCCAGTTAGGAGAATGTCAGTTACTTGTGAGTTGGGACTGTACCTGTGCAGCCAGATGAGTTAAATGTAGTATATAGAGATATTGCGCTGAGTATAAATACAATTACAATTATCTCGCCGCTCTGGAGAACAGACGAACAGACAAATCTGCATGCCTTGAAGAATTTATCATCCTTGCTAAATAAGGTATCTTTTAAAAGTTACAAAATGTCTCTGGATTATTGTTATTTATTATTATTATTTTGTATCCAGACAGTGATCCAGATCAGTCAAAATTTAATAGGATCTAAGTCAGACCATGACCCAAGCAGTAGTATTTATATAACCCTTCTGACAAACAGATAGACAAACGGTCATGACAACAATACCTCTTTGGTGGAGATAATAAATGTGTGTACCAATAAAATATAACTCTTTCATTAAATTATAGTGAAGGAAAAATATAGAAACAGTATACACATGCTTCTTTTTACAAGCATATATTCAACAGGTAAATGTAGTTTGGGTTTGATAAGTACACTTGCTTTCTTCCAGTACTGGCAACATATTTTAAATGAGAGAGTAGTCACTTACAACCTCAAGACACATGCAGATGATGGGCTATTAATTAGCAGTGGGGGAACAGATAAGCCCTCCCTCAAATTTGAGGGGATGGAATGGTATAATTCCTAGGACTGTGTGGTTTGTGTTTGTGTCCTCTCCCAGAGATACATGCTTTTAAACTTAAATCTCATCCCAGTCTTTCAGATAATTAAGATGAGGCTGAGAAAACCAAATTAGTGGTGTGTTTGAAAGGCAAGAATATTAGGGGTTGCTTTTGAGTGGGACTGAATATGTTTTACAAAATATGTTCTATTTCAAGATATACAAACTTTAATATACAAAGAGTGATACAAAATTTAATACTCCAACAAGAGTAAGCACTAAAAGTATATATTAAGGAAAACAACTGAAGGAAAATGCATGACTTGTAACTTATGAAGACATTTTTTTTCTCACTTAGTTTACCCTTTTCTCATGACATTAGAAAATATGTGCAATTTCTATGTAAAATTGTAAACCTTACAAAACTCTTTAAAATTTGAGACTTCCAGAAAAGTCTTAAATTGGATTGGAGTCACTTATTTTAAGTAAGAAAAACATCAGGATTCAGGCTTTATAGGAATTTCATTTTGGTTGTGTGTTCATTTTGTGTCTGTATGTTTACTCAACTACCACCATTCTCAAAGGTTGTGTAAATCCAGTGTGTGCAGTAGGGTACAGGGGTCATTATAATGTCAGAGATACATGCTGGACTGATAAACCCCACTGGTATGTTGTACATACCTACAAGAGAGAGCCTAGATAAAATAAGAGACACCCACTCAAATTACACAACAAGCAACATATATTTATTTTTCTCAGTGGCAAGATAGGTCAGTCTCTTCCCCCACTGTGACCTCAATTAAGATAAGACTGAAAGTCAGATAATGGGTTTACATTATACAAGAAGGAGTAGTGAAGTGTGGTGGATTAGAAGTCATATGTTTTGATACAATTGAGTGTTCAAGGTGTTTTGTGTGTTTTGCTCACAATTTTTGGAAATAATTTAAATACATTTTTATTATGGAAGCTCTGTGAAAAATTAGAGTACTATAATGGTTTGGTGCTTAAATGTCAGTGGCCATCAGGTAATTGTGACTTCAAATGAAATATCAGATCAAGTTGATGACATAAAGCCTTCAAACAACAAACCAAGATTTATGAAAGTAAGATTTAGTAACTGTTCTACCATTTTTTGGTGATCAGTTACAGGGTTTTATATAATCATTTGTAGTAAATATTAAGATAGCTTACATTTCATTTGAAACAAATTTGGTGTATTTTATGAAGTAAAATACTAAAACGACCAGCTATGTTTGGTTTATTAAATCTTGCAGATAAAATGTATCAAAATATAAAATAAGTAAAAGCATTTTAGATTTAACTAAGAAAAAACTGATTTTAAAAAAAAAAAACTTTGCATTTGCGAATCAATTCAGCTAATGCACCCTTTTCTCAAAATCTTAGTAAATATGCTAATTTACTGGTTTCGCCTATTTAAAGTAACATATATGTATTGCTGTTAAGATCAATTTCCAATATTAAGATGTTAAACCTTTACATTTTTGGTACAAACTAAACATAAAAAAGTGACTGAGATTGTACAAAGTTTTGTATGCCTATTTAATAGGAAAACTTCCCGAATGACATATACAGAAAAAATATATCACAAATGAAGATAACAATATTATAGGAGTGCGAAGCACGAGTATTATATTGTTAATCTTCATGAGTGATATATTTTTTTCTGTATATGTCTGATGAGGGGTGTTTTACTTTTATTATCCACCATTTTGTATGATTTATGGGTTAAATAACATGAATCTTTAATGACAGTATGTGAAAAAAACTATCAAAGCCCAGTAGCCACAGTGAATATAAAAACTTCAATCTTTAACTTGCAATATCTTAATTATTTCTGCATTTCTGCATGGATTTTTATGGATTTTTATTCACATGAGCAGAAGCGCTGTAAGAACACCTTTCTAATGATATATTATACATATTTGTAAGTTACATACTTTCCGAGATATTGATGAAAAACCGAAAGTTATTCCCACTCATTATCCATAGTACCGGGGCGCCGGTGTGTACAAAAAAAATACATCCCGGTCTGTATTTCCCCGTATTTAGGGCAAATACGTCGCGTGGTGGATAATAAACATTAATTACATAAAAGCGTGAAAAGATACAGCATAAACCAGAGGATAGCTGACTTTTGATATACAATATCCTTGATTATGTATTTCCATGAGCCCTTATTTTGATCAGCATGTATATTTTTCCTTGTTGAGTGGAGTTTATCAAAAAGTTAACTTTTCCTACATATTCTTAATATTTATGGCTAAGAATTGATTTTTTAAAGCTTATATTATAATGCTGAGCGTAATTCTTAAAAGCCTTTTCTTTGTAAATAAAAAAAACAGTATCAGAGATGCCCGTACCCCATAGCCTGGGGAAATAGTTTAGAGTCCGGAAACAGAAATGTTGACGAACAAATAAAAGGACAAAATTACACCAATTTCGAAAGGAACCTAGCTATGATGGTGATCTATCTCCCTGTCAAGTTTGGATTTGATTGGACACAGCGTTTTTGAGTTAGAGTCCGGAAACAGAAATGCTGACGAACAGATAAATGGACAAAAAACAGACAAACGAACGGATAGAATTCGTTGACGAACAAACGAACGGACAAAATTTTACCAATTTCGGAAAGGAAATGTCCCAGTCAAATTTGAATTCGATTGGACAAACCGTTTTCGAGTTAGAGTCCGGAAACAAAAATGTGGACAGACAGAGAAACGAACAGACAGATTACACCAATTTTGAAAGGAACCTAGTTATGATGGTGATCTGTGTCCTTGTCAAGTTTGAATTCGATTGGACAAACCGTTTTAGAGTTAGAGTCCGGAAACAAAAGATGTGGACTGACAGACAGACGTCGGACACATCCATCTAATAGGCGGGTTAGTTACATGCAACACGCCTAAACACAGGAAATTTACAGTTTCTGCGTTTAGGGCACACCCTATTTACAAAAACAGGAAATTCACAGTTTCCGTGTTTAGGGTGCACCCTATTTACAAAAAGATGAAATTTGCAGTTTTCATGTTTAGGGCACACCCTATTTACAAAAAGAGTAAATTTGCAGTTTGTGTATTTAGGGCACACCCTATTTACAAAAAGAGTAAGTTTGCAGTTTCTGCGTTTAGGGCACACCCTGTTTACAAAAAAATGAAATTTCCAGTTTCCGTGTTCAGGGTGCACCCTATTTATAAAAAGATTAAATTTGCTGCTTTCGTGTTTAGGGCACACCCTATTTACAAAAAGATGAAATTTGCAGTTTCCGTGTTTAGGGCACACCCTATTTGCAAAAAAGTGAAATTTGCAGTTTCCGTGTTTAGGGTGCACCCTATTTACAAAAAGATGAATTTTGCAGTTTCTGTGTTTAGGACACACCCTATTTGCAAAAAGATGAAATTTGCAGTTTCCGTGTTTAGGGCACATCCTATTTGCAAAAAGATGAAATTTGCAGTTTCTGTGTTTAGGGTGCACCCTATTTACAAAAAGATGAAATTTGCAGTTTCTGTGTTTAGGGTGCACCCTATTTACAAAAAGATGAAATTTGCAGTTTTCGTGAGTAGGGCACACCCTATTTACAAAAAGATGAAATTTGTAGTTTTCGTGATTAGGGCACACCATATTTACAAAAAGATTAAATTGACCATTTTCGTGATTAGGGTGCACCCTTTCTCCAGGTGGATATTTGCTGTTTTTCTGATGGCTTATTGAGTTTTTTCACTTGCGTGATTTTGACAAATGTCTCAAATGGTGCAAATGTTTGCATGAAACTGCCATATTTCATGAAAGAAATTTCCATATTTGCACCAAAACCCCACATATTGCGAAATTTAAGGTCTAAAAGGGAAAGGTCTGGATTTTCCCTTTTAAATCTGACAGTGCTTACCAGTTAATGTCTTTAAAAAATGCATTGGATAACCAAATAGAACCCTTGACAGGAGCATCATGAAGGGTTTGCCATATTGTGTTGGTAAACAATCTAGCAGGCTTAACACAGTGATGAATGTGTAACAAATTACCAACTAATTTTTGAAGTTGATGCTTTGTAGCAGTTTCTTTATGTAACCAATGCTTAATAAGACTTTTGATTTTATATATTTTAGTCTCAGCAATAGTTAAGACACCGGAACGTGCATTAATATTAATGCCAAGACAAGTAATCTCATGATTCGGCTCCTCAACCTTTTTATAATTGATGGGAAGACCCAAGGCTTGCAAAAGATTAGTTAATGTTAAAAAAGCATCTTTAGCTTCAGAGGGGGGGGGACACCCCAATTATATCATCCAAATAATTTGCAACCCAGTGGCGTTGCGTCCACATGAGATACGTCACAGCGTCAGTTGTTAATTGACATGCCGCCGCCCCTTGTTTAAATCCAAACGCCAAAGAAACGTCGATAAACGTCTGATTCTGCCACATAAGGCCTAATACCTTGTAGTCAAGAGGATCAATCCTTAAGTTACGAAATGCTCGCTGAAGGTCGACTTTGTAGAGTAAAGCATCTGGCCCAATCTCATTAATTTTATGAACAATTTGGTCAATAGTGGGATATTTTAACTGAAACTCCATAAAATCAACATGTCATCAGGGACAAATTGGTTAACGCCAAAGGCCAAGAAAGGTCAACAATGACTCTGGTACCTCCATCCGACTTTGCTCTAGTGAGTAAGGGAGAATAGTGTGTAACTTTAAAAGGGGATTCAGGCAAGGGCCCCACAATGGCTTTGTGTGAAATCTCATCTGCAAAGTACTTATCCACAGCTTCTGGATTCTTCAGAGCTGAAGCATGATTTGTAACTTTAGTTATAGGTTGAAAGTTCTCATAATCTACATTCAAAGGGAATCCATACTGCAAGTATTCACATAAGATAGACAAATCATAATTAACTAGGTAACGATGCCAATTACTGATATTCAAACCAGAAGGAACTGGTATACGCGAACTTTGATTGTTAAATTGTTTAGATTTGCTAACAATCTGATGAGCCTCAGATATCCAATCGACCATATCTGGGTTTTGAAGGTGGCCACTGCCACTGTAAAAAGAAAATTGATATTGCACAAGGGGAAGAAACACAAACTGTCTAACATATCTATCATTAATCATATTCTGGTGTTGAGCATCACCCTTTATGGTTTCCCCCAAGGTCGTACGTCTATCTATAGAGCATTTGAAACTTAAAATATTGCTGGTACTAGCAATTCTATTCATAGTAATAAAAGAAATAGGACCATATACCCCTTTAAAACTAGTTTGCAATAAAGTATTCTTAACTACACATTCTTCATGTTGAGGGATTTCAACCAAGACACTGGGACGGCCACTGGTATTACTAACAACCTCAGCATTAGCACAAGCGAGTATAGATCCTGCATACGACTAGCCTTCTCTGTCCATCAGGGAGGAAGAACTACATAATAGTGAACCATTACAATCGGAAGGTGTGGTGTTATTATTTGACCTATAAATATCAAATTGATTATGCAAAGCTTCTGTAGTATAAGAAAAAGGTCCACTAAATATTTCATTAAGAGTAAAATTAAAATTATCAAAAAATATAGAATATGAATTATCATGCATGGAAATAGATCTACTGAAAAATTCACTACCAACCCACCTATTGTGAAGTTCATCTAAGCTGTGTACTACACTCGAGTGCATCGTACCGTGACTAGACATCAAGCTTACGTCTTGCATACTTGGTGTAATACTACTAGATTTCCTTTCACATAAACTGTGGACAAGTGAATAACTCAGGACATATCCAGCATTATTTACGTCTTTTTGATCACAAACAATGTTAAAGCCAGCAGGCGTAAAAACCTTTGCAAAGACATTGTACTTATATTGAAATTCACTGCATCCATTTGAATACATGTAAAACTATGGAGCATCGACATTCAAGATATAAGTATGGTTGCTATGATTAAAAATTTCATTGAAAGAAAATTGTTTACACAATTCTTTCTGACCAGCAACCTTAGCAGAAATACATTGAGAATTTTTACTAAAGTCATATGCATTTTTGTGCCCTAAAAGCAAATCTTCTCTGCTAAATACTTCAGAGTAGTCAAAAGTATTCTGTTCAAGGGAAAGGTCACTTACACAACTTTCATTATCAACCTGCTTCACGTAATGTAGTGAGGAGACAGAAGAATAGAAATGCGATATACCAGCAACACCACACTTCTTAAACTCGCTGACTGACAGAAGTATTTTTATTGTCATTTCTCAATCTGTGACATTTCGTTTTAGAATGCTCAAACTTTTTACCCGAAGCCAGCTAGCAATAGCTACAGTAGTGCTGATAAGTGACCCCTTTTTCAACATGCTGGCTCTGTTTGTCATGTTTGCATGTGCCTTTATTATATAGTTTACAGATAAACACCTTATCTGCAACCTCATTGGGCTTAACTACTGAAGAAGTAGCAAGAATACGCTGAGCGTTTCGACCTCTCACCCTTTCAATATCGTCTAACCTGTCCCAATCCAGAACCCCTTTCTCAATCTCCTGCAACACTACCCCATGCGCTCACTTAGCTGTAGGGAATGAGAGTTCAATGGTTGCCTTCTTCATCCACCCAAAGGGAACTATGGGCTGAAGGAACTGGTGACAGCGGAGTTGCACTGACTTGGGTTTGAACCTTGTCACCTATCTTCACCACTACATCCACCAACTTATCAACCTTTGCTTCTAAATTCAGTAACTTAATGTCCATATCTGAAGCTGGTTGCTCCACAGCCCCACCCTCACTGGCAGTACTACATTTAACTTTCTTACGTCCCATTATGGACAAGGATGGCACGAGAGGTTGTTTTGGAAATATACACGTGCACACTACCAACTGATAAATCTATCAGAGTTCGGCTACATGCAGGAATTTCTTCAGTTCAACCTATGGCCAGCCCAGCGTCCTTGAATAATATAAAAACCTTTTACTGCTGGTCACTTTATATAGACAAACACCAGACAAGGTCCAAATATCAGAACAGGGACTCATGAATATTCATAAGGCTGACACATAAAAGTGACACGACAACTCCCCACTAACAGATTTACTCAACAACCAAGTGCACCTAAAGCAGAAGTTACACTAACAAGAATAATAGTTTCTTCACCCTCAAGGACTGAACCCCTGTGCTACGTAAACTCGCATCAGTGACTAGAGTGCAAAATAAACATTGTAAAGTTTATTTTAAAATTCATTATTTGAAAAGAGATAATTTAAAACGTATGTCATTCACGTAATGTTCCTATTATCCAACTGTATGTATTTCTCAAATTCATGTTTTTGCTTTTTCTTTTTGAAACTTCTTCTATGATCCTCAAAATATAACCCAGACAATTAACAGTTTTAATAAACCGATGTCAGACTTATCCTGAGGTTGTGAAATATATTAAATGATTATCCTAATTTTTATGATCATACCATATCAAACTCTTTTGACTTTTACCATAAACATCGCCATTTCCTTGTTTTTAGCACCACCCACTATAAATGTTCTCAGATTTATATGGTTTTACAAGATCAAGATTTAAGGTTACTTGTACTATTTTCAAAAGACCGAAGGAACTTCTGTTAATCAAAACTTAAGGCGGAGGGGACACGGTGGCAGAGTAGTAACACTTTCGTCTCCCACCTCTGAGGCTGGGGTTCGATCCTCGGCACGGCCTCAAGTGGGAAAGCTGGTAGTTGCTTGCCGTCGGTCGGCAGTTTACAGTACAGAACCCTAACGAACTCTATGTACTGGTTTCCTCTGCCCTTCCAACTACCCATCATGATATGACCTGTACGGTGTTAAAAGCGACATAAAACCATAAATAAATCTTGATAAAGGCAGATATTTTAATCAGCCACTACAGAAACAGACGAACTAATTGTTCAATCCTAGTAAGCATTAAAATACTTTAAGCTGGTTAAATGTTTACAAAACGTTTTTAGAACCTATTTAAACCCTATCTTCTGAGTTACTAAATGTTTCTAAATAAATGTAGACACTGTAATGTTAAAAAATCATTTTATAAACATATTTTAAACAAATGTTTTTGCTGAAAATATTTATTAAATGATTAAAAAAATAACTCAAGAAACTGGGTTTGACTGGAAGCTTTCCAGTGACATGCTGGCATGATTTGGTCTGATACCCCGCCGTAAAAGGCCTTAGATATCATGTGCTTTGACATGGACCAAGTTCAAGGCTTGTTAATCTGCTTGTTTGAAACAAAGCAGGATAGTTTGTTTTAGCCAGAGAGGGAGTAGCGGGTCTGATGTCTGAGGTATGTCCTTTCTTAAAAGTGATCGAGACCCGCTCAGGTCTTTGGTATGATTGAAATAGTACCTCAGGGCCTGCACCGGACACAAGGTCATACCAAAGACCTGAGAGGGTCATACCAAATTCAAATGTCAAATGAAAAAACGATTAAAATCAACAGATGTTTATTAAAACAACTAATTGATCAAAAATATGGTAAAACTCTACCATGAAATATTACAGAATAGAAGTTATAATCTGTCAAATGCTATAAGAAAATTTAAGATAATTTATAACTGCTGTCAACCTAATTCCAAAGTGGCTGGACAGTAGCTGTATGTCATTTGTCACTGAATGTCAAATTCATTCACAGTCAAAGAAAAACTGAAGTCTATCCAACAAACGTCCCTACTGATATAGATAACATATAGACATTTATTTTCATTTCAGAGTGAGATTTACTTTTTAAACCAATGAAATTACCTTTCTGTGACAGCTAGCTGCTGCTGATATAAATGTAGACAATACCAATGTCTAGTAACCTGGGATACTGTAAAGTCTGCAATTTTCACCAATAATATATTTTATCCACCTCTGATCTTACTCGATATTTTGAAAGAAGTAATATATTGAGTGAAGCTTGGCAAGGTCCATGGGGGGAGGTACTTTTATAATTTCAGATTTAACCCATGTTTGGGGGATTAACTCCTTGACAGTCAAACTTTTTGTTTAATCTATGATCCACAAAAACATACTATTTTCTTTCCATTTACCTTAATCTGGGATTTCCTTAGTTTAGAATATAAAATGTGGCACATGGTTTTGTTACCATAAATCTGACTGCCTAGAATTATGTATATCTTATTTTATTTATTAATCATAATGGCATGCAATGTACAATATACAAAACAGGAATATGAAAAATACAACATTGCCCAGCCCTGAAGTTCTTGTAAGTTATTCTTAATCAGGACAATAATTGATATGGTTATAGTGTTAGATAAATGACAATGTTACCAGCATTAAGCATAATCAGTCAATCAGTTGTCCTGGTGCATAATCTCCGTATCTACGGATTCTAAGGCACAACATCCAATTCGTTGGGCATAAATCATTAAGATGTTAGACATATTCCCAGTTGCACCCAGGGAGGCAATCCAGTGTTTGGGAGTTAGAAACTAAGGTGGAAATGATTTCTGAAATAGGTAGGTTTTTAGTTGACTTTTGAAACATGGGAGATTTGGTGCACTGTGTATATAATATGGAAGATCATTCCATAACTTTGTGGCATCATATGAGAAACTGATGTTCAAATGGACCTTGATTTTGATTGATTTATGGATAGAAGAACAATAATGAGGAACCTGATGGAACATATTTTTTTGAATTTGAGCGTCTTGTGTTCATGGCAGATTTATACAAGGAGAGATATGGTGTGAAATACTTAGGCTGGCCAGTACTGAGGTACTTGTACACAATAACTAGGGTTTTAAAAATAATTTGTTATCTGATAGGTAGCCGATGAAGTGACTTCAAGCCGGATGTGATGCGAGTGAACTTTGACCATAGTAGCTGTTGTATGTTTGCACACTAAACAACTACCCTCATCCACATTTAGTTTTCTACATTTATTGGAATGTGCACTTTATAAGATCTAACCTAATCTAATGTGAACTTTTATGGTGCTTAATCTCCAGCAATGACAGACTTATTAACTAAAAGTTATTTTGTACCTTTATATGGCTTGTTTTAGTTCTAATTTTCTGTAATTATGAATCTTTCATGTGGGCTTGAATTTCGCGGATGAATCTTACTTGACCACATGAGGGAATCAAATCAGTTTATGAAAAGAACTGTATACCACTTACCCTTTCATTCTCTGAATGCCCTTGGTCCTTGTCTCTTGTCACAAGGCCAGACACATTTCCTTGTCGCCAAGGTCCTGGAGTCAAATTTCATCTGTTTGTATGAACGTGACTGCTGTAGTACATTATTTTAATATAGGAACCTGTTTTTTGGTTGTTCTGGATCATTTCTTCTTTCCACATAACAACCGTTTTCGTTTGACCACACAAATAGTAATATGATATATCTCATAGCAAAGAACTTATAATTGAGAAATGTTCCATAATATTGTAAAATACTTTTTTTCCAATAAAGTAACTCAGTTTTGTGGTGGAGGTGTTTTTGAATAAAATTTTGTACTATACGTGCTAAGCTTTTCCTTAATTTTAAATTAAAAATGGTTAAATAGCACACAAATGTAATGAGCACACAATAGCACACAAATGTAATGACCGATTTCAAGAAGATCGTACTGTTTTACAATGTAGTTTAACTATATCCCATGCTCTACAGTGACAGAATTTAATTGTTAATGTTTCTCATATAAATACACCAGTCTTTTATTTTTCTTCTTTCTCAACTTTTAATTTTAATGGAGATGGAGTTTGCAAATGAAGGTCATAACAGCATGAAAGTTAAGATATGTACTGAGTCACCTTACTACGCAGGGAGGCAGAAGCTCCCGATTAAGTTTGTGATCGCATAATTGACAATATTAATGGGGTTAAGGGCCCAGATGACCTCAGCCCTGAGGGTTCCGATAAGTGTTTCGTTGTTACAAGAACCCAGGCCAAATGCCAATGAGAAATAGTTCCTCTCAAGGTAATTATGATATAAAGACTACTGGCCCAAATAAGGCAGAGTTCATTCATCTATAAGGGCTTGGGTTCTGGCATCTACCCTCAGAAGAAAGACACAGGTACATTCCAACTCTAGCTGATTACACTTCCAGGTACCCTGAGGTAAATAGTAGAATAATAGCCTGGGCGTTGTTTTTCCAGTATTACAGGTTTACAACTCAGTCCATAAGTGGCAATCAGATCATCGGCACTAGCTAAGTAGAACTGTCTAATTATTTTTAGTGAATGTACTTATATAAGTTCTGCAGTTAAAATTATGTATAGACTTCAGTGAAGCTTTTGATTGTTATTAATAATGAAAATAATTTGTTTTATATAGATGATTTATACTTGCAATTTGTGATTATTGATAATTTTTTTTCAAATAATAATATTGTGAGACTATGAGGGGGATAATGTCACAAATTTCTCTGCATACACTTGCGTGTTAAAGTTTGTAATTATTTGGTGTGGGGGTTCTATTTTATTTATAGAAGTATATGGTCTATAAATAGAATCTGATTCAGTGATGGGGAATTGTGGTTTAATGAATGTACCAAAGTGCAGTGATCTAGGATGATATCTTTGTTTCTAAATTGGACAGTACAGTATTATAGTTGTCAGTTGTGAAGCTGTGAAGTCACGTGTGCTCTAAAAGTGAACTGTTTCATGGGAAATTACTTGTAAATTCAAATTGTGGAACGGTAGTTAAGGCTGTCAGTTCTGTGCATTAGTTTAATAATTATAGCAGTGGATTTCACCTATTAGCATTGGTGTGTTGAGCATTTACACATAAGTTTAAATAAGGTATTTAAGAAAAAATGAATTTTCCTTACCGAAAATACACACAAAGAATCTGGAATGTCACACCTAACTTTTAACTTAGTTCCCCCTTCATACATAAAATTTCCAAAGCATGGGTCATCAGGCATGAATTTCTGTGAATGCTTTATTTTAAAAAAATCTTACCTAACTTGCTTTTTCATTCTGATTTGGTACTTAATGAGCCAGAACAGACACATATTAATGTGCCCATCTACCAAACTTCAGAACAATTCTATTGTCCCCCTTTTGTTGCCTCAGGTGTTTTACCATTATCTGACTCAAGGTCACATAAAATCTGATGACCTTGGGACCCTTTTCTACCTGAGAGTAATGTCTTACCTCTTGTTTAAGCTCATTGTAACAGAAACATAATGGCTCAGGATATAGTAGTTGTAATAAGATTCAGTAAATTCAGTAGAGTTTGAATGACTTGATCAGTCCACGTCACTTGTTTAAATAAAGTAAATAGCATTCACGTGAAATTTAGAATAGACTGCTAAAGCTTTTAACATTCTCAATGGTAATATTGAATCTTATATTTAGTGATAATTAGTCTTATATGTACTCATAATGTTAATTGTGCTCATAAAGAACATGTTAAAGAAATTCTTAAAGTAAATAATTGTTTTGCCAGCCTTTCAATATTTTGGTTCCTTGTGACTGATATTATATATGAAATATAATTAAATATATATAGCAATATACATTATATATTTAATATTTACATAAATACACGACCAATACATATATATTATTACAAAAATTGTAGAAAGTATTCCTTTTGCAGTTTCTATGAGCGTATGTTTTAGGTAAAAACAAAGTACACTCAAAGATTACTTTTTTATTTTTCATGTTTTATAGCTTTAAAGTAATCATTTTTATTCTAAATTTTAAGACTTACCTTTGCGAATGAGACATCATATACAAGAAAGAAGGAAAATGAAGCAGAAATAAAGACAAACAATAACAGAAAGAAATTCAATATAAACGTGTATAATTTAAAGAAAATATTTGAAATCTACAGTAGTTACCCCTTGTTAAGTCACATTTTAAAGAGAAAGCAAATACTTACAGGATTTAATGCTTACAGTTGCACATGATAATTTGGTACCAATAAAAGTCTTATTTTCGTTTGTTTTATGTGTAATAACGTGAATTCTTATCAATTTAAATATGCATAAACTTAAAGAATGAGTTATAAAATAGACATTAACCATAGAAAATCAATTAAATTAACATTTATAGTGATTTAAAGGGGCGATAATATAATTACTACTTCAAATTAATGCCCACCTTTGCACAATTTGCATAAAACACTTAATTTATACCCTTTGCCATTTTGACTGCCTTATATGGTATTAATGCATCCCAGAAATGCATGAATGTTTCCCATAACCATCAATGGTCACCAATAAGTTTGTGTTCTGATTAGTGCTAAGCTGAGGCTTGTGGCAAGCTATGATGCAAAGCAGTAGAGAGAATAAAACTTACACAAGCCATAATTGTGTCTGCAGTGGACAACACTGGATTGGCTGACCAGACATACTCCGCTAGGTCATCAAGCACTTCATTTGAAATGCCGGTCACTGTTGGTACAGCTTCTACCCAGTGTGAATCATCGAAATCTGAGTGGAAATGCCAAAAGAAAAAACTAAGATTTTGTTAGTTCAGATATTTATTTATTTACTTTTCAACATGCACTACTATGCAACATAAATATTGTATTACACTGTCAATTGTTATAAAAAATATTTATATGTACACGTAAGTGAAATCATATATATATACATATCTACACGAACCTTTCTAAATACAGAAATATTATAAGCTTGTTAAGCTTATTTTAAGAGCCTCAAACTGTAGACACTGTCAATAAAATTGTGTCAATTTCATGTAGTTTGAAAAATGAGTAATTGTCATTAGAAATACTGACAAATAAGGTAAATTCACCAAATTTTCAGTTATTGTAATTACCAAGGATGATTTATTTGTCTGTTTGTTTGTTAGCAGGATTAAGCAAATAGTACTATGGATCTTCATTGAAAAAGACAAAGTCAGTCTTTTTCTAACTTAGATCCCATTAATTTTGCCTGGATACAATAAATATTCAAAGATCCGGATTGTTCCATTTACTTATAAATTTACTTTTCCATTTATAAAAAAATATCGTACATGCCTTGGTGAAGGTATCCAAGAGCTCTTGTTATTATTTGTGTTTAAAATTATTTTTTGTTGAACACTGAATGCATACATTACTTAAAAGATACGGATTCCGAAAACATGTCTTTAATTGTTCACCAAGGAAGGCTGTGTTTTTTGTGCTCTGGAAAATATACTCTTTTTTTTCAAGGATAACAAATCTGAAGATATATGAATTATATACTGCCAGATTTATCTTAAAGGATAGATTACTATGGTGATCAAGAATGTTATCTTTTATTTCACAATTTTGAGTATTTTGGGAATAAACTTTGTGTGAAAATTGAATAAAATTGTGGAAAAATGCTGATCTAGCATCAAGTAATTAACCTGACACTAATTGATTTAAACAGCCAAACCACCATGCCACGTTGTGTTGGTCCACCTGATTCAACGTGCCCTTATAAGGCAAAAGGACAAGATGTACACTTCAGATATGCTGAGCTGGAGTTATGCCCCTGTTGTGAAATTGTTATGAAACAATTAAATAAAATTGACATTTCTGATACTTTAGTGGCTGAGGCTAATCGGTTGAAAAATAAAAATCAAACCTCTAATGAAGCAGTGAATAGTGCCTTGGACTCCACATGCCTGGATAAAAACAGTGTCTCAATATGCAGTAACAATATAAGCAATGAGATTGTGTGCAATGAACTACTGTGCTTTTTGCAAAACAAGATGGATATACTACCTCAACCAATGTTGATTAAAGCAACCACTGACTTTTATAGTGATATCGAAGTGAAAAATGCTAAGGATGTCCTATTTGACAAATGTGGAAATACTGTGAACCCTCCAATGAGGAACTGTAGCCGTACAGGAACTGGTAAGACTGAGAGACACATCAGTGATATATATTCTCTTTTGGGGAGAATACCATGTGATAAACTCCCAGTGTTTGCAGCTGTAAATCTGGCCAGACTGCCTCCCTTTGATCTAGAGTGTTTTGATCTATCCACACTTTCTCAGCAAGTGAAAGAAATTCGCAAAGGCATTGCCTCTGAAACAATGCTCAGTGATGTGATGACAGAGATCCCAATCTTAAAGGAGCAAATCAAAGAACTTCTCACGTTAAAACAGGACCTTGACTCTGTTAAAACCCAGGTGCTACAGTTAACTGCAAGCAACGAGGCTATGAAGCCTGCAGGCTGCCTACAAACTCTAGATGGACATTCCTATCCTGATACCTCTAAACCAAATCCACAGACTGTTAAACAGAGGTATACCTACAGCCAAGCTGCTAAAGCAAGTGTGCCAGACTCTCACAGTGCTGATACAGTTTTACCCAAAGGTAATTTGACAATGATTAAATCAAGTACTGTGCCAACAGACCATGACATTACTAAATCTATATCTAGTGATATGGCGGATGGCTTCACAGTTGTCCAGAATAAGAAAAAAAGACGTCCTCCAGTGATTGGAAAAAAGCCTGATCATGCTCTAAAAGTCCTTAAAGGAAAGCGTAGCAGCATTTTTATCTCCAGACTATCACCAGATTCCACTGTGAGGGATATAGAAAGCTTTGTACACAAATCATTCAATGTTAGCCAATTGTCATGTGAAAAGTTGAAAACACGCCATGACGCCTATGCATCTTTTAGACTTGATATCACCTTGACAGATTGTGACGACATCTTTGCACCGGTGAACTGGCCTGAGGGGATCCTGATTCGAAAATACTTCCATCCAAAACAAAATAAAAATGGATAATCTCAAGATATGTACATTCAATTGCAAAGGTTTCCATAGTGCAAAATATGAAATAACAGAATTGTGTAGTTACCATGATATTATATGTCTCCAGGAAATATGGCTTGATCAGGATGAACTTGAAATCTTAAACACCTTCCATCCATCTTTTTGTGGTTCTGGTGTTTCTCCTGTTGATCCAAGAGAAGGAATTCTACATGGGCGTAAACATGGTGGCGTTGCCTTTTTATGGAACAAAACTATTGACGTCAACATCACTCCTCTTAACTTTGGCCTCAACTGGGTTACTGGTGTTAAAATTAGCCTTACAGACAATAGTCTTTATATAATTGGAGTTTATATGCCCTATGAAGCAAACGTAAACATTGACAGATACTTAGATTGTATTGGTGCCCTTCAATCTATCATCTATGAACTACCTTCTGGCCTCATCTGCATTGTAGGTGATTTCAACACTGATTTCAAAAGAAACTCAATTTTTACAGACTCATTGATATCTTTCATTAATGATAACTCTCTTATCTGTACTGACAGTCTTCTTTTACCCTCTGAAACTCATACCTTTGTTAGCTCTGTCTGGAATACCACATCTTGGATAGACCACTGTATTGCTACTACTGAAGTCTCCAGTCTTATAGGTAGTATATGTATACTGTATGACTTTATCAGCTCTGATCATAAACCAATGTCATTTAATGTTACTTGTACCATTAATTCTAGTAGTGAAACATCTGATGCATGCAATACTACTAGAATCTCTCAGCGAACATTTTCACCAGAATGCTGGTTAAAATACAACACACTGACTGATGAAGCACTTAAAGAAGTAAGAATACCTGTGGACACTTTCTTATGTAGAGACATGAACTGTCTAAACAGCAAACATATTGAAAATATTGAATGTGTGTATGACCAACTAGTCAATGCTCTACAAAGTTCCAATACTTTGGTTAATGATGACCTTATGTCTGGAAAACACTATTCGTCGCGTCGCCGCCATGTGCCTGGCTGGAACGCTACTGTTAAAGAGGCTCACCAAGCTGCCCGGGAAGCCTATCTCCTATGGAATTGGCATGGAAAACCACGCTCAGGCAACATAGCTACTCTCATGCGTAACTCAAGAGCTGTGTTCAAATACACACTTCGTGCCTGTAGAAGACTGGTTAATCAAAAGCGAGCTGACGCTATGGCAACTAAACTTCTTAAAGGTGGCTTATCGTGCCACTTTTGGAAAGATGTCAAGAAACTGACAAACTGCAGACCCACTCTCCCTAAGACTGTTGATGGTGTATCTGGTGAAAACAATATTGCTGAACTCTGGAGAAAACACTACCACAACATATTTAATTCTGTGTTCCCAAAAAACTTTGATCCTACTGTTCTTAAGAATCTTAAATATCACACTTCATGTGCAGTCTCAAAATCTGAAGTCAGCGAATGCATCAAGAAATTATCTACGGGAAAAGCTCCTGACATGGACAACCTTACAGCTGAACATTTAAAGAATTGTAATTCTCGTGTACACCTTATTATTTCAATGTGCTTTTCTGCAATGTTAGTTCATGGGTATCTTCCCTCAAAAATGATTTCTGGTCATATTGTACCTGTAATTAAAAATAAGTGTGGTAAATTGAGTAGCAAATCTAATTTTCGTCCAATTGGTATATGTACCATTATGTCAAAACTGTTTGAATATATTTTACTATCCAGGTTAGAATTATATCTAAAAACGTCAGACAATCAGTTTGGCTTTAAAAATCAGAGCTCAACCAACATGTGTATCTTTTTGTTGAAAGAAATTCTCCATTTCTATAAAAATAATGATACAAGTACATTTGTTACATTCCTGGATGCCTCTAAAGCCTTTGATAAGGTGAATCATGGAATACTTTTTCACTGTTTGTTAGAACGTCATGTTCCAGTGTATTTAATAAGAATTTTACATTATTGGTATGCCAATCAGAAACTATCTATACGTTGGGGTTCCACTGTGTCTGAATCATTTACGACGAGAAATGGTGTGCGACAAGGAGGTATCTTGTCACCATTACTATTTAATGTATATGTTGATAGACTAAGTACAAAGTTGAACCAGTTAGAAACAGGTTGTCTGTTTAATGGTTGTGTCATTAATCACCTAATGTATGCTGATGATATTGTTCTCTTTGCTCCTTCAGTTAAAGGTCTACAATCATTAATTAATGTCTGCTATAGATTTGGTATCGAAAATGATATTGTTTTCAATGACAGTAAAACTGTTTTCATGAAAATGCTTTGTAATGATGATAAGCGACAAAAGATTTCTTTCCCTCCTGTTCTTTTGGGTAAAAAAGAAATCACACTTGTAAATACCTACAAATATCTAGGTCACTTTATTTCTGATAATCTGAATGATAACGTGGACATAAAAAGCCAAACAAGATTAATCTACGCCAGAGGTAATATGTTAAGTCAGAACTTTAATAATTGTTCAAATGAAGTTAAGCAGGTTTTATTTAGAAGCTATATGTACAATATATATTGTTGCTCTTTATGGAGTGTATTCTCTCAAGATGTTTACAAAAAGTTAATTAGCTCTTATAACAACTGCTTTAGAATTCTGTTCAAATATCCCAAATTCTGTAGTGCCTCTCAAATGTTTGTTGAGAATCGTGTTCGCTCCTTCAAGGAAGTCATGCGAATAAGTTGTGGTAGCCTACTGAACCAAATATTACTGACAACAAATAGGTTCCTAAATAAATATTACTTTTGCTATCTTTCCAGGCAATCTAAACCTCTTACCCTGTGGAAAGAATATCTGTACATAGTTTAAATCTTTACTTTTGTGGTATGTTCAAAATAATGTAATATTTGTATCAGTTATTATATATGGACCATATAGTGTCTGAAATAAAGTTCTATCTATCTATCTCTATCTATAGAAACATAGAATAGATCTGGTGTCAAATTCTTGAATACATAAGAATCTGCTGTTGTCGACCATTAAGTTTGTTGTATTAATTAAGGATGTGTCAGTTGAGGCATTAATAATAATTATTGAAAAACTGAAGCATAATATAAGAATAAAATGTGAATTATCAGTACATAAAATGGTTGTAAACTTTAACTTAGACAATTCTGTAGTCATTCATAATGCACTAGTGTAAGTTTAAGGGCACATTAACCATTGTACTGGCTAATATCTGGTTACCTTCTGCCTTGTTGTTTATACCTCTTTTTCGTTTCTTTTACTTAAGCCAGTCTTAAACTCAAAACTTATTTCTTGCAAGTAACCTTAGTTACTGGTAAAGGTGGCCTTTACTCGCATTCATTTTTTCATGTAATGGGTGTTTAAATTTACTATCTAACGTTACATATAATATAGTTTGACCTTTACATAGCCAAAATATGACATGTATATATTTATTACTGATGGTAATATTAAATATTGCATTTAGGAGATGAAACCAGTAACTAGGGGCCATGGTGGCAGAGTGGTAACACTCTCACTTCCCACCTCTGAGGCCGGGGTTCGGTTCCCAATCCGACCTCAAGTGGGAAAGCTGGTATTTGCTTGCCGTTGGTCGGCAGTTTACAGTACAGCACCTTGACCAACTGTATGTACTGGTTTCCTCTGCCCTTCCAACTACCTGTAGTGATATGACCTGTACAGTGTTGAAAGCAACGTAAAACCTCAAATAAATAAATAAGAAACCAGTAACTGTAAGTGTTCTTTCACAGTCTTGGTGGTGGGGACTGAACTTATAAACACTAAGTGTTTACTCAACTATTACTTAGGTTGCAAACAAAAACATAGTATGTAACGTCTGTTAAACAATACAAACCCACCTTCACATATAACATAAGAAGCAGAGGTCCAAATAATAGAGGTTATTACTATACCTGCTATAAGACTTATGAATAAGCTGACTGTACCTTTGCTGTTCCAGTCATTGGGTACATTCTGGGTTACTGCACACACAAGGTTACCGCCCCCAGTGTACCATCCCAAGCTATGGATTGCCATGAGACCCGCTGCACCACCGACATCATGGAGTTTGAAAGCCAAGATGTCTGTACTGTCTGAAATAATATATACAGTACAAGGAAAAGGGTGGGGCCCATTGTACATTGTACTCACATAACCATGTACTTGAGTACATTTTTCGTGCTCATGATGTACACGTTGTACTCATCAGAAAATGTACCTATGAATGCATTCATAGTACAAAAGGATTATTTTTTTCTCAGAATATTCCCTGTGATCAAGGACGAATAATTTTTCTTCATAAGTTTACATACAGAGTTTGCCTTTACTTGCATTTTGATTGTTTACATAGTACCAAATTAGGAATAATTAATGAAATTATAACAATTGTGAAATCACTGTAACTGTCTTAATTTATCGTCACTACTTACCTGATATAATATTTCTTAATTTGTAAATATCAATACTTAACAAGTTTTACATTCTGATAATTTTTTTATTTAATAAGCAAAGTAAATAATCAAACTCATCAATGGAGTTTATAGGCCATAGTACAAGGTTTATCTATGACATAGTACATTTTCTCAAGTTAAAAGATATTCCAAGGCCTCTTTATGCTCATTGATTTTGCGGAAGCCTTTGATTCTGTTTCCTGGGCTTTTCTTGATTTTTTTTTCAATTTTAGTCCAGGTGTTAAAACAGGGATAAAAACGTGTAACTCAAGCATCTATGCTTCTATTTTTCAGATGGGCTTCTTATTTGACAGGTTTGTTTATCATTGCACCTTATTTTTTTCTACCGGCACAGATGTTATTTCTGATGATCAACAACAAGAAAGGTTCTTTTCAAGACAAGTTTCGATGACACAACTTTAGTTTTAGATGGCAGCAAGAATTCCTTGTTTGGCAGCGTTGAATGCACTTGAATTATTTGGAAATATTTCTGGTTTAAAACTGAACACGAAGAAAACCAAATTAGTGTAGTTTGAGAAGAAAAGGATGAATTAGAAATAAAATCAAATCTTGAGTGGAATCTAACAGAGTATTGTTTGCATGGTATTAAGTTCTCAGCTAACTCAGTAGCGTAGGAAGCGGGGGGGGGGGGGCATCATATCTTTTGGCCCCCCCCCACTTTTTGACATTGAAAACCCATGATATTTGATAAATTTTGGAAATATATTCAAGAAATTCACACTCTATCAGGGTTAAATATATTTTGAGATTAACTATTTAAACTATTTTAACCAGATGAATCAAACACAAATTAAATTTATGAATATAACCTTAAACATATAATATTAAGAAACATGTCCATGTAATTCAAAGTACAATGAGATACTGATGTGGTATCCACTGTATGCTTTAAATATATTGCTAAATTTATGAGTAATGTCACAACCTTTGACTGTTGCTAGGGAGTGCATGATGTCATTACAGTGTGTAGTAGGTAACTGAGACATAAGAGCATGTAGTCTTGAAAGTGTGTTAGTGTCCCAAATGTAGTATATATAACTTTTTAAAAAACTTTTGACAGAAAGGACTATCAGACAGCACTATACTTCAACTAGAGTGATTTTGGTTGTATCCTGAGTAGTTTCCTATCTGCATTTTCTTTTGCAAAGGTGGATACATAAAATTAAAGTCATTAATGGTATTTTAATTACATGGAAGAGGTTTTTGAAGGGATACTATAGATGGGGGGATCATCTACAACCAAAACAGGGAAGTGTATACCTTGGTTACATGTAGTGTCAATTTCTGGGAGATCATTGTAATTGGATCTTTGAGTACTATAATGATGGAAACAAGCATATGATTCATAAAGCCCAATCATGCCGCCGTCGTCGCCATGTAATAACTTAGAAAATATTTTACTTAGAACTTTTAAATTTGGCATGTGGGTAACATACATTACATTGAAAGATCAAATTATAGGTAATCAAAATATTAATACATTGATATATCTTTATTCTTGTTTCTTTCTAAGGCTTAGGGCAAGAACCACATTGCTTGTTATTCAGTTCTACATGCATAGTGCATCCATTTTTTGCAAGGGGGAAATGGTCATTGATTCCGTGAGTTTTTCCTATGTTGTGCCTGGCCCGAGTGGTTGTTTTCATGGGATGCCAAATCCTGTGATTTTGTAGCCCAGTGACATTCATTGTCCAAGCCTCCTAATATGTTTTAAGTGAATAACCCACTGACACTATTAATGCTTGACTTAAAAATCCAGGTTCACAACTTATTTTTAAAGCACTTTATTCCCATAAATATATAGTAAGTTTGTAATACAACAAAGGTTAAAGTATTGGGTTTACATCCCATCCAATAGCCACAATCATACAGGGATAGGCCCTGAGCATTGCCACATGTGGGATTTGAATTCATTACCACAGAGATGGCTGCCTATGATTAGATGCCGAATACAACTATAAAAAAAACTTTTATACAGTTTACATTTGACTATTTGAAGATTAGTGTGGCTCCAGAATGGATATGATTTAGGGATCCTCTGGCTTAATGAAGGTCTTCTTTGAACAATTTTCTGGTATCTGAATATGCCTCCACCCTCCAACTACTTCTCAAATTTGGCTAATGTACCTCACAAGTTGGATCATTTAGTGTTTAATCATGCTACTGTTTTAATCAAAAGTAACCATTGATTTCTTTTTGTATTTTCTAAATGATACAGTATCTTCTGTTAATATAAAAGTTTGTTGTATATTCATGGAAGATTCATTTAAGTTTAAAGACAAATTCTTCAAATTATTTTTGCAGGGTATGCCCACTTTACTTTTGTTCTGCAAAAATGAGACTAAAAGGTTGAAAGAATATCTTTTGGACTCAAAAAACCCAAATATTACAAAAATATTTACATTTTAACTTAACATCCCCTTGACTCCTTGAGAATGGTACGTATCACTTCTACCCGTGTCATAAGTTAACACGACGGCCGGGTTTAACTTTGGCCCCCCCCCACTTTTCATATGCTTGCTACGCTACTGTAACTCTAGCAACATACAAAAATTGAATATCAGCCATCTAACTTCAAAGATAACTGAAATCTTGAGCCACTGAAAATATCCAACACCGCTTGGAAAAGTTACTGTTTTAAAACCCTTATTTTGAGTAATTTTAATCACCTGTTTACTTCTGTACTCTTCCTCAGAAACATGTTTAAAGAATTCAAATACCATTCTCTTCTCATTCTTATGGGATGGCAAACCAGAAAACAATAGTAATAAAATTGAAAAAAGGTGATTACAAATTGGAGGACTAGGAATGGAAGGTATCAACAGTTTCATTATTTCTCTGAAGTTTATCTTGGTTACAAAAGATGTACAAAAGTCCCCCGCCCCTCGATGTTTTTTTTTATTTGAAACCATTAATTTTAAGGGTATGTTTTGTACTTGGGTATCAGTGGCTAAAAATAATGGCGATGTCAGTGCAAAACCCATTTATGAAAGATATTTTTACATCTTGCAAATTTTTTTAGGAGAAATGCTATACCTGCCACCGATGTTGACAAACTATCAGTACCTTAGTAGTACAATAATGCCATAACTAAAGAAAGTATGTATTTTGATAGGTGATCAGCCAGGGGTATACTATTTCTGACCGAAATTATACAAGAAACCAGTAAATTAATGACTTTGGTAGATTTAACTCATTTAATTTAACTATTACTTTTCTTGATTACTACAGGGTCAAGTTATATGTAAAGAAACTAATTTGACATTCACACATTAATAACTTTTACATCGACCCTATCCCTTGTTATGTGAAGTTATTTTGAAAATCATTGTTGTTTAAATAGCCCAGAAGAATTTCAAGAATTCCTGGTTAAATTCCTATTTTCACAAATTCCTAGTTACATAGAACTTTTTTCTGGGTAAGACTAAAAATATCTTTAGTACAGTTTAACCATTTTATATTAAATATACAGGGACAAGAATAAAAATACTCTTCTGCTGTAACATTACCTGGCGCTAAATGGTAATTTTCATTTAAAAATGTTCTTCAAGGACCTTGTATGTATATTTTGGTTCAAAAGCCATTTATAAAGCCAATTTGATCATATGATGTTTGCACATTTTTACCTGGAATCTCCACATGCCCGACCATGCTATAAGTATGAGTGTGGCCTATCTGAACACCATCTGCGTACACAGTGCCAATGTCATCTACTTGCCAGGTTAAGTTCACAGAGGTCACTGCAAATGTACAAAAGAAAAACTACAACACATAACTAGATAGCAGATCAAAATCAAATGTAAGGTCAATTTAGATACAGCAGTGACAGGCCATAAGCAAGAGCCTTGTAAGACTAAAGGCCTGAGATGGCAAGGTAATATTGAAGGACAAATTACAGAATGTCTTGAGACCAGTAGATGGTCACATAACAGGCATTTATGTTAAGGGGAAGTGCCAGACTACTGGCCTTTGAAAGTAAGTTATTATTGTTATTATTTATTAATTTATTTGTATTACACAATATATAAAACACTTAGCTTTATATATTTGAGATTTTACGTTGCTTTCAACATTGTACTGGTCATATCACGACGGGTAGTTTTACAAGCAGAGGAAACCAGTACATACAGTTTGTCAGGGTTCTGTACTGCAAACTGCCGACCAATGGCAAGCAACTACCAGCTTTCACACTTGAAGCCGTGCCAGGAACCGAACCCCGGCCTCAGAGGCGAGAGTGTTACCACTCCGCCACCGTGGCCCCTTGCATAAATCTTAACAAAAAGACATTATTCACATGACAAAGTAACAATCCCCTGAGGGCTTATTAGTCACTATTAATTAGATCCAATGTGACAGTTAAAACGTTCAAACAGGCAGGATATTAAACATTGATATACTTATACACAACAGTCGGCTACTTTCCTCCCACTTATCACATGCAAAATTCATAGATATTTTGATTTTCTTGATGCAAAATTGTTTCAACAAACTGACCAATAAAATCAATAGAATTATCTAAATCTATTTTTTACAATAATAAGTCATTTGTTTTTACAATGGAACACATACACATAACACATTGTGTCACGGAACAGACGAGTTTGATTTTTACGGTGACCCAGCTCATCATCTGGATCCAAGAATTTTCAAAGGATGTATTATCATTGCACTCATAAGAAATATTGGAACTGTTGGGTCTTGGTAGATGTATGCACTCTCCAAGTACTTCTGTTACTGTTAGTGTGCACTTGCCATCACTAATTGCATGTTGAAATGGAAGTATTTGGCACAGGTATGCAATTTTTGCATTTTTTACGGCTTGTTTTTAATATTTTTAGTTTTCCCACAATTAAAATGTGCTGACATTCAAGATGCCTGTTGTAAAGTCTTGTCATGGTATTAATGATCTTAGCCTGTCCTTGTGATTATGTTAACATAAGTAACATTACAAGTCTATTGTTTCTTTGTGATCACACATATGGGCAGGTTTACCATACTCCCTGTTCACCATTTAAGATAGCCACTATATTTCGACATGCCATGTTCATTATTCTATTACTGTTACGTTAATTTCATGCAACTATCACAGTTTATGTTTCTTTGAAAAAAAAGAAAAAAAAGTTATCCCTAGATCTCTCGTTTTTTTGGACTTTCATGTATTGTGGGGTAGCGTGCTGAGTATCAGTCTCTTCACTGAAGTTAAGCAGCTATGGGCTACATTAGTGCTGGGATCGGTGACCGCTTCAGTGCACTACTCTTGTCTCCAATGTCTTTGTGACTCATGCTGGCGGACCGAAATGCCTTTAGGCCTTGTTATATTCCATTTTATGTTAGGCAAAGCAATCTATTGTAAATATGCCCTCAGACACTGTTGTTAAATAAATAAGAGCACCCTGAGAATGTGCTCCACGACAGGTCACCTCCTCTAATATTACTTGAGTGAGTGCTAAATGATAAAAAGTTTTAAAAAATTACTGGATCCGGATGGATATAACCACCCTATTCTGACATTTCTTAAAAACTTCATAACTTCGTTATGTAGTTTTAGTAGTATAAGCTACTTATTACAACATATTTTTACATTAACCCATAAGTAATCATGTTTATTTTAAATAAAGTTTTCACTGAAGCATTTCAACAACGACCAATTTTCTCAACTCTCTGTACTAGGCTTAGTTTTACACAGACTTTGCCTATTACATATACAGAGTGACCAAACAACTTAAGTTTAAAAAACCTTCTATGAGGTTTTTAAAACATCAATGAAGCAATATTATAGTTGTTACATAGCGTAAATACTTCAGTAGGAAATAATGAAAGGTATTGGAATGGATCATCTCTAATTGTTATGGTATTATGGAGTTTTGAAAATTAGTAGTATACCATATAAAGCTTATACCAAAAAGGACTTCAACATACTTGCAAGTGTATAAAATTTAAAATGTACAAAAGTGCAATTCAAGTACTTGTACTTCAAACTTAAAAATGTAATTTTAGTACTTTAAAACATTGTTTACTCAATAATTTTTCCCAAAAATTAGTTTATTTCCACCCATGTAGATCGTGATGAATCTAAATTCCAAGAAAAAGATCCTGTTTTGTCCTCCAAAATAAGGTCTCGGTAATTACATGATTATTACATGATTATTACATGATTATTATTTTCCCAAACAGAGCAGACCTTATTGATAACCATTCTCTTTCAGAACGTAGAAATATTACAATTTTACTGCAGCACTTGATAGAACTATTTTCCCCAAGTGCTAACTTGCAACAAAGTCTTACATTCTCATTTTCACAAATGCCACAATAATAGGTAACTTCATTTAAGCAAATAAACACTTGACGTTCAACTTGAATATAACGTACTAAGTCTATTCTTTAATAGTAATTCACTTTACCTGAAGCTGTACAACAAAACATAATTAATTCCAACGCATGGAGTTGAATTGCCATTTTCTTTACTCTGTCTGAACCACCAATATTTTCTTGTCTTGTAATTTTTTTAACTAAGCATTTGATCAGTAGAAAAGCTCAACAATGACACATCCAGGAACTGTGACATACAGTCATTTTGCTGCAGATAAATTTGGCTACTATATATAAAAATGCCTGGTAAGGTAATTTCATCAATACTTCTACATCACTTAATCTCTGGGTACAAAGGATCTTGCATGCGATCAGTTCACTAGCTCAACAATAACTCACCCACATACTGTAAATCAGTGACTTTTTGCTTCAAATTAATTTGGCTCTCAAATAAAAATATGTAGTAAAACCTCGCTTAAAAGAACTCTATGAAGCAATCTGGTATAATTTTAGACTTTTACAGTGTTTAATATATTTACTAGCAGATTCTAAAGTAATTAAACACGAAACAACTGGCCTTGCAGTTGTATGAATAGGCACAAAGGGGAACTGAGGTGAATAAAAGCCTGCAGAATAGATCGATTGCAACCCTTTTCCTAAAATATGTTAGAGATGAACCAATACAGGCATTTTGGGAAAGTTTGTGTCGAGGAGAATCATAGGAAAGACTCTTGTTGAAATATTTTTGATGTCTCACATGTATGAAAACTTAAAAAGGCTTTTATCTGGTTTATCTATTTTATCTTGCATTGAAGTTGTGCCAAAGAGGAATAAAAGCTGACAGATAATGTCATACAATGATTAAATATTGTAACCTATACAAGTCAACCATGGCATGTAAACTCTACAGGCAAAATATGGCTTGTTTGTTGAAATCAAATTTAAATTAATTTAAAACTAAATTTAAAATGATTTGACTGTTTATTTACAGTGGGTAATGATGGAACAGCCAATGTGCATACGTGGATGTTTGACCAATGAGAATCCCTGAAACTACCAGATTATTTTTAAATCAGTTTTAATGTGTGCCTGGTCGAGCAATACACTGCTCCACATCAAAACTTTGATTTTCGCCTTCAATTTGACTAGTAATGGTGACAATTTGTACTTTTATTATCTACTGAATTATTGAAGTTGTCGACGTACAGTATCTGAAGAAACATCTGGAAACAAATTCATTATGTATAAAAGACATGTAATTAATTTGTCCAAAGCAATCTATAAAGGCATAAAGATGCATAAAACACGGATTTCGTGTGCAATTTTATTAATGGGCATAGAAATATTCTCCATTCTTTTATATTCTATTATTTATGTATATCCCGGACGAAAACAAGTGAACCTAATTTTAGTGTATTTATTTATTTATTTAAAGCTTTATATACAAAGTGTGTAGGTAATTAAGCAAGGAAATTCGTATGGACAATGAACAAGCTTGTCAATTAGTTACTGCTCCACGACATAACTTTGAACCAATAGGTCACCAAAACCTTGTTATAAGTGTAGTTACGTGGACTTCTTTAATGCAAATTTGCATTGATACAAGCACGTAAATGGATGTCCCTTACAGACGTGATATAAAACCAATAAATATATTTTCTACTAGAAATCAGCACCCTATCTTTGCATAATTTTAGTAACAATTTCAATTTCTGTATTTTGTGTGCAAAAGCGCATGAATTCCATAGATGGCAACCAAATGTCATTAAATATTCCAACTTCCATACATAGTTGAGGTTTGTACAATGCTATGGAACCTAGCAGTACATTTGAAACTGTTAAACCTGTTATACTAATTGGTAGTGAGTAATGGTACTTCAGAAAAGTAATTCAGTAACAGACAATATTTCCTGTAGTACATCTATAGCTGTAATATTATTTTATTTCTGGTTCTCTTAGACAAATATTATCAAGCTGTTGGTGTCACGTATTGCTGCAACATCTTTGTTGAAATTGCTTTTCTGTTGGAACGATTCTATTCTAATCTAGACTTTTATAGCGCTTAATCTCTGCCAAAGTAGATTCTAAGGCACACAACACCAGAAACCAATTCAATAATCAACTGCTAGCCCAAGTGGAGGTAGAGATCAACACTATAAGGATGGAGGAAGGGTTTACAGGTGAAATGCAAACCAATTAATTGTGTTTAGGGCCCTTTAAGGGGGGTAAGGGGGGAAATTTGATTATTACTATCGCAGAAAACATTTTTGGGTTTTGCAAACGTTTGAAAAGAAACTGGCCTTACCCGAGGAGGCCACGTGAACAACGGCCATGTTGTCACAGAATATGCATACTGAAGATTGTGCCCAATGAGTGGCCCAAAGACGTAGGGCGACCAAGAGATTTAGCATCTCCAAATGTGTAATGGAAGGGTGGAAATTCTGAATGTGAGGAATAGGGGCTGCATACACCCTCTATCCACAGATGCCTGGTTGTAAGTAAGTTGGACATCTGAAGTGTTGCATGTGCCTAAAATAATAAAAAAACAATGAAAATAAACTATTAGTGTTGTTTAAATATTATAAATAAACTTTACTGTGGTCTTAACTTTTACAGCGTAAATGTTTTTCTTGCAGATTAAACATCAAGCATTTTACCTAAATAGAAGAAAAAGGTTGATTATTGAGTGCATTATAATCAGGATAATAACCATTAAGAATCACTCTAATTGGTTGAAGCCAATGAGGGCCAGAACAGGTTTTGTACCTGTGTGCCTGTGTGGTTTACAGGTTCAAGGGGTTTTCAGGTTCATGACTTCATTTTACCTAAATACCTGGAAGTGAACTGAAGGCCAGGTTACAGAGAGGTTCCACACTACTTTTTTCAGTTTATGGTTTACCCATGTTCCACTGGCAATTAAATTGGTGACTGGCTGCACAACCCACTCACTGTGGAAAATAGCATAGACATTCATATCTGCCTCGGCTTTCAGATTAATTTCTTGTACAAAAATCAGATATTGATCACTAACCATATATAATTATATTACATACAAAGCCACTCTGCCAGTGTGTCTTTTAAAAGGAACAATATTGTCTTCAAAGTTCTTTTACCATATAATGACATTGAATTTTTTTATTTTGTCTCTATTATACAGATTATAGTTAGTGCTGATCTTTCTTGTACTCTACTAGAGTGATCTATTCAGAGAAGATGAAAAACACCCTTGAGCTTCTAGAACCTTCTGTGTTTTTACTTGCAAATGTATTGTTTACAATTCATTCTATAATATTCTATGATCTCCAGCTATATATAAAGGGAGGAAAGTCTGGTCATAGTCAGTGTTGAATTGGTTTGCTACATGGACAGATGTCTATGAAATTGCTATCTGTGGGTCCAGTAACACAAAATGTCTATATCCGGATATTCAGAGTGTCAGCACAACTATGCTGCCCCCTCCAAGATATGAACAATAGCCAAAATACAACAAATTCCTGATCACTTAATTGATAAAAAACAAACAGTCTTTATTCATAGAAAGTACATAGGACAAAGCACTCGGCTTGTGTATGACATCATGCATCATGCAGAAAAAAACACAGAAAAAAGGGGTTATTAATGCTTATTGACTTCAAGAAGGCATATGATTCAGTCTCATGTAAATTTATGTGTGCTGTCCTTTTGGTTTTGAAGAGGGTATTACAGAATGGATTTAGCTCTTTAATAGCAATGTAATAGCCTTGGTGATACAATGTAGAATCCTTTCTGATCCCTTTCCATTTTTGCGTGGGTTCGACAACATGATCCTACTTCACCTAATTTGTTCATTATTTGTGCTTATGTACTGTCAATTTTAGTTACACAAGATGAAGAAATAAAGGGTACCCACATTGGAAATATGGAGCATGGAATCACATAGTTTGCAGATGATACCTCACTCTAATTAGATGGCTCCCAGAGACTGCTGCAGGCTGCTTTAAGATATTTAGGATTTTTGGTAATATATCTGGTCTCAAAATGAACACCAAAAACAAGAGTAATATGGGTAGGTTACAAAAGGTTCCGTAAAGATAAACTAAATCTAGAGTGGGGTACCACAGAATTTGAATTATTGGGCATTGAGTTCAAAGTAGACTTTGAGAAGACAACAGACATTAATTTTGATCATATTTTAAACATTCTGTAACATTCTCAAAAATTGGAAGAAGAAATGTTATCTTGCACCATGTGGAAAATTATTGTTATTAAAACTTTCATTATATCGAAATTTAGCCATTTATTCATATCACTTCCAAACCCCTCACCAGCCTTTGTTAAATCTCTGACTGATCTTTTTTATTCCTTTATATAGAATGACAAACAAGATAAAATAAGTAGTAAGCTAATATGCAAAGAATGTTTTAATGGGGGTCTAAAATAATTGATATTGAAAAGTTTATACAGTCCCTGAAATGTACTTGGATTAGGCATTTGATTAAAGAGCCAGACTCCCTCTGGTCAATAAAAGTAAACTACAAATTAAATTTTCTCATGGACTCCGAGCTTTTGGTCCATTGTGGGGTGAAAAAGTTAGGAAAAATAACTAACCTTTTTTGGTGTGATGTATTAATGTCTTGGACTATGGTTGCAAACTCGGTCAGGCAGACCTCCTATGAAGAACTTTACAATCTCCCTTATGGTTCAATAAAGAAGTAAGTGAAAATGAGTACTATCATTTACTGTGGTAGGAACTTGGTGCAAGATATGTGGACGACTTTGATAAGTCAATAAAATTTAAAAGTTCCACGATATAAAAAGGATATATTAAATAAAAAATATAAACTTTTTAAATTACCATAGAGCAGTTTACGTCAACAAGTGTTAAGAGAGTAGCCAGTTCCATATTAAAATTTTATTAAGGCATGAGAGAGGTGCAAGTGATATGTATCAACTAATAAACAATCACCTATTCATACCCAAGTTTAGAACTAAGTGGTTTGATAAATTTGGTGAGACATTCACTGAAAATATATGGCGAAAGAAATTAAAAACGTGTTTCAAAATCAAGTGTGATACCTCACTCACTTGATTGCAGTACAGAATTTCGAATTGAAAAATTGGGTTGAGAAAATATATGTGGACTGTAGACTGTGGCATACTGATATAGAGTCAGTTGAGCATTTGTTTTATATTTATTGATTCACCTGGACCATAAGGAAATATTATTAGGTTATACAAATCTGGATAAAAATTGACAAGTAATCAATCTGATGATTTTAGTTGCTAAGCAACATGTTTTTCACTGTGCAACAAACTATAAAAAAGTAAGCATATCTGTCTTCAAAAAACTTTAAAGTGGTATTTATGGTATTTACAGAATGCAGGGTAAACGTGATATTCTTAACATTTTATGGCTATTATGGGAGCCATTGATTCAAAATATTTAAATTAAAATATTTGCTCTTGAAGACTGTGTCTCTGTCTTTGTTATGGGGTTTTATGTATCCTTAGTGTATCATATGTGTATAATTGCTAAAAGTACTGAAATGTGAATATTGTGCAGAGAAAAAATAAAAATTTTTAAAAAGTTCTGATTATACATTAAATTCTTAACAGTGTTACAATCAGTAGCCATGATAGGCTATGTTATACCTCTTTCAAAGTACAGCTTTCTCATATTACCTTCACACACTTGGTTTAACTCTCTTTTCACTGGGTATGATCCATGATCTCTGTCCAGCAGTGTGTTCCTTCTGACAGGTAATGACACTGAAATCTTGCCTCCTGAATTGAAAACTGGTTTTGTGACTTCCTATTATAAAGCATTTTTTTTTTGATTGAGAGTATTTCATATTTTGCTGTGCCAGATCACAAGTCTTTTTCAACCTACTTCCAAACTTTGAGACATAATCTAATAAGATTAGGCTCTCAGTGTCCTCAGATAACCAGTTTTCTTTCAATAACTTGAGAGGACCATGGACTGAATGACCAAAGACCAGCTCAAACGGACTAAAGCCTAATGACTTTTGAATTGACTCTCTAAGCGTGAACAATAAGTTTATGCCTTCATCAGAGTCTTATCACTTGTCTAAACAGTATGTCCGAATCACATTTTTCAAAATTGAATGGAACCTTTTAAGTGCACCATGTGATTCTGGGTGATAGATTTGATCTATTTGACACCCAGTAGAAATACAACTTGACATAAAATTTGACCCTTGATATGACTGGCTTTCTTTTGGTAAGCCAATTAAAGTAAACAAAGTATCAAAGGCTTTGGAGATTTTTGGTGTTATGTTTTTCAAAGGTATGGCTTCTGGAAATCTCATTGAAGTGCACATAATGGTTAAAAGATATTGGTTTCTGGATTTAGTCTTTGGCAAGGGGCCGACACAATCCATTATCTCTATGCTAAATGATTCCTAAAATTTTAGGATTGGGTTTCTGAGGAGCTACAGGAATCTTTTGGTGTGGTTTCCCTACCATTTGACAAATGTAACAAATTCTGCCACACTGTACTGGGTTTGAGGCCAGTAGAAATGCTTGGTTATTTTGCTGTAAGTTTATTGATGCCTAAATAGCCAGTCATTGAAGACTCATGTGCCAACTTCAATATATCATTTTGATACACTTTTGGTACAGCAATCTGGTGTATTACTGACCATTCCTCAGACGCAGGGACAATTGGTGGCCTCCACTTTTGCAAAAACACACCATTCCTGACATAACAGCTTACAGAAACTTTATCTAGCTATACTGGTGATAAGATCAACTTGAACAGACTAGCTTATTCAGGGTCATGTTCCTGCTCTGAAATCAATTTTGATTTGAAAGTGACACATCTGAACCAACAAATGCGTCTTGCTTTTCAGAATTTTCCCTGCCAATAGGGTCAGCATCACTATGATTCAGCATCACATCATGGCCATAGTTGTTCAATAATGTATCTGATAAATCAACTAAGACCTCAGTTGATTGTTCTTGCGCTTTTTGACCATAGCTAAAGTGACAACACAGGAGGGAAAATATCAGCAATAACCTCTCCTAATTTCACAGAGCTAAGCAAAGTGATCAGCTTAGAAGTAACCTTAGGATCAACAACCACCTTTCGTGCTGCCAAATCATTTCCCAGTAACAAAGATACCAGTTTAAAGGTAAAATGGGCCTGATAGCTACAGCAACTGAATCAGTAACTAAGTCTAATACAAAGTTGGCCTAATGTAAGAGAACGTTTACACAAACTCCTCCAATACCTTTAGCAAAAAAACTCTCATCAGTAGAAGTACACTTGTGTTAATTTTTGCCATTTTACATCATGTTCTGACTTTATTACCATTTTTTAATGTAGTATATTATGGTGTTTTCCTCCATTTCCTTTAAACCGGGTATTATCGCCAAGGTTACCGGGAATTACTGAGTGACAGTCCAACTATTGTTGTGTCATTCCTACTAGTATTCCATCTTGCACAGTGTTATTCTAGCCACTTTTCATTTGTATTTCATCTTGCACAGTGTTATTCTAGCAATTTTTATTTGTATTGTTGTTTGTTTCTTGTGTTAAATCTGTTATTGTGGTTATCTTGAGGGCAGTTTAAGGTTCTGAGGATTATTGGAGTGAACAGGGTGCCCGTGAGTCACCCACATGACAAAGATCAGAGTGTGAGCTTGCTATGGAAACCTATGGTGAGTCACCCCAATCACTTAGTTTGCTAGTTGTCTATCACTCACTCTTGTCTGCTCTTCCGCCATGATGTTGTTGGGTTTCCTATTCTTCAGTCTTATCTTTTGGCTAAAAGTTGCAGACCAAAGTTATTTCTTGGTCTCCCCTGCATCTGTTGTGTTCCTGGCCCAGTTAAGGATTACTCCTGTAAAATGTTCTCAAATAAATTCCCTGCACATGCCAGTGTCAAGTGTTTTCTGATTCTGCTGCTGTTGTCCCGTGATATCGCCCTTAATCCAGGTCCTATAAACTTTGGCTTCGTGAACTATTAGGAACAAGGACCCATTGATAGGTGACACAATTGTTTCAAATAATCTTGACATTTTGGCCCTTGCAGAAACTCACATTCAAAATTCTGATACTGACAGCCTACTGAGGTCCACCTGGTTTTCAACTCACTCACGGGCCACGAGCAACCAATCATAGTGGCAGTGTGGGCTTTCCTACTAGGAAACACCTACCTGCTAAGACTGTTGATGCACCAATATATTCCTTTTTTTCAATTTTCCGTTTTTCTGTAGTTTCTGTGATAATCCTAATTTATTCTTTTCTCATAGCACTTCACCAGGGAGAGGAGTTTGTTTTACATAACCAAGAAATGGTGACTTTAAAATAATAGATCAAATATCTGACAGTAATAACAGATATTTATTAATACAGTTACAAAATACTGCAGTACAGAATTTGTAATAGTAAACATTTAAATGCCCACAAAAGACAAAAAGATGGAAGAACTAGATTTATTATCATAATGTCAATGATAATATATTAGGTTTCATTGACAAACAAATTATGTTGGGAGGAGATTTTAACAATGTTTGAATCCCAATATTGATAAATATGTGTTCAAAAAGAGTAAATATCTGAAACAGACAAGAATCTGTTAAATACAGTAGCGTAAGAAGCATATGAAAAGTGGGGGGGGGGGGGCAAAGTTAAACTCAGCGGTTGTGTTAAATCATAACACTGGTAGAACTGATACCATTCTCAGGGAGTCAAGAGGATGTCAAGTGAAAATGCAAATAGTTTTGTAATTTTTAGGTTTTTCTATTTCTCAAGATACGCTTTCAAACTTTTAGCATCATTTTTTGAGGAACAAAGTTAAAGTGGGCATAAATTGCAAAATAATTTGAAAAATTTGTCTTTTAACATTGTATCATTGAGCAAATACAAAAAAATTCAATGGTTAATTTTGCTTTAAAACACCAGCATGATAAAACACTAAATGATCAAATTCCAACTTTCAAGTTAACATTAGCCAAAGAAATAAAGTATCACATGAAGGAAACCTGAAACCCATAAATATTTGTCTTTAACAGTATCTATTACTTATTCCAAATCTATGTTTAATTTAGTACTGTCCAAAGTATTTTTGCCTTTCTTCATTCACAGAGACAAATAATTTGGCTATCTGAATGAGGTCCAACTTGTCTGTTCTCTCTTTCATGGCATGGCAAATTAACACATTGTTCATTCGTTGCTGTGTCATAGTGCTTCTCAAGTAGCTCTTTATTCTCTTGAGGGTAGAGTTTGTTCTCTCTGATGGTGCTGATGTTACAGGTACAGTCAGATATAGTTTCAGCAACTTGTCCACTTCACTAAGAAGCTTCTTGATGGGTGGATTACCTACTAAAACTTGACATATAGTGGATATTTTGGTGATTTCTTTGATTTTTGGCTCCTGTTTCATGACATCTGGGAACATTTTCAGTTGAAGATCAAGATGTTCAAAGTCCAGATCATTATGGTATAGTTCTTTTACACAATCATGAATTGGAGAATCATGATTATTTGCTGACCTAATCAACACATCTTCCACTTTTTTAAGACCTTCATGCTAGGTTGATCAAATCTTCTGCTCAGCTCTCCTATCAGTAAGTCACATGCTTCAAAGTATTGAATTTTGAAAAATTGTTTCACCGACTCGAAATGGGTTGGTTCAGCCCCATGATCCAGCCAATGTGGGATGATCAGTTTTTCCTTCGGAATCACTGACGACTGAATGGTAAAATTTGTCAAAGGCAGCATCTGTACGCTGTGATTGATAGAAACTTGCCAAAAGAGTTGCCTTATGAGTAGCATCTTCAATTGATGTATCCTTTCCTTGGATGGTTGTTGGTAATTGTTCTGCATCACTGAAGACTAGATGTAAAAATTTTAGGCCAAAAAATGTGCTAAATTTTTTCATTAATGCCATCTGTCCACCTGGCATTCTTGCATAGTCATCACATCCTTTGCTGACCCTGTCAAGTGTTTCCAACAAGGTAGTGTAATTCTTTATAACTGAATCAATCGCTGCTGTCCTCACTGTCCACCTGGTGAAGCAGAGAGGCTTCAAAGAAGGTGCTTTGTGTGGCCCCACTTCTTTTTGCATTTTGCGTTTTGGTGAACACTTAATCAGTTTTGTTATTTCTACCACCAAGTCTAGAGCATCTCTAATTGATTTGATTGTTCGTGTTATATCTTGTAAACATAAGTTAATACAATGTCCAAAGCAGTGTACTCTAATGGCAGCTTTTTCATCTTCTAAGATACATGTTGCTAGGCCAGTCCTGTGACCCTGCATATTGCTGGCACCATTATAGGCCTGACCATGACAGAGATTGATAGGCAGTGCACATCTAGTCAGAACATCTCTTAAGGCATCATAGAGGATGTTACTTGATATTGATGGTACTTCTACAAAACCCAGTGGTTCTTCATATATGTCATAACTGTCATTAACATATCTGATATGTTAAACTGTTCCTTGTTTGTAATGTCAGTTACTTCATCTGCTATGATACTGTATCACTGTTGTTGCTTGATGTCACTGATTAGGGATTTGAGTACTTGATGTCCCAGCAGGGTAATCAGTTCATTGATTGTGGTAGGAGACATGTACTGTTTGTTGTGAAGCCACAGTTTAAGTTCGGGCACATCACCCTGACAAAGGATCAGAAGTTGAATCAAATTTCCATCAATTTCATCATGACTTCTTACACTTAATCCCTGTCTCAGAACATATATAAGGGACTCTCTGTGATTCTGTGATTGCTTTGATCTTTTTGTTGTTGGTCAGTCAGAAGTATTTCTACATTCTTCATTGTTTCTGCTAACTTTACCACAACCTCTCTGTGTGCGCTGCACTGTTCATGGTCTTTGAATCTTTCTGTTGCCTTTTTCCAGTTATTGAATCCCAATATTGTAAATGCTTCTTCAGCATTTTTACTAAAAGTTATCAGTTTCCTTCTCTGTGCTTCACAGCAGATATAACACATGGCTTTATTTCTTGTTGTGCAGAAACTTAGCCACTTGTAGTCACCATACCATTTTGGTAGAAAGGATCACTTTCTTTTTACCACCTTTGTGATGAATTTCCTCTCAGATTTATGCAGGAGAGCTTCTTCTGTGGGCTGGTGTGGCTTTGTGTTAAATGTACAACAAACTGAATGACATTCTTGAGTATCACCAACAAATTCTTCCATTGGCACACTGGTGTTAGTGTCCGCGGAATTGGTATGAGTGATATAATGCTCTGAACTTGGTTTGAAAAAAATTATTATAGAACATTGACCTTGGGTTATATTTGTCCTTAGGTTTTTTTTTATTTGTAGCACCAGATGTTGAAACAGATGTATCATCAGGTTCAACATCTTTTTCATCTGAAATTAGCTGGTTTTTTTGTCATTTCTGCCATGGCTTTTCTTAACAGTCTCAATGTAAACTGCTACCATTACTACCTGGAATTAAAATACTGATGACAAACACCACTTCCAAAAGTTTGAAAAAATAGCATCAGAGATGCCTGTACCCCACAGCCTGGGGAAATAGTTTTCAACACCATGAGATATAGAAGTATTGGAACAGTACAAAGATCGGAGACTTTCGGAGCAGTGTCAGTTATATAAAGGTCCAAATAATGTTTAAGTAGAGAATACAATGTCTAAAAGAAAGAAAATGTATGTAAGATAAACTATTAAAACAAGACAATTCAATAGCAAGAGGACAGCATTAATATGTAAACTAAAAATTATGAAGCTGTAAAATGTAATATTCGGAGAATAACTGTCAATGGAAATAGCACAAATATGTAAAATGCATTTTATAATCAGTTACAGCAATCCATATATCTTTGCCATAAGAGAAACATGTCTCTAATATGGCAGGCAAACACACTTTGGCAGAGCCAGAGTTAAAGGTCACACCATGATGTACTCCTACACCCCAACTGATGTCCCTATCAAGTATCAACCTTCTACACCTTACAGAATCCAAGAAATAGTCCGGACCAGATTTTAAACATCATGGTCACTACGACAAAGTCGAAGGTCAAATCAAGATCATACCATGATGTTGCACACCTACAACTCCTAGACAATGTCCCTACCAATTATCAACTTTACTATATATTTATGGGACTAAAGTGCCTTCAAAACAAATTGTCAAACTGGGTTTTAAGTCGAGCATTAATAATGTCAGTGGGTTATCTGGTTAAAACATATTAGGACGCTAAGACAATTAAAAAGCAATGAATGTGATTCGGTTGCAAAATGACTGGATTTGGCATCCCATGAAAACAACGACTTGGGCAAGGCACAACATACGCAAACTCACTGCAGCAATAACCATTACCTCCTTGCAAAAAATAGATGCTCTATCAATATGTTTTTGTCCAAAGCTTTAGAAAGGAACAAGAATGAAGTTGTATATAAATGCATTAATATTCTGATGACCTATATTTTGATTTTTCAATGTTACTTATGTTACCCACATCCCAAATTTAAAAGTTCTAAGTAAAATACTTTCTAAGTTACTGCATGCTGAAAGATATCTATTTGGCAGTGACAGTGGTATGACAGGGCTTAATCATATTCTTGTTTCCATCATTATAATACTCAAAGACCCAATTACAATCACCCTCCCAGAAATTGACACTACATGTAACCAAAGTATGCACACCTCAGTTTGGTTATAGATAATCCCCTCACCCATTTATAGTCCTTTCAACTCTTTCATGTAAGTAAAATACCATTAACAACTTTCTTTTAATGTATCCCTCTTTGCAAAAAAATATAGATTAGAAACTGCTCAGGTGTATACAAACCAAAAAGCACTCTAGTTGAAGTATGGTACTGTCTGACAAGCCTTTCTGTCAAAACTCAAACATTACATTTTCTACATGTGGAACACCTACACAACTTTCAAGACCACATGCTCTTATGGCAAAGTTACCTACTACACACTGCAATGACATCACAAACTCCCTAGCAACAGTCAAAGGTTGTGACATCACTCATAATCTTAGCAACATATTTGAAACAGACAGTCGCTACCACCTCAGTATCTAATTGCACTTTGAATTATATGGACATGTTTCTTTATACTATATATGTAGGGTTATATTTTTCAAAAATTTAAGTTGTGTTTGATTCATTTTGTTATATAGTTTGAATAGTTAATCTCACAATATATTTACCCTTGATAAGAGTGTAAATTTCTTGGAAAAACATTTCCAAAATTTATCAAATATCATGGGTTTACAATGTCAAAAAGTGGGGGGGGGGGGCGCTTCCTATGCTACTGAAATATACTGAACCCTTTTGATCTCTTTGATGTTTATAGATAGATTTCAAACCCCTGAGGGATGACTATATTTTGTGCAGTAGGGGAAGATGCCGTTTAGATTAGGCACGTTTCTTGTTTCAAATTCCATGCAATTCCTTAATTTCAACTTTAAGTCTTTGTTTCAGACACTATCAGACCATAAATTGATTCAAATTGAATTCGACTTTCAAATTGAATTTGATAGAAATTTGCTAAGGGGGTGTGGGTTTTGGAAATTCAATGTTGAATATTCAAAGGATTTAGACTACATGAATCTTATAAATTCTGAGCTCAAATAGTGAAAAAGATAACAATATACAGGATAAGTCACTTCTATCAGTTTTCATTAAATGTAGAGTTTACAATATCTTATGCAGCATACAAGGCCAAACTAAAGGAATCAAGAGCAAGATATTGACTGGAACAATTATCAAATGAGAAAAAACCTCAGTATGACTCTATTATAAGTACCGATCAAGTTGGATACTTAAGTCGTCGTTATTTGGGAACAATTACTTGAACAATATCTGATATTTTAAATTACTGTAAAACCAAAACTGTTCAACAAGGCCTTATTGCCATGTTGGATTTTGAAAAAGCCTTTCAGGCTGTCAAGTGGTCTTTCATGTACCAATACCTAAAAGTATTCAGTTTTGGAAGTTCCTTCATATCTTGTTCCAAAAACATATACAGATATAGACAGTTGTGTAACAAATAATGGTTTTTCATAGAATTACTTGAATCCAAAAACGAATAAGGCAAGGTTGCTGTTTAAGTGTGTATTCTCTTATTCGTAATAGTGGCTGAGGTTTTGGCTATAAATTTAAGATAGCCACTTGATACATTGGATTTTGATTGAAAATAATGATTTCAAGATATGTCAGCTAACTGTCGACACCATGCTTTTTCTAAGAGATATTCCTTTACTAAAGTTAGCATTATCCTTGCTGCAAAATTTCTTACTTCTTACAGTTCTAGAAGGGTTCATGAAAGCATAACATATAGAAAAGTATACCTACTGCAGAGAACAAGTGGAACCAGAGCAAACCAGATATTAGGCTGCATAGTTTACAGTTCAGTATTCTTTATCACTTCATAGGGTGCAACTATAATTAAAATAACTAGAAATAAAAGATAGTCCCTTTTGTAAATCTTGTTCACAACTGGATACTGTAGAACATTTTTTCTACTAGTGTGAAGAAGTAGAAGTTGTTTTTAGAAGTCTTAAAGAATTTAATGTCAATATTTTAAAGTTAGATTGTCAACTTACAGTTCTAGAAAATTTATTTGTAATCCCCCCAAAAGTTTACTCCATAAAGTACTAAACTTATTAATATTATTTGGAAAACAGTGCTTCTACTTGACAAAAAAAACTGAGAAAAATATAACTCTGAAGATTTTTGTGAATTCAGTTAAAAGGCAGGTAGAAAGTGAAATGTACCTTATTGCATTAAACAAGGGTAAAATGGTGAATTATGTGAATTATATAAAAAGTGATGAATTACTATTAAAAAATGTCACAAGTTAATACAATCTACCTGCAGTAAAATGTTGTTTTCTTTGGTTTGTATGTAAAAAAATCACAAATAACTAATGTGCTATATTGTGAAATAAAAAACTGGCTAGATCCAATGGTCAGATCCAGAATGAGCCCCAATTTTTTGGTCATGATTACGGGCAAAGCCCAGTGGCAATTACCAGTTGCTTTCAAGTTGCAACAGAAAAGACAAAAAGTTTACTTAACAAATATATTTAACAATTAAGAAAACAATTACAGGCAACTGATGATGCTCTTAATAGTTCATACAATACATATAATGAATCCAATGTGACCTGACCACAGTTCTATTTACGTAATGAGCATTTAAGTTTGTCCACTGTATCCAGCAATCTGCCTTGTAATCCATTTGGCATTCAGTAACACACAAATGTCTATATCCTGTGATCCGTTTAATGTCTGATACCACAAAATGTCTGTATTCTGTGATGCTTTCAGCATCCACTAACAAACGTTCTGTCTATATCCGGTTATTCAGATTGTCTGCGCAACTATGCTGTCCCCTCCAAGATATGAACAAAATTAAAAATACAGCAAATCCACTCTCTGGTAGATCCACACACTATATCCAGCTCACTCCAATAAGTATTCACCACAAAATGTATATATCTAGCAGTATGTATCCATTTGCAGTGGAAAGATAAATATGATTTAGTATTAACTTGTCCAGTTCTGTAGAACATGGAAAAAAACAATAACCCAATGACAGATACTTTCCTCAAATTAAATTATACAATTAATTATACAATGATATACGATTAGACGCAAACACAAAAGTCCAATTGCAAAAGTCAGAACCTGTGGCTGAAACACAGAGTTTAGTCTCAATGAGAGATTGCAAGATTACATACATTTGGCTGCAAATTGGTAAATGACAGACCATCTCAGAAAATGAAAGTATTTTACCTTTGCAACCAAACTTTCAAATTTAACCATTCTGAAGGCTATCCGACTGATCACAGACCGAGTGCAAAATTATCAAAGATGTCTTAAAGATTGAGCCTATCACCTCCCCCCCCCCACACACAAATAGATAGCTATTTTCCCCATACTGTCGGTTGTGTGGCCAGTCACTAGTGGAAATCACCAATGGAGCATGGGTGTAAGAAATTTTGATGTGGTCTACCATTAATGCAATCCACAGCAAGGTATTTTTATCTGTATTATGTATATTATTTCATTTTGCTGCTGTAGTAATTTAAACGTTTGGTTATTAAAACTTTTTTCATCGTTTTTATTTATATAGTACCAAAGCATAGAATGCTTCTACAAATATATACATTTCAAAACATACATTGTTCATTAGATACACTAAAACCTTTAAGGGTATCTCAGCCATCATTTGCATTTAAAATGCTTCAAGTAGTTCTGTCTAGCCTCTACATTTTAATTCTCCCTTTATGTTTATATATAGGAAGGTCATATATTCAGCTCAAGTAAGGTTACCAATGTCACTTAGCTGTTAAGATGACAAGTTCTGATCAACCAGTCATAGTTGCCAGAATGTTTTTTGTCAAAGTTGAGGTTTACGAGACAAGTGGATAAATGATTGAACTATACTGTCAATTATCAGATAAAGGTCAAGGGGTCAAGATGAGCCAATAAGCCAACATGTTAGTTATATACACAAGATGTTAGATAAAACAGGATTAAATTATAAATTTTAACTGGCCCAACAAGGCAACTTTATTTTAATCGTATCATAGTATAATTATAAGCATCTAGTGTTAAAATCTTTGCATGTATCATTTATAATCAATCTACTTAAAACAGCTATAAATGTAGCCAAAATGTCTCAGTGTGGGCCAAACATAAGAAGGCCACTGACACTTTGGAGTCAGTGTGTCACAATTTATTGCTGTTTTTGGTATTTTTTTACTTTTTCCGTTTTCCGTTTTAATGATATATTGGTGCATTCTATTAGACGGGGGGTTATTTGTCTTGGGTAATGGAGAATGATGCCTAACTAATCACTAATGAAGGTGATAATGATCTGTCTCTTGATGATATTATTAGTCATCAGCCATAGAGTGACCTGCAGATTTCAGGCACATTCTGTTCCTACCTTAAGACCTTTAACCATTGAATGGGCCAATCAAGCACATCTAATCATGTGAGGTTTGCGGATAGCAGTAAAAACCGTAGTCTATTAAAACATGCGCCTACCTGACACTTCATGGACTGCAAATGGTCCAAGTAAAGAAAGAACAAATAGTGCAATGGCAACCCGGGAAAAGAATGAATCTCCAGGTTTTGAAATAAGAATGATCATATTAAGAATAGATTTAAAATAACTGTTTCTGTCATACTGATTATTCTTTAAAAAATACAAAATTGTTTAGGCCTTATTACATCCATAGACTGAACTATGCCTCGAATTATTAGAACTATTAAAAGTAACTCAAGTTCTTTAAAACCTGGAAATTAAACAAAATTGCTATTTTAAAGTATTATGGAATGGTCAACTGTAATTTGTGACATAAAATATATAAAACCAGAAAGCACTCATAGAGGACATACTTCCACCAGTGAGTTGGTCATTTCTAAAACTTCAGGATTTTTGCATCCAGAATATGAATCGTACCCTTCCCATAAATGTAATTAATTCCTCCTTCAGGCCCTATCCACATACAAAGTGCAGAAAGATCCATTTATTTGATAAATAATAAATAAATAAAGTTATAGCAAACACAGATAAACAAACAGACATGAATGCATCAATAACATAACATAATAACAGATGGAGGTTACATACTATAAAACTAAACATATCTCATAATTACTCTCAACTTAATTCCAAAGTTATTGTACAATACCTGTATGTTACTTTCACTGAATGTCGAATTCCTTCTCCATCAAATGAAAGTTCATCTAACAGTCATCTCTATTGATTTTGTTTGTTGAAAGAGACAGTTTTTGGCCAATGGAGTCAGACATTTACTTTTGATATAACGAAATGACCCTTCAGTGACAGTTTGCTAATGTCATACATATATTATAGTCAATTTATAAGCATGTTATACTGTAAAGTCTGAAATTTTCAACAATAATATACTAGAATTTGTAGTGAATTCCTAAATTTCAATGTAAGAAACACATTAATAGCTTTTAGTTCCTTTGGATCAAAAAGTCTGGTTGCTCAAACCACTATTGTTATTTTGGGCATATATTTAATTGGAATCGATGTCACTTGATGTCATTTAAAGCCCTTTCAGTTGTGTCATATCAAAAGTATACATAAGCACTGGTAGACCTTAATTCTAAATCTAATTTGATGTTTATAGAGCTTATCATTTACAGTGCTTTTTTGAGCCAAGACATCCACCAGGGTGTGTTTCTGAAAAACTGGATTTCACTGTATGCAGAAAAAGAAAACCATATTTATCAAAAAATGAAAGACTTTTTCCTTTGGTAAAGCCCTACTGACAAGAAAGTTAGTCGAAAGGCTCATTCATTACTTTTGGAGTTGTTGCAAACACAGATAAACAAATAAACAGACAAACAAGCACACTCAAAATGATGACCATCTAAAATAGCATTTTTAATGTCGCACCAGAAAAATGCAGTTATATGTGAGGAAGATAGTGTCAATGGTTCTGGAAAGGTAGGCAACACAAACCTACAAGAACAGAAGTTGTCAGATGGCAAGACTTCAGCAAGACTTCAGATATAAAAAGACATTATTTAAAATACTAATTCCTCAACATGGACAAGACCATATACCTAAAACATGGCTAACACCAACAATATAGCTTATGTGTGCAGTAATAATAGTGGCTGGATCCAGACAGTGATCCACATTACCACCAAAATAAAGTCATCTCCCACTTTTGCGATTGTCAACATTTCATAAATATTTCATTAAAATAAGTTCAAAATTCTTTGAGTTATTTTTCAAATAAACAAATACATGGTGGCAAAACATGTCCTCCTTGACTGAGGCAATAACTGTTCCATGAAAAATTAGTTGATTTACATTAAAATCACATCCAACTGGACATTCATATTGATTAACTTCTACACTAAAAATGTTGGTGATCATGTAAAGACTGGCCAGAAGCAGATTATTGTTGGGAACCATGTTAAATATATTTTATTAAATGTCTGAATTTTTTTAAAAAGCACACCAAATGCCAAGAAAAAATTCGTTCCATATCTTACAAGCAGAATATCACAAACCTGATTATTTTCATTTATTTACTTTACTTTTTTAAACATATATTTATTTCAAATTTGCATTTGTTACAGTGGATATCACGACAGTGACCTATTCATTTAGTAACACACTGTTGGGATTTATAATTTATTAGTATTTACTTATTAGATTACACACTAACACTAAATATTTATTATTTATGTTGTTGTAAAGTTTACCAGTTACATTCTGCATCAACAGCAATAGCTGGACGACTAATATATATATAAAACTACTTGTGACTAGACAAATATATTAGGTCACCTTTGGAAATAATCTTACATGTAAGGTAACTTTAAGTCAAATCTTAAATCTAACTAATAAGCATTACATAATAATCAGACGTGGGCCCAGAGAGGGCCATACTAAAATATACAGAAGTTAAGGTTACTACTAATATATATAGGCCATTAAGGTGGCTCTAACTAAAATAACTAAGATAAGGTCATATTACTGATTGATGGTCAGTTTAAAAGTGGGTGAAATTTTTGGCCCTAAGAGGGGACCATAAGTGCTAATACAATGCACTATTGAATTTAAGGTGACATTAACATACATGGCCCATTAAGATGGCCTTAAATACATTATAGTGAATTTCAGTTAATATGAGTGTTATATGGACCCTTTAAGGTGGCCTCATTGACTAGTTAGACATTTAAAATCAAGATATGTGGTTCAAGGCCACATTATAGCCAAATGACAATATTTTAAAGCCATTTGTAAGCAGAAGGGAAGGAGTATGAACCCCTTTTCTGATTAATCTTGAAATTTTAAACAGAAATTTCATTTACTTTTGTCAAACTTGAGGTTAGATTGAAAACAGGGAGATCAAAGATAAAACACAAAATAAAACACGCATGAACATACACAAACATGCACAATATATTCATGTAAATAGACTTTGTTTTTTATACTGAGGAATTCTTGCAGATTGGCAGACACAGCTCATAAACTGGCTCCCTACGTGGCTGAGCAAAACAGCCCCTTATGGTCATGCAGGAACAGTCTTATATGACTTCCGGACAGCGGCGCTGCTAGCCAGCAAGAAGCCCTGGATTCCATGTAAATTAAAGTTTATATAAATATATATATATGCATTAGTTAACTGTGTATAGTGTTTTTAAAGTCCAGAACAGCACATACTGAGGAAATTACTTTAAAACTAATTTATATTCTGAGAATTATTATGTCTCTTGTTGACAAGGCCACAAGACCAGGGAAGCCATCCTTTAAACTTCGACTGGATCCAATAAGGCCTGCCATCCTGGGGAAGGGCAGAAGGTATGAGCTGAAGGACCCTTGGCACTTGCATTTAGACCTCTTGCCTTGAGACCTTGAACATGTGGATGCTGCCAATATCTACAAATACAAACTAAGACAAAAGTATCTTTTGTTAATACACTTTGAAGTGGCCACAGGGTGGGTAAGTGGGAAAATTTTAAAGTTTTCAAATGGATGTTTCCTCCTTGAATTAATTTGTACAAGTGCAAATGGCTCCCAAAGGCGGGAAATTATGGAAAGCAGGGGTCAACCTGAGGTCAACCAATCATAATTTAGGACACTTGAAACAAGAATAACCCTCACAGTAGCCAGTGACTGGACTGGCACCTGACATGCCACCCCCACATTTAGGGGAATTTGGGAGTTCCCAATTTCAGTTTCCGCAACGGGAATTGTAAACTCCAACCAAATTTTATTTAAGTTTTAGTCTTCTATTGAAAGTGAAAAAAAATGAAGAAGTCATGAGTAAATAAAGTTGTTTGGTTATGATTTTATCCTTTGGAAAAACTGAATCCAATAAAAATTAAGGTAAAGTGGGAGTACATCAAATGAGATTTATATCAAAACTAGCAAAATGCTTTGATTTTTAATTGCTTACTAATCCCAAGTCATCTTCACTGTTTCATGTTGTAGCTTCTCAAGTGTCATTAATCAGAATCTATGGATATTTGTGAGGACATGATTCAAGTTCATAAATGTTCTAATGATAACAAATGTAGGACTAAATCATAAATTGTTAGTTGTATTTATTTATTTGAGTTTAAATGTCTCTTTCAACACTGTATAGGTCATATCATGACAGCTAGTTTTATCGGTAGAGGAAACCAGTATATACAGTTGCTCAAGGTTCTGTACTGTAAACTGCCATCCATCGGTAACAACTACCAACTTTCCTGCATAGGGTTCGGGCTTTGAATCACAGACCTCAGAGAGGCGAGTGTGTTACCACTGCACCACCATGGCCCAAGCTGTTAGTTGTAAGTCCTCATGTGTAACAATGCCCTGTGTAAGGAAATGTTAGATGATAAATTCCATCAATAGTATACATTCATACTGCTCAATAAGTTTTATTGTATAATTTATGTATTTTATTTGTGCATTGCATCAATAAAATAAGTGTACAGAACTGTGTGGGTTTGAATATCTGGTAGTGCTCTCACTAGATCTCCATTTCATTCCCTGACAGCTAGTGGAGTTCTCAAGTCTCCAAGTGGAGAATGAAATTTGGAATCTCCCCTAGTGGATTTTTGAACTTGTCTAAATTAGGATCCCCACTGTATTATATTATATAATTATTGTCATAAATATATTATCAAGAGATGAATCTGTTAATATAACAGTTATAAAGCATTGGTGTTAGTGAATTCCTAGAATCCCTAGCAACCTCTGCGATGGCTTCTTTTTGATGAAAAATATTATCATGTGAGGATGCAAGAAACACTTGTCAGTGACCTGAGTTGTAAATTCATTAAGTTAGACACACAGTGGGGTTTATTATTATTTATTTACACTAGTATATCTAGAAATAATTACATACAAATTACAAAGCACCAGCTAAAACATTTAATATAGCACCCTACTGGGTGAAATTACAGAACAGCCGCCAGGGTTTAAGCCCCTTACACCACAATCTGAAGGGGGCCTTAACATGATACTGAACTATGTGATATTTTACAAATGTTTAAGGATCAATCGGAAACTGTTGGTTGATCCGAGAATAACGGCTGGTTTAACACCAGCAAAACAAGTGACATTAAGGTAGCCTTTAATTGTTAATCAAAATTTACCAGGGATTTAATTAACATATGCAAATGCAATTGATAAGAATTTGCAATAAGAATTAAGTGAGAAAGAGGGATGATTACAGTAATTAATTATTACAAAAGTGGTAATTTAGCTGGTTTACAAATCTGATTAAGGTTAGTTAGAGGTAAAGTAGTGATGGTCCCCAAACTCCAAGTAGCCAAGAGATGAATCTCTTAATATAACAGTTATAAAGCATTGGTCTTAGTGAATTCCTAGAATTCCTCGCAAAATTTTGTGAGGGTTTGTTTTTTGGTGAAAAATATTATCATGTGAGGATGCAAGAAACATTTGCATGTTGATGCAGCATTATTCCTCTCAAGGTACCTCCTTACTTAGAGTCAGAATAAGAGATTGGCTGAGGCTTGATGTGTGCTTTCCCTCACTGCAAAGTAGCTGCATGTCTCTCTGAAATAACAAAACCACAGAGCAAGAGCAAAGCCAACCAAATTATGATGTTTCTGTACCAAGTTATAAGCAAATTAGCAAATTGAAGTTAACTTGTGATTACTGGAGCATACTGTATGATTTAGTAATAGTATATAGTGCAAATCAATGTTATTTAAACTTTGACATAATGTGTGACATTTATTTTGCCTACAGTGCTTCACAGGCACCAGTAATAAGGACTGACTCCAAGAAGAAACAATGATTATATGATTTCTAAGCTGTATCCAACGTATTAAATCCTAGTAATGTGAGTTTCAATTTTAATATCTATGTCCAATTTCAATTTGGTTTTCTATATTACTGTATATTGAAATATTTCTCTCATCAACTGATGATGCTCCTTCTGCCTCTTCCATTCCTCATTCTAGCAGATATATTTATTTTCCAAGTCTTTTGCCATATATTTTCGTATTCAACCAGTGTTTCTGTGGTAATGACCACTGCTTTGCCCATGGACTGATGAATTTGGAAATATTCATTTTGGTTGCTGCACCCGAAACTCAAATAACATAAATCAATGTTTTTTTTTATATTTTGAACCGTATTTCATCACTCTCTTAAAACATAAATTGTAAACTAAATCATGCAAAATGTCAATGATTTTCATTGCGAATATTGCTATATTGAAAACAGCTCTCACAAACCTCTCAAAAACAATGGAAATTGGCCCCAATGATAGTAATACATAACATAGGGACTCCCTAAGACTTATACCACTAAATGTGCATATTTTCAGAAATTATCCAATTTGAGGGATATTTTGGAGTTTTATCATTTCATGATGAAAAAAATGAAACTATCTCAGAAATGATACTAGACAGAATAATTTTAAGTCAAGAAGATAGTTCTTTTCTTTGCAAGCTTACAGTTTAAATAGGTTTCCTAGAAAAATATCGGCTAACACAGTGCTCAGATGACACACTATTCCCGTTTTACTGAGGTTGCATTGAGAAAACCTTTTGGAAGAATTACTTGTTTATTTAAAAGTAGATCAGTACATTTAAAATCACTTTCTAGCTTTTCTTTACCATGGTGCAGATTTTTAAAATTATTTTATTCTAAAATACTTACCTGTATGGATTGAGTATTTAATACAAGAGAGAAACAAAAAAGAGGTAGAAATAAAAAAAAGAAACATCTAATCAAGAAACAATGACGAGCTGAAAATATGAAATTCAAAATAGGCATGTAAGATTTATTTACAGAAAATATTTCAGATTCTTTAGTGAGTACATTGGTTAATTTTTTTCTTGAACTTTTTTGCTGTATATAGTTCTTAACAGATTCCGAGGGTACAATAAATTATGACTTGTTAAGTCACAATTTAAGGGGAAGCTTCCATTTAAACATGATTTCAAACTTACTCCTCCAGGCTGTAACTCACCACAGACAAAAGCCTCATTTTTCCTCGTTTTATATAGAATAGCCAGAATTTCTATCAAAATGTGCACTGATACAAGCCCAAGTTATAATAGACATTAATAACAAAATTATCAATTGAATTAACCTTTTACAGTGTTTCAAAGGGGTGATTATGTAATTTCTACTTATAACCATTCCCCCAACAATTTGAATATAGAATCTCTCAAAACAGTCAGGCATATTCGTCAGACAAATGCGTAATCCAGATTCAGATTCGGATGCTAATCTAATCTACTGCTTTGCAGGATCAATATCTCCCCCATGAAGGGGAACTCAGTGAGCTTAGGTAACAAAAGTATTCATCATAAGGATAGTGGAGGGGCAGTCAAGGTCAGTGATCTAGAGTTATGGGTACGACCAAGAGGGAAGGAGACTAAGTGGGGAAATTGGAGTTAAACAGGTGTTTCTTGAAGGATGTGACAGAGGGGCTCTGTGTTATTTGGAAGGGGGCATAGTTTCAAAGAACAGGGGCACAGTGACTGAAAGAATTCAAAAAATGTTTATTTGATTTGTGAACCTTCGGCCAAAGGTGGGGTGTGAAGGCACTTAAGTTTAGGATTGTTTAAGTTTAAGATTCTTCGGATCAGATAGAATTGGGAAATACACTTTTCTCTAAATCAAAATATATAATGATTATAAAGGTCACAAAAATCACCTTTATAGATGCTACCACAATTTGCCGCCATTATTTTACATAGAATTAAAAGTAGTCCAATGAATCTAAGTCCATGAATCCAAATCCGGAGGTAGATTAACAGATTCATAATCTGGATCAGGATTCTGGTCACATCTTAAGGGAATCCATTAATCTGAGTAATCTAGATTCCATGGATTTTGTCTGTGAACTTTTGTGTCAGTCGTCACTTCAGCTACCTTACATGGTATTGATGGGTAGACAGAAATGCATGAATTTTTCTGATGACCATCAATGGTCACCAATAAGTCTGGGTTCCAATTTGTGCCAAGTTGAGTTTAGTACCAGCTTATAATGCCAACTAGTAGAGTAACACTCACACAAGCCATAATGGTGTCTGCAGTATGCAGTGGACAACATCAGATTGGCTGACCAAACATACTGAGCTCGGTCATCAAGAACTGGATTCGGAATGCTGGTCTGTGATTGCACAGCTTCTACCCATTGGGAATCATCAAAATCTATGTAAAAATACCAAAGAAAAGCAAGGAGATTTTGTAGGTTCAGTTTTTACACGCTTTTAGCTGGCATACAAATGCAATGACTGCATAATGTGACATAATACACAGCTATATACTACATAAAGACAATGGTTTGTGCTCTGCTACATTTCATTGTCAGTATTCAGTTTATTAATGGAGCATTCAGTGGTGAGTGTGGTTGAAGATTGTGCATACCCAAAAATATACTTCTAAGCTACTGGATATACTCCATTTAGTGGGATAAACAGAATTCCATATGAGGGATGACCAAAATTATGCTTAGAACAGATATGAAAGTATCATAGCCAAGTCTTAATTCAACAATTCTTTTAAATTGAGCCCAGAAATTTTTGCCCTTTCACAGTGCATAATGGTTTCATTATAGTTATTGCATAAATTACAGACAGAATTACGATCATTAGTCAATTTTAATTTACAAAGGTAATCATTTGTGCCTGTTAACCTGTATATAATGCAATATTGCATCTATATCAGGTCATTATTTTTCACAGTATTGATTTATTTATTTGGGGTTTTACGTCGCTTTCAACACTATACAGGTTATATCACGACGGGTAGTTGGAAGGGCAGAGGAAACCAGTACATAGAGTTCGCTAGGGTTGTGTACTGTAAACTGCCGACCAACGGCAAGCAACTACCAGCTTTCCCACTTAAGGCCGTCATGGGGATCGAACCCCGGCCTCAGAGGTGGGAGGCGAGAGTCTTACCACTCTGCCACCGTGGCCCCTTTTCACAGTATTGAAGCATGCAGTAAATATAATTTTCCATGTTTTGTCTGATAATGTTACTAGAAGAGTTTTTTCCAAAAACAAGATTTGTTTGGCATAACTACAAGAATTATTCAACATTGATCTATTGAAGTCCTTGCTGGCTTTCTTTCTATTTTAGGAGCAAGTTTATGTGATTTGGAATATTAGGCTTTTGATGGACCTTGGAAGAAATTTTTAATTTACTGAGGTATGCACTTACAGATTTAATAACTCTTTGGCACTCTAAATAGTGTTTTTATGATAAATATTTTAAAGGTTCTTCCTGTCATAAAGTCTCCATTTGCATGTGTAATATCACCTGGTATGTTAATCCCTTTGTTATATCAAATCAGAAGAAAAGAGGGCTTTCAAAATATTGGGATGTAACCAAAGAGTTTCACTTTAGGCATCCCGTATGTCTGAAGCTGGTATATTGACCATCACTCTTCTCCAGGAGTAAAGGGATTCTAGGAAAATTTTTTGCAATATTATGTAGCCAATAAGCACAAGGGGTGTTACGGTCTCGGGCAAGCGAGGTAGCAATTACCAGTTGACTTTAAGTTGCAACAGGAAAAGACAAAAAGTTTAACTTAATTTATTTAACAATTAAAAATAAAGATTACACCTGGCATGCTCTCAATAGTACAAACAATGATACAATAATGAAACCAATCTGACATGGCCACCGTAACTGACAGTAAAGTTTGTCCACTGTATCCAGTAATCTGTCTTGTGATCTGTCCTGATGTCCACTAACACAGACATCCGTATCCTGTGAGCCGTTCAGTATCCAATAACACACAATGTCCTCATCCTGTGATGATTTCGATATCCAATCACACCAAATGTCTGTATAGAGATATTCAGAAAGTTTGCACAACTATGCTGTCCGCTCCAAAATATGAACAATGTCCAGAATGCAGTAACTCCACTCTCTGGTAGAACCACACACAGTGTGCAGACGAAAAAGTATCCAAAGTACAGCAAATCTATCCAGACACTGTATCCAGTTCGCTCCAGTAATAGTTCAATCACAAAGTATAAAGTACACAAAAAGTATATATCCAGTTGATAATACAATGTAGCTACTGTATAGCCAGCAAATACTATGTTCATCTGAGGCCAGGTGTACAGTGCTTATATACAAGCATGGAAACTTCCAGACAGTTCTAGAACTAACTTGAATTTAACACCTGTTACCAGATTCACCAAGGAAGTTCTAGAACCTACAGGGTTCCCCAAATCTATTAATAGAACCACTTAGGTTAGCCCATAGAGATTCTCCCAGTCTATAAATAGATCAATTCTACATGACACACAAAAATAATCTATAACTCAATTACCTTATATGGTAATATATAAACATAAAGCTTAGATTAAATGATGCATTGGCACAGTGCCCATATACTTAACAAGGGGCATTACTATAAATGAACATTCTACATACTACATTAACGCAAGGGGCATTACTATAAATAAACATTCTACATAACTATGCTGTTTCGAGAGCACAAGTAAAATTGCTTATATCAGTCATATTAAGATCTTCATCTTGGTTATTTTTTGCTAAAGTTGTCCTCTTAACCTTGTCTGATTTACCACCCCAAATAAACTTAAAGAATAAAGTTTCTTGTTCTTTTAAAATTTGTTTATTTGAAGAAGATTGAAATAAATAAAATCAATATGGGTAGTGCTAGTGTTTTAACTCTCTTTTAACTGTGTAAACTGACTTTACCTTTGCTGTTCCAGTCATTTGGTACATTCTGGGTTACTGCACACATTAGGTAGCCTCCACCAGTGTACCATCCCAAGCTATGGATTGCCATTAGACCCTCCTCACCACCGACATCATGGAGTTTGAAAGCCAAGATGTCTGTTCCAGCTGAAACAACAGATGTATATAATACAAGGTGTGCTATCTGGCATGGTTCAAAATAGTGGCCTGACTGCTTAAAAATAAAAATGATTTTGGGGGGCTTTAAAATGAACAAAAAATCCACCATTTTGCATATCGGATATGTGGTGCAATATTTTAAAATTAATAAGCTTTTATATTCCCAGTTAATTGTACTTTTTATTGGACTTTCATAGAGCTTAATCTCCCCTTAATGAAAGGGGATTCAATGGCCCTATAGCACCAAGATAGTGTGGTTAATTCTGTTTTTAATCAACTGTTATTGTACTTTTAGTTACAAGAAATAAGCAAAAATACTAACTTTAAAATCCATGTGCCAGTTTAATAAAGGGTCTCAGACTAAGTCAAACCCTTAATTCTAAGCCTTTTATCTTTGCTAAGTCCTGGACTTAAATGGATTTTACAAAGAATGACTTAACTAAGTCCAAGTTTGTCATATTATTACAGTGGTTTTTATGTAATATGACCCGTTTTTCTTGTCAAAATATTTTGGTGATGATATATATGTTTTCTTTATCTCATTTTATCTTGTAACAACATAAACATGTCCCAAAACTAATTTAGGGAGGTGTTTTATGTATTCATTCTTTATTTTCAAGCATTTCAAATTTTGAAGTGAGAAAGATATATGGCAGCCATATTTAAGCCTTTGTTTAAAAAAGTTAAACCCACTCCCAAGCAGACTTATCCAAAGCATAGATTTAGCAGCTTTGGCGAAACCATCTAAGTCTAAGACCACAGAATTGGCCTCATTTAAGACAAAAGTCTTAACTTTAAGTTTAAATCCGGGGTAAGTCCTTTTGTGAATCTGACTTCAGGGAGGTAAGGAAAAAGTTAAGAAGCACAGAGTGGTAGGGTTAGCAAGTAATGACGAAGAATGCAGAAACCCACGCTGAGTAAAGAAACACAACATAAATCCTGTCACAGATTTGACTTGCTCACAAGTCATAACTTTGAGTATTTTTACATATGTATGAGTGCATTTTATAATGTACTATACATGTACTCGGAGATTTACAGTGCACTGAGGTAGAACTTGCGCTAGGTGTACCCGTACTTGTGCCCTTGGTAAAAATATTTGGAATTAAGACACTGTGACCCATATCCTTATGTAGATCATGCAGTTCTATTAATACCTGGGCTCATCTGGGGGATTCCACTTTATCTCAGCCAGTTAAAGTTCTAGTCTTGTGTTTATTTTTGTGTGTAATCAGAAGGCCGTGGGATCGACTCCCAACAGAACCAATCAATAAAATCCATCTTTCTAGTACAATAGTGAATGTTACAAATTTATCGACAAGTGCTGATATTCTGTTAATATGATTCATCATAAGAAGGGTATTCTAACATGATACGGTTGTGTCCGAGATTCTGATTGCCTATTGTAGGAAATATTTCATCGGTAATCTAACCTCACAGGTTTCAATTATTGCTCATTCTGCGACTGTTTTGGTGAGTCTGATTAGCTAATGGAAAAAATAGAGATGTCCTGCTAATAACCAGCTGCGAAATAAAATGGTTGAAACTACCTGTTATTCGTCACTTAAATGTTAGCAAAAATAATATATATACTATTTAAAAATTGTTGTGTTAGAATAGAAATAACAGATTCTGATCTTGGGGTTATAAGAGATTTTACAACTGCTTTTGTGATTCTGATATCGCTAAAATACAGTTGTAAAATCTCTTATAACCCCTTGCTCGTCAATGGTTATTTTTTATAGTTTACAGAGGTTTTGCACATTTTTATTGCATCAAAATCCACGCAGAAATGGCAAAATCTTAAATATTATCTTAAGTATGTTTTGTGACCCCTATATACAATACCTTGCTTGTATTTCTATATTACATATGAATGGAACATTATAAAATTTAAGGGTATTTTAAAGAACTTCTCTGCATTAAAATCCATTCATAAATGGCAAAAGTGTTAAGATAAATATTAAAGTTATAATCACCCCATATATAATATGACAGCTTGCTTTCATTATTTGTTTAAATATAGACGTCAATATCTTGGTTCATCTTATTCTTCTGATTATCTCTGTAATGCGTACCCCTCTCCCATTTCCTCTCTTGGTTGATTAGTCTTAGACACCGTCTATTAATGGAGATTAGGCATTATAAAAGCCAAATTAGAATTACAAAGTCAGTTTGGCCATACAATATTTGAACATTTTTTTACCTGGAATCTTCACATGCCCCACCATGCCATAGGTCTGGGTGTGGCCTATCTGAACTCCATCTCCATACACAGTGCAAATGTCATCTACTTGCCAGGTCAAGTTCACAGAGGTCACTGTGAAATTACAAAGAAAATGTTCAAATTTAGAGTTTTACATCCTGTTCAACAACTACACTCATAATGGGATAGACCCTCACCATTGTCACCTGTCGTTGGTAGAACACACACAAAGATGGTAGCCTGTGATTCAATACCAATCTTTACAACCAGGGGTGAATTTATATTGACAAAATCTGTTTAGATAGGCTGAATTGCATTTCCCCCCTCCTGGGAATCAAAGGTAGACAGATGGTAGGTAATCTTTTTCTGACTGACAGACAGGTGACTAAGTGCTAAGTTACTGTCATTTTCAAAGTTGGTCTTAATTATTATAAATATTTATTTATTACTTATTTGGACCCAAACAGAGGTGACAACCTGTGATTTGATGACAAACCAGCTAACCACTAGGCTACGGAGGACCTCTAGTGCATCAGACACACACTATTTAAAATAAAAGCACATTTTATATGACAAAATTCTCAGCATCTTGGAATTATTAGTCAGTATAAATTAGATTTTATATGACAGTTAAACCGTTAAACCTGCAGTAAATTAAACATTTAAGTATTTGCACATAACATAGCATCTCTGCTCCCACATATCATGCAAAATTAATAGATATATTGATTTTCTTACTGTAAATTGGAGTCAACAATCAATCAATGTAATTATTAGGATGGGCAAAAAATGAGCAAAATGATCAATAGGAATGGTTTAAAACTGAGCACACACACAATTGTATATATGTAACGACCAAGTTGTGAAATTGTCCATTGAATCAAATGAACAGGTGATTATATTGTTTTTGTTATTTTCTTAAGATAGAGCGCAAGTAAGACTAATTTATTACAGCAATGGTTATTTAACATTAATAATTTTAAGACTAACAATAACATTGACAATATTAATGCTTTGTTTCTTGACATTTGGCTTCAACCTATTTACTGGACAGTAATTTAGAAAAATCCTCAGATCTGACCTTTCAAGAAGTGGCTTCTGCCTGTTAAATGGATAGTTATTTGCAATTATCTTCATATCTAATAATCGAAGGAATGGCTTCTACCTGTTAAATGGAGATCGAGCTATTTGCAGTTATCACATCCATTCATTAAAGGACAGCCAAGTTCAACTTGATAACCTTTGTTTCTGTAAGCACTTCTGCAAGAGACCTCTTCAAAGATTAGTGTTCCAAATTAAGAAACTGTCATGAAGAAAACTTAAATTTTTGTACATGAATTTGTCCATTTCACGAAATGGACAGTTGTGTTGTCCATTTCATGAAATGGACAATTTCCTTGTCCATTTCACAAAACAGACAATTTCACAACTTGGTAATAATATATGCGTTACCTGTCTACAAATTTATCTAATTGGGTAGGAACTAAATATTGGTAAGGAGTCACATTTATAAACATTGTCGCTTTTTCTATTTCAGGGGAAATACCCTAATACTTCTCTCAGAGTTTACCAACCCAAAAATCAAAACTGAACTTGAAAGGTGTATATATGCACCTAGTATCCCTTTCTATTTTTACACATTCTCAACATTATTTCTAGCGTGAAATATTTGTCAGTTTCATCTTTTGTGCAAAGGAAACCATGCACCAAATGTTATCTATACATCAGAAATATCATGAAAACCAAAAATAAAGCATAAAAATACTGTCACCGAAGACAAAATATTATGACAGACACATATGGAATATTTAGAAAAGTCAAGAAAGCACATTCTGTAAAATGTCAGAAATTACTCTACACTACAGCCACTGGGGTACGTTTCCCATTGTTAAACAAAACTGGCATGACATAAATTTTATGCATTTATTATATTTATTTATTTGTTTATTTATTTATTTGGGTTTTACGTCGCTTTCAACACTGTACAGGTCATATCACGACGGGTAGTTGGAAGGGCAGAGGAAACCAGGACATACAGGCATTTATTATAGTATATGTAGTAAAATTTATGTCATTCCAGTTTTTTAATAATGGGAAACTTGCTCTGGTGACTGTGCATTTAGTGGTAAAAGTTTACCAAGCGTTTTATTAAATAGTAATTCTCATTTACCTGAAACTGTAGAGCACAATATTAATATTCCTAACACACTAAGCTGAATTGCCATCCCTTTCCACTCTGTCTAAACCACCAATATTGTCCTGTCTTGTAAAATGGGATCCAAGCCAAGCATTTGATCAGTGGCATAGCTCAACGAAGAAATATCCAGCAACTGTAAAACGCTGTCGTTTTGCTTCAAACATATTCTGCTCTTATATATATATAAACCTGTTAAAGTAGAAGTAATATTATAATATTAATAAATATTATGCCTTATCCCTTTTTAAAAGGTTCTTGAATTTTTATACGAAGAATAGCTTAACAATAACACTCCCACTCATTACAAATCAGTGACATTTTGCTTCAAATTGATTTGTCCCTTAAATGCAAGATATGCAGTGACACCTCTTTGTTAATCTAATAATCTAATACATTCATAGTTTACCAGCAGGTTGAAACATTCCACACTGCAGGAGTATTATCAAAAATTCATTAAGCAATTGGCCAGAAATCGGTAATAAACTAGAAACCGTAGCAAGAAATTTGTGCTTGCATTTTACTGTGCATGCCCATGGTATGAAATTCATAGGTGGACATTTTAAACATTTTTGGATGCACAAGGTAATGGCTGTTTTGCCACTGTTTGTCAAGGTCGCATACAAATCTTGGATGGTAGTCGAAGGACAGGGGCATTTTGCCAAACACCTATAATCATGGAATGTACTGCCTGTAAATGGCATATAAGAAATGTCATTTGCTGCCAAGTGAACATCATTTGCTGCATTTATGTACAGATTTATTGTACAATCTCTTAAGGTCCTTACTTGCCTGGTGGTCAGCAAGTTTGGCATCTAATTGTAGAATGTCACCTCTGTGTTGGTCCGACTCCTGCAAGTACTAATGCTGAGGACCTGGCCCAATTTGACCTGCTGTTGAATGGGACCTAAATTCCTAAATTTGAACTGCTCCTACTCCTTCTAGTACCAAAAAAGTGGACTTTAAGAATATCTGTTTCAGAAGTCTTTCAATTTCTAGTTTCTACCTATTACCTAGTTTATCACCTACTAAATGTCTTATGTTTTTAGATGGTGTGCCCTTGTGTCTACTACTCCGAAATTAAATACTTGGAAACTGGATATGTGTTAGTTGATCGTCATTACCAAGCAGTTACTTTGGGTGGTACATTCAGGATACTTGACTATCTCCACCAGGAGAACATGTTTTGGGCTGTGTTCAATTGCCCAACTTTGTCTATGGTTACTTAGGGTACAAATAATTATCAGGTATTACAAAATTTACTGTATTTCTTGAAATTTCTGCTAATGTGGGATTGTTTTTTGGTACATTGAGGTTTCACTCGTCAATATGGTTTTTTGGTCGTGGGTACGCATATTTTCTCTAAAAGGGTATTACTCTTTCTATGGCCAGATGAAGAGTACCACTTCCAATTTGTGGTAATGAAATATCTTTTATATTTTGGTCAATATAAATACCCATCTAAATAACTGATATAGGAGTAATATCAAATCGAAATTATTTTTCAAGGACATGTAATTAATGGAGCCATAAAGATGCATAAAATATGTATTTCATGCACCAATGGGATTTTTTATAGAAATATTCTTCATTCATTTCTATTCTATTATTCAAACATATCCTGGATGAAAACAAGTGGACCTAATTTTAGTGTATTTATTTATTTACATTTTATACAAAACGTGTATAGGCGATTTCACAAATACATTAATAGCTTAATGAACAAATTGTTGAACAATTTACAGTTGAAACCATAAAACCTGTTGGTTATTCATAACTAAATAAACCCCTGTTCCACTGTCGAGAATTTGCAACCTGGCAAGCTTAATAATGAAGGCCCAATATGATTTACACTTGTGAAGGTCAGGAGCATCATCGCACTTGCGAAAACAACTCAACATGATTAAAAGCCTTCCAAACTGATCTTTTGTCCTTTGTGTGCTCGGATCAATCTGTTTGATCTTTTGTCCTATGTGTTCTCTGATCAATCTGTTTGATCCTTTGTCTTTTGTGTGCTCGGATCAATCTGTTTGGACATGAACCATTTTGATGCTATGATTAAAATTATATATAAGGTGCTACATCTTATTGCCTCCACCGAGGAGGTATTAAATTTATGACCGTTTGTTTGTCTTTTTTGTTTCTTTGCTTGTTAGCATGATTATGCAAAATACGACTGGTTGGATCTTAAAACATGAGCAGATGGTTCTTAGTCCAACTTGGATCCAATTAAATTTTGAGAATTATCTGGATACAAAAAAAAATCAAAGATCTGGATTTTCCCAGTTACTTATTATAACATGCCTTGGCAGAGGTTTGAGCTCTCGAGTACTCTTAATATTTTGCTCTTATGGCCAATTTTGTTACCTTTCTGGAAAAAAAATCGGAGTAAGTGATAAGTAACCTCGTCTGAAAAAGGGTATTGTAATCTGCTGTCTATTTGTCTGACCATAGACAAATAGGAAAACTTCTTAAATGACATATACAGAAAAATATATCACAAATAAAGATAGCATTATAATATGAGTGTGTAGCATGAGTATTATATTGTTAATCTTCCTGAGTGATTTATTTATTTCTGTATATATCTAATGAGGGATGTTTTACTTTTATTATCCACCATTCTGTGCGATTTATTAGTTAAATACAACCATATTAAGAGAGAAATTGCTACAAAGCTGTCACATATACAGGACCACCAGTGTGTAACTCAACATTTGGGTGTCCAAGGTCTCACTCATGGTGGTCACCTTAATTGTAGGTTTACCATTCCCTGTGACATAATTACTTGACCCCTCTCCCCATTGGTCAGTGGCTTGCCGCCCTTGGCCTCCAGCCTCCATGCTGTCACTTTGACATTGGACAGAGAGCAGTCAACACCAAGAAATTTTACTCATTTTTAGTTTGCTTTTTATGCATAATGGACGTCAGATATAATCTTTAATCTTTAAGTTGTATACTGGCCCTTCTGTTGTCTGGCAGTCGGTTCCAGATATTATCCAGGCACACAAGTTAGTCAGAGCTAGTGGTGTTCCCAATTTCTTGGGTCACAGAATTCCAGTTAAAAGTGATCTTAATATATCAAGTTGGAGGCAACATCTATGTGATAATTTTGACCAGCAACTGGTAGACCTGATCCAATATGGGTTTCCTCTGGAGTTTGATAGGAAGTTGGACCTTCTCAGCACTTTCAAGAATCATGCCTCGACTGTGGAATTTGCTTCACATGTGGATCACTATATTCAAGATGAAATACATCTTGGGCCCCCTGGATCATCCACCTTTTGACAGATACCTTTTGCCTATCTCTACACAAACTCCGCATAAATCTACATGAACTCTACATAAATCCATGAAAACATTTCGGGGGAATAGTTTTACATTTGATGCTGCCTAATGATGTTATCAGGAAAAAGTTAAAATGTCATCTCTTCAAAAAGATTTCCACACCTTTGTGAATAACTTCTACAGCTTCCCCATAGTATTAGCCTGGTTATGTTTATGGAATAATGATTACTGAACTGGTTTCTGGTGTTGTGCCTTATGTGGGTGTTCCACCACATGACTAAGGCTCCTGATTAAGGGTTTTTGAGGGTCAGTTTGAAATATTTGCTTAGTCCCAGGCATCCTGTAAGGGTTGGTTGTTGTCGGTTGGGGCCGTGTGAAAAATCAAACATGTTTGATATTTCTCACGACCACAACCGATTCATATTTCCCGCCGTCAACAAAATGTCCAGTCCCAGGCGTCCTCAGGCCTCCTCAGACCCAAATTTACACAGTCGTGTGTTGTCCCAGGCCGCCTGCGACCCTTAGTCCCAGACTTCCCTAGCTTAGTCCCAGGAGGCCGGTTGTTAATCCCAGACTCAAAATATGATGCGTATGAATTTCATGTGTGTGAAAGTGGGTCGGTTGTATTAGTCCCCGGAAGCCTCAGACTGTCTGCGGTGTCCTGGGACCCAAAAATCAAGGTCTGGGACTAAGAACCGACTAAGGGTAACCGACCCTAACCGATCCAAACCGGCATCCCCAGGACGCCTGGGACCACACATTTTCAGTCTGCGACGGCCTGAGGACACCCCAGGATGCCTGGGACTAACAACCGATTAAGAACCGACTGTTTTCCGCGCGTCTGAAATGAAATCGAGGCAATGAGGGGGTCTGGGACTATATAAGGGACCGCGCACACATTGTCGTTGTTACTGACTGTTTGGCTACTGAGAGACGTGTGTCACTGATTTGTAGGGGTTTTCAGTTTTTATTTTATATTTTATATACTTGAGCTTAGGGCAAATTTCACAGTTAGGAGACACATTTTACTATTTTTTTATTATTTTGTCGACTGGATTATGAGGAAACAGAAAGGAGGGAAGAGAGGAAGGAAAAAGATGGATGAGAGGGAGAAGGAAAGTCAAGTAGAGGAGAGGAGTGAAGTTATTACAGAAGAAGGAACTGAGAGGAGAGAGGAGGAGGAGATTCAGGAAGATCCAGCTATTGGGGAAGCTGTGGCAGAAGAAGAAGAGAGGTGTGAGTAAGATCCGGAGTGCTATTCTTCAGCCAAGAGAGCCAGGGTGTGTGCCACTTTTACAGACAGCCAGGAAGTTTCCATTGTGGAATTTGTAAAGCTGCACCCTGAACTGTATGACAAGGAACATTCACGTTTCCACGACAGGACCAGAAGAGAGGCTCTCTGGGCAGAAATATCTGCAGAACTGAAGCTCCAGCCCTTTGATGTGAGACGTTGGTTCGAGTCCCAGTGAACCCGTTATGGGAAGCTGTCCAAGCTCCAATCTGGCCAAGCCCCGAGGGAGATGACCAAGAGACAGTCCTGGGTCTACCAACAGATGGGTTTTCTTAAAACCCACATCAGAAGAAAGGGGGCCAATAGAAGTTCAGGTTTTGAGGCCAGTCCAAATACCACCAGGGAGGACAAATCACGTGGCTCAACTACTGATACAGAACACCTCAAGTCCAGTGTCCTGAGGGAGAGGAGTTAGTCCATCATTACATCAACGCCCGTTTCAACTACAGACTCCAAGATTCTCGAACACTTTGAGCAGATGAGGACACTTATCTCAGGTTTTCCTGCATCAGACAGGCAGCCCTTCTTTGACTACGTGGCATCAGAGGCCGAAAAGATGACTCAAGAAGAATTTGAAGAATTAAAGGGCAAGATATTTAGAGACATCGAAACTATTAAGAGTAACCGCAGACGTCAGCCATTGCCCAGAAGATCAGCCACTGTTACCACAGAGTCCCAGATGGTCGGCCTACTGCCAACAACCACTCCACAGGCGTCTAGTTCCACTCAAGCAGCAGCTAGCAGCAGTTTTGTGTACTATACACCAAGCCCCATTGGCTTCAGCAACCCTACATCTGTCCTAACTGTACAGGACGAAGGGAGCAGACACAATCTGAGTGGAATCTTAAGCCAGCTACCAGATCTGACATCAACACAGATCATCGAGCAGCCTCAGCAGCAGCAGCAACAACCGCAGCAGCAGCTCTTTACTATCACCACTTCAGCACCGCCTCAACAGCAGCAGCAGCCTCCTCAGTAGCCATCCAGTCAGGGCGGGTCTTTGACCTGCCAGGCCCTTTTCAGGGCCACCAAATCTTCCAAAAACAAATATTCAGCTACATGTTATTCCAATTCCCCTCTCAAAACAAAAAAGTTCAGTACAAATAGTTATCACAAGAAAAAAAAAGTTAAAGTCCAACACCTACACCACCCCAAACATGAAACAAATAACCCATGGTACCACACATAACAAAAAAGGCCACATAAAAAAAATTAAAAATAACTCCCAATATGGCCATTAATCAGCCCATTTTTAGAATAAAATCCATGGGATACTTTAAAATCTGTAATTGAAAAGTCCAACACTTACACCTTCCCTAGAGTTAAAAGTCATTATTACATACTTGCCAACCCACAAACAGACAAACCCAATACCAAACATAACCCCCAAATAACAAACCCAGTAAGAAACCCAACATCCAACTACCAATAATAAACCCAACCCCAGTAACCACCAACCAAGAAACACAAAAACCCAAAATTAAATAGAACCCATGCCAACAAACTGACAAACTATTTTGCAAACACAATCCCCCATTATTGAAAGCAAAACTAGTTCCATGGTTATATTTTCCACATTTTTGTGATTAGAAGTGAAGATTTAAAATTGAAGATTTCCATTAAAACATTTCTGCTACAAATAAATTTCCAAGCCATGAACAAAAAAAATTGGTGAAATTATGATGTGGATTTCAAAATATATAAAAAAATAATTCAATTTAGGATATTATGTGTGACTTTGTGTTTGGCTTTTGTTTAACAGTGGGTTTGTCTGTTTGTTGGGTGAGTAAGTTGTGTTTGTCTGTTTGTCCGTCTGAACAAGTTATGTTTGGCATGGGGTTTGTCTGTTTGTCCGTCTGTACAAGTTATGTTTGGCATGGGGTTTGTCTGTTTGTCCGTCTGAACAAGTTATGTTTGGCATGGGGTTTGTCCGTCTGTAGCAAACATAGCTGATTAATTGTTTTTGGAATAATTGGTAGTCCTGAAAAGGACTGTTATAGTTAGTCCTGAAAAGGACTGTTTACTGCAGCAGGACTTATATTCTGCCATTTTGCCAGGCCACTGCTCCCTCATTGTTGAAGTAGTCCTTCAGGTAATCCCTCTGTCTCTTGGCTTCTCTGGCAGGGTTTCTGTCTTGGCCACCACCAGCAGCACCACCAATCAATCCACAATCATCAGGTACATCATCATCATCGTCCTCCCCAGGCTGCTGACCACCAGGTTGACCTTGATACTGGCTTCTCAGTATGTTGTGTAGAACAACACAGGTCAAGACCACTTCCCTGACTGTTGCTGGGGGTAGTTCAATGGTTGTCCTCATCACCCTGAATCTTGACACAAGGATGCCAAAAGCATTCTCCACCACTCTCCTGGCCCTTGAAATTCTATAATTGGCAATCCTTTCCTCTCTGGTTAACATCCTTCTGCCATAGGGTTTCATGAGCCAGGTCTTCAGGGCAAAAGCATCATCTGCCAGAATGAAGTAGGGGACATCTCTCCCACCCTGGGTTATAGGAGCTGGGTCAGGGAAACCTATCCTGCCATCCTCAATCCTCCTCTTCAGCTGAGAGGCATTAAATATCTGGCCATCCGAGCAGGATCCTTCAGTACCCACATCCACCCATCTAAACTTGTACTGTCCATCTACCAGGGCCAACATCACAATGGAAAAGAACCCCTTGTAGTTGTGGTAGAGGGCTCCAGTGTTCTTGGGCTTCTTCAGGGCCACATGCTTCCCATCCAGAGCTCCCAGGGCATGTGGGACATTCCGCCTGATCCTGAATTCCCTCTCCAGTTCTTTCCACTGATCTGGTGTAGTAGGACACTTCAGGTACTCCCTGGTGAACTCATCCTGGATGGCCCTGCAGACCTCTGGTATAAACTTGGAGATGGTGGATCTTCCAACCCTGAACTGACAGGACAATGATGTGTAGGACTCTCCAGTGGCCAGATATCTGATGGTGAGGGCTAACTTCTCCCCAACACTGATTGGTGCTCTGTAGTTGGTGGCCTGCCTGGCTAGGTGTGGTTCCAGTCTGCTCTTAATCATTTCAAAAAATTCTGGGGTCATCCTCATGTAGTTGGTGAATCCTGGAATGTCTGTGGCATACAGATCAGCCATAATGTTGTGGTAGCCCCCCCTCTCCTCTCTCTGCAGTAGCCATGGCCTGACCCACATGTTGTGCCTTCTTCTAGGTCTCTGTATGGGTGCTGGTGGTGCTGGTGGTGGTTGCTGTGGTCGACGTAAGAAATGGAAATACATGATTATTTGTAACTGAATAAAAACCAAAAAAGCCCTAAGTTGTTGTTGAATCTGTCTTCCATTAAAAGGTGGCATCCTGCTGTGTTCCTAGAAAAGCAATGATGATTAGATCGCGAATTTTATATATATATACCCAGAAAATCCAGCAACTTTTGGAAAACAATAATCCGGGATCCTGGTCTGGGGAAGACTGAGGAGGCCTGAGGACACCTGAGGACGCCTGAGGACGCCGGTAGTTAATCGTGGGTTAGTCGGCTCTTAGTCCCAGGAGGCCTGAGGCGTCCTGGGACCCAGTCGGTACGTGTACGACAGGATCGTGGTTGAAACCGACCAGAAAACTGGCTTAGTCGGTTCTTAGTCCCAGACCAGTCGGGGACTGTCTGGGGCCGCCTGAGGCGTCCTGAGGCGTCCTGGGGACGATCTGTTCTTAATCCCACACTTCAGTACCGACCCAGTATTCCCACCCATTTTTGTCTTTTTTCCACCGACTGTGCACGATTAAGGGTCCCAGACAGGATCGGGCCTTAATCTTTTGGTGGAACAGGGGCATTAGAGTCTACGTTGGGTAGAGATCAAGCGCTATAAAAAGTCCAGAATATAATAGGCTCAACAATATATATGTGTCTAAAACCCAAATCCAAAGCCACAAGTAGTTTTTTGACATGCATAAGCTAAATACACTTCAGCATTGACCTTTGGCCTCACTGAAGCTTGCCTAACTGCTCTTTTATGTAACTTTTTTGCTCAATTTTGTATTATTGTTTATTTATAGCAGGTTTTGGCTGTGATACATGGGCAATTTACATCCAGTTCTTAATGTAATATACTTAAACAATATACATTTACATATGTAAATAAACTAGTTCTGATTCACCAAGGAACTTACTCTAAAAATGTAAGGATTAAGTCCCGAGGTGTCCTGAGGCGTCCCCAGGCGTCCCCAGACCGAGATAGCCAATTTTTGTTTTGTAATGGGACTAAGGGTCGCAGGAAGCCTGGGACTAAGGAATAGAGGGTCTGGGACTAAGGGTCGGCAACTAAGGGTCGCAGGCAGCCTGGGACAGCATAGGACTGTGTAAATTTGGTCTGAGGAGGCCTGAGGAAGCCTGGGACTGGACATTTTGTTTATGGCTGGAAAAAATAATCGGTTGGGGTTGGGAGAAATATCAAACATGTCCACGATCCTGTCGTACACAAACCGACTGGGTCCCAGGACGCCTCAGGCCTCCTGGGACTAAGCCCCGACTAACCCAGGATTAAGTCCCGAGGTGTCGTGAGGCGTCCCCAGGCGTCCCCAGACCGAGATAGCCAATTTTTGTTTTGTAATGGGACTAAGGGTCGCAGGAAGCCTGGGACTAAGGAATAGAGGGTCTGGGACTAAGGGTCGGCAACTAAGGGTCGCAGGCAGCCTGGGACAGCATAGGACTGTGTAAATTTGGTCTGAGGAGGCCTGAGGAAGCCTGGGACTGGACATTTTGTTTATGGCTGGAAAAAATAATCGGTTGGGGTTGGGAGAAATATCAAACATGTCCACGATCCTGTCGTACACAAACCGACTGGGTCCCAGGACGCCTCAGGCCTCCTGGGACTAAGCCCCGACTAACCCAGGATTAAGTCCCGAGGTGTCCTGAGGCGTCCCCAGGCGTCCCCAGACCGAGATAGCCAATTTTTGTTTTGTAATGGGACTAAGGGTCGCAGGAAGCCTGGGACTAAGGAATAGAGGGTCTGGGACTAAGGGTCGGCAACTAAGGGTCGCAGGCAGCCTGGGACAGCATAGGACTGTGTAAATTTGGTCTGAGGAGGCCTGAGGAAGCCTGGGACTGGACATTTTGTTTATGGCTGGAAAAAATAATCGGTTGGGGTCGGGAGAAATATCAAACATGTTTGATATTTCTCACGGCCCCAACCGACCACAACCGACCCTTACAGGACGCCTGGGACTAAGCAAATTTTTGAAACCGACCCTCAAAAACCCTTAATCGGGAGCCTTAGTCGTGTGGCGGAACACCCACATTATTCTGTAATTGTTGTGGTGTTATTATTAGCATAGGGTGGTTATTCTGTATACCATGATTTGCAGCACTTGTGTAACTACCAAAAATGAAAAACATTAGTTCAATTTTTTATTTATTGAACTCATAATATTACTTACAAGTATTGCATTAACAAATTATTAACCCTCTAATGTTCCTTACTGTTGCTTGGGGACTTTTGGGACTGGTTGTAACAAGTGATAGCTGTAACATTATATTCAAATTATATAATTATTTGTTTTCTTCTACTGCAGAGAAAGTAGAAAAACACCTACAACAAATCTGTTCACCAAGTGGTTGAATTTGTTTGTAGAAAATACTTCTAACAGATGCGTGTTATATATCAATGTTGATCTTTTTTAATTTATTGTATTTATAATTTCATGTAAAACGTTTACATAGAAGAAAATATTAACATGAAACAAATAAATCTGTTCTGTAGATATATGATAATGACATTGCAACTTGACAGTAATTTCCTAATAATGACTAAAACAAAAATGTGTAATTTAACATTTAAACTGTTGAATTCCACAGAAATAAAAACAACCAAAACTAAAATTTGGTAACGTACTTTGGTAGTGTGAATTATTTCCAATAGTTTTAGCATTCACGTATTTAGCATTTTGAGGTTTTTGTGGAATGTCAACCCACTTCTTAACTTATCCCATTTCTTGCTAAGCTATTAAGCTTAAAAATAATCAAAACTCTTCTTTTTATTACATGTATCAAGCTAGAAACTCACTAACCCAGAAAGCTGATGATCAAATAGACGGATGATAGGAAAGGTTATATAGCTATTTCTTGTGATACATGTTAAACAATAACAATTTACAAATGTTTACAGATATGCTAAGATTCAGCCTAATAAGGCTTATGAGACACATTAGTAACTTTTGGGGGTGGAATTCACAATTCGTTATAATTTGTGTCAGTTTTACTAACTTTTGGAACAGTTTATTTCTTTTAGCCTAAACGTTTACACAATACATTTATACATATATCTTGTCACCAACTGAGAAACAGTCACATTTTTGACATAAAAGTTTATGTTGTGGAATGTTGCTGTACTATCAACTTTAATCTTATTTAAGGTGCAGCCACACAATGTAGCAAATAATGGACCTGTTGTTGTGACTTTTCAACAAGACATGCATATCTTCTCTTCTGAAGGTAATACAGACTCAAATTTGTTATAATGATCTGGCCCTGCGGGTAGCAAATAAATTAAGAAATGAAGGACATGTTTAATTTAAGGAAATAAATAATGGAGAAAAATATCATGGTCATCCTTAACTATAAAGGATTTATATATGAAAATGCAAAAGTCGGTCCGTCCATCTGAAACCTGCTAGTGACACATAAGGATAGCTTTTAACCCCTACACCCTCCGAACTCCCTGAGTAATAACAAGGGGATATAAATTTAGATCTTAGCAGTTAGTAGTAAGAAGGATCCCCCAACCCATTTTACTACTGCATTACAACGTAAAACTTACAGGTGAAAATCTTCAAACGTCCTCTAATTACACAATAACCCAAAAGAGAACAGATTACATTGTAACAAAGAGTAACCCCTCCAATATTTACAAACAACCTTTAACTGATCCCAAAGTAGATTGCTACCCGAAGAATAATTATACTTGCTGAAAGAGGGAGCCAACGGACTGAAATGCGTTGAAACTAATGTCTGTCAGTTAATTGGTCTCTTTATTAATCAGATCTACTATTTTGATAACATAGTTATCAGTAATGATTCTTCTCTAAACGCCTCACATATATCAGTTTTCCCCAAACCTGGGCTTCTTGAGATTCCCCATAAACTCAGCTGTTTAAAGAGCTTGATATGTACTTATTTCTGTGTATAATTCAAAGCCACCGAGATCAAGTCCCAGCAGAAACAATCAATAACTGCTCCTGAGTACATGGTGGAATGCCTCATGATCCTTCCTGTCTCGCAGCTAAGAGAGTTGAAGTATAATATGGTATTCATGTAAGACCTAGGAGTAGGTCTTTCCTTGATTGGGAATAAGGAATATCCCCATATATATCAGTTCTAATAGCATCCAAGATTCTGAGGATTCCCCTTCAACTCAGTTGGTTAAAGTGCCAGACCTGTGTTTATAGCTTTGTGTAGTCCAAAGAAACTGGGATAAAGTGGCAGCAAAGACAATCAGTAATTGTTTTACAGTCCACTACATTAATTTAGTGCTTTATAGGATAAGGACGCAATGAAGGAAGTTAAGACCTGAAAAATACAGGAAGTCTCATGAACCCGGTCACTGATGAATGGAACAAGGATTTTAGCTAGGTAAATTTGGTAAAGGTGCAGTGACACTTTGCCAGGGCAGTGGACTAACAAGTATGATGCCTGGACATCACCAATGTAAAGCCAAGGACGTTGGCATTACAGAGTAGCCATCCTTTTAGGTTATTCTCTAAATTATGATAAATCATGATGAATTCTGATTATTCTCTAGTTCTTACTCATATGTAATATAGCCTAAACGTTTACACAATACATTTATACATATATCTTGTCACCAACTGAGAAACAGTTACATTTTTGACATAAAAGTTTATGTTGTGGAATGTTGCTGTACTATCAACTTTAATCTTATTTAAGGTGCAGCCACACAATGTAGCAAATAATGGACCTGTTGTTGTGACTTTTCAACAAGACATGCATATCTTCTCTTCTAAAGGTAATACAGACTCAAATTTGTTATAATGATCTGGCCCTGCCATTTTACTTTATGGGTAGCAAATAAATTAAGAAATGAAGGACATGTTTAATTTAAGGAAATAATGGAGAAAAATATCATGGTCATCCTTAACTATAAAGGATTTATATATAAAAATGCAAAAGTCGGTCCGTCCATCTGAAACCTGCTAGTGACACATAAGTATTGGAAAGATGACAGTTTAGTTGAACATAGGGCTTGTTCACATTGAAAGTTCAATATCATGTTTAGGTCATGGGTCAAGCCATCAGAGATTGCTTAGTTGCAGTGAGGTCAAAAGTCATAGTTGAGATGTGATTGTTTATGTATGTTGAGTCTACTTAATGACATGTTAGGGTCATGGATCCAAATAGCTGAGGTTATTTGTCCATTTTTATTTTTATGTTAGTTATATAATTTGCATGTTAAATATACAATTAACACCAGGGTTTAAAGATATTGTTATAGAACCTCTGGAGACATCCCAGGTCAGTCGATCCAAAGGGGCCAAGATTTCAGGGGTTCTTGTTTTAATTTTTAACCCCACACCCTGGAGAACCATATCAATCCTATCTCTTAGTTGCCGAGCCAGATAAGAGTATTTGCATAAAAGAATCTTAAATTCATACAAGAATGCCATGCTTGAAGGATAGCTTTTAACCCCTACACCCTCCGAACTCCCTGAGTAATAACAAGGGGATATAAATTTAGATCTTAGCAGTTAGTAGTAAGAAGGATCCCCCAACCCATTTTACTACTGCATTACAACGTAAAACTTACAGGTGAAAATCTTAGAATTCAAACGTCCTCTAATTACACAATAACCCAAAAGAGAACAGATTACATTGTAACAAAGAGTAACCCCTCCAATATTTACAAACAACCTTTAAATGATCCCAAAGTAGATTGCTACCCGAAGAATAATTATACTTGCTGAAAGAGGCAGCCAACGGACTGAAATACGTTGAAACTAATGTCTGTCAGTTAATTGGTCTCTTTATTAATCAGATCTACTATTTTGATAACATAGTTATCAGTAATGATTCTTCTCTAAACGCCTCACATATATCAGTTTTCCCCAAACCTGGGCTTCTTGAGATTCCCCATAAACTCAGCTGTTTAAAGAGCTTGATATGTACTTATTTCTGTGTATAATTCAAAGCCACTGAGATCAAGTCCCAGCAGAAACAATCAATAACTGCTCCTGAGTACATGGTGGAATGCCTCACGATCCTTCCTGTCTCACAGCTAAGCGAGTTGAAGTATAATATGGTATTCATGTAAGACCTAGGAGTAGGTCTTTCCTTGATTGGGAATAAGGAATATCCCCATATAGATCAGTTATCAGTTCTAATAGCATCCAAGATTCTGAGGATTCCCCTTCAACTCAGATGGTTAAAGAGACAGACCTGTGTTTATAGCTTTGTGTAGTCCAAAGAAACTGGGATAAAGTGGCAGCAAAGACAATCAGTAATTGTTTTACAGTCCACTACATTAATTTAGTGCTTTATAGGATAAGGACGCAATGAAGGAAGTTAAGACCTGAAAAATATAGGAAGTCTCATGAACCCGGTCACTGATGAATGGAACAAGGATTTTAGCTAGGTAAATTTGGTAAAGGTGCAGTGACACTTTGCCAGGGCAGTGGACTAACAAGTATGATGCCTGGACATCACCAATGTAAAGCCAAGGACGTTGGCATTACAGAGTAGCCATCCTTTTAGGTTATTCTCTAAATTATGATAAATCATGATGAATTCTGATTATTCTCTAGTTCTTACTCATATGTAATATCTGCCTAATGGGTTAGCAGGTTTGGTATCTAATCACTGTATTAGTTTGACTCCCACAATTGACAATTCTGATGATCTATCTTTGTATGACCGGGACTGTTGAATGACATGCAAAACCCTAACTTTGATCTTTAATCATTTGTACTTGGCAAATTGCAAATACATTGACATTAGTGAGTGTAAGGTGGTGAGGCTCGCATTTCTAGAGATCACCAATGGCAACTTACTTACAGAGCAAGTGAATCTTGTGGCCTGGCTGAGCATCAGTTATTTGATTTTCAAAGAGAGTCTGAATGATTTCTGGACCCATAACTTGGTTTCACAGAAGTTCTAGAACATTCTAGTTGGCTCCTGATTCATTCCAAATGAGTTACAAACCTTTAGAAGTTATATACAATCGCTAGAATCAAGTTCAGATAGAAAATGTTACTTTATGAATTGTCACAAAGTGATTTTCCAGTATGGGCATTTTTATGGTATATTACGGTAAAGGCATTCTGCATAAGGTCACTATAGTTGTCAGTATTTGGTATTTCAGGTTTAGTTCATTCAAGAGGTGTTCATGCATGCTTGGGTTTTGTTTAATATGGATTATCAAGATGTGTGGAATGGTTTGGTTTTATATAATATGATTGGCTAAGGTGTTTGGAAAAGTTATTTTGTATCAGTTAGCATTTGGTTCTTGTGCTGGAATGAAGCTTGTTAGAAGCTTGTTGTTGTTGAATTTATTTAACCAGCCAGTTGGAGTAAATTTTGTTTACTTCTTTATATATTTATTTAGACTTAAAAATAGTTTTATAATAATATTCTTACACTATATAATTTCATAATTACATAGTTATATTTAGTAATGTTTATTCTTCAAATACTTGAATATTATATGAAATGTTTTATAAAATACTGTCACTTATTATATGAAATATTTGTCATGTACTTGTCAAATCACAGTTGCTTCTTGGTTGTTTAAAATGTTATGTCTTGTGTTGTATTCCTTTTGCAGCTGGTTTTTAGTTGTGGTAGCACACTTGATTTAGATGTTGTGTTGGTTTGTGTGACTTTGATACAGTTGAAGCTGGGAGGGGCCATGGTGACAGAGTGGTAACACTCTCGCCTCCCACCTCTGAGGCCAGGGTTCGATTCCTGGCACGGCCTCAAGTGGAAAGCTAGTAGTTGCTTGCCTTTGGTTGGCAATTTACAGTACAGAACCCTAACAAACTGTATGTACTGGTTTCCTCTGCCCTTCCAACTACCCATCGTGATATGACCTGTACAGTGTTAAAAACGACGTAAAACGCCAAATAAACAAATAAATAAAACAGTTGAAGCTGGATGATGGTAGCTGTTTATTGATGATGTGACGCTGCTTATTTTGATGCTGGATGTTCCCTGGTTATTATACAGTACATGGAATTTCACCTTGGACTTTATTGATGATGGATGTGTCTCAGCTGGTGAATGGAATGTTGTACATTCACTTTAACCCTGAACAATGAACTTATATTTTATGATGCAATTTATTGATAATTGACATTTATTAATTGACAGTGACTTTATTTTATTGATACACTATATATATGTATATATACTCATTACTTAAACAATACTTGTGGGGGCCACGGTGGCAGAGTGGTAACCTCTGAGGCCGGGGTTCGATCCCCGCACGGGCTCAAGTGGGAAAAGCTGGTAGTTGCTTGCCATTGGTCGGCAGTTTACAGTACACAACCCTAGCGAACTCTATGTACTGGTTTCCTCTGCCCTTCCAACTACCCGTCGTGATATGACCTGACGTGATATGACCTGACGAGTCTTTTACCAGATCTCAATCCTGAACCTGTGACATGAATGTTAAGACAGCATGAAAAACAGTTTCTTAATTCTACATAAGGATACAGATAAGGATTATAGATTATTACAGATAGTTAACAACAAATAAATTGTTGGTTGGTCCTGAAACATTCTCAAATGGGTAAGATGTATGACAGTGCGATAGAAAGTAATTGAAGCTTTATTAATCCACTTTTACCCATTCACTCACTTTTGACCATAACATCGCAGTTTATAGTGCATTATCTTTTCATAAATAGGTACTTTTGTACATTTAATCCATGCCTTAAGGTGGATAATAGAAGTAAAAAGTCCCTTCATTAGACATATATGAAAAATTTATATCACTCATAAAGATTGATAACATAAATCTTGTGCTATATATTTATACATTTATACATTATCATCATCTTTGTTCATAATATTTTTGTCGTCCATGTCATTCTGTAAGATTTTCTATTATACACACCAATCAATAGAAAAGTTGATTTCCAATTTATTTTCTACAAGAGAAAAGATAAAACAATACAATGCCAGTATTCTACTCACATCCTATTTTAACTTTTTATGCAAAACTAAAACCAAATTACTCTGTTGAGGAATGTACAAATGAAATGAAGGACGGTGATTGATGATATTTTAAAATGAAGACTTTTTAAAATATTCACCCCCAGGATTTTTTTACTTTGATCACCCACAATGTTGCTTAAATAAAGACAAGCAGTGTGTATGAACAAACAAACCCAATGGAGGTGCTGGAAAAATCAAGACTGAACAGCATTTTAGTCTACTTGTGCGAGCTGCAGTAAACTGGCATTTTTGAAATTTTGATGACAAAAACGAGCTGTGAGTTAGAAACATCCCATACCTGGCCTTAAAATCAGACGGTGATCTATCTACGTCCTAAGGTAGCCCATTTCTAATAAAAATAGATAAAAAATGCAGTAGCCCAATTATGGGTTATAATGTATCTGTATCTGCTCATACTTGACCTTGGTAGAGGCAATGTGTATTGCAAACCCTCTCTAAGATTATTCTTGTTATGTGGGCAATGTAAAATGTGTCTGATTGGATGACCTTTGACCCTTCTTGGTATTTTTCCACAGCTTTTGTGGAAAGTAGCCATATTTTATTTAAAAGTTGAAGAGGGCAGACGCCCTATCTTAAAAATGAACAAACTTATAAACTTTACAAACTCCCTGCAACCCCTTTTAACCATTATTTCAGAATAACTCTCAGATTTTAGTTTCAGATATCCTGGTGATTCATCATTGCGGGTTTCTTAAGCTTGACATCATCTGGTCAAAGTAGGGGCAGATTTAGACTGAGTTTCTGTCCCATCGCCAATTGACATTGATATACAGACAGACGGAATGGCGAGGGACAGACCCAGTAAACATTTTTCGGGTTTTGCAAACGTTTGAAGGGAAACATTTGGCAAAGGTTAAAAAATGATGGGTATGAAAACCACTTGTAATAGAATGTTTTCAAAACATTTTATGTATACCGTTTATGAAACATTTAATGATAAATGTTAGAAAAACGTTATAAATGAACATAATAATGCCTGAATAATAATGGGGTTAGAGGTTAAATTCAGTATCTTTCTGTGGTTGCTCTCTCTTGAAAATATTATTTTTATGTCTAAAATTGTAAGATAGTGGCTTATAAATTGTGCCCCCATTCAATTCTTACTTTTAGGGATTTTATGGGGGGCAATTTTTAACAAAGTCCTCTAAAATCCCCTATTATTGCTCACCGCCATCTTTGTTTGGACATGTTTGAAGGTGAAGGTTTAAAAATATGGGTTTAAAAAACATGTTTGATAGAATGTTTTTAAAACACTTGACAAACAATGTTGTTTAAACATTTTGTGTGTACTGTTTATCAAACATTTCATGATAATGTTTGAAAAACATTTCCAGGAAAACCTCCATTTCTACAGTTATTTTATAAATGTTTTAAAAACGTTTCTAGTCAAACCTAGCTTCATGAGTTATTTTATAGACGTTTAATAAATGTTTTAAGTAAAAATGTTTGTATAAAGAGTGTTTATAAAACGTTTTTTAAACCTTACAGCATAAACGTTTACTTGGTAACGTTTAGAAAACCATAAGATAGGGTTTAAATAGGTCTTTAAAACGTTTTGTAAATGTTTAAACCATTTAAAAACGTTTCTAATGTTTACTGGGAGAGTTCACATGTACCTGTTTTCTGTGTAAATTTTGAACAGCAAATATCTACACTTATAACAAAGATTATAAAGTGATACTTATATATTATTCAAGATATTTATATGTGCTATTCACAAGTATTTAATACTTATCCAGTTGGAATATATACATTTCAACAACTTTTAGAAATGTAAAGAAACCTTCACCTTCCTTTCCTGCTGCCATAAATTATTTTATTGTAATGTTTAAAACATCTGTTGAATATATTTATATTATAACTTTTTCACATACAGTTTTATTTCAAAGGGATAAGTAAAATTGGATAGGACAGCAGAAGTATGCTGGTCAAGCTTTATACAGAAAACAGGTACATGTGAGTTCTGTCCCTTGCCATTGCGCCCAACAGTACAACAAGAGCAATTGGGGAAGGGGCAGAAATTTGGTCTAGGACAGATTTACACCTCTGCCTCTGCTTCACTCCACTTCTGGCTGCACTCAGTTACAAAACTCATACTAAAGAGAACAAAAGTGTAAAGGTCATCATGCTTGACCTTTGTCGATGGCTTGCCATTGAGTTCATATTTACATGCACTGCCAAAAGATCGCACAGAGTGTACTCGTTCCTTCTGCGTCTTGATGAAGGGATCCCAGCCATGTTGGACCTGCCATGTGCTGTGAACTAGGACACAATATTTTGTCAATAGTTTGCTTTATTTAGTTACCATCTTAGTTTGTCATGTGGACTCTTAAAATGTGGCTCTTTATTCTTGTGCTTAGTGTAACACATTGATCTTAGGCATACTTTGGATTAAATTTGCGTGGTGGGATTTATGATTTAATATATAACCAGGTTTTGATGAACATAACTCAGATTGTGACATTGTGCATGTAATACCATTCCAGACACATAAGTGCAGTAGTCTGGTGCTTGGTCTCATATCAGCTCCTCCATCTAACAATCAATGAGTGCATTTGCCTTCAAGCCTCTCATAGCATCTATGCTTAATCTCCAATCACTTGGTTCAAATCTGAGAAATGGGGAGCCAGGCCCAGTCCCTTTAAGGCAGCTGTATTTGACTTGGGTTGTATTGTTTGATCCCGTAAGGTGTACATATTATTTTTAACTATATACCTTGGTCCCTTATTTTATTTTGTTTTATTTTAATTTTTTGTTAATTTTACATCTTTTATCATTTGAATACGTATATTTTTACTCTTACTACAAGTATGGAGGTTCTTCTTAATTCATAAATTAACACCCATACTTTTCTACAACTTATGTTTTCTCTATTTCATACTTGAATTAAGGTCACCTCAATAAACTGCTAACCTCAAAGTTACCATTATCCTAACTTATATAACCACTTTGAGTCTAGTAACTTTACTTTGTTATGGTGACCTTAAAATTTAAATTTACTTATGTTAAGATTAACTTAAGATTGTACTTTTATAGAATTTTGTTGTATTGTAATAGTTTGTGTGTTATCTTTATATGTGTAACTAAAACTAGATAATAAATGTATCAGCCCAATTATGGGTTTTATTGTATCTTCATCTGATCATATTTGACCTTGGGAAAGGCAATGAGTATTTCTTAACATAAATGACATTTCACAATATTTCAAACAGAGCCACTTCTGAGATTGGACAACATACTTCATCAAATTATTGGCAAGTCAAGATGCCTGACATTGAAAATTGACCAATTAACACTGTTCACTGCAAGGAGAACCCAATTATCAATGTCATAATTCACCTCCTGTAAAAAGTAATATATTAATAGCATGACTTATTGGAATTTTACTATCATCTTCTTGTTTGTAGAAGCACTTGATGTGAACTTATACAAATAAAATGTATCTGAAGCTAATTAATTAATAAATTTTGTTGTCATAAACATCTGTTGAATAAATGACACAATGGCGACCATAACTCAAATGCAAGCATATTACGATACAATGTTTGAAAATAGGATTATTGTGTACATGTATGTTTCTTTTTATGTAGTTTTAATTTGCCATTATATATTTACAAGGTTTCAACTTGAACGAATTCTGTCACTTTTAATTGTCGTTGTCAAAAAATTCATTGCAAAAATGGCTGTAGCTTTTGACTAACAGCAAATTATTCCCTGCAGCATCAGAGAATGCCACCAGAAGGACTCACATACCTTGTTTGGTTCCAATGTTCATTTCACTCACGTTGAATGCAGAAACGGATGCGATTTTTATGTAGTTGTAGAAATTCGGTCACAGGCTCCTTCAGATAGTATAAAATAGGGAGAAAAAACTTTAAGAAAGCTAAAAAACACTGACATAGTGTGTTGCATGAGACATATTTCATGCACTAAATGTTCTGAGTGCAGCTTTTTAAACTAGCAGTAAATATCAGGCAATGGAGAAGTTACCTTATACCTTTTAACAGAGTGTATTCAAATTTTAATAAACTACCAACCAACATGTTTCTGGTCTCTAGAGTATGATACACATAGGTGGCATTGTTTGAGTAAAGTTCTCTGAGCACTGGCTACAGCACGAGAAATGTTAGAAACTGTTCAACAATATAAAAGGAATGACAATAATAATTATTACATATTCGTACACATTAAGATTTTGGGTACATTGGGCCATAGTGGCGCAGTGGTAACACACCCTCCTCCCACCTCTGAGGTTGGCGGTTTAAACAGAGAACCCCATGTGTGAAAGTTGCTAGCTGCTTATCGATAGCCGACAATTTACAGTGCAGAACCTTGGCCATCTGTATGTACTGGTTTCCTCTGCCCACAAACCTACCCTTTGTGATATGACCTGTACAGTGTTGAAAGTGACGTAAAACCGCAAACAAAAAAAGTAATGAACAAATCTTTCCTGAATTTCTTCGCTATGTATACTCTATTATATACTGCAAAAGTAATGCCCTGATTTGTACGAGTTTTTTTATGTGGATAGGGTCTGATCAAAGGTGATTACAGTTTGTAAAAGATCTGATCATATTATGGCTATAAGAAAATCCTGAATGTTTGGACACACTCAGTGGTGCAGGTCCACACCCTGTGGGTGTTTTCTAGTCAGGTATAATTTTAATTACTTTTTACCTGAGCCTAACTTTCAATTGTGAGCCAATCAACACCACTGGATTGGTGTTAAAGCCTCCATCAATCAGGACAGGGCCTGGAATATCTATGGTAAATCCTGTGGGTGGATCAAGGTTTGTGTTTACAGTTTGATCAGGTACACAAGGTGCTGATAAAACAAAAACAGTTAAATAATAACTTATTTGTAAACATTTTCCCCACTTTTTCATTTTCATGAATAAATATTTTCTTTACACTTTTATAATAAAAAACTTTCTGAGTTGCACATACAGAGAAAATATATCACGAATGAAGATGGCAATAATTTATAAGGGCATGAGGTATGTTTTACTTTTCCATTTGTATAATTTACAGGGTAAAGAGATACATAGAAAATGTGAAAAAGTCTGTCATGTATAGAGGGACACCAATTATACTAAAACCTCAATGTTCAACTTGCTATGTCTCAGCCATTCCTACATGGACTTTTATGCTATTAATATCAGCAAAAGTGCTGTAAAATGATATGACCTGTACAGTGTTGAAAGTGATGTAAAACCCAAAATAAATAAATAAATCTTCCTTTTGGCTCCAACACCTTAGTGTCTGTTATATGATGGGAAAGAAGTATTATAAAATTACTCATGCCATTACATGCTCCTTATGAGTACCTAAGATAATTATCCTGAAACTTAATAATATTATATTAACTCACCAGTTGCCCATGCGTTGATGACCACATTCTTTAATCCCAACTCCGAACTATTTGCCACCCATGTAATGGTGATTTAAACAAGTCTCCACTTATTCCTACTAACGGTCTGAAATAAGATGGCATTTAGGTATATTACACTTATTTAATTGTTACCAAGTAAGAACTCATAAGTGTGTTTCTAAAAATGATTCCAAGTCATTCGTAAAATTCAAAAGCTTCTTCCTTTGGCAAGTCTCTACCTAAGCTAACTACAATAAATCACTTGGTAGAAAATGGAAAGGAAATAAAGCTTGATACCGAAATCTTAAATACATTAAAATGTTTCTACAGTGACCTATATTCAAAAAATAATAAACTTGACTCAAGGAACTATAGGCTTTTTTTGAACAGTAATATCCCAAAAATAAGTTATAATAGTGTAACTTTCTGTGAGGAGTCAATATCTATTGAAGAATTAAAAAAGGCTGTAAATAATTTAAAAGCTAATAAATCGCCAGGTACTGATGGTCTAACGGCAGAGTTTTATCAGTTTTTCTTTGAAAATATTAAGGATTACCTATATGACAGTATTAACTGTTCTTTTCAAAATAAAATTCTTAGTACAGAACAAATGAGAGGAATCCTAAAGCTTATTCCAAAAAAAGACAAAGATTTAACAAACATGCGTTCTTTCAGGCCAATCTCCCTTCTAAATACAGATTATAAAATAATCACACACATTCTTGCCTCTAGACTAAAAGTACTGCCAGAAATAATTTCCACTGATCAAAATGGTTACCTCCAGGGAAGATTTATTGGACATAACATAAGGTCAATTATAGATACAATGCAACACATTATTCTCACAAAGCAACAAGCTTATTTGCTATTTTTAGATTTTGAAAAGGCCTTTGATAAACTGGATCACAAATTTTTAATAAATGCGCTTCATAATTTTGGCTTTGAAAAAAATTATATTCAGTGGATCAAAATTTTGTACACAGATATTCAAAGTTGTATCCTAAATAATGGTTATACATCACCATATTTCCACATTACAGCAGGTATCAGATAGGGATGTCCAATCTCAGCTTTGTTATTCATAATTGCAGTGGAATGTCTTTCAATATATATAAAAAACAATAATAGCATAAAAGGTATCATAATAGGAGGTGTAGAAAGAAAAATTACACAATTAGCTGATGATACAACCTTGTTTCTTAGAGACATAGGGTCTATACAGACTACGATAAATACCTTACTGCTGTTTTACAGTGCATCTGGCCTAAAGCTAAATAACGGCAAAACTGTTGTGTTGCCTATTGGGAAAAATTGTAACAAACCACAAACAAATTTATTTGGTCTGCAGTGGGAGAGTAACAAAGTTTTGTCACTTGGGATATGGTTTTCTTGTGACATAAGCAATCTTATTAAAAAGAACCATGACCTCAAACTTGAAAAAATCAGAACTATTTTGAATCACTGGTCAAAATTCAATTTAACACTCTTGGGGAAAGTGACCGTTCTAAAATCCTTAGCATTAGCAAATATAAATTTCTTAATCAGCAGTGTATACACACCAGACTGGTTCTTAAATGATGTGCAACAGCTGGCATTGCAATTCTTATGGGATAACAAACCAAATAAAATCAAAACAAGTACATTATACAACACCATTGAAGATGGTGGTATCAAATTTCCTCATGTTGAAAGCTATGTAAAGGCACAAAAATGCAGTTGGATAAAGAGGTTATTGAGCAACAGTGTGACAAAAAGTTATCTAGAATCACTTATTCCTGTACCACTAGAAATTTTTGTAAGATGTAATGTTAAACTTGCAAATGAGTTGTTCAATCTGCCAAAGCTTTATAACCAAGTTTTTAACTGTTGGTTTAACCTTAATGAAGAACCCAACTCAGCTAATGAAGTTTTGCAAGAATACATCTGTTTAAATAAATGCATTGAAATTAATAATAAAATGGTTTTAGATGAAGAATTCATAAGACCTAAAACTTTGAAGATAGGTGATATTGTCAAAAATAATGGCAGATTTCTGACTCATGAGGAATTTCAAAGAAAATTTAATAGAAGAATAAATTGGCTAAAATTGCACTCTGTAACACTTGCAATACCAAACAAATGGAGACAAATACTTAACATGAACACCTCTTTTGAGAACATAGAAATATGTGAAACTCGGATAACTATGCTAAACAAAGTGTTACTGGTCATTAGTAAAGAAAGTGATAACAAAACCAACCTGTATTAATAGTTGGGATGCTAAAGGTTTTGTGTTTAATGATGAAACATGGAAGAAACTATTTCTTCTACCAAAATTTACCACTTACAATATAAAAATAACAATGTTACAGTATAAAATTCTTCACAGAATTTATGCATCAAAAAGCAAAGTATCAAAGTTTGTACCTGAAATAAGTGAAACATGTGAATACTGTAAAATCGAAAAAAATATTGTCCATACCTTCTACGAGTGTGAAGAAATAAAAACTTTCTGGCAAAATTTTAAAACATGGTTTAACCACATCACAAACATTAACCTTGAATTGAGAATAGAAGATATTATATTTGGAATTCACAGAACCATACCTTTTAATTAACTTTTGTATATTGATTGGCAAGTTTTTCATCCATATGTGTAACAACGATAGGAAAAGGCCTAGCTTAATGGACTACATCCCAACCCTAAAACATCATCTCCCAATAGAAAAACAGGTCTATGACAGAAAGGGAAAAAGTGGTAAATTTTGTATGCTCTTTGGACAACTACATGCAAATATTTGTACCTAAACAGTAAAGTGAAGTGATGGTTATCGACACTGGTGATGTGTACTTTATTCTATCAGTCAGCTTTTAAAGTCATAGTCGTTTTCTGTATATGTTATGCCATATGATGTATATATGTTATGTTCATATGTTGAAAAAAAGACTTAATAAAAAATAAAAAAAAGTCTCTACCTACATAAAAATTCTTCAGAAAATCTATGTATATTATTAAGAACATAGTCACGCAAAGAATTAAGCAAAGAAATAAACAAACAGACTGATGTAGGTAAAAATTAATGCCATCATAAGGATCAGGGTTAGATTTTGTATTTCAAAACACAAGATCCTCAGTAGTCTAGTGGTTAGCAGGTTTAGTATCTGATATCAGAAGTTATGGAGTCTGTGTGACTTCAACTCCCACAAATAACAACAGTGTGGACCAGTTCCAAATTTGATCCTGGCTGTTGCAAGCAACCTGGACTTTCAAAGTATATGCTTAATTAAATTAATGTTTCTCTGGAGGCATAGTATACTTTCTTTTGATTTTAAAAAATACACATCCATCATACATAAGTTACAAGGCTCACCACGTTCCTGTCATAAGCTGGCTGGAATGATCCCTCTTGAAAGCTCTAATTCTTACCTGAAACGAAACACAAGTAGTGTTAGTAAAAGGTCTATGTAGCCATAAATCTTCATCATGTCATAAGGTGGCAAAACGTCACCACAAAATTCTTCTTTTTGTTTATTTTATGTGTAATAGCATGTTTCTCTATTGATCAAAATGTGCACTGACAAAAGGGTTAAGTAACAAAAAAAAAGTAAAATAGACTTTCATTTTATGTCTGTATCCAAATATTAATACCTAGAAATGACAGATTGTGCCTGCATGCTGTAAGTACTTTTTTCTGAAAATCAGTTGTACAGCCATAAACACTCAGTCAGACTGGCCTTACATTTAAGATAGGTTTTATAGTTGATAAAATGTTGAAAAAATATGTAAAACTTCTTGAGAAGCCAAGGTGAAAAGAAGGAAACGAAGCTTTGCAAAGGATTTTCAGGTGTGTTGCAGCTGTTTTGTTTGCAAATTAGGATTTTTAACTCACAAAGGAAGCTGAACATGAAATGACAAATCTTCTGACCTTTCTAAACTTTCTAACCTTGAATTAAATGCGGAAACCAATTTAAATCAAACAAGAGCAGTCGGAGAGTGTATGTCTCTACCAAGTAATAATAGGTAAATGGGAAAGTCTGGATTATATTTTACTCTCTCAAAATTTAATTTACTCCCAAAATTTAATTAGATCATACGTTTTACCAAGACCCATCTTTTAGTTTTATTTTTCAAGCAGATACAACAAGTAGTATTCGTGTAATCCTGCAACAACAAGCCAACAGACAAATGGACAAAAAGAAACATATGCCTTCTTTTTGATCGGAAACAAAAAACATAATGGGTGTGAAAAGCTACTTAAGCATTAACAACAAAGAATATGTGTAATGTCACTTAGAATACTGAAAGAGACAAGCACAAATATGTTCTTCATATTATAGAAGAGGTTTAAATGACAGTGATATGTAGACAAATTCTAGATACATTTAGTACATATAGTTATAAAGTAAGCAAAACTGCAAACAAACTTTGAATAACAAATTTGTAAATAAAAATCCTTCTTTAACAACTTTAATGGGGCCATGGTGGTGGAGTGGTAACACACTTGCATTCCATCTCTGAGGTATGTGGTTCAGTCCCTTGACCCTATGTGGGAAAGTTGGTGGTTGCTTACTGAACGTTGGCAGTTTACAGTGCAGAAATTTGACCAACTGTATTGTGGCGAACGTGATTTGCGATAAAATTCGGCGATATTCGGCGATTTTCGGTGATTTCGGGGGTTGGCGATCGTGGGATCTCTCTCTTAGGTTTCCTGGGTTTAGTATGGGCCGGAAATGCCCATCTGGTTTTACATAGGGTGTTTGTAAACATGGATTTGCAGGTAGGAAGTTGTGGTCATAAAAGGTTCCAATAAGGGATGTTTTTGACCACACAAAGAGGTGAGTAATCCAGGGATTACAGGATGTGGGTGAGCACATGTTAGGCTTTCTCTTTGGATCTGGACTTTGAGGGAGAAGGACTGATTTTAGTGATAGGTATGAAATCTTGAAATATCACCCAGTTATTTGAGCAATCATGTCAAGTTTGATAAAGTTATGAAAATTATAAGGATAATAAGGATTCATCTCATCAATTTTAGGAATTTATGGTAATAGTTTCCTTGTTTGGTAAGTACTTTTAAATTTATAGTTTGAACCAATTGGTGTGGGGCCATGTGTCACATGGATTGGCCAGTCTGTGTGATATTTTGATCCTCTTTGGAAATTTACAATCATTTTGACCGGCATGTCAGAAAAATGGCTTTTGATTTCATTCATTATCATCTTTCACTAAAAAAAATACCATGGGACTAGTTTGGTCTGTTTGTTTTGTGTTTTCCCTATTTTGACCTGGGAGGGAATTTTGTTCATGTGCAGGTGGACAAACATGGTATTTAATCATCATTGTTATCAGGTTACTGCACACCTGTCGGGTATTTTGACTCCCAGGGGATGGGTGCACTGGGACTTGGACTGTGGCGTAGATGCCTGGAACAGTCACAGGACTATGGGTCAGGAACCCATGGAGAGTCCTGACTTTTAAAGTAGGCCACTGAAGGGTTTGGAGTTCTGCAGGTCTTTGAAAACCCTGCACCCATTCAAAAGGTCAACTTTCATTCATCTCATTCATTCATTTCATTGAGTTAGATTCCCTCAAGTCCATGGGGCAAAATTCATGGGTTGGGGTTTCAGGTTCAGATTTGGGTGGTGAGATTTTGGATGACTGAGTCCCGGTTTATCCGCCGACTGAGTCAGTTGAAATTTCCCCACCTTAGCTGATGGGGTTTTGAATACATGGTAGGTTTTTGGACGGTTCAGGTATGTTTTGGGTATAGTTACATGGAGATTTATTCGTTGTTACATGTTTAATATTGAAATTCAGTGACAGGTCCCAGGTTTATATTTTGTATTTATAGTTTTCAATAATGTTAGCCATGTCAGGTCAGTTTGATAAATGTTTAATTAATTTTAACTTCCGTGTGACCTGCATTTTGCTATATATTTTTATAAATTATTATTTTTGGGAAAGTGGTATTATTACTGGTCATGAATGTAACTTCTGTTGATCTGAATTTTGCTACATATTTTATACATTTTATATTACTGCTCATGAAATATAATTTAAGTATTCAGTAATGAATATACTATTAAATTGATTAAATAATCTCTGAAGGTAAAATATTAAAGTAATGGATTAATTAATTAATTAATTGACTTGATAAAATAATTATTTCTTGAAGAAGTTTGTGTGACACTTTTGTTCACTTTTGTTGTTGAAATTTGTCAGTTAAGATCAAGTTCAGACTTGACTCTGGCTAATTTTTAATTCATTCTGATTTAACTTGTTCTATATTTTTATAATTATGTATCCCTTAACATTTTCAAGTTGTAATAATAATTCATAATGTGAACTATTTCTTAATATTTGTGGTGGTGTCTTTATTTTCTTATCAATTAATTTATATTTAATTTTCACACACACTCTTAATTACTTTCTTTTTCCAGTTTGACATGTCTTAAGTCATACTGTGGTTTTGGGTTTTACTTATACTTTTGAACCATATTTAATACATTATCTATTCTTAATAATTTTCTGTTTCCTATAATTTAATTGTTTAACTATCTCATCTTATTTGCTATTTCTGTGTGTTGTTCTATTATTTCATGAATTCTATGTTGATATTTGTTGAGTGTGTGTTTCTCTCCGTTTAATTGCTATATACATGTTATTTTGAATAAATATCAATAATTTTATAATTTTACATAATGTGTTTCATTACATGTGTTATGAGTCATAACTATTGAAGTTTCAGGTTAGGGTCAGATCTCAGTACTTGGGCTGCAAAGGTTCCATCTTGCTCACGTTCTCCTACTCTACAGTAATTGTGTCATGCTACTTGTGTTGAGATTCAGATTAATTCTACCTATGAATTGAATCTCGGGTAAAATCCAGTGTACTGACAATAGTTTGACCGTTATATTGTCAGGGTTAAGTTGTTTTAATGGTTTGGTTGAGCCATAATTCAACCTGGTGGCAGCCTATCGTGTGATAAATGGTCTGAGCCTTCTGGCAAAAATATCTAAAATATGGAAGTAATAAAATTTGAACAAAATGTGAGAGAATCAGATTTTGATTCGGAGAGGGATCCGGCCCGACGGGAGCCCCGTTTTGAATGACAACCCCCGGGGGGTCGCCCGCTTTGTAGAGTGCGGGTGCGCCACTGGCTCCGGATGTTTCCGCGACCGGGGCCAAAACTCCCGTCCCCGGAAACGTGAGACCTCCCCCGATCCGACACGGCGGAGGCGGACCGAGGCCAGGGGTCCCGTCTCGCCACAGTATGTATTGGTTTCTTCTGCCCATAAAACTACCTCTCGTAATATGATCTATACAGTGTCAAAAGTGACATTAAAATCTAAATATGTAAATTCATAACTTTAACACAATTTACAAAGGATTTTTTGTTATACTTTATGAAGCAATGCCAATGCTGATATTAACTTCACATAAATGATATAACACAGTAAAGTGCCTTTGTCTGCATATACAGGTTTGTTTTGTCTTTTTTCAGGTCTTGATGAGCATAACAAATTAAAACCATATCCTGTTGGTGGGACAGGGCCTTAACTTATGATTTGGTAATGTACATACATCTACTGAAATTAACATGGTCAGAAGCATGTTTTGATACTGATATTGGCCTCGGTGGCTCAGTGGTAACACACTTGCCTCCCACCTCTGAGGTTGGTGGTTCGAACCCCAGTCCTGATGTGGAAAAGTTGATGGTTGATTACTGATGGTCGAGAGTTTAGAGTACAGAACCTTGACCAACTGTATGTACTAGTTTCCTCTGCCCACAAAACTACTCATCGTGATATGCCCGGTAAAACGCCAAATGAATAAATAAATGATACTGATACAAAAAATAAACAATAAGACTCCTTTGTGAATTTGTATTCTTGAATCTTTTATTGTTGAAAGTGTCTACAGGTAAAATGATACTTAATGATACTTAAATCTCTATATTTGTTTCTCTGCAGAGTTCTGGAATTGGAAATATAGAATATTTTTTTTACTTGCACTACTTGACAGCCCAATCTGAAACTGAAATGTGTCTACTTAAACACCCGGGGCAAATCTAACATTACACTCATCAACATCGGGGTGGGGGGTGGGGGTGGGGGGTCGGGGTGGGGTGTAGTTGGTGGGGGGGCAAAAATAAAGGCCCCTTCAGGTGAACCTTTCAATGATTGTTTAGCTTCATCATCTTCATCATTACCAGTCACATAGACAAGAAAGGATTCCCCTGGTCAGATAGACCTTGAGCAAGGCTACTTGTACCCCAACGTGTACTTGTAAACTACAAGTACAGGTACAAGTTGAGGTTTATTTGGCAAATATCTTGAGCAGATTTTGTCACACTGGTAATGTTTATGTAATTTGATAGTGATGTCATATCATTCAGTGTTCATTCATATCATAGATGACCTTAAATATATATATAAATATATACCATCTAAATAACACATATTTCTACAGATTTAAACGAAAATGCTTATAATTTTATGCCAATAAAAATAGATGTACAAAAAGTAGACTTGGACCAGGCTAAGTTGCACTGAACTGTACATACCTACCATATGGCTTGTCTCTTACCTCTGTATGTGTATATCTCTTGGCAAATTACAGTAAAAGGAGTAAAACGTAGAATGAATCAGATCCTTTCAGTTTTTGGATTTTCAACAAATTTCAACAGACATAAAAGTGTCAATGAAACCAACTATGAAAATTATTCAGTTCACCTTTCAATAAAACAGTAAGGTGTTATTTAACATGTGTGTGCATTGTAATCAAAGCAGAATTACCAGGCTTTTAACAGATGTGCTTAGAACATTTTAACAGGAGGAAATTCCTTTATGTGGCCATATTACAGCAGTACAATTCTTTTTTTATCTTCCAAGGGTATATGTTTCACATTATAAAACAATATATTACACGTTTATTCTTACGGGTACAGTGCTGGCTACAAGTTGTTTATGTCTGGACTTGACGTGTACCGCTAAAAACATCACAAAAAAGGATGACGTATAAATAAAAGAATTACTTCATACGGCCGATTTACACGTATACATGTACACCTATCCTTGCTCAAGGTCTCTATAAAAAAATTACCCGTTGCCAGATGCTTCCTGCAGGAGCTCGCCAGTTTACCGGGTTGGCTTCCCTACAAGTTATGTTCATCACCTTATGTGGTTGAGAAAGTGGTGCTGCTGCCTCACCTGCTGTGATTATGTAACCCTGGGGCTCAGGTAGCAGGGAGCCTCTTAGCATCAGCGGAGCGCCTGCTTGTGTGTGATTATGTTATGGTGTTTATTCCACTCCTACGGACCGGTAGAGATTGGCTCATGTTTACCTGTGCATCCTGTGTTAGTGCTTGTAGCCTGATTACTCATCCATGCATCATTATCTTATCTGTTCATGATAGACTATCCTGGTGCAGCTGTGCACCCAACAACTGTCCAGGCATGCAGTGATATGAGAGACTGACATGGTGCGGTATGGCACCCTTCTATGTGAGAGGACTGTCCTGGCACCTACTGGCGCTCAACTGAGTAAATGGAAGTATTACACACTGGCGTCTGTATTGTTTGGACGCCAGATTGGTTTAGTTATTTGTGGGACTGTCCTGGGGCCTCGCGCCCAGTGGAGTTGAGTTCATGGACTGCCCTGGCACCAAATTTGCAACATATCTTCATTGGGAGGTAAGCTTATATGGGAAAGGAAATTAACCTCATTCTGAACAAGAAGATGGCCGCCGTGGGTATTTCTTTCAAAATTATCTATCTTTTTCTACTGGCTACTTCTCAAGTAGAAGGGTTGAATCTCTTTATTAGGTGATATGTATAACAAATATACATTTGACATTGAAGCTCTCAATTCAAGGTCATCCACGGAGTGCAAAAGAACCCCATGTAGTGGACTTTAAAAGTGCTTATAACTCGCTTATTATTGATCCTAGAGGATTGCAATGTGAAACCAACTTATAGGAAATCATGGGCTGGGAATCTTCTGATGTTTTCAGATTTGACCTTGGAACCTTCCTTCAAGGTCACACAAGGACAGTCAAATGTAAAAGTGAGTGCTTATAACTCACTCATTATTAATCCTAGAGGTTTGCAATGTGAAAGCAACTTATAGCAAATCAAGGGCTGGGAATCTTCTGATGTGGACAGATTTGGCCTTGGACACCTCTTTCAAGGTCAAACAATGGTCCATTGGCTTTGGTGAGTTGTCTTTTTGGTGGATACAAATTTGCATCGGTTCTCCGATGCGTAGCTCTAGTTTTTATTTTGAGCTTATTTAACACTTGAATTCTACTTGATTTATAGCCTATGGTCCGGCTTTTGTAACATATGTCAGCTGATAAAGTGTCCATTAACAGTCAATGACCAGTTGTAATTAATATATTTTCATGTTAGCTGACAGTGAATATACAGCAGTTTTCGAAAGAGGTCAGTATTGATTTTGTTATACATCTTCAGGTTAGGTACCCATTTTGATGTCTGTTTTGGCCCACATTTATGAAATATTTTATGCAGTAACTTTACACTTTTGCATGCTTTAATTATATTACAAAATGACTGTTATATGTTTAGAAATTTTGAATTGGTATATCTCAATGAACGGAAGTAACTGTAATTTTGTGCAAAACTTAGGGATACTATGGCTTGATCAGGTCATTATGCTTTGGGGGTAAGCATTGAAGTACAGCTTTCAAATTTATTTTTATGACTTTGCATTGTCAAAGGCTTTATGTCTTAATGTAGATGTGCACTACGACCTGTATAAACCAACTTATCTTTTAAACAGTTCTAAAGTGCTTGCCACTGCCAAATTCGTATTAGGATATTATATATTTTATTGGAATTGGTCTACTCATCAAAATTTTGGTGAAAACTTTCAGATTTGTTGTGCAAGTTGACACATATGAGTTACTGATATTCAGTACTTAAACCTTAGATGTTTATTCTGAAATCAACCCCGTGATCCAGCAGATGCCGAAGATCGTGTTTTGTAAAACAAAGAGATCATGATTGCTAACAGGACTTTTTGACTGATTAGTCCTTGAACTTTTGAATGTGAAGCCTTGGTAGTTTGTTGTTTGTGATACTATTCTCAAAGATGATGTGGGGTTATTACTTCAAAATATTGTACAATACAAGGAAATAGGAATATGTTACAATAATCAAGTGCCTTTTGATTCAAGATCAAATGTATTTTTTCAGAATAATTCAACAAATTAGTACACACTTATATTCAGTAGAATCTGTCATCAGGCTGTATCCAGTCATAAAAAACCTGGAAAAGTCATGGAATCTCATTTTTTCCAGGCCTGGAAAAGCCATGGAAATTAAAAAGCATCCTCTCGTGAAACAATGTTGTTCCTTTCTTTCATCCAGCATTTCAGTGCAAGGATACGTTTATGTAATCAAATCAAATTTTTGTATCTTCCACATCTTCCTGTGCTGGGGCTGGAACCTTGTGTGTGGTTCTCAAAGGCAAAACCGGTGGGAGCTACTTGTAGTTCCTGGCATGTATAACAGTCACATCTTACCTCGTTGCCTTGGTACATGTCTCTTTCATGCCATGAAGCATGTAAAAGGTCATTGATTTTAAAGCTTTGGTCATGGAGAAGTCGTGGAAAAGTCATGAAAATTTAGTGGATACACCCTGTGTCATAAACTGCCCTTATTCTCTTAAAGTATGCATCTTTGCATAATTGTGTGATCTGATTTATTTTGACTAACTTAGAGGAAAAAGCGTATCACACCAGAAGATGCACAGAAGTGGTGCAAACTTGGGCTAGAATATTTCAACAGCTATATTGGTATATTTACAGTTTGAACTATTTTTTAAAGAATTGAGCTTCAAATAAAGATTATTTATTTATCATTTCTTAAAAGTTAATTTAAGAATTGTTGAATGATATGTACACTACACAAGATCTTATATCTTGCATTTGTATTTTTTGTGAAATAGGGGTATTGATTGGTTGTTGGGATAATAGGAGTTGTGGTTTTAACTTTTATTTCATTGAATTGTGCAACGTTGGATTCTTGACATATGGGCAAATATCAAAACAATGTTAAAATATCATGAAAAAGTCTGAATTCATCTGAGTTGTAACCTTTATAGTCTTCCAGGTGTAAACATCTAGAATTGTGTAACCATACCTCACATGAGTGCTCAGCCAAGTTTAACTTAAAATTAAAGTCTATATATTTGCTGAATTAAAACTGAGAACTTCTATAACTTATCCTACAAATCTAATAATAGGCAATTTCCAGTTTTATTCTTGTTAATCGAGGATGAAAAATTGTTCAAGGCATGCAGGTCTGTTTCTTCATCTTTTCCCCAGGGGGGCTCTGAGGTAAAAAGTGGTTCAAAGTGTGAAAAGTTCAACACTTTATCACAATTTTCTCATTGATTGGTCTAAAGTGGTTCAAAGTGTGAAAATTTCAACACTTTATCACAATTTTCTCATTGATTATTAAAGGGCTCTTTCTGTTATCTTGCAATATGTACTAAGCCACAAGTAGATTATTTTGTGTGTCAGGCCCAGATCTTTCTTAATTATTTTAATGCATTAAAATTCATAAAAACATGCACTAAATCACTTATAACTTGAAAGCATACATACCTACAACATGATGAGTAACCTAGGAAAGAAACCCACTAGCTAAGTGAGTAATACCTACTTTTTGGCTTTTCAGCAAATTCCACAATGAGTAAAGTCACTGGTAACTTGAAAACTACTGCATTTAAAGTATTTTGTTTAAATATGTCATTCACCTAATTTTGTTTGCTATAACGTAGTATTATTGAAGACTGTAGCTCATGGCACTTGCCTCTTTCAGGGTCTCATTCTTGGGTAAATCACTGCTAACATGTAACTTCAAAACTATTGCATTTAGAGTATTTTATCGGATATGTTATTCACCTACCTTTGGGTCAGTCATAACATAGTCAAATTGCAGTCCTGTAGCTCATTACAATGCTGAGCATTATGTACTTTAATTTTCTCACTGTTGAGCAAACCACTTGTAACTTGAACGCTATTGGACTTAGAGTATTTTATTTGAATATATATCTTTCATTTCAGCGATAACAGTAAAACTGTAGACATGTAGATCTATGCATAGCTGAGCAATAGCTACTTTGTGGTTCACACTGTTGAGAAAATTGCTTGTAACTTGAAAACTATTGTGTTTAGAGAATTATGTTCAAATATGTTACTCGTCTACTTTTGTGTCAGCTATAACAAAGTGAAATTGCAGACCTGTAGTGCATGGCTTAGCTAAGCCATAGCTACTTTCATGTTACCACTGTTGAGTAAATCAGTTGTAACTTGAAAAACCTGTTGCATTTAAAGTATTTTGTTTATGTTATTCACCTACTTTGGGGTCAGCTACAACATTGTAAAGTTGCAGACCTGTAGCTCATTTCAAAGCTGTGCAAAAAGTACTTTGAGGTTTTCACTGTTGAGTAAATCAGTTGTTACCCAAAAACTATTGCATTAGAGAATTTGTTGAAATATGTTATTCATATACTTATAAGTCAGCCATGACATAATGAAATTGTAGACCTTTAGCTCGTGACATAGCAGAATAATATCTACTTTCAGGTTCTCACTGTTTAGTCAATCAGTTGTAACTTCAAAACTATTGTATTTTCATTATTTTGTTTAAATATGTTTTTCACCTACTTTTAACACCCTTTTTAAACTTAAAATTGTTCAAAATTCTATAAAAAGACTTAAAATTCTGCAAATGATTGCATATGTCATATATATATGTAATTCCACCATCACAAAAACTTTGGCCTGAAATTTGTAGGGAGAATTTTTCAAAAAGTTATTTACTATGCTGTTGGAGCACCATTGCCATAACAGTCTCTTTATAAAAAATAGTTTTTATCACCCCAGTCTTTAGCCAGGGAAGGAGATTATAAATTGTACCATGTGTGTGAGTATGTGTTCCGAATACTCCCCATTTTTTCTTGTGCTTGTGCAGAACAAAAATATTATAATAGTGACTTTATATCGCAACAGTATTTAGCCATAGCTATGTATTTTATGTTCCAACTGTGTAAAATTAGCTCTCTGAGGACATTCAGAGTTTTCTCTGTCATCTTTCAGAATTACAAATTGAAAACACACCTCTTCAGTAAAGTCTACCCTCCATAGCCCTCCCAGGCATCTCTGGTATGTTATATTCTTTTTTTCCTTCCCATTTTTGGCTGTAGCACCTTAGAGTCTCTCACATGATGCAGATTAAGTGCTATAAAAGTACTTATTACATAACACACTAAATGCTAATGGACAACAAAACCTTCAATACTCATTTTCAATCATAGAACAATCAAAAATAATTTTATTTTAAAGCGCTTGAAGATTGACTGGAATATCATGACAAATTTAATGGTTAAAATTTGCTATGTGTTTTCATTCATAGCATTTTTTTACCTGAGACTGTACAGCAAAACATAAGTATTTCCAACACACTGAGATGAATTACCATCCTATCTACTCTGTCTGAAAATCAGCTTGTCTTGTCTTGTAAAATGAGCACTGAACATTTAATCAGTAGAATAATTTAACAATCGAGCATCTAGGAATTATAAAACACAGTCATTTTGCTTCAAATAAATTTGGCTCTTATGTATGTAAATAACTTTTAGGTAGAAGAACTCATAGAAGTTATATTATCATACTTTATAGCAGTAGCATAGCTCAACAATGGTACACCCACACCCTGTAAATCAGTTTTATTTTGTGTTAGATTAAATTGGATCTTAAATGCAAGATAGACAGTGAAGCTTTATTAAAAGAACTCTGTTAAACCATATGATTTAAACTAATAATCCATACTTTACTAGTAGATTCAAAAGTGCAGAAACATTATTGAGCAATTGGCCTGGTAGTTGGTCATGCACTAGAGACACTTATGGAAATAATGGAGAATAAACCCTGCAGGAAAATATCAATAGTAAGCCTTGTCCTGGATTATATTCGACTTGAAATATCACAAATATATCTGGGGTTAGCTCTTTCCAGTGAGGATCATGGGAAAGTCTTTTGTTCAACTGACCTTTTTGTATTTTATTTCCGATGGTTTTAAAATATGAACAGTTAGAAGCCATTATCTTGTCTACTCTGTCCGGGGCCTATCTCACAAAGAGTCTCTAATTTAGCCCAGACTTAGACTAAATCCTAAACTTAAATCTTAGCCTTTTTCTATTAGCTTAGTGTTGAACTTAGCTAAGTCCTAGCTTATAAATAACCACAGTAAGTTATAATAACTTGTGGTTATTTTATTTAAGTCATTTTTGTTTTGCTGGTGATACATTTTCTTTGTTTGACACCATTATCTTTGAGAAAATTCTGTGTTGCATTTAAAAAAACATTGTTACCACATAAAATGCACAAAGGCTAATTATAGAGTTGCTCTATATATTTATTTATTATTTTCAAGTATATACAAATTTAGAAGTGAAAAAATAAAAGTGGCCATACTTAATTCTTTGTTTATAAAAATTAAGCCCACTACAATGTGACATTTGCCAACTCTATGACCACAGACCTAAACTAAGTTTAAGACACAATTTCAACTTTAAGTCTAAGTCTGGGCTGAGTCATTTTGTGAAACTGATCAATAGTGTTATATTGTCCACCTCAAGCTGATCTAAATTAGGAAGATGTACAGACTTGAGCATATTTTGTATTCTGGGCACCACATACTATGTATACATACATTTTAGTTCATAGTTTATCAAGTATGTAACAGTTATGCTACATATATCATTGGAAATGTTGTTTTCAGGGTTTCTGCATGTTTTGTTGCATGCCAAAATGGCGGATTAATCACAAACTAAAATTCATTATTTTCCTGATGCCTGAAAATATAGAAACATTTCACAGGTGTCTTTGCAATCTTTTAAAAATATAGACTCATTCATTACTAAACATAAATGGTAAATAGTAAAAGTGAAACATCCCTCATTAGATACATGCAAACAAAATATAATCATTGAATAGGATATTCAACATAAGGCTATCTCTTTTTCATTTTAGAATTCCCTTATTAGTTTTACTTATGTATGAATGGGGAAGGGATAAACTACAGCTGCAATCCTGAATGAAGAAATTAAAAAACTAATGGGGGTGTTCCACTGGAGCCAACCCTATAACTGACTCCACGCCTCTAAGATCAGTTGCAAAAGTCAGGGAATTGCAGACAAAAATCAGAAAAAGGTGTGCTAAAATGTTGGGTCAATTTCATCTCCCTGATGGGACATGATACATCCCAGCTTGTGGCGATCGGGATAAATTGTCCACGACTTGTCAGGAAGTTATCAGAATAAGCTGTGAACTACTAACCCAAGCTGTATCAACTGCCGACAAACTATAGTAACAAATTGACAGGACTGGAGGATTTTCCAGACTCCCCTGACTGGACTTATTAAATCCTGGAGTCAGAATCCAGAGTTGGGATCAAACCAACACTATATAAACCCCCTCTGGCTGCCATAAAACATCATTTCTCACTGCAAAAGTTCCAGCTTTACATCAGAGTGACTTTAAAGAGAAGCTTAGGGTACTAGAAATTGGATTTAAAATACCAATAACCTGAGACACCTGGGCACAGGGGAAACATACACCTCATAGCAGTATCACTGGCTGGTTGGTAGAACTACCATATGTAAATTTGTGCCCCTGGTCTGCCGAGCCATCCTTACTAAATTCCAAGACGAATATTATCACTGCCCTACTAACCCTGATGAATGGAAAAGGATGGAGAAGAAGTTCTGAACCAGATGGAAAGTCTCCCATGCTGTAGGGGCAATAGACGGAAAGCATATTGCCACAAAGAAACCCAACAAATCAGGCAGTGACTATTACAACTACAAGGACTTCTTTTCCCTGGTGCTGCTAGCCCTGGTCGACACATAATATTGATTCCTGTGGGTAGATTGTGGGTAAAGTGGTTCTTCATCAGATACACAGGTCTTCAAGAAAGGCGATGGGTTAGGGAGGACCAGATTTACACTACTTCTACCTGGGTGACAACAACCGTACAGAAGAAGACAACTCACAAGAGAAGAAAGAAAAGCCAACTATGGAATTTACAGAGGCAGGAAGGTGGTGAAAAACATAGGCCAAGGGTTGTCAAAAACATTGTTTTTACATGTGTGTGTTGCGCGACATGCTGAGGACACATCAGGGAGCAGACTGGGCACCAACCCCAGCAAATGATGCAGCAGCCCTACAAAATGAACAGGCGGTGCATGTGTCTAATGAGAACTACAGGAATCCTTTGAGGGAGGCCAAACATCATCAAGAGCTGCTGAAAGACTAGTTCAATCAGATGGGGCATTGGTAGGGCAGGAGGACAGGATCTGAGATGTGTCAACCAACAACTTTTGCATCAGAAGCTGGCACCTATCAGTCTTTTTCAGGTCTACTGTCAGTCCATTTCAGGACAACCCAATTATTCTGAGAACTTTTATTTAAGCTGGTGTTGCTCAAACTTCAACCCAAGTTATGTAAAAACGACCCCCATTAAATGTCAAATTTGTAAACCTTTAATTTTTTAAACTTTTTTTGAACTTTAATTAAAGTTCAAAATTATCATAATGTTTGGGAACACTCAAAATTTTGTCAAAGGGTGAAAAGTCCAAAGGTGGAATCCAATGATCAAAATACTTCCTCCAATGTCTAGACTTGTACACAAGTCTTTACTTTGGTATTTTTTGGGAGCAATCAATGAATGAGTGCATTTTATAACAGTCTGGACTTTCACTGGAACTTCCTTCTGGGGGAAATGCTCACGGAGAATCATAATGTACTAAAGATGTACCTTACACTAGGTCTACCAAATGTCAAACCTTCCTTAAAGTCTTAGTTGTTTTTTGATAACTTTTAAATTATCTGACGGGCCAAAAATTCATGGCTTTTTCCCCCTTTTTCTGCATTCTTAAGTTCTTAATCCAAATTTTATTTTTTCCCTAATTTTTAATGCATTTTTTTTATGTTTTTAAACCAAAATTTTAATTCTTTTTCTAAGTTTAAAATCTTTCAAGTTCAGTAGTAAAAAATTTTAAGTTTTTATAAATTTCAATTCTTTTGAAGATGCGTGGTCTTTTAAAGTTGAGAGGTCCAGCCTGTTCATCATCTACGACGAGGGAAGAAAGTGAGCTGCCCTCTGGCTTACTGCTGCTGCTAAAATAGTAATAATAACTAGTCAGAGAAAGAAAATAAAGTTATCATTGAACAATGCACCCAAAACTTCCAATGAAATTCATAGAAGCATTAGTTCTTCTGTCTCTGTTGTGGCTGATTAAAGATCTGCCTTGATCTGAAAGTTAATCCATGGAATTTCTTGGATCAGAGTTAATCCAGAACTTGTTCAGAAAATTAGGTCAAACGTTTCTTAGTTGAATCAAAAGTCTGTGATCAAAATTGATAACTTATGCTCAAACTTGATCTAATCTTAACCTATCTTTGTTAGTGAACACCATCCTTTGGATACAAATCAGCAGCTGGTTGCTATTGGCATCATTCATGATTTTCCGGTGCACCATACCATATAAGGTGAAAGGAGATGCCCCTGAAATGATGAAGGACATAAATTAATTTGGGAATTTCTGTACAGGGATTACAAATTTTGGGACAAGTTGGGGTCACTGTTGAGAATTAGAGATGGCATTGTCACCCCTCAAAAAGCACCATAAAAGGTCAACTCATTTGAATTTGTGTTAGTAAATTACATTTGAGCTTAAGCTTGTGTCAGTGTATATGTTGATCCAAAGAAATGGACTTTATGACAATTAAGGCTAGCAAGTATAAGGATCTTGTTTCCAAGCTCCAACCAGCAGTATTTGTGTAATCCTTCTAACAGACACACAAGCAGGCAAATGGCCATTCAAATAATTCCTTCTTGACGGAGAAAATTTTACTCTAAAAACAGATTATACAGTTGACCTTTGCTGTGTAAAAATATTTATAATCTGCTTTTGCAAGTTAGGCAACAAATCACAGATTGTCACATCTAGGTGGGTGCAACTCTGAAAAGTAACAATGCTTAGGACCTGTCCTAACATGACCGTGGCTGCTAAATGGGATGTAAAACACCACCTTTAACAGATCTGTTTGAACACCTGTGGATGGAGTGACCATTCTTTCAATTGGGTCTGATTTGACTTGGACAGTGAGTCGGCCATCACAGTAAGGCACTTAACCCTGCCTCTTAGGGTTATTTTGTAATGGAGAAACATGGTCATGATTCCCCACAGGAGAGCACACCTCTCCGCTGAGTGGGTTTTGTGTTTCTTTATGTAGGCTAATGAGTTGGCTTTTGAGTTGGCTACAGACACAGTCTGATTTTCACACCAGTCCTTGAACTATTTCAGAACCAGGAAAACTGCCTTTAATTCTAGGACTTTTATGTGTTGCCTTTTTCACCATATGACCACAAACCCTTTGGGGAGTCTTGCTCTAAGTGAAAGCCCTAAGCTATGTTTGTTGTGTCGGAAAAGATTTGGATTTTGTGGTCTTTGGGATGAAGTTCTGAGCCCTTCAGCACATTGACAGGGTTTTGTACCATTGTAGGTGAACCAAAATTGTCTCTGACCAAGGAAGGAGGGTAGTCAGTGCTCCTTGAGATTCCACTGAAATGGTGTCATGTGAAGGCAACCCTCTGGGACCATTTTCTCTGTTGAGTCGGGCAACCCAATTAGCGACATCAAGCATCTTGCAGTTGAAGCAGGCTTTGACTTTATATCTTGGATCTAGTCCTGGAGACTGTGCCATATGTCACAAGTGGTATTTACAAGGGCAAAATCTATGTGATATTTGTAGCACACAAATGAAAACACCTAAGTAGGTTTGAGTTTGGACTTTCCTTGATTGACTACCATAATCTGTGTGTTCAGTTTTGCCTATTCCTGAGATTGGGCACTGATAAACCAATAGTCCAGGTATTGGTGAAGCCTGATTAATCGGATGAGGGTCATGGGATTCACCTGCTTTAGTATCATTGTAAAGATATGTGGGACTGTGGCTAAACCAAAAAAGAAGAGAGGTAAGCTCGTCTATTTGAAACCTGTTGCTGAACCAAAGGTATTTCCTTGATTCTGTGTGGATGGGGATATGGAGGTGGCTGAGAGGTCTATTGAAGACACCGATTACCCTGGAATTAGATAGGACTGATGAACTCTGGTATTTCCATTTTGAACCTTTCTACCACTAGGAAGGGGGTAAGTCTGCTGAGGTCTATAACTGGCCATCTTTGGTGAGGATAGGGAACTAGATATAGGGGACTATAAAACCTAAGAAACCTTATGTTTTCAACAGTTTTGATTGTGTTTTTGTTCAAGGAGAGGCTTCATGTGTATTTAATCCCGGTTTATCCCAAATTTTTGCGGGAATTGTAGACCTACTCTGAAGCTTTTGCACCATTTCTTTTCAATAACTTCATGAATATTCATGCAGCGTTTCCACATGTTATAAATAGCCTGGCATTAAACTATACTACATTTAAAGCCTCCTTCCCTCTGGCATGGTGTGCAAGTATTCAACAGCATCACTCATAACAGTGAGAAGAAGGGATAAGGCTGACAGACAATAAATGATAACATAACATTTGGAGTTTTATTAAAACTTTTGCTAAAAATTAAAGCTAGATGATGTCAATTATTTCCAAATGTTGAAATTTATGTTACCAGAAGTAATCCACATACTACTAGCAAGTCTAAGCATTTGAACCACTATTGTTATCAAATATTAAAGATGTCACACTGACTGGGTACTAAGCTCAAACTCTAAAAGTTTCTATGAAGCTTTGGTATGTTATAGAAGATAAATAAGTCCAATACTGATGACTTCATGTATTGTAAATTTTCAGTAGTATGGCTTTATTGATTTGAAAGTATTAAATCAATATATATATATTAACCCGCAATGCATCTTTAACTTTGATCCCTGAGGTCACGTTTCTATTCTACTTTGGTCTGAACTGATTTCAATATTGATATCTATGATATAAATTTCAGTTTTCCATATTTCTCTATCATATCATATATTGATATGTTTTTTGTTATTACCTGATGGTCCTTCTGCTTTCTCCATCCTCATTCTAGAAGAAAGTAAGATGTATTTATTTTCTTAGCCATTTGTCCAATAGTTTCTTATTCAATCAGTGTCTCTGTGGTCATGACTAGTGCTATGCCCATGGACTGATGAATTGTGGAAGTTTTCTTTTAATTTTTGCACCTGTAACTCATGTTACATTAATCATTGTGTGTTTTACATTTTCAACATATTTCATCAATGCATAAAATATAAAACATAAATGGTGAACTAAATAATGTCTAAAAATTATGATTTTCATCAAGAAGACTGCATTTTTCAATTTCTCACAAACGTCTCAAATTGATTCTAGCATAAGGACTCCCTAAGACTTATACAACTTAATATGCATATGTCCCAGCTTTTGTTCAATTTTGATGAATATGTCAGGTTTCATCATTTTACATTTAAAGAAATGAAAATATCTAGTACATAGTTTCCTAGAAATATCAGCTGATAGGGTGCTCAGATGACAACATTTCTGAGGTGTTCCCAAGGTTTAATGACGTTGTATTGAGAAAACCTTAAGGTTTTCAAGAATTACTTGTACATTTAGAAGTAGATCAGTACACATAAAAGTACTCTCTTCCTTTTCTTTACCATAGTGCAGATTTTTTATTTTTTTCTATTCTAAATTAGTAAAACTCTTACCTGTATGGATTGAGCAGTTTATGCAAGAAAGAAAAAGAGGTAGAAATGAAAAGAAAAAAAACATCCAGGCAATTAACAATGACAAACTTAAATTATGTGAAATTTGAAATTAAAAATAGACATGTGAAATTTATTTGCAGAAAATAGTTCAAATTCTTTAAAATATTGAGTAAATTGGTGTAACTTCTTTACAACTATTGTGGTTTTTGTGGTATAAAGATACCTCTTAACAGACTCCAAGTGTACAGTAAATTATGCCTGGTTACATCAGAATTTAAAGTTTTGCAAGCAAAATACTTTAACAAAACATGGTAACACTCTCGCCTCCCACCTCTGAGGCCGGGATTCGATCCCTGTTATGGTCTTAAGTGGGAAAGCTGGTAGTTGCTTGCTGTTGGTTGGGAGTTTACAGTACACAACCCTAGCGAACTATATGTACTGGTTTCCTCTGCACTTCCAACTACCCGTCGTGATATGACCTGTACAGTGTTGAAAGCGACGTAAAACCCCAAATAAATAAATAAATAAAGAATAAACCTTTTACAGCATTTTAAAGGGGGTGATTATAATATTTATACTTCAAATTATAACCCCACCTTAGCACAGTTTAAACACAGAATCTGACAAAAAGCAATTTAACATATTTGACAGACATATGTGAAATCAATATTCAAACTTAGATTTTTTGATTAGCTAGATTTATGAAAATTTCTCTAAATGAAAATAGAAAATAAAAAGTAAGATAAATAACTATAAATATCATAAAATCACTTAATTTTTGTATCAAGCTAATTTTAGAGTAAGTAAGACTCACACAAGCCATAATTGTGTCTACAATATGCAGTGGACAACGTCAGATTGAATGACCAAACATACTGAGCTCGTTCATCAATAACTGGATTGGAACTGCTGGCCTCCGATAACACGGCTTCTACCCAGTGTGAATCATCAAAATCTGGGCAAAAAAAACATAATACAAAACAGATTTTGTCAAGACGAAACCAGTAACAAATGAAGTAAATTCACCTGCTTTTTAATTACTTTTATCAGAATTTCACTGTACATAACATAAAAGATTCAGTTTTAGAAATTATGGAATTGACTCAGTATTTTATTGTATCAGGAATGTAGAAATGAAAAATAAGACCTGATTTGATCACATTCTGGATAGAAAATCTGTATTTTTGGAATTACAGCTTAGTGGAAGTCTCTACTTTATGAACGCTGCTTAGTGATAACTCTTCATTGCATACAGCTGCAAAATCTACCTCAAACATTAGTCTCCAAACTAATAGGTTTGTTATTAAAGCATTTTATCATTAGCAACCCACTCTACATGTAACATACAAGTACAGGACCAAATAATAGAGGTTATTTCTGTACTTATAAAGTGCAAGGGGCGGATCAAATAGCTATTCACAATGAAGAGATCGATTGTACTGAAAATATCAAATATTTGATCTGTTTTCAAAACAGTGTCATGACATATTGCAACACATTTGCAGTAATTTGCAAGATGTGAACAAAGTATCTACTGTAGTATCTACTGGTTCACGTGAAACTTTTTCTCTCAAATTTGATCTGATCTTAAACCATGTTGATGAACACAACAAATGGTGTATAAGCTGTCTGTACCTGTGATGTTCCAGTCGTTGGGCACAGTGGGGGTTACTGCACACACGAGGTAGCCTCCTCCCCCAGTGTACCATCCCAAGCTGTGGATTGCTGTGAGACCCTTGTTGAAACCGAAATCCTGGAGTTTGAAAGCCAATATTTCTGTACCAACTGAAACAACAGATATATATATCTATACATACATATATATGTTCTATTCTCTGACATATTTTAAAAGAGGCCCGACTGCTTAAAATGGTGAGATATATTAAAGCCAATAATTACCATTTTAATTTCAAAGATAATTACTTCCATCACCCTACCTGTTTGTCCTGTCTGAGTCTGTTCAATTGTTTTTCAGTGGGTTGGACCTGGCTAAATAAAGAAGTGATTCAATACTGGGAAAGTGCTAGATACTGGTACCATTTTTAATGTATTTTCAACGATTTTAGTTTGTAGCTGACATTACTCTGATTAATTAATCCTCTGAATGTTTATGAACCACCAGCTCAAGGAAACTCTACACTCTATATTGTTTACTTCAAAATGTGGGGAAACTAGCTTTATCTTTGAATGAATTTGAATCACACATCACCATTATTTTGTACAAATCAAGGTGTGGAATTTATTATATTTTTGTTTGATAGCTCCAAGAAATAGTTAAACATGGAATCTTTAAAAGACTGCTCTTTCCATAGAAAATTATTCTGTTAACTGAAATCATAAATTAAATAAACATGTTTTCTAGAAGGCTAATAAATAATTGGATCCTTTCAAACACTTAAACCCTGTTATAACAAATTGAAAAGGAGAAGAACACAACAGTGAAACGCTGAACATCTGACCACTCTCAGAGTGTGATCACTTGCTATTTGTGTCCGCTGTTCTTTCCCTCAAGGACATTTAGATATAAAACATGGCCAAAATAGTGACCACTCCTTAGTTGTGACCAAAGACTACTAAAATCAAGACACAAAACTATATACATGACAACAATGAGGATTAATGGCATTGATTTTACTATTTTGAGATTAACTATATTCTGATGCATAAAGTCTTCTGTCATATCCAAATAACTGAAAATATTTTTAACACTTTCTGACCAGTTGGATTTGTGATTTTTAAGGTCCCATAGGAACACTACTTTAGTTAACCGGCAGTTATCCATTTTTTGAAGTCTATTCCAAAATCTGATTGCACATAAATATCTCCTAAACTTACAAGGTAACCAACCCATCTCCCCATTTAGAGCAGGAATAGGGGTAAACCCATGCACTCCCAGAAAATATCGCATAGCCCTGTTTTGAACAAGATCACATTCTGATGCTTTAATATGGACCCATATTGAAGAACAGTAATCAAGAATTGTAGAAATTTGGGAGGTATACATCTTTGTGTATGTTTTATATCTTATATCTTTAAGATGTTTGAACTTTGACAGCAATGAACCCAGTGCTCGTCCCCCTGAGTCAGCCAGTGTCTTGATACAACAGTTAAATTTCAAGTGGGGATCTAAATATATTCTTATAGGGTAAGGGAAAAGTACTTATAGGATTCACAGTATTGAAGGGGAGTATCCGCAAAACTAAAGTTAATGTTTGACTGTTTTTTCATATTCGGCCTAAAATGCATAATCTTAGATTTTTCCACATTTATATTCCGTTTCCATTTATAGCACCAGTCTTGTGTAATATCTAGAAGGGTTTGCAGATCTTTTTCATTTTCTGCTAGTAAAACAATATCATCTGCATATAGCAATATGCATATTGTATGACCATCTATATTTACCCCAATATTATTTTCTTTGAGCGTCAGAGCTAAGTCATTTATGTACAAACAGAAAAGAATTGGTGACAGATTATCACCCTGTTTTACACCTGATGTTACTGGAAACCATTCTGACATATATTCATTCAAGCGGACAGATGACATAGTATGTTGATATAAGGACTTAATGGCATTATAAATTTTTCCATTTATTCCATAAGTAAGAAGCCTGTACATTAACAAATCCCTATCCACCCAATCAAATGTTTTTTTAAAATCAATAAATGATGTAAATAATGGTTTAGATTTGGCAAATTGGTTTCTTATGATAGTTGTTAAGGTGAAAATATGCTCCTCACAGGAACGACCTGGCCTAAAGCCGTTTTGTTCATCAACAATTATATTAGACCTATCACAGTAAGCTGAAATGCGTTTGTTTAGTATTGAAGAGTAAACTTTTGATAAACAAGAGATTAAACTAATCCCACGGTAGTTAAAAGGTGTGTAAGGGTCTTTCATGCCAGGTTTTGTAATGGGTGTGATAACTGATTTAAGCCATATTGATGGGACAACACCACTGTCAAAACATTTTTGAAAGAATTTTAGCAACAACATTGTAAGGGACTTGTTTTTTATTATTTCATTTGGTATATTATCCCAACCAACAGATTTTTTCTTTTGTAGTTTTTTTATTACTTTTTCAACCTCATCATACATGATAGGCTTATTAAGTGGGTCATCCGATATGTTAAAATCAAAGTATGGTGATTGTTCTAATATATGTTTTTGTTTTAAGACATTCTCATAGAAATAATGATCATAGTCATCATTATTTGGTTTGTTGTAAAGGTTTTCAAAATCATCCTTCCATTTCTTCATTACTGTATCTATTTCAGATGTATGATTACCATTGATCATCACTGTTGTAGGTATTTCCTGTTTTCCATGGGGGCCTAAACTTTTAATATGGTTCCAAAATTGCTTAGGATTAGCAGTATTGATATTTTCTATTTCATTAATTAAATTTTTCTTGTGATTACGCTGACATTTTCTGAGATGTTTATCAAAATTATTTCTAGCTATTTTATAATCTGCCCTTGCTCTTTGCTTTTCTTGCCTAGAATGACATTTTTTTAAATAGTATTTCTCTAACCTACACATGTCTTTATATATTATGTGAGCTTTATTTTTGCAGCAAGACCCAAACAGGTAAAAAGACTTAAAACATTATATTTTTGCATGAAAAGAATCATAGCTGTAATGTTTATGTTTTTGCTTCTCATACACATTATACAAAATACAGTATAATCAAAACAATTGAACAGTTTTCTATTAAACTTATTTTATTGGCACTAGAGGTTTACATTGCTTTTTCTTTGTTGTAGGAAATGGAGTAAGTTCACCTGTCTCAAAGCAGGTTATGAGATGTTTCCTCATCTGCTGCTGACTTAGCCTAAAAGCTGCTGGTTCCAAACCAAAGCACACTGCAGTAGCAAATGATGCTTCAAATAAACCACAGTCAACAACCCCAGTTTGTTGTGTGATATCTGTGGTGATATATTTTACTACATCCCCATACAGGTTTTGTAGCAATGGCTTTGTCTGTGATGGCAATGGGCTAGTTGATTGCATACTGTCATAGATATACACTTCCCCATCCTTAACTGCAGAAACAATCCTGTGAGATCTCGATTTCTGGTGGATAATTTGCACACTGTCCCACTGATGCCCAACATGTTGGCAATGATCCTTAGTAACCCATTCCTATTAAGAAACTGCTGTCTGAGAAGTTGAGAAATGGCATCCATACACCTGTCATTGAGCTAAAGGTTAGTTACAATTACTTCCCCATCACTTAATTTCAGGTTCATTGTTGTTTTCCATGTGTCAGTATTGCACACTTACTTTTCAAGCATGGTTCTTCATCACATTGTTCACACTTTAGTTTTTGAGATTGGGTCAAATCTTTGCCAAATTTTTTTGAGTTTTTGGATTCTTCAGTTTGTAATCACCTTTGCCAAGTTCTTCAACATAACATGACGTCCTGCGAAATGTGACTCCGTTTTCCCACCTTGGTCTGCTTGTCTGGCCATATGTTTTAGCAGGACTTGTGAATCTATGTGGAATGAAGGAATCAGATGGCACTTATCAAAGTTCTTTGACGAGCTTGAACTTTGAGGATATTCTCGGAGGCCAGGTTCTGTATCTTAGACTTCACTTGAAGCATTGATTCCATATATTTTTGGATTATTTCACTGCTGTGGATTACAGGACTGGACTGGTCTTCCAAAGTTTCTGTGTTGAAACGAAACTGAATATCAACTAGCAATCTTGGTTCTTTATGAAACACCATGAAATAAGGTGAACAAATCAGTTGACTCATGCTTACTGGCTCTATATGCAGACATAAATGCTTCTAGATGTTTGTCCTACTCATACTGGTAATCCTGATCAATGACCTTTTGCGTGCAATCTGAAGGGTCCCATTTCACCTGTCAACTAAACTATTTGTCATGGGGAGGCAGGCAGTGGCAATTCTCTTCGTAATTTCCATTAGATGATTTTTAATACAATATATGGACTCAGTCCCTTGATAATGGATAAAAACTGAAGCTGCTCCTTTTTAAACAGGGCATTAGCTATAGAAGAGGCACTCTTGTCCTTTAATGGTACTGTTTCTGACCATTTGTTAAAATAACAACAACATGTGATGATGTATTCGTATCCATTCTTTGATACTGGCAGTGGATCTGCAAGATCCTCTCTAACTTGCTGCCAAAATGATGCTGTCACAGGAATTGGATGCAATGTTGCTTGACGCCTTCAAGATTTTCATTCTGGCATGGATCGCAGACCTTCATATATAAAGTCACATCACCAACCATTCCTTTCCAATAGAAACGTCTCTGGACATCATCAGTTCCACTTTCTTCTGCAGAAAGCTCATTAGGCCCAGGTGAAGTGTTTTCAGAAGACTGACAGCCCAATGTAACTCTACAAGACTCTGCCAACACAGGCTGATTCATAAATGGTACTCCCTGGTAGTATCCTGGTGGCTGATAGTAACCAGGGTAATGATAGGGAGGAATTGGCCGCTGAAGAAAAGACTGCTGGTACTGTTTTTGATAAAAGGGTGGATAAGTAATGCTGCATCGCATTACTTTGGAACCCATAATGGTGAATGAATAAAGGTTGAGAGGAATACTGGTTATCATTTTGAATGTCACTTGACTGTGGAAAGGCCATTCTTAATGTGTGTGAAAGAACACACCACTAACTTTTACTCATATAGGTTCTGTTAATCCCCGAATTTAAAGTGATCACACAACTAGAATTTTCTTAACATAAATATATAGCTCCTTTAAAGTTGATTATTTGTTATATGTCTCTCTCAACAGCGATGAAACTAGAGTGAAGTATATAACATAAGTTGACCCTTCCCTGTCTTTATAGCCATATCCATGAAGGAAGCCATGACAACACTTTTCCAAATTATCCATTGATGTTCAACAGTAAAGAAGCCACAGCTAACCAATTTACATGAAAAACTGAGAAGCCACTCATAACTAAATGTCATATACACCCCTTTGATCACATTTTGTTTAGTTAACTGACTCGCGAGTGATTAGATAAGATTAGTGTGCATCACTAAGATTACCTTTGATGTGCGTAAAGGTGGGTGGTGGGTTAACACAAATACAGTTTCCAAAATAAATATGCTTTTTCATAACTGTAAATATAGAAATACAGAAGTAAATATTAATGAACCATATATACAAGTAAGCTCACTATTTTTGTATATCTCCTTAACTGTATCACTTCATGTGATTTACTGATAATTGCATTTAACTAATGAAAAGATCAGACATAAGGAGGCAGCTATAATATACCAATGATTTCATCACTGTAGTGCCCATAACTTAAATATTGCAATTAACTGGGTGATTAATGTCAAATATCATTTAACTGATCACTTAAGCAGTATTTTGATTAAACCAAATATGACATGGCACAACATATTTAATTTCTGTTTATCACAAAGGAACAAAAAGCAACTTGTGACTTAAATACTAATAGGTCTAAAGCCACTTCAGAGACCAGTCTTACACCCTTTGTTCTGTGAAAAGGTGGGCGGGCAGTTAAGATAAATACCATTTCCAAAATAAACATGCATTTTCACAACTGTAATTATTGCAGTAAATATTAATAAACAATATACATTAATAGAGTCACTATTTTCTGTATATATTCTAATTGTATCACTTAATGTGATTAATATATAAAATGCTACACCATGCATAATTTCTGTTTATCACAAAGGAACAAAAACATACATATATGACTTATATACCAATAGATCTAGCCCCACTAGGGGATGCAAAATATGATAGGGGATACAGCATTTAACAGGGGATACAGAATATGACAGCCCCACCTGTTATACATCATTTGATGCTACACCGGACTCTTTTCTTTGCCCATTGAAAAGAAAGGACTTAAATAACCCTTTTTATGTATGGCATATAAATAGCCTGTGGGGAATGGAAAAGGCAGGGGGGATCTCAATGAGGACAAAGTCAATGAATAAAAATTGACTTCGCTGAACTGTGCAATGCTTATTCACCAAGGGACTTTCACTATGTGGTCTGTGTAAAATAATATAAAACAGCTCCAAAACACCTTTAAAGGAGTATCAAAAATAAAGTAGAGATTTTAGCAAAAATAGCAATAATTAGTTTTTCTGAATCTAAATTGTCTGCTTGAAGTTATATGTGTTATATATACATTTTTGAACAATCAACCAAGGTCATCCAGTTTACCTAAGAGAATTAATTCACGCTCAACAGTCTTCCAGAAATACAAGGCAAAGCACCCCAAACTCAAGCCCTTTCACACCCCACATCCCAGGTAATCAATGTTACATCTCTATTACATTACCCAGAGATGATAAGGGTTCAGAAAAATATGATGAAGTCAAGTTTTTCTGTTGGTGCATATGAGTCATAACAAGCCCGCAGACTACTATGAACTTCTTTTTGGCCTTTTTGCCAGGTGTTATATATTAGTGAATTTTAATGACTTCTTTGTAAATATAGATTATTTGGGGTATTTATTATTTTTAAAAAGCAATATAAAACATAGCTATTCCTGCATGTAAATTTCAACTTTCAGTTAAAATTGTAATGTTCATTTGAAAATGTTATTCAAGGACCTCGTGTATATTTTCGTTAAAAGGATTTTGCACAAAGCCAGCTTAGCCATATGATGTTAACACATTTTACCTGGGATCTCTACATGCCCCTTCATGTCATAAATATCAGTGTGGCCTTTCTGAACACCGTCTGCATACACAGTGCAAATGTCATCTGCATACCAGGTCAAGTGAACAGAGGTCACTGTAAAAGTAAAAAATACAACACAAAACATGGGCATAAACTTCAGGGACTCCACAAATTTGCCAAATAATCAAGTGGATAAACTGCTATAATAGAGAGGTTTAGTACAACGTTTACAAGGCATGCACCAACCTCTGAGGCCGGGGTTTGATCCCTGCAGGGCCTCAAGTGGGACAGCTGGTAGTTGCTTGCCATTGGTCGGCAGTTTACAGTACAGAACCGTAATGAACGCTATGTACTGGTTTCCTCTGGCCTTCCAACTACCTGTTGTGATATGACCTGTACAGTGTTGAAAGCGACGTAAAACCCCAAATAAATAAATAAACAAGGCATGCAATGTTAAATAATTTCCTTAAGAGATACGTTAGGTTTGAAGTGGATATGCTTGTTATATTATGGTTTAACAATGCGTCCATATGGAAGACTGCAGGTGAATGTAGTTTCATTGGTGTGATACAAAGGAAATATGGTCTGTAAACAGACCTCTGGTAATCATATCAGAAAATATAGTGAACTGAAACTTGACCAAACTGTTGTGTACATATTTATTTGCCTATGGGGTCATGGCATATTGATTTGTATAATGTAGTTTTTAAATAAATAGGTAGGGGTGAGTGAACGTAAGGAAGTCACCTATTACACATAAAACATAACATAATAAACTCCAAACGCTAAAAATCACCTGATACACATCTACTACTGACGTAAATAAGTTTGTGTTTACGTTTTGGTAACCAAAACCTCTCTATTACCCTCTGAGAAATGAGAAAAAAATAGGTAGACATATGGTGACTGTATCTTAACAACAAAAACAATATTCATAAGACAATTTACCCAACCCACTTGGGGCTTATTAGTCACTAGAAATTGGATCTAATATGACAGTTAAACTATTTAAAAGGGGAAATTAAACATTTAGACATTTGTACAGAATAATCGGTTTCGCAACCATATCACCCAACCCATTAATATTCATGAAGTCATGGATGGAAATGCACAAATAAAAAAGTTTTTGCGAATGACCACCTCAGGGGCCACAATGGCAGAGTGGTAACACTCTCGCCTCCCACCTCCGAGGCCAGGGTTCGATCCCCATCACGGCCTTAAGTGGGAAAGCTGGTGGTTGCTTGCTGTTGGTCGGCAGTTTACAGTACAGAACCCTAACAAACTCTATGTACTGGATTTCTCTGCCCTTCCAACTACCCATCGTGATATGACCTGTACTGCATTGAAACTGACGTAAAACCCCAAATAAATAAATAAATGACCATCTCACCGTTTAGGTGTGAATGATCTAAATAACATCTATGATGGCTTTGCAACTTGCTGCATGTAGACCAATAGACTTTTCAGAATTGTTTTGTTTGAAATCTAATGCCCCTGTTCCACCAAAGGACTAAGCCCTGATCCTGTCTGGGACCCTTAATCGTGGACAGTCGGTGAAAAAAAAGTAAAATGGGCGGGAAAACTGGATCGGTATTAAAGTCTGGGATTAAGGTCCGATCAGCCTCAGGGGGCCTGAGGAGGCCCCAGGCGACCCCACACAGTCCCTGACTGGTCTGGGACTAAGAACCGACTAAGTCATTTTTCTGGTTGGTTTGATTCAAGATCTGGTCATAGACATACCGACTGGGTCCCAGGACGCCTCAGGCCTCCTGGGACTAAGCCCAGGCGTCCTCAGGACTCCTCAGGCGTCCCCAGTCTTTCCCAGACTGAGATGGCCGATTCTTGCTTTGCATTGGGACTAAGGGTCGCAGGAGGCCTGGTACTAAGGCACTAAGGGTCTGTGACTAAGGATCAGGGACTAAGGGTCGCAGTCAGCCTGGGGCAACGTAGGACTGTGTAAATGTGGTCTGAGGAGGCCTGGGGAAGTCTGGGACTGGACATTTTGTTTATGGCGGGAAAAAATAATCGGTTTGGGTTGGGAGAAATATCAAACATGTTTCATTTTTCACACGGCCCCAACCGACCACAACCGACCCTTACAAGACGCCTGGGACTAAGCAAGTTTTTCAAACCGACCCTCAAAAACCCTTAATCGGGATCCTTAGTTGCGTGGTGGAACACCCACATAAGTCATACTTAAATTCAAGTAAAAAAATGTATACATAAAAATATTTCTAATTTGGAAAAAATAAAGTAATACTTGGTACATTTGGGCTGTACCATCGAGGACTTGCTATGATGACCATACTGCCTAGGAAATTAATTTCATAAAAATGTAACCCATTATAGTATTATATCATATAAGAATTGTTTCATGCAAGTATTTTAATAAGGTTACCACACCACTCAGATCCAAAACTAATCAAATTATTTACTTCTATGATTGATTACTTTACCAAAGGAGAGTTTTTGCGGACAAATAGATTATTTACCCAGGTCGGTTTCAGGTAGTAAATAAAATATTCTACATTGACTATTGTGAAGCTATCATTCTGGTAATCCTGTGACGCTTGAATGCATTTGAATTTATCCATTTTTTGTTCCATTTACTTTCTAAAGCCTTTTTGTAAAGGATTTGAAAAAGTACTCAGGAGGTCATAGTATACTGCAATAAATGTGATAAAATGGTAACTAGTTGTCATTTTATTAAAAAGAGTGAAATTTTGTTTCTTCCAATGTACGAAGAGTTTATCACACTTTTATGAGGGCTGCTTATTTGTTAAGCAGTGGCATTTCTTCCAGATTAACAGAGAGTAAATAGTTTTATCTGCTGGATACCCAATTCTAATTCAAATGATACATCTAGATTATCCCTAGAATATTTTTCCCTTCCTATCCAAACAATTTTAATCTTATTCATATTTATTTTAAACAGGTAATGAGCTGAAAATTTCAATAGTATTTTGGGCTGCCTGAAGGGAGCTTGACAAACCATTTAAAAAGTAGTGTTGAATCATCAGCAAACTGTGGTAACCTGAATTCTGTGTCATGTGTGACCTTTAAGTTCTGCGTTTCATTAATAAGATAGTTTAAAAACTGACTGCATGTGAAAAATAAGGATAGGATTTCATTGTTTACATCCCCGATCTTTATAAAAAAATGATTATTTTTATTTTATACCAACTTGTAAAACAGAAGCAGTTATTTTATTATTAAAGAGTTGTATCCAAGAAATTTCTCCAAAGCCTTAAAATGTTAATTATGTACTGTCTGCGACATTGCCTTATGTTATAAATAGCCTGGTGTTAAACCAGGTCACCCAAAACAAATCCATAGCTAAAGTCCCCCCCCCCCCTTCCCACTGACATAGTGCAAGTGTTCACCAGCATCACTCATAACAGTGAGAAGAGGGATAAAGTAGACAAACAATAACATAACATTTGGAGTTTTGTTAACACGTTTGCTAAAAAAAATCCAGTCAGAAGCCATTCATTATTTACAAATTTTGAAATTTCCGTTACCAGAAGTAGCCTTACTAGTAGTATTACTAGCTACCAATTATAAGTGATTTCAAACGTTTTGAACCACTACTGTTATCAAATATAAAATACATCACACTGGCTGAGAATTAAATTCAAACTCTAAACGTTGTTATGACGTTATTGAAGACAAAGTTTGCCACTTTTGACCTTTAACGTCAAAACCTGAGCTTCACAACAGCTATTACTTATAGTTATGACAGCTGTAAATTAAAACAGCTGAAAGGAGATCACTGAGTATTGGTAAAGACATAATTTGCCGATTAAGGTCAAGTACTTGTTACATTTTACATTCAACTGGCGAAAGATTTGTTACATTGAATTTTTTAAATATTTCATTAACTGTACGTGCTAGTAGTTTAGGTGCAGGCACTAAACAAATTGGCCAAAAAATGTTTGACATGATTTAAAATGTTGCATTGTTCAACATATTTGTCCATTTTTAGGTGAATTCTCCTAATCACCTTATCAATAAAGTTTTTTTTTTGTTCAAGAGAACGAACATATTTGAATGGTTTTTCCCTAAGTGAAGCCGTTTTACTTTTGACCTTATTAAGTTTCCAGTCAGCTTTTTTCTGTTTGTACCTCATCCGAGATAAACTCTGATAAGATTCTTGTCCAAATAAAAAGGATCCTTGTCTTTTTTCCAATATGTGATCTCGTTAATTATCTCATTATATTTCCAAAGCAAACTAGACTTTAGTAATAACCATTCTGTTGCAGAATAAAAATATTATAAAAGTGTCTTTAAATTGCAACATATGGCTAACTATTTAGCCATAGCTATGTATTTTATGCTCCATCTATGTAAAATTAGTTCTCTGAAGACATTTAAACAGAGTTTTCTAAGTCATTTTTCAGGTACAAATTGTAAACATACATCTTCAGTAAAGTCTACCCTGCATAGCTCTCCAAAGCATATCTGGCATTGGCATGTTATATCTCTGAATTCTTTTTTCCTTCTCATTTTTTTGGCTGTAGCACCTTAGAATCTCTCATATGATGCAGATTAGGTGCTATAAAAGTACTTATTACATAACACACTAAAAACTAAAAGACAACAAAGCCTTTAATACTCATTTTCTATCATAGAACAATCATAAATAATTTTATTTTAAAGCGTTTGAAGATTGACTCGAATATCATGACAAATTTAATGGTTCAAATTTTTGCACTGTGTTTTCTTTTATAGTATTTTTTACCTGAGACTGTACAGCAAAGCAAAAGTATTTCCAACACACTGAGACGAATTACCATCCTCTCTACTCTGTCTAAAAATCGGCTTGTTGTGTCTTGTAAAATGAGCACTAAACATTTAATCAGCAGAATAGTTTAATAATCAAACATCCAGGAATTATAAAACACAGTTATTTTGTTTCAAAGAAATTTGGCCCATGTGCATGCAAATAACTTTTAGGTAGAAGAACTCTTAGAAGTTATATTATCATACTTTATAGCAGTAGCAAAGCTCAAGAATGGTAAATCCACACTCTGTAATTCGGTTTTATTTTGTTTCAGATTAATTTGGATCTTAAATGCAAGATAGACAGTGAAGCCTTATTAACATGACTCTGTTAAGCCATATTATTTAAACTAATAATTTATAGTTTACTAGTAGAATCAAAAGTGCAGAAACATTATCAAAACTTTATACAACAATTGGCCTGGTAGTTGGTCATGCACTAGGGACACTAGGGAAATCATGGCAAATAGTAAGCCTTGTCGTGGATTATATTAGACCTGAAATATTACAGATATCTAGGATTAGCTCTTTCCAGTGAGGATCATGGGAAAGTTTCGTGTTCAACTGACCGTTTTGTATTTTATTTCGGATGTTTTTTGAAGTGTGAACAGTTAGAAGTCATTATCCTGTCTTCTCTGTCTGGAGCCTATCTCACAAAGGGTCTCTTGTTTAGCCCAGACATAGGCTAAATCCTGAACTTAAATCTGAGCCTTTTTCTCTTAGCTAAGTGTTGAACGCCTCAAACTTAGTCCTAGCTTATAAATAACCACAGTAAGTTGCAATAACTAACGATTATTTTATTTAAGTCATTTTTTTTCTGCTGGTGACACATTTTCTTTGTTTAACACCATTATCTTATGTTATCAAGTATGTAACAGTTATGATACATATATCATTGGAAATGTTTTCAGAGCTTCTGCATGTTTTTCTGTGTGCAGAAATGGTGGAGTAATCAGAAATTAAAATTCATTCTTTTCCCGATGCCTTTAAATATAGCAACATTTCAAAGGCTTAAAAAAATATGGACTTATTTCATTTATTACACTTCATTTATTTACAAATGGTAAATAATAAAAGTGAAACACCCTCATAAGATTTATGTAAACGAAATATATTCAGTGAAGAAGATAATCAACATCAGACTATCTTTATTTCATTTTAGAATTCCCTTTTCATGTTTACTTATGTATGGATAAGGAAGGGATAAATTAAGATGCAATCCTGAATGAAGAAATTAACAAACTAATGGGGGTGTTCCACTGGAGCCGACCCTATAACCCACTCTACAATTCTAAGATCAGTTACAAAAGTTAGGGAATCGGGGACGCAAATCAGAAAAAAGTGTTGAAAAATGATTGGTCAGTTTCATCTCCCTGACAGGATGTGATACATTCCAGCTTGTCTGGATCAAAATCCTAATCTAAATTGGGGTCGGGATAATTGTTTCCCTGACTAGACAGGATGATAACCTGTAAACTACTAACAAACAAGCCGTATCTACCGCTGACAAGTCATACTAAGAAACTGACAGGACAACAGCATTTCCAGACTCACCCTGATTGGACTTATTGAATCCTGGAGTCAGAATCCAGTGTTGGAATCAAACCAACACTATATAAACCCCCTCTGGCTGCCATAAAACATCATTTCTCACTGAAGACTCCAGCTATACATCAGAGACTTTACAGACAAGCTTAGGGTACTAGAAATTGGATTGAAAATGGCAATAACCTGAGACGCCTGGGCACAGTGGAAACATACACCTCATTGCAGTATCACTGGCTGGTTGGCCGAACTACCATCTGTAAATTCATCCCTAAGTCTGCCAAGCTATCCTTACTAAATTCCAGGATGAATATTTTCCCTGCACTTCTAACCCTGATGAGTGGAAACAGGTGGAGGAGAAACTCTGAACTCTGCTGTAGTGGCAATAGACAGGAACATATTGCCATAAAGAATCCCAAGAAATCAGGCAGTGACTATTAATACTACAAAGGTTTCTTTTCCCTGGTGCTACTAGCCCTGGTCGACACAGAACACAGATTTCTGTGGATGGATTGTGGGTCAAGTGGTTATTCATCAGATACACAGATCTTCAAGAAAGGCAATGGGTTCAGAAGAACCAGATTTACACTGCTTCTTCCTGGGTGATGACAGCAATACAGCAGAAGACAACTCAAAGGGGAAGAAAGAATAGCCAACTATGTGATTGACAGAGGTAGGAAGGTGGTGGAAAACAAAGGCCAAGGGTTGTCAAAACATTGTTTTTACATGTGTGGTGTTGCACAGAGGAGACACCAGGGTGGATAAGACAACTACAAGGATCCTTTGAGGGAGTCCAAACATCAAAAGCAACCACTGAAAGACTAGTTCAATCAGATGGGGACATTATCTAGGCATGAGGACAATATCTGAGATGTGTCAACCAGCAACTTTGCTGATTCACCATGACAAGGCAGGAAATCTCAACCGATGGTACCCAACCCTCAAAATGTACCTAGTTAGCAACAAGTCAGCTCCAGTAGCTGGCTGATTTTTGAGAAGAATTCTTTTAAAATACAGATCTTAAGCATAACTTACAACACAACTTAATTTGGTATAAAACACAAAACCCAGGTGTGGTATTCATAGATTAAGATCAGATTAAAAATTAAGGAAGAGTATTAGTGCCGCAGAAAAAAAATTTTTTTTTGAATTGTCGACTTATTATCTCAACATGTTGAGTTAATATCTCAACATGTTGACTTAGTATCTCAAAACGTTGACTTATGTAATATCCAATTTCGCCCTTCACACTACACTTAGTATCTCAACATGTTGAGTTAATATCTCAACATGTTGACTTAATATCTAAACATGTTGACTTAGTATCTCAACATGTCGACTTAGTATCTCAACATGTTGAGTTAATATTTCAACATGTTGACTTAGTATCACAACATGTTGACTTAGTATCTCAACATGTTGACTTAATATCTCAACATGTTGACTTAGTATCTCAACATGCTGAATTAGTATCTCCACATGTTGACTTACTATCTCAACATGTTGAGATAATATCTCAACATGTTGACATAGTATCTCAACATGTTCACTTAATATCTCACTGACATTGCTGCAGTGACCTTGACCTTTAAAATCTCAGAAACCTATTTAGTGGGGACATTGGTTTAGGGGCGTAGGTGTTCAGCATTATAGTGTGATAAGGAATAGGATGGTGATATTTGTTAAGCGGTTAACATTGGTTGGGTGGTGTAGGTGTACAACGTCATGGTGTCAAATGGAATTAACCTTGTTATAGCAATGTCAACCTTTAACATCCTGATACTTTACAACACACTGGTTGAAGGACAGGTGTAATTGTGCAAAGGCATACTCACAAATCAATGTGCCCTACTAGGTTTTGGATATAATGCTATCTACTAAATGCAACACTAGACTGGTCTATAAAATGTTTTACAATTTGCCTTTTTTTCCACATAAATCTATTATTGAATGTCATGTTAATCCCCCTTCTGTTCTGATAGCCCTAATATTAACAAACTTTTTAGTCTAAATTATGGGTACCAATTTGAATATTAAGGCAATTTGTCTTGCTTTGTCATTGGTAGAAATTTACATGGTGAGGGTTTGTGCTCTCTGAATGGTTTTCTGATGAGAAAGTAATATTTAATTTAGCTTAATTCATAACAATTCATATGAAAAGTTCATATATGTATTTCCGAATACTCTCACACTTTAAGCATAAACTGCTAACTAGTATGGTGCATGTTTGGGGGGATTGTTAATTGCTTAATTTCTTATAAGTACTAAGGAGTGAATTCCCTTTTAGTCTAGCCAGGGGTGGTAGTGGGCAGTCAGTTAAGTACTCATTTGGGAATCAGTATGGTGGCAGTGTGGAAAAACTCTTAATTGTATAATCATCCAACCAGAGTTAGTGTTAGTCTAGCCAGGGGTGGTAGTGGGCAGTCAGTTAAGTACTCATTTGGGAATCAGTATGGTGGCAGTGTGGAAGAACTCTTAATTGTATAATCATCCAACCAGAGTTAGTGCTAGGCTGTCAGCCAATAAGTTACTTTCTAGTCAGACTTTTAATAAGTCAACATGTTGAGATACTAAGTTAGCATGTTGAGATATTAACTCAACATGTTGATATACTAAGGCAACATGTTGAGATACTAACTCAACATGTTGAGATATTAACTCAACATGTTGAGATACTAACTCAACATGATGAGATATTAACTCAACATGTTGAGATACTAAGTCAACATGTTGAGATACTAAGTCAACATGTTGAGATACTAACTCAACATGTTAAGATACTAACTCAACATGCTAAGATACTAACTCAACATGTTGAGATACTAAGTCAACATGTTGAGATAATATCTCAACATGTTGAGATAGTAAGCCAACATGTTGAGATACTAACTCATACTAGCTTAACATGTTGAGATACTAGCTCAACATGTTGAGATATTAACATCTCAACATATTAACATCCCAACATGTTGAAATAATAAGTCGACAATTCAAAAAAAAAAAATTTTCTCTGGCACTAATACTCTTCCGTAAAGAATAGATCAAATTTGAGAAAAAAATTTTTAAGTTAGCTAGCAGTTCAAATAGCTATTCAGAAAGCAGGAATCACTTGACCTGAAAAGATCAAATATTTGATTTTTTAATCAAAGACATTAAATTTACAGTAATTTGCATCTTTATTCACCTGCCAGAGTTTTATTTTTGATCAATATTTTGATTCTTAAAAGAAGTATCAATGAAACGACAGTACCATCCAAATGCACCAAAATAGTAATGAACTGAATAACAACTGTCAGAGAAAGAAAACAAAATTATCAAAAATAGGTGCAACCAAAACTTCCTGTGATATTCACAAAACCATTGGTTCTTCTCTCTCTATTGTGGTTGATTAAAGATCTGCCTTGATCTAAAAGTTAATCCATAGAAGTGTATGGATCAGAGTTAATCCAGAATTTGATAAGAAAAGATCAAATATTTTTTGAATACCAATCGTAGTTGAATAAAAATTCTCCCACTCTCGCCTCCCACCTCTGAGGCCGGGGTTCGATCCCGATCACGGCCTTAAGTGGGAAAGCTGGTAGTTGCTTGCCGTTGGTAGGCAGTTTACAGTACACAACTCTAAGTACTGGTTTCCTCTGCCCTTCCAACTACCCATCAGGATATGACCTGTACAGTGTTGAAAGCGACGTAAAACCCCATATAAATAAATAAACAAATAAAGATACAAATCAGGAGCTGATTGCTATTGGCATCATTCATGAATTTCCAGTGCACCTTATCATATAAGGTGATAAGAGATGCAACTGAAGTGATGAAGAACATAAATAATAATGGAATTTCTATACAGTGATTACAAATTTTGGGCCAAGTTGGGGGCACTGTTTAGAATTAGAAATGGCATTGTCACCTCTTTAAAAACAACCATAAAAGGTTAACTCATTTGAAATTATTGTTAGTAAATTACATTTGAGCTTAAGTTTGTGTCACTGTATATATTCATCCAAATAATTGGACTTTATGACAATTAAGACTACCAAATATAAGGATCTTGTGTTCAAGTTGTCGCAAGTTATGGTGGAGAGCAGTAGAACACCTGAGAAACCACAGGATACGATGATGATATACTATACACAAGTGAAAACAGCTAGCATGATGGGTAATTCTTTATAAGCCAAGGTTTTAAAGTGACAAAATGCAACTTATAAAGGCAATAATGGGGGCTCAGTGGTGTAGCGATTAGAGTTCTCTCCTCCAACCTCTGAGGCCGCCGGTTCAAATCTCAGGCTGGGCGCTTCATGTTGGAAAGTTGGTAGTTACTTGCTGATACCCGGTGGTATACAGTGCAGTAAGCACTGGTTTCCTCCACCTGTAAACTACCCATCGAAATATGACCCTGGCTGTTGAACGCGACGTAAAACAACAAATAAATCTAAATCAGGCAATAAATTCTAGGCCCAAGATCTGTTCAATTATTGAAGTTGTCACCACATAGCACCTGAACGTATATCTGGAAATAAATTATTCATGTCTGAAAGAGATCTAGTTAACTTGTTCACATTAGTGTACCAAATCATAAAGATGTGGTTTTTACCAATGGCCCTGTCTATAGAAATATTCTTCATCCATGTACATTTTATTATTCCAATACATCCTGGAGGAAAACAAATGGTTTTTGATGTATTTATTTTTGAGAGCTTTGCGTACAATGTTTGTAGATAATTAACAAGGAAATTTATTTGGTCAAGAACAATCTAGTCAATAAGTTGCATTTCAAACCATAATACCGTTTAGCGATTCATGACTGAAATCAATGTTGCCAGGACCATATCAGAAGACCTCAGTGGCATAGTAGGATAGCAGGTTTACGATGCAATCACAGATTGTGACCTCAGTTTGACACATAATATAACCCTGGAATAGAAATGGGACATAAAACCCCAACTTTGAAATCAACCCAGGTGCATATCTTTTGTACAAGCCAGTAAACACATGCATACGTTTTCAGTAGATTCCTAAATGAGATGTGCAATTTTAATTAAAGTAGTAAGGTCACACAGAAGAATCAAGTCATAGTTGATTTACCACCTCTGATTTTTCAGTGTATATTTTCTTATCACACTGTTACTTGGACAGATTTTACCAAATAATTCTTACCAATTCATATATATTGAGTTGAAGTTGCGTTAGTACTGCATCTGGATTCCCAAACAATAAAAGGTCAAATTTATTGAAGACTTTAACTGCTATAATATTTAATTTAATATTGTACTTTAACCTTGACAATAGGAGAGGGTTTTTTCTTATCTGTCATTTTTTCTTATCATTCTGTTTTTCTGTGTGTACACCTTCTTGGCCTTATAACTCAAAAACTACATAATCAATCAATTTAGTGGGCTGATACACACATATTCTTTCAAATTTGATGGAATTTCAAGGAAAATTAAACTCAGGATATAGCTTTTCTTATTTTCAATTGTGCACACACATAAAAAATCTGCTTCTCTTTGCTATGCACATGAATAAGTAAAACATGAAAATTTCAGCTTTTTGAACTTTTGTCCAATAAGAATTGAATGCGCTGTTGTGACATTAGCTATTTGTAATATATTCTAATGAGTCAGCTCAAAGTGGGACATGTGAAAACTGATTTTCATTAATGTTTCAGAAACCTTGTAAATTATGAAATAGTGTTATTTTATCATTCGAAAAGTATTATTACAGAGCTGCTGCTTATTTTATTGCATAAAAATCCATGCAGAAATGGTGGAGAAATCACAAGTTAAAACTTGTGGGATGGTATCAAGCTAGCCTTATTTTGGACCATGGTTGACTACTGTAAAGCCCTTATTATTAATATACAATGACAGTCAGAGCTAGTTTTCAATTTGTTGTGTGTTTTTTTGCAGTAAATGGTTTACATCTGCCACAAAATTAATGAGGATTGAAAAATCAACTGAAACCATACTTGTACAACTAAAAAGAAAAAGTGCCTGGAAAATGCTTTAGAAGAAAGGGCATAAAATAATTTTATCTATACTTTACACTATTATGCAGCTCATGGTGAGAGGAAGTATGTATGATTAAATCAAGTAATCTAAACAATTAAAAATATTTTCCTGTCTGATGATGTCATTACTTTATGATGTCGCAAAGTAAATGCCATTGTGAGGTAATAAACCTATGTTGTGATATTTGGGATAGACAAAAAGATAATCAAAGGGTGATGATGTATCATATTTTTACATTTTTATTAGTTTCTTTTTACTTTACTTTTGTTTTTCTTTGGGTTCTGACAGAGCCCATCATAAAAAATGTTACCCTGGGTAATTCCGTTAATTGGCATTAACAAATATTTTAAAATCTACTACGGGTTTATGTTTTATGTTTTGTTTGCATATTTGTCTGTCTGCCTGGAATTTACTGTTCTAATTACTACAGAACTGATAAAAAGATCTTTGGGAAAATTTTTGTTGGTAGGACCTTTCCAAAGGAAGAAGCTACTTATTGTTGAGAACGATCTAGATTTTGGATTTAAAATATTCTTTATTTAGTATCTGGGTATGTGTGTTCAAGTATGCATGTTTTTTTCATGTTTGTTTCCCTTTTAATGTCTTCCTTTATAGAATAAAATAAAAACAATAGATAGTGATAGACTAGTGAGGCTGCTCCCATCGAATTGAGCATTTTGCTCACTCCGAGTGCATCTTGTTTAATCTGTGATTGATACTTTAATTCATCTTAATTGTCATTTTAATGCAATTTAGTGCTTTAAAGATATTTTGTACTAGTTCAAATTTTAAATTGGAATTTAGGTTTATTGGAAAGTGCTACATAAACAGTATTGTAACAAAATCTTGCAAGATTATGATTTTTGAGATTGAGAATAAATATCTTTTTGAAGTTTGATAAAGAGTTTTCTATTTGTTAGTATTAGATATTATCTTTAATAGTAAACAAAAAGGAACATTCAGAGAGAACATAGCTGCACCAAGGCACATAATAACGAATAAATGGGAAAAGCTGTATTTTTGTATCCAGATGGTGATACATATCACCCTCATTATTTAATGGGTTTCTAAGTTGAACCAAGACAGATCTCCTGATTTTTTCTGAAAGATCCAACCAGCAGTATTTGTGTAATCCTTCTAACAAACAAACATACAAGCAGGCAAATGGTCATGGAAATAATTCCTTCTTTACAGAGATAATTTTACTGTAGCATCCTATTAAACTGTAAAACAATTTATACAGTTGACCTCGTGTAAAATTTATTTATAATCTGTGGGTTTATCAATGCATTTGTTAATCAAACAAATCTGATATTTATGCCCTAGACACTTGACAGGTGGAACTTGCCAGTTGAACATGGCAGTAAGTCCTCTGTAGCCTAGTGGTTTTTCAAGTTGGGTATCAAATCACAGATTGTCACATCTAGGTGGGTTCAACTCTGAAAAAAATAATAATGCTGATGACCTGTGCCAACATGACATTGACTGCTAAATTGGATGCAAAACATCACCTTTAACATATCTGTTTGAACTCCTGTCAATGGAGTGACCATTCTGTCAATTGGGTCTTATTTGACTTGGACAGTGAGTTGGCCATTACATTAAGGCACCTGGAATGTGCCTGGCTAGTAGGGTTATTTTGTAATGGAGAAACCAGGTTATGATTCCCCACAGGAGCACATTTCCCTGCAGAGTGGGTTCCTTCCTGTTTCTTTGTGTAGTCTATCACTGTTGAGTTGTCTGTAGCTTCCAACAGAGTCTGATTCTCACACCAGTCCTTGAACTATTTCAGAACCAGCAAAACTGCCTTTAATTCTAAAACTTTTATGTGTTGCCTTTTTCACCATCTGACCATAGACTCCTTTGCCGAGTATTCCTGTAAGTGAATGCCCCAAGCTATGTTGATGTAAAAGATTTGGATATTGTGGTCTTTGGGTTAAAGTTCTGAGCTTTTAAGCACATTGACAGGGTTTGGCACCATTGTAGGTGAACCAAAATTGTTTTGATCATGGAAGAAGGGTGGTCAATTCTCCTTGAGATTCCACTGAAAGTGGGTCATGTGAAGGCAACCATCTAGTATCATCATTTTTGTTGAGGTGAGCAAACCAATTAACGAAATCAAGCATCTTACAGTCAAAGTCGGCTTTGACTTTATGTCTTGGATCAGGTCTTGGAGACTGTGCCATATGTCTAGAGTGGTGTTTCCATGTTGAAAATTTCTACTACTAGGAAGAGGTTTGAGTCTGCTGAGGTCTATAACTGGTCATTTTTGGTGAAGTTTGGGAACTAGACACAAGTGACTGTAAAACCCAAGAGACCTTATCTTTTCCACAGTTTTTATTGTGTTTTTGTTCAGTACATGCTTCATGTACTGGCCATTTGAAAATCATAGAGAATAGCTAGTGTATTTAATACTAGTTTATACCAAATTTTTTTGTAAATTGTGAAACTACTCTGAAACTTTTGCCCCATTTCTTTTCAATAACTTCATGAATATTCATGATGTACTGCGACATTTTCACATGTTATAAATAGCCTGGTATTAAAACTATACTATATTTAAAGCCAACTTCCCACTGACATGGTGTGCAAGTATTCAATAGCATCACTCATAACAGTGAGAAGAGGAGATGAGGCAGACAGACAAACAATAATGATGACATAACATTTGCAGTTTTATTAAAACTTTTGAGAAAAATAAAATTAGAAGATGTTCATAATTTACAAATGTTGAAATTTCTGCTACCAGAAGTAGTCCTCATACTACTACCAAATTTAAGCATTCTGAACCACTACTGTTATCAAATATTAAAGATATTATGCTAGCTGATTACTAAGTTCAATTCCTTAAAATTGCGATGAAGCTTTGGCATGTTATAGAAGATAAATTTTACCACTATTTGATCTTTCAGGACAAAACCTGAGCTTCACAACAGATATTACTTGTACTTTTATACCATGATACTCAAATATCATGACAAATTTTACGGTTAAAGTTTTTTCTTTATTTTATTTAATTTTTTACCTGAAAACTGTACACCAAAGAATAAGTATTACCAACACATTAAGACAAATTACCATCCTGTCTACTCTGTCTGAAAATCACCTTGTCTTGTAAAATGAGCACTGAACATATAATCAGCAATTTAACAATGGAACATCCAGGAATTATAAAACACATTTTGCTCCAAAGAAATTGACTCTTATGAATGCAAATCTTAGAACTCATAGAAGTTATATTATCATACTTTATAGCAGTAGCATAGGATGTCAAATGCAAGATAGACAGTGAACCCTCATTAAAGAAACCCTGATAAGCCATCTGATTTAAGCTATTAATTTACAGTTTACTAGTAGATTCAAAAGTGCAGAAACATTATCAAAAATTTACAGAGCATTTGGTTTGGTAGTTGGTCGTACACTAGAAACATAATGGAAATAATGGAGAATAAACCCTGCAGGAAATATCAATAGTAAGCCTTGCCCTGGATTATATTAGACATGAAATATCTCAGATATCTGAGGTCAGACCTTTTTTCAGTGAGGATTATTGGAAAATCTCTAGTTTAACTGACCATTTCGTATTTTAGAAATTAGAGAAGAGTAGACTACTGAGTGCTCGGTAGTCCGGATAATACCTAAAGGAATAACACAAATTGGTTGATGCCTATAGGTACTAAACAGTATAATTAAGAAAAAAGAATGTATGAGCACAAAGCCTCTGCACAAAAAGAATTTAGTGATAGTCCATAGTCATAGAGCTTTTGCCAGGATTTAAAACCAGCAGTCATGGAGCATAAACATTATGAATGAATGATTGTGATAAGAGCTATATAAGTAAATCAGCTTTGAAAGGCACATAAACAGCTTTCACTTTCACAGAAGATTTGTATGCAGACAATAGAGGAAAAATATGTCAGAAACATTGAATTCCTAAAACATCATATCTAGTGCCACAAACCAGTTATTTTTACAATAATCGCAGGAAAAATATCAGCAGTGATTTAACATTGATAAAATTAACAGGGACAATGCAAAAATCAGTAAAACCAAAGAAAGGCATAAACACACCAACTAATACACCCTGATATACTACTGAGGCAACAACTAATTTACTCAATGGACAAACAGCATTTGAACTCCACACCCAGCTATGTAACTCAAAGGAAACCAGTGGATCTAGCAATCATGCCAGGCAGGCCAGAGATAATAATAATTGGCATTCACTACTAGCAAAGGACCTATACTCCGTTAACAGAGACAATGATTCACCAAAAATTGCAAATGTTGCTACTATTGCTGATATTCAGCAAAGTCCTTCTTGCTCAAATCAATGCAACATATCACTATCCATTGTACATAATGGATATGAATCAAAATTAACAGGCATTCCTCACAACACACAGTGCCCCCAAGAAATAAAGGAATTTCTGAAAATCCAAGACCTACTGAAGTGGGTTGTATCCCCCTAAAACGCATGAAGGAAGGAGGTACCCGGACAGACAAGGCCGAAGATGAGTGCTACAGCTGCAAAAATGAGGAGCACATCAACCTCCAAAGACTATCTTACATTAGAGCCGATGGCGAATATCAAGACCCCATTACCTTGAGGGAAATTAGAGCTAAGATGGAGATACCCATTAGATCAGCATACAACAAATGGATATACATATATGGTTAAGTTCCAACAAGAAATAAAACCTAGGAGTGCCAGTGACTATAAGAAAGCCAAATCGCAAGTTATTTATAATAGACCAGAGATCAGAATAAGCAGTGCAGAAAAGTCAACGGGCAACCCAAGGATAAAGAAACCTAGAGCCTTAACCGTAGATAACCAGACCAGTGAAGCCATATGTAGCCGTAGGCCAAACAGCCCTGTCCTTGTCACTTCTCCTAGAAAGTCCCTTCTATACCCTCCCAAAGAAGAGAAGTGGAGTTACACCACAACTAAATTTTAGAAGCAACATATCTGAAAAAGTGATATTATTTATGAACAATAAGTAAAACACAAGTCCGTTTATTATCACTCTTTTATTGCTAATAATTATAGCAAATAAACACAAACATTACAGAAATATATTGTAAAAATTAATGATTATTAATATTACCCATTTAAACATCTTAATTAAATCATAATATATGAGGACTATATTGATACAAATGGATCCTTAAAATAATGCTTACACTAAAGAGCAAAGAAATGAAATATCCATACTCACCAACCTTAAGAAGTATGAATTCCAATAATAGTCAAACTCACCATTAAGAGTTACTGTACATTAGTAAAAATTAGAAAAAATAAGCATACATACTTAAATCTAGTGGATATATAAGCTTATACTCGCCTGGAGTCCCTACCGAACTCATAATGTCAAAAATGCTAAAAACCTATGAGCCTGCATCTACAGGTTCAGAGCCAGTTCAAAAGGTGGTTCAACCCTAGAACCCAAAAAGTACCTCAGGGAATCCAGATACACATACTTCATAGCCTCTGATGAGACTGAACTCTGTAATTACCAGTAGAAATACAATTATCACACAGTTGATTAGAAAAGGCAGATAGATTTTATTTTCTCCTAGTCTGAGCATAAACAGGAAGTAATTATTTGGCACTGTGTATTTTATTTGGTTTGAAAGTATGAACAGCTAGAAGCCATTATTTTATCCACTATACTTATAGTCTCTATCACAAAGAGTCTCTGATTTAGCCCAGACAAAATCCTGAACTTAAATCTGAGCCCTTTTTTCTTAGCTAAGTATTGAACTGCTCAAACTTAGCCAAGTCCTAGCTTATAATTAACCACAATAAGTTATAATAACTTGTGGTTAAATCATTTAAGTCAAAATTTGGTGGCACATTTCCTTTATTTGACACCATTATCTTTGAGAAAAATGCTGTGTTGCATTTGCAAAATCTTGTTACCACATAAAAACTCCCAAAGGCTAATTTATAGAGTTGCTCTCTATATTTATTTCTCATTTTCAAGTATATATGAATTTAGAAGTGCAAAAATTAGAAGTGACCATACTTAAGTCTTTGTTCACAAAAAAACGCCCATTCCAATGTTATCTTGACTCAAAGACTTAGCCAAAGTTTTGAATTATCCAGTTTTAGAAAAAATTTCAACTTTAAGTTTAAGCCTGGGCTGAGTTGTTTTGTGAAACTGATTTTGTGAAACTAGTGTAGTGATATATTGTTCACCAAAAGCTGTAGTGGATGTAATTTAGGAGCTGTACAGACGTGAGGATATTCTTTGTATACTGGGCTCCTCAAAATATGTATACAGAACTTTAAGTTCATATTTCATCAATTATGTAACAGTTAGGCTACATATATCATTATATATGTTGTTTTCAGAGTTACTGCATATTTTTGTTGCATTAAAATCTATATATAGAAATATTAAGAACTTTATAAACTAATGGGCGTGTTCCACTGGAGATGTTTCGGAAAACTAAAAATTTTATTGCGTTAATACATCCTATCCAATGGACAATTGCTTTTACCGGTCGGCGCGACCAGTTCCGCCAAACGACAGAAAAAGTCATTCTGTATTAAATACCGGCAGGACCAGTCACAGCGTGTACGTTCGCCAGGTGTCGCCTCGTGCATACTTCCTGTCTAGTCAGAATGACGTCACGGCGTCTTTTTCGTTTGGCGCTCAGTGTGTACGGACGTGTTTCCTGCAGTGTTAAAGAAGTTTATATTTTATAAGACTATCTCTTTATTTCTCAACGTGTGTTATTTCTACTTATTCCTGGAGCAATATGGCATCCCCTGGACAACGTAGAGGCTCGTGTGGTCACGTTATGGCCCTTTTTGATCTACATACCAAGTGTGCATGTTGCCGTGAAAAAGGCATTGGAGGGGATGATTGTGTAGCTAAGAAACCATGCTCCATTTGTGATAGCTTCACAGAAGCTCAGAAGACGCAGTTGGCCACTCCCAAGTATAGAGAACGAAAAGAATCTGGCCAGAAGAAAAATCCCTCCCCCACCCACATTGCTGCCTCTGAGGTTACAATTCTGGGTAGGGTTGAGAACAAGGGTGAGAGCTCCAGTGATAGAGGCGAACCTACACCTAAGAAACAAAAGAAGTCCTCTCACAAATCTCCCCTTAAGAAGAAATCCAGCAAGTCTTCAGAGCTTCAAACTGAACTTCAGTCTTTAGACGACAAGTGGTCTGAAAGATTTTCAAGATTGGAAGCCCTGTTCCTGGCGAAAAGTTTCTCTGTTCCAGTAGAACCGGTCCAGAAATCTGATGTCCCGGTCACAGACAGACCTTTTATTCCTCCAACTGCTGCTCCCACCACTAGTCAGCAGCAGAAGAAGAGCTCCACCGGTCACAAGAAAACTAAGAAAGCTTCTCAAGCTACTGAGGTTTCCGGTGTCCTGCCTAGCGGTCAGCTTGTGATTCCAGAAGACGTGTCAGCTACCCAGCCTGTTGAGGCCCCCGGTACAGACACAGAAACTCTTCCAGCTGACCAGGAACCTGTCTTTTCACCCACCACCAGGGAGAACCCTCAGCTGCTTCCACCGGTACTGCCTGTTACTCCCGGTGCCATCCCTACCGGCCCCACAGTTTCTGTTGAGGAACCGGAACAAGAAGTTGACAGTGACCGGTCTTCACATTCACCGGATGAAGGGGAGTTGTCTGACCGGGAATCTATTCATGAACAGGAAGAAATTATGGAGGGTGATCAGGAACTTTCTGCTGAACAAAGTTACCGGGAGACCTTAAGGGGAGTTAGATCTTTCATGGCCTGGAATGATGTTCCGGAGTTTGACTCTGCCTCTTCATCCCAGGATGACAACCCCTTCACCGGTAACAGAGGCTCACAGACTGGTAAAACCTCTATCAAAGTCCCAGTGGATGAGTGGCTTTGTCGCAAGTTTGAAAAGTTGAATGTGACCTTACAGGAGGGATACTCCACCCGTAACACAGAGACTGCCGGTCTCAGCAAAGACCAATTCATCAAGTCGCCTAGAACCTTGAAATGGTATGGAATGCACAGTGAGAAAAAGGACTTCTCCCGGTCCAAGGTGTATACATGGACAAATGAACCGGCTAGACTTAACAGCAGTTTTTCAAGAATAGCTGGTCGTTCTCTCCCATCAGCCCCAGCCTCTCGCCCAGTATCACAGGACACTCTGAGGAAATGGGAACGGGCTGCAAGGGACCAATCGTACATGTGCAACCAAGCTGCGGCATTCAGTCGTTGCCTTACCAAGGTCCAAGAGAACATGACAAACCAATTGAAAGTGATCCAGGGAATTACGGTTAAGGGAAAGTCTTCACCTAAACTCACCCAGGCGGCTGATGAACTGGACTTTTTGGTCACCTTCAATAGATCTATCACACAGGCAATGGCTCGCACCATGCAAGACCTTTCCGATGGTGTGTTTGTTAATGTGGCCAACTTGACTTTAGCTAGGAGGGACAGTTGCTTAGATTTTGTCCGGTCCGGCATTAAGCAAGATTCCCTCATGGCACTCAGGTCTGCTCCACTTCACATGAGTGCACTGTTTCCTGATCATATTATTGCAAAAGCAGAAGAGGAGATACGCCATTTTGAGGACAAGCGTACCCCTGGTCCGACAAGGAAGGCATCCCGTTATCACCCTTATGCTCAGTCTACAAAGCAAGGCCACCAACGTTCTGAGCAATCGTCTACCCTTCCAGCTTGGAAGTAGCTTAGGCGCCGGGGTAACAGATCTAACAGGGGCAAGGCCTCCTCTTTCACTCAGCGACCTGCCAAGACACAGAAGCAATACAAATGACAATTATTGTGCTGTAAACAGTCAGATAGAGACTTCTGTGTCTGGTGTTACTACAGATTCAAAGGTGTCCAGAAAGAACTGTTGTTGGGACAAAAGAACTCAATTTCCTGTGTTATGTCATGTTGCCAATCATGTTCTTTTTGCAGAAGGGTCGTCACAAAAGAAAGACGTAATTCCCAATCATCAAATGTCAATAAAATCTGTGAAAAATGTTTTCTGTGTAGATCAGTTGAGTTCTGTCCACAATGTGTCAAATGCCCCACTTGTTGCAACAAATCTTCCTGTAGGTTCAAGATTGCACCTTTTTTGGGAACAATGGGCAGCATTGAACGTAAACCCCAGAGTGGTTTCAGTCCTTAGAGAGGGTTACGTTCTGCCTTTCCGGTCCAGACCTCACCTCACAAGGGAACCGACAATAACAAGCTGTTATGTAGATCCCCACAGGAACAGCTACCTGTTGGAGGCATTGCATCAGCTGTTAAACAAAAATGCTGTAGAGCTGGTCCAAAATCACAAATCTCTAGGTTTTTACAACCGGTTGTTCCTTGTACCAAAGCCCAACAACCGGTGGCGGCCAATCTTGGATCTGAGCAACTTGAACAAATTTCTGAAGACCCAAACCTTCAAAATGGAGACCCCAGAAACAATACGCACTTGAATCCAGTCAGGGGAGTGGGTGACTTCAGTAGATTTCAAAGATGCGTACTTCCACATCCCTATAAACAACCAATCCCGGAAGTACATGCGTTTTCTGGTCCAAGACAAGATTTATCAGTTCAAGGCCTTACCCTTTGACCTGTCCACAGCTCCCAGGGAGTTTACCATGATAGCCAAAGAAGTAAAATGGCTAGCCTTGAAGCAGGGTATAAGGATCCACCAGTACCTCGACGACTGGTTGGTCAGAGCCAAGTCTCCTCAAGTCTGTCTTCAGCATACACAAAAATTAATGACACTCTGCAAAGATCTGGGATGGCTGGTAAACGAAGAGAAATCAGAGCTGGAACCAAAGCAGATTTTCAATTTCGTAGGTTACCAGTTCGACCTGAAAGAGGGCAGGGTCAGACCAACAGAAGATCGTTGGCAGACCTTGACAGACAAGATCAGATTCATAATGTCGGTTCCGGTGTGCCCGGTCCGGCAATTCATGTCCCTCATAGGCCTGCTCACAGCAACAGAGAAACAAGTCCACTTAGGGCGTCTTCACATGAGACCCATACAATGGCACTTGAAAAACATTTGGAGGGTCCCAGAGTCACTGGACAAGGTGATACCGGTCCCAAGTCCCTCCACCCCCACCTAAGGTGGTGGCTGGAGGAAAGCAATGTGCTACTAGGTCAACCATTACACCCTCTAAAACATGCTCTGCAAATCTTTACAGATGCATCAAAAGAAGGGTGGGGCGCTCACTTAGACGAGCACACTGCAAGGGGAACCTGGTCCCTTCCAGAGAGCAAGTTGTACATAAACCACTTAGAGCTAAAAGCAGTATTCTTAGCTCTAAAAGAGTTTCGAACCCTCGTCTCCGGCAAGACAGTGTTGATAGCGACAGACAACACAACAGTGGTTGCTTATATCAACAAGGAAGGGGGGATGAAGTCGGGCTCATTGTGTGCCCTCCTGTGGAGAATACTGTCCTGGTGTACCAGGCAGCAAGTAACCCTCAGGGCACGTCACATCCCCGGCCGACTGAACGTGATAGCAGACAAGCTATCCAGGCTTGGCCAGACCATTCAAACGGAATGGTCACTTCACCCAGAGGTGTTCAAAGTTATATGCAACCGGTGGCACCATCCTCAAGTGGACCTGTTTGCCACCAGATTCAACAACAAACTTCCACAGTTTGTCTCACCGGTCCCAGACCCCCAGGCTTGGGCGGTGGATGCACTCAGCCTGTCCTGGGAGGACCTGGACCCATACGCCTTCCCACCGGCAGCCATCTTGGGCAAAGTGGTGGAGAAGCTCCAGGACTACCCCTGCAACAGGATAATCCTGATTGCACCAGGGTGGCCCAACATGCCCTGGTTTTGGGACCTGGTAGCAATGTCCAGCCAGATCCCACTGTGTCTGCCCAGCATACCCAACCTGGTGTCTCAGCCATTCAACCAGGTCCTTCACAGGAACCTGACGAATCTGAACCTACACGCCTGGCTCCTAGAGCCTCAGCAATCAAAGAGCAAGGCTTCTCTGAGGCAGTGGCAGCACGAATTGAAGCTCCTCAAAGAGGCTCAACCAGATCTATCTATGAGGCAAAGTGGACCATTTTTACAAAGTGGTGCATCAGTAACCAGGTGGACTTCAGGGCACCACCTATAACAGCCATTGCTGACTTCCTCCTGCACTTGTTTCAGGACAAGAAGTTACAACCGAGTACTATTGATGGCTACAGATCAGCCATTGCTGACAAACTGGGCAATACATCAGTTCATGTCAGCAAGGATGAAAATCTCACTCGTCTTCTGGATAGTTTCCACAGAGACAGACCCAAGGGTAGGAGGGGTATACCTTCCTGGAACCTGTCCCTGGTTCTGCACCAGCTGACAAAAGCACCTTTTGAACCCTTGAAAGAGGCCTCCTTAAAACACTTAACCTTCAAGACTGTTTTCCTGATGGCCCTAGGTTCTGGCAAAAGAAGGAGTGAGATTCATGCCTGGCTTCATAAGAACATTAGACACCAGACAGATTGGTCAAAGGTGTCTCTATACCCCTCACCCAGCTTCTTATCCAAGAACCAGCTGGCTAGGGAGGGTCCAGACAGTGTGGCCCCAGTGGTGATTCCAGCCTTGGCGCCCACTTTGGATAAGTCACTCAAGGGTGATAGGTCTCTATGTCCAGTCAGGGCCTTACGGTACTACTTGGACAGAACCTCAGACCTCAGGCAGAACAAAGAATTGGTCTTTGTCTCCTTTAAGAAAGGGTTTGACAAGGATATATCTCCTGCCACTGTCTCCTCATGGATCAAACAGACTGTGATCCTATGCTATGAGCTCTCTGCCCAGCAAGCCCTTACTTTGCATCAGGTTAAAGCCCATGATGTAAGGGCCTTTGCTGCCTCTAAAGCCTTCCAATCTGGAATCTCTTTAGATCAGATTTTGTCAGCTTGTCACTGGAAATCTCACAACAGCTTCACACATTTTTATCTGAAGGACGTTGCCTGGGCTGACTCAGAGCTATTTCATTTAGGGCCTATAGTGGCTGCCCAGCAGGTCCACCAACAAGCCCTATAATGAGGAGACATCATTGTACACATGTATATAGTGTATATACCTTCACTTAGAGTATAACTCAAAAAAAAAAAAAAAATCTTTCTGGCATGCTTCCTCAGGGAGGTTATTCTTTGGGACTGAACTCATCCCTCTCTTCCCCTACCTCAGAGCAGGTCTGTTGTAAAAAGGGGGGGGGTGGCAAGGTCGTCTCTGACGGTCCAACTCATTGGGACCGGATGATGATATTCGACCGGAGCCTTTAGGGTATCGACCTCAAGGTCTACCCAGGCTTAGTAGAGAATTGTGTCTGTATTCTAACATGAGTTCCAGTTTAGTCCCTAGTAACTTACCCGCCAACCAAGCGGTAATTATTCAGCAATTGTCCATTGGATAGGATGTATTAACGCAATAAAATTGCAAATTTAATGAGTAAATTAAATTTTTATAAGTTAATACCCTATCCAATGGACAGACAAGGCCCTCCCAGCCGACCCCGCTATCAGCTTACTAGGGGTCTAGTAGGTCTAGACAACAAAAAAGACGCCGTGACGTCATTCTGACTAGACAGGAAGTATGCACGAGGCGACACCTGGCGAACGTACATGCTGTGACCGGTCCTGCTGGTATTTAATACAGAATGACTTTTTCTGTCGTTTGGTAAAAGCAATTGTCCATTGGATAGGGTATTAACTTATAAAAATTTAATTTACTTATTAAATTTGCAAGTTTCTCAAACAGTTTAAAATGCAAAGGTTGAACCTGAAGATCAAAATGCTTCCCAAAATGTCAAACCTTTCTTTAAATTTTTTTAATAATTTTTAAATGATAGTGAGGGCCAAAGTATTGCCCCAAATTTTTCCATCAATTTTTTTTAAACTTTTTTATCTAAATTTTGTTTTAGCCTAATTTTTAATACATTTGTTTTATAAGTTATTAATCCAAATTTTTTTTTCAAGTTTAAAATCTTTGAAGTTCAGTTGCAAAAAAGTTTTTAACTGAATTTTTTGTTCACTCACACATTCATTCATTTATTCATGCATTTGTTTTTTGTGGTTGAGGCATAAGTACTTTGTGTGGGGCGGTGTAAGACTTCTTGTTTGTTGAATTGTTTTAACAACAACTATCAATTGTTTTTGCAAGATTCTGGTGGTCTTGAAAAGGGCTTTTTAATGTTTGACAGCAGTGGTTCTGAAAAGGACAGATTCGAGGCAAGCGCTGTGGTTCTACTGCTGTTGCTGTCTAGCCTTAACTGATGGGCGAGGAGGTAGAGGCTGGGCTGGAGGCTGCTGATGTTCTTGCTGTGGGGCTATGGTGGTTGGAGGAGAGGTGGCTGGTGGTTGTGTCTCAGCTAGTGAAAATGGCTGCAGTGTGTCAATCTGTTGGTAGGTCATCGCAGATTGATGATTTCCGAAGTAGCTTGAGAGTTCTGATATGTTGTGCTGACTTTCTTGGCCAGTAGCTGAGGCAACTGATGCCAGGGTTGAAGTGCTTTCTTAGGGTCAATGTGAAGGTGAACAGACTTGAAGGTCCAGCCTATTGGTAATCAATGACAAGGAAGAAAATTGGCTGCCATCTGGTTTGCTGCTGCTGTCAATTGGATACCACTTGGCTCTGATGAGTGGGTTGGATGACCTGGCTTGCAGACATCTGAGTTTTTGATATGGTTAAGGTGTATTCCCCAGCAGCTGATGACTGTTGAAATGTCTGTAACACAAGTGTTGAAGTTACACTTGAGCGTCGTGAAAGTGTCTGTTGCAGTGGTTGCTAGGGCTAGCGGGCATCATTCCTCTGCCCTGCTTTGGATGCTGCTAAGAAGCTTCACATTCTCCTTTCTAAATGTCTGAAAATCTATTTTTCTAATCAGTACATCTCAAATGTCAGGTAGTTGCAGAAGGCTGTGCATGTTGGCTCCTCCTATGACCTGAGGAATGATGACAGCGAGGCTCTCATCTGTGTGAACTGGTAAATAACCTGCTGGATGACCGAAGAATGCCCAGGAAGTTTTTGGGGACATCTGACATGTGAAGGCTGTAATGTGGTGTCTGTTGATCACATGCTGATCTCCATATTCTGTATATCAGTTGAAGCTCTGGAGGTGTTGTGTGCTGAAGCAGCGGAAGCACTGCCTCCTCAGGCCTGGTACCTGAAACCTGAAGATTTGCAGAGTCCCTTTGCATCTGTTTTGCCCACAAGTGCTAGAGGATGTAACACGTTAGAGTGAGAGGCAGAATATTTGGTTCTTTATGTTTATTCTCAGTACTCAATAACAAAAGTAACATGTCCAATATCTGCCCCCAAGTTCCACTGAATTCAGAATTCAGGCATCTTAATGGATGGAAGGCCAAGAGTAAAGTTATGAGTGAGAGTGAACTTCAGAGCTCTGAGCTTCTGTGAAACACCATTCCTTTGACTGGCTGCTAAGACTGTCCAAAAGTGAGTTTTGACAAAATGCAGCCTCTGCCTTCTCAAACATTAATAGGAGTAACAGTGCTCCATTGTCAAATCTATTTTTAGAACAGCCACATTTTGTTTGATATTGCATACCAAGATTTGATGACAAATTCGTGAATTGCAAAAGAAAGTGTGATACTGCATACAAAAAGGGGTGCGGAGATACTAAATTTAGATATTGCCATAAAAAGGGATATTTGCTCTGTTAAATTGTGTTTGTTATAAATTAATTTCAGGAATTTAATAATGTTATGTAATTCAAATATTAAGAAAGGTGTAACTTGTGGGCTTTTACATTTGTTTTTTTTTTTCATTGTTCTTTTTCAATTTAAAGATAGTTACACGATATCAAGAAAATTTTAAAGATGAGTGTGATCATTCTTTTTTTTATTGCTCTTTTTGGTATATAAGTACATGTATATACAAAAGTGTGTAGAGAGTACAAAAACAAAACCAAAAAACACAAAAAATTACACAGTACAGTCACAGCACAAAAAAAGTTAAGTAAACAGTAACTGCATATACATATTTTTGAAGTGAAGCAATTGTTACATTCTTAACACTTTGAATACAAATTTTCTCCTGCATAGATTGTAGCACCAATTTTCGGCAGCAGTAAAGTCATTTGAAATTTCTAATTTCAGAATGCTAGATATAAATTTTCAGCCTATTAAACAAGATTGTTCAGGAAAATTTAGATGTTTGAGAAAATATTTGACCAAACAGACCATTTTTTTCAGAAGGAAGCTTCATTGCTGTTTAACTTTGATAAGATCTCTTCCTCCTCATATTTCTTTTTAATTAAGTTTTGCAAGCAATAGATGATTAGATGCTTAGAGTCTTTTGCACTGATGAAAATATAGAATCTTGTAACTGTTAATATAAAATTTAAAGGCCAGAAATTTTTGTCTGAATCTGTATACCCCAAATTTTATTTATTCTGTCCAAATGAATTCTGCCAACATCATTTGAATGAATCCAAGATACTAGGTTTTCCCATAGAGTGACTGATTTGGGACAGTGAGCCAAGAGATGAGTGATTGTTTCTGAATAATCTGCATATAGTCTACATTTGTCTGTATTAGATATTTTTGTTTTAAATAATAAATCACGCACGGCATTGAAACCATATATATTTATTATCTTGAATGCAATAAAAACAAATTTTATAGAAAGTCCTCCAAAGACTATGGCTATATTCTGTATTGAAATATGTGTTCCATTTTATTTCATTTTTTTGATGTTATGGTACAACTTTCTTGAAGATAAATATTTTTACTACCAGATCCAAGAAGGATTCTAATACACAGTGGTACATGTGGTCTTACAAAGTCAAAATTAAACCCAGTACAGTTTTTTTCAATATATTTTTTACCAGGCTTCTCACAGTAAAATAGTTCAGATAATTTGTTCTCAAGCCAAATTTTGTCTTTATTTCTTCAAGGGTCAGGATGTGACCTTGAGGATTTACAATATCTCCAACGAAATGTATCCCACTCTTGTACCAATTAACAAAATATACTTTTTCTGATCCCAAATGTGCATTTAACCAGAAACTTGAGCTTAGCACACCAAGGTGTGTTTTAATCCTTACTTGTTGACAAAATTTGTTATAATATACAAATGCCATTTTCCAAAAAGGATTAAGCTTATTTGCAACAGATAAGCACCATTGACTTCCTAAAGTAGGGAGATAAGAGAGATCAGTATCATGCAATAGCAGGTTAAACCAGCCCTTTTAACTCCCAATGAAGATTTGTCTTACCCATCTTAATTTCAGACATTTCAAATTTATGTATATTTATCATTTTTAGTCCTCCATTTAGCTGGGTGGTACAAGCTCTATCCCTACTAATTTTGTCTGGTTTTTCATCCCACAAGAAATTAAAGGGTAATTTATTTAATTCATTTATTGTTTCTATAGGGGTTGGTATTACCATAAATAAATGGGTAAATATTGAGACTATCGGTGTTTTTTTAATTGTTATTTTTCCAATAGGTGTTAAATATCAATATTGCCAAGAATTCATAATTTGCTTGGCCTTTCCAAGAGCATTTACATAATTCAGTCTGGGTAGCTCGGACAGATCAATTGAGAAATTTATCCCTAACAGATTAAACTGGGTATCTCCCCAGTGGAACTTTTGTGACACTTTCATCTCTTTTTTATGTTACTTCACTTCCAATCCAAATTAGCTTGGTCTTTTTCAGTGCAGGGGCCACGGTGGCTGAGTGGTAACACTCTCGCCTCCCACCCCTGAGGACGGGGTTCGATCCCCAGCATGGCCTCAAGTGGGAAAGCTGGTAGTTGCTTGCCGTTGGTTGGCAGTTTACAGTACAGAACCCTAACGAACTGTAAGTACTGGTTTCCTCTGCCCTTCCAACTACCCGTCGTGATATGACCTGTACAGTGTTGAAAGCGACGTAAAACCCCAAATAAATAAATAACTTTTCAGTGTAAATTTTTAGTCCTGAAATTTCCCCAAATATTTCTAAAATATTCAGTGCTGCTTGTAAAGAGTTAGCGTTTCCATCCAAAATTATTGTTGTGTCAGCTTAAACATTGTATTGCCAATTGTTATTCCTAGAATATCTGGACATCTGTTAATAAGACAACATAAAACAGCTACAAGCAAAAACAAGTAAGGAGCAATTGGATCTCCCTGTCTGCAACCACGCTCGACAAGTATAGTGTCTGACAAAAATCCACATTGAATTATATAACCCCTAACATCACTATTGAATAATTGTATCCATTTAATAAAATCATTGTCAAAGCCGAATGATTCTAGGACAATGTATAGAAATTTCCAGAATACAGAATCAAATGCTTTTTCAAAGTCTATTTGCATAAGTAACCCTAGTACATATTTTTTTCTGTATAAAACATTAAGTCATCAATCAGTCGTGTGCAATCACTTATGCATCTACCTGGTATAAAACCAGATTGATGTTCACTGATAATATTTTGTAAGAAAAGCTTTAATCTTTCTGCAATTGTTGCAGATGCTAACTTGTAGATAACACTTAGCAAAGATATTGGATGCCAATTTTTTATTAACTGATGGTCCTTATTGCCTTTGTTTATTTGTTTATTTGGGGTTTAACGTCGCTTTCAACACTGTACAGGTCATATCACGACGGGTAGTTGGAAGGGCAGAGGAAACCAGTACATAGAGTTCGCTAGGGTTGTGTACTGTAAACTGCCGACCAACGGCAAGCAACTACCAGCTTTCCCACTTAAGGCCGTCACGGGGATCGAACCCCCGACCTCAGAGGTGGGAGGCGAGAGTGTTACCACTCTGCCACCGTGGCCCCCTTATTGCCTTTGGGTATGCAAGTTATAATGGCTTGTTGCATTGAGGTGCTTAACACACCTTTAGAGTAACAACTGTTAATGACATTGGCAACAAAAAATTTCAGTCTTCTCCAAATGATTTTCAAGAAATCAGCTGAGATGCCATCTATGCCAGGTGATTTGTTGTTTTTCATTTTTTTAAGAACAAAACCAAGCTTTTTGGCAGATATATGGTGACCAAGAACAGTTTTAGGGATCATTTTCAACCCTGCACGAGTGATCTCTTCTTTAGCATTGTACGTTTCAAGATTACAATCTCTTGATTTAAATAGATTGTGGATTTCTTTGAGAATACAAGAATGTTACAAATGTGTCTTTATTTTAGCCGTAGCTATGTTTTTATACTCAAACTATGTAAAATGAGCTCTCTGAGGACATTTAAATAAACTTTGCTCTATCATTTTTCAGGTACAAATTGAAAACATACCTCATCAGTAAAGTCTACCCTCCATAGCTCTCCCAGCTCCCTTGCATCTCTAGTATTGGCCTGCGATATCTTTAATTTTTTTTCTTTTACATTTTTGGCTGTAGCACCTTAGAGTCTCTCATATGATGCAGATTAAAACTAAAACAAAGCCTTCAATACTCGTTTTCAATCATAGAACAATCATAAATAATATTATTTTAATGCACTTGAAGAATGTCTCAAATATCATGACAAATTTAATGGTTAAATGGTTAAGTATTCTCTTTCATAGTATTTCTTACCTGAAACTGTACACCAAAGCATAAGAATTTCCAACACACTGAGACAAATTACCATCCTGTCTACTCTGTCTGAAAATCACATTTTCTTGTAAAATGAGCACTGAACATATAATAAGTAGAGCAGTTTAACAAAGGAACATCCAGGAATTGTAAGACACAGTCATTTTGCTCCAAAGAAATTTGGCTCTTGTGAATGCAAATTTTAGAACTCATAGAAGTTATATTATCATACTTTATAGAAGTAGCATAGGATGTTAAATGTAAGATAGACAGTGAAGCCTCATTAAAGAAACTCTGTTTAAGCCATCTGATATAAACTATTAATTTATAGTTTACTAGTAGATTCAAAAGTGCAGAATTATTATCGAAAATTTATAGAGCAATTGGTTTGGTAGTTGGTCATACAGCAGAGACACATATGGAAATAATGGAGAATAAACCCTGCAGGAAAAGTCAATAGTAAGCCTTGTCCTGGATTATATTACACATGAAATATCTCAGATATCTGAGGTCAGATCTTTTTCAGTGAGGATTATTGGAAAGTCTTTTATTTTTACTGACCATTTCATTTTTTATTTGGTTTGAAAGTATGAACAGTTAGAAGCCATTATCTTGTTTACTATGCCTGTAGTCTATCTCAAAAAGTCTCTGATTTAGCTCAGACTTCCTGCAAAATTCTGAATTTAAATCTGAATTAAGTTAAGTGTTGAACTGCTCAAACTTAGCCAATTTCTAGCTTATAAATTACCACAATAAGTTATAATAACTTGTGGTTAAATCATTTAAGCCACATTTTTTGCAGGTGACAGATTTCCTTTATTTGACACCATTATCTTTGAGAAAAATGCTGTGTTGCATTTGCAAAACCTTATTAAAACATAAAAACTGCCAAAAGCTAATTTATAGAGTTGCTCTCTATATTTATTTCTCATTTACAGGTATATACCAATTTAGAAGTTGAAAAATTAGAAGCGGTCATACTTAAGTCTTTGTTTATGAAAAAGCCCTTTCCAACATTATCTTGACTCAAAGACTTAGCCAAAGTTTTGAATTATCTATTTTTTAGAAAAATTTCAATTTTAACTTTATGGCTGGCTAAGTTGTTTTGTGAAACTGATTTTGTGAAACTAGTGTAGTACTATATTGTCCACCACAAGCTGTAGCAGATATAAATTAAGCGATGCACAGACATGATGATATTTTTTGTATTCTGGGCATTTTGTACTATGCATACAGAACTTTTAGTTAATATTTCATCAGTTATGTAACAGTTATGCTATATATATCATTAGATATGCTGTTTTCAGAGTTACTGCATATTTTTGTTGTATATTTTAAAATCTTTGAACTTCAGTTGTAAAAAGCTTTAAGTATTTTTAACTAAATTTTTTTCACTCACACATTCATTCATTTATTCATGCCTTTTGGTTTTTATGGTTGAGGCCTAAGTGTTTTGTGTGGGGCAGTGTAAGACCTCTTGTTTGTTGAATTGTTTTAAACAGCAATGATTAATTGTTTTTTGAAGATTCGGGTGATTCTGGAAAGGACTTTTAAATGTTTGACAGTAGCGGTTCTGAAAAGGACAGATTGGAGGCAAGTGGAGTGGTTCAACTGCAGTTGCTTTTTGGCTACAACTGACTGTGGAGAAGGTAGAGGCTGGGCTGGTGGCTGCTGATGTTCTCGCTGTGGGACTATGGTGGTTGGAGGAGAGGTGGCTGGTGGTTGTGTCTCAGCTAGTGAAAATGGCTGCAGTGTGTCAATCTGTTGGTAGGTCATAGCAGATTGATGGTTTCTGCAGCAACTTGAGAGTCCTGATATGTTGTGCTGACTTTCTTGGCAAGTAAATGAGGCAATTGATGGTGGGTTGAAGTGCTTTCTTGGGGTCAATGTGAAGGTGAGCGGTCTTGAAGGTCCAGCCTGTTTGGCTCTGATGAGTGGGTTGGATGACCTGGCTTGCAGGCATCTGAGTTTCTGATATGGATAAGTTGTATTCCCCTGCAGCTGATGCTGTTTGCTTTGACTGTTGAAATGTCTGTAGCACAAGTGTTGAAATTACACTTGAGCTTCATGAAAGTGTCTGTTGCTGTGGTTGCTGGGGCTGGCTGGTCTCATTCCTCTGCCCTGCGTTGGATGCTGCTAAGAAGCTTCACAGTCTTCTTTTCAAATCGCCTAAAGTCTATTTTTGTAATCCCTCTACCTCAAATGTCAGGTAATTGCAGAAGGCTGTGCGTGTTGGCTCCTCCTTTTGTCTGAGGAGTGATGACACCGAGGCTCTCATCTGTGTGAACTGGTAAATCACTGGTTTGATGCCCGAAGAATGCCCTGGAAATTCATTGGATTGTCATTGACCACATGCAGATCTCCAAATCCTCCATATCAGTTGAAGTTCTAGAGGTGTTGTGTGCTGAAGCAGCGGAAGTACTGGCTCCTCAGGCCTGGGACCTGAAGACTGAAGATTTGCTGCGTCCCTTTGCATCTGCTTTGCCCACAAGTACTAGAGGGTGTAATGCTGTAGAGTGAGAGGCAGAGTGTTTTTTAAGGCTAAATTCTTAAAGAAATTCATCATCATAAAGTTAAATATAAACATGAAGAATCTTCAAATCAGTCTGAAATAATATAAATATTACACAAATATTAACATGGACCAGATTATAATTCAACACCATTTCAGTTAAGGCATGCAGTTTTTATTCATTCAATTTTTAGTTTTAATGAAGCTGAAAAAAATATCTTTGTCAACCCAGCCAAATGCTTTCTGCAGGTCTATAACTTTGTAATTATAACCTTTTTAACAATGGGCCGATTCGTCCAGCTCCCCCTCTTAAAGGGGGCTTGAAAAATCCCCAGTTGTTGTTTAATTTGTACCTGCATGTGAGTGTAAGAAGAGCATTCAACCTTCTCCTGTAGGGCAGTACCTGGAGTAAGTGCAACTGGCTTGAGAGATGCAAGGCCTCTAAGTCCAATTGTTGGGGTTTGGGAGTGCCAGAAAGAGTGACACTAGAAGGCTTTGGAGGTGAATTATAATACTGAAGAGCCGATTTCTGATTTTCCCTTTCGGGTCACCTATGATTTCTGAATCTTCTCAAGATGTGTCAGATTCCTTTTTTAACATACCACTTGCGATTTTAAAACATTGGTAAAGCAGCTGTAAAAAGACATGTTCTGTGGCCAATATACAGGTATCATCACCCTTACCTGATTCTCTGCAGGTAGGGCAGTAGCTTTGCAAATCAAAGACGTGACAGAAGTGATGACACTTCAAAGAACAAGGTTTGATGGGGTTCTGTCTTTGGGACAATGCCATGCGTGGTAGATCTGAGGTTAGGTGGCAAATTGAAAAAAAGGAATAATGCTTATCCTTTCACAAAAAGAGTTTAAGCATTCAAATCTATGAAATCAAACAAGAAAACTACTATAATTTTAAAATCCAAGAATACATATATACACTAAAAACCAATAAATCCGACAGAACAAAAACAGTGCTTCCAGGCAAGATGGTGGCCAACAAGAAGAAGGAAGCTCATTTGTCACTCTCTACGTCATCTTAGTGTAGAAGGCATCAAACCATTTTTATCTTCACTTTTCTCTTGAGTTTGCTTGATGCCTTCTACCATCTGATATAGCATTTAATTTCAAATGGTGATGTATTGTAGTGCAATAAAAAACAATTTTAATCAACCAAACTTTTTGTTTTGTAAGCTTCTGGTTACTAAAATACTGACCTTGAGTCATGTTTAGGGGTCAGTTTTGGCAATTTACCTTCGGTCATGTTCTGGATTTTCTTGAGATCCTGTAGACAGTAGTTCTGTTAGGGACTAGTGGTGCAGTTTACACAACCCTGGTATTTTTCTTAGGATTTTCTTATATTCTTCTGTCTATCCATTTCTTACACTTGTGGAATTAAGGATTCAAATTTTATGCTCCATAAAAGGACACTGGCTACAAGGTTAATCTTTAATACTAACACAGCTTTAATGGTCATTGATCATTTAACATTATAATTTTTCCTCCCTCCCCAACTAATGTTGTCTGGTCACCTTGACCTCTTTACTCTCTACTAAAGGATCAGGCACCGATCACTACATTGGACAGCTGGCATTCGTAGTTACATGACAGATTAATACTGCATCTCTGTGCTCTTCACGACTGATACATACAAGCTCATTGCTCATAAAAAATGAAGTCAAAAATGCGCCGAATGGGGTGATGGTTAGTTAACACCACCAGACACTGTCTCATGTCATTTAAAGTCCTTATGACCTTCCACAGGTGTATTTTTCAAGCAGTAACTGAAGGAGTGGTCGGCGGTTTGGGTAAGGTTGTGATTTGTTCTAGTTTCTTTAACATGTGTTCATCCAACGGCTACCAAAGGTGAGTTAAGGTTAACGGAGTTTGCCTCTTGGTGACCACCATTACTGCCATCCTTCTGTTAATGATGGCAACAAACCGTGTTCATTCAGTGGCTCTGCAAGCCAAACATTATGAATAGTGCTGATTTCAGAAGATATGAGTCATCCTGGGAGGTGGTTCTGATTTTTCAGTAAAAATTTTAACCAAAGGGACCTCAAATTTATTTTTTGATCGTTTTTGATAACTTCATTTATTTTATTCTTATCTTTGGCTATCGTAAAGCTGGCCTTACTTTCAGAGTCTCTACTTAAATAAATATAACTCCTTTATATTATCTTTTATATTTATGTGTACTGTGTGATACTTTTAGGTAACCATATTCGATGTATTTTTATGATACAATTAGTTTAACTATAATATTTAAATTTTTACTGCAGGCTTAGCTTGAATTGTTGCATGACTCAATGTTATTTTGCAATAATATACTTATATTATTTGCTTGTTTGTTATTTTTGTCATATTGTGTATTTTCAATATCAATTGAGACGTATAGTAGTATCAGTAATCATATTTTATTTTACACTCATTTACATTCTATATATGTTGTATATTAGAAAAACAGTTACCTTCAGTTGTTGGTTTCTTGTCATATTTTCGTACTAGGGAGTGTGTACTGTTTTAGTTTTACTTAATCTGCCACTGTGGCCTAGTGGGTAACATACTTACCTGGTTCAAACCCAGGTACAGGTAGATACATAGTGGCTCACTGTAATCACCAGTTAAAATGGCAGTCCTCTGTCATCAGGCCCTATCCTCAGCGTAGGTTAAGGAATCTCAAGGATGTTGATAAATGGTCATCCTTGAATCTCCATCTTTCAGTTAGTGGAATGTCAATAGCTTAAGAGTTGGGCTCTACTTCTACAGGTGGATGGGTCAAATAGTGCTTTAACTCCAGTAGTACATAGAGATATTGTGCTGAGTAAAAATACACATTGCAAGACTATTGGACAGCCCTATGCAGACTAAATTACATGAGTGCATAATGGACACTCAGTTGACTGCTCAGTCGAGTCAAAAGCGGATTAAACTCTGTTTAAAAGACAATACTATGAGTAAACATATGTCATCTGTGCTTTGGCAAAACAGTAAAAACTTGAAGGCCTGTTCTTTATGCTTACAAATTTTGATTTATGATATATTATATTGTTTTAATAAATTTGACGAAGATTGGTTTATGATATATATTGCTACAACTCCAATTGAAAATTAAAGTTTCCCTATTTTAAAGCATTTTTTTAAAAATATATTGATATCTAAATTCATATGATTATTATTTGATTGTTATATTTTGTGTCAATTAAAGTTGCTGTAGAAAAACAAATAAACATTATATGAGCGCATCATGAGAACTGGATGTTGCAAATATTACTCCATTCAATACTCCTTAGTTGAATCTTAAGGTTATTAAAGTACTTTTATCAGATAAGTATTTGAAAATAAAAGATTCATTTCATTCAGAAAGGTCTCCCAGTATTTATTTCTTTTGAAGGTATATTTTTGCATTGAATCAACAATATTTACATAGTCTCAAACCAATATACCTAAACACAAATAATTTTGACAAACATAGGTCAAAAAACTTCAGTATTAACCTTTGACCTTACTGAAGCTTGGCTAACTACTCTTATCTCTTATTTTTGCACACTTTTTGTATGATTCTGTGTACTGTATATTCCTTCCTGTAACACTTGTTATAATTGCAAAAAGTACCCACATAACATACCTTTAAATCAAATAGTTATGATTCATTAAGCAATTTACCCTGAAAAGGTAATTGTCAGATGGTATGGTACGTATTGGTATGGTATCCAATGGGCAATAACTTATGCAACTCATCAATGAATTTTAATAGTCACATAAGTCATTACTGATAAACTAATGATCTGTTATGAACTATATATATTCCATCACTTCCTATTGCCCCTGTTCCACCGCACCACTGAGGCCGCCTATTAAGTTATTTTGAGAATTAGTTTCTTAGAGTTCAGGAAAGTTGGTTTGAGTCTGTCAGGATCTGTTGGGCTTCGTTTAAAATCAAATATGTTTGATAGTTTTCACAATTGTAACCAATCAAGTTCCACCCCACCGCCAGGTTTCTCAGTCTCCGGCTTCTTGAGGCCTCTTCAGACCCAAATTACACAATTTGAAGGTGGGGCTTAGTCCCAGATCCATCCCCGATCCACTAAGGATTGACCAAAACAAAAATTGACCAGTGCTGTCTTAGGAAATCTGTTATTAGTCACAGAAGGCCTGAGGTGGCCCCAGACCAATCTGGGACCCAGTCAGTATATCCCTGAAAGGATCGGTATTGAATCCTATCACAAATGTGGTTTGATTTGCTGCTAGCCGGGGAATAATTGTGACTCTTCTGACGACATCTGAGGCTTCCAAAGGCTGATGAAGAATGATCGTGCAACTGGATCCAGACTACATTTTTCTGCTCATTTTTTTCAGGCTTTTTTGCACAGACTCTCAAGGTTTAGGCGTCCCAGGACCAATGGGGGATTTATCCTTTGGTGGAACAGGAACATTAGTTGTTTATCAGTTAAGAATGAGCTCAATAAGTCATTTACAAATGAGTATTACCAAATAATAATAAACTGTGTACATGTGTATGATTAACTTTATGAAGTGTATTTTAGTGTGCAGATGTTATGATGAAAATGTTGCCATTAGGTGGTTTATTACATCCGTCAAAGAGGTATTACTTTCTTGATTGTTTGTCTGTTTGTCGGCTCCTTTCTTAGTATTATTGTACAAATACTTCTAGTTGCAGTTTCTCCAAAAACACTAGAGAAATGGCTTACAGGCCTGGGGACATCTTGCAAAGACACGCACAAAAGTCAGTTTTCATTATTACTACAGATATATATTTTTAATATGGCAAAAGATGTTCTATATTGGATACATGTCGGAGAAACACAATAGGAACATTTTGGACATATTTAGAAGCCTTATTGCATTTAGCATGTCATCGGTGAAATCATGTTTTACAAAATCGTCACTTGCAGCCATGTTTTTAATCAATTTTGTCTAAAACCCATGGGGCTCCTCTAATAAGTAACATCAAGAACTGAACAAAGTTTAAAGACAATCTGTTAAACCATTGTAAACTTAGAGCGCACACAATCTTTAACACTGGGTGGTGACCATCTTAAAAACGAGACGGCAGACACAATTTTTTTTAAAAGTTGTCTCCCTTGGCCCTAAAATAATACAAGAAACCAGAACTTGATATGTGTAACGGTTTTGCTGTAATGACGTGCTATTAGAGTTGAAAAGTGAAGTGCTGAAAATGATCTATTTGGGATAACAAAAGTCTGAAAAACACAATGGGAACATTTTTGAGACATTTGAAGCAAGCCTTGTGGTATCAAATGGGTTCTTACAAAATCGCCTCGGGTGGGCCATGTTTTTTGTTTTTGTTTTTCTGTAAAATCAAGACTGCCTCCCATAACTTCCCCTCCAAATATAATATCGACAAACCAAGCCTGTGGATCTGGAACCGGTGAGACAAACTGTGCCAGTTTATTATTGAAATTGGTTGCAAACAGGTCCACTAGGGGCTGGTGCTACTAGTTGCATATAGCTTGGAACACTGCAGGATGGAGGGGCTATTCTGTCTGAATGGTTTGGCCTAGCTTGTCTGCTATCACATTGAGTTGACTTGGAATGTGTCCAACTTTGAGACTCACCTGTCTCCTGATGCACCAGGTCTGGATCCTCCATAGAAGAGCACACAGAGGGCCCAACTTCATCCCCCTCTTTTTTATGTAGGCAACGACTGTAGTGTTGTCTGTAGCTACCAGAACTGTGTTCCAATTCCAATTCAACTTTTATAGCACTTAATCTCTGCCAAAGTGACAGACTCTAAGGCGCAACATCATAAGCATAGTCACAAAAATCATTGTCCTTATCCGTAGCAATGGTCGACATCACGGAAAACACCATATGAGGTGGAAATTACTAAGGAGGATAAGCTTGGCAGAATAGGTATGCTTTGAGTTTTTTTTCTGAAGGAAGCAATAGAAGTGGCAGATCGTACATCATCAGGGAGTTCATTCCATATTTTGGGAGCATCATATGCAAAGCTTAAACCAAACTGCTTTGTGGATTTGTAAATAAATTGTTGGTATTGAGGAACATGTAGAATTGTACCATCAAATTGACTCAACTGAGTATTATAGGCACATTGTCTAACTTTGAGAAATGGGCTGAAATATTTTGGACAGTTAGTATGTAGGTATTTGTATACCAACAAGGCAGTCTTGAAGATGCAACAGTGCCTTATGGATAGCCAATGAAGGGAGTGGTTTGAGAAAGACATGTGGCTCTACAAACAATTCTGGCCAGACTGTTTTATATGCATTGTAGCTTGCGAAGATTAGCAACAGATAGACCCCTAAACAAGGAGTTACAGTAGTTAAGCCTACTCCCCACAAGTGCGTTTGCAGCCATAAGAGCAGCAAGTCAAGTAATGTCGAATTTGTCTAAGATCCCTCATCTGGATGAAACAAAGTTTACATACATTTTTAACATGTTTGGTGAGGGAAAAGTCTTAGTCAAACCAGACACCCAAATTCTTAACGGCATCTGAAGGTGTCAGTGATTGACCCAATATATTTACTGGAAAGAATGGGTTTAACTTTTCTTGTTGAGACTTGGAGCCAAATATAATAAGGTCAGTCTTATCGGCATTCAGCTTTAGTTTATTTGCACAAAACCACAGTTCAACATCTTCGAGGCACTTTCCTAGCCGACCGAAGGCAATTTTTTGTTTGTCAGGTGAATAAACAGCTGGGTATCATCAGCGTAGAAGTAAGATTTGACATCTGTATGTTTAGAGATTACTTTGCTCAAAGGTGTGGTATACAACGAAAAAAGAATAGGACCAAGAACTGAACCTTGTGGAACACCAAACTTAAGCTTTCTAGCCTCAGAGAGAACAGAGCATATCTTGATGCCTTGGGTGCGATCAGAAAGGTATGACTTGAACCAGTCAAGGCATCTACCCCCGACTCCGAACCATTTTCTTAAACAATCAAGGAGTTTGTCATGATCAATGGTGTCAAAAGCTGCAGATTGATCAAGCAGCACCACTGCTATGGTCTCACCTCTGGCTAGAGATAGGTGAATCTGATTCTTTATAGACAAAAGAGCTGTTTCAGTTGAATGGCAACGTCTATAGGCAGATTGAGTCTCATTTTCCAACCCATGGAGAGAGACATGGCTGCTGAGTTGTGAGGCAACTAAATGTTCCATGAGTTGAGAGATAAAGCTCAGCCCAGACACAGGACAATAGTTTTTGAGATAATCTTTTGATAAAGAAGATATCTTTATCAGTGGAGTGACAACAGCACTTTTGAAGCCATCTGGAACAGCACCTTCTGACAAAGAAGAATTCACAAGTTTTGTGATAGAAGAAAGCAGTATATCAAGGCAATCCTTAACTAGGAAAGTAGGCCAGGGATCCAGGAGACAGGATTTTGTAGGTGAATTTTTTGATTACTTTTGCAATATCATCAGGAGAGACATCATCAAACTTGACAAGTCCTGGCAGATTCACAAGAGATGGCAAGGAAAAGGATGAAGAACTGGAAAAAACTCTCGGATTTTAGCGATCTTGTTGGTGAAAAAAGGGGCAAACTGATCGGCCATTTGTTTTTGTGAACTATTTGATGGAAGAACCTTGTCAGGGACATGGTGTAAGGCAGAACGCAGAATTTGCCACAGTTTTTAAGGGTCATCACCATTTTCATTGACAAGAGCTCTGTAATATGTGGCTTTGTCTTTATTGGCAAGTAAATTACACCTGGCAATTTGTTTGCAGAGCCTTGCACGGTTAAGAGGAGTTTTCTTTTTACACTGGATGCATTCAAACTGTCGTGGGATGGATTTGGCATTTTTGTAGGTGACTGTTAGCCACTTTGCTGGCTCCTTGGCAAGACAGCGAGTGACCTCTGGAGCATGTTTGTCCAGAAGGTTGGAAAGATCATTGGTGTATTGATCATACAGTTTTTTCGCAGTGTCACCCGGACAAGCAGCAAAGGAACAATTGCTCAAGTCATTGCGTAGAGTGTCCATGTTTATTTTATGATATCTCCTGTAAGTCACTCTGTTAGCTTGTGAGTTAGCAGTTGTTCGAGTTTCAACTTGGCATTTGATCATTGCATGGTTGGAGATGTAGTCACTGACAACCACATTTGAAACCAGAGAACAATCAGAAGTAAGGATGAGATCTAGGGTATGGCCATGAAGATGGGTAGCAGAATGAACATGTTGAGTAATATTGCAGGAGTCAAGAATATAAGGAAATTAACACTATCCCTTGATGTTGTGTCAATATGAATATTAAAGTCGCCACAAATGATGAAGGAGGAATTCGTAGATGAGAAGAACTGAACCAGCATATAAAACTCATCATAAAAAGGATTGGAACATGAACCTGGAGGATGATAAACACAAGCAACCAGTGTAGAATGAGCATTCGATCCAATACTGACTAACAGACATTCAATGTAGGTGAAAGTGGGATGATCCACAGTTCTATGAGACAGGCTGCTATTTATGAGAAAGCAAACTCCGCCACCCGAGCCATGTGCACGAGGTCTTTGACATAATTTATAAGATGGTGGTGTGATGGATTGAAGCAGACAATCGGTATCAGTCAGGCGAATATGAGTTTCGACCAGTGATAATATGTCCAGTGAGTGATTGAACACAGTGTCAGAAATCATTGGAGCCTTGTTTCTTACAGACCGACAGTTAGCTACCCCCATCACAATAGGTCCAGGATTTAGGGATATATCCCCATATAAAAGCAAGAGAACACAGAGGGATCGTGACTTCACTGATGAGGGAAAGCATCTTGCATTTGTACTAAAACTAGCCAGTCTGAAAGATCGAGGTAGTACGGAGCCCACAAAACAGACCTGTACTTTATGGTCGGACGTAATGATGAGGAAAAGACTGATCAATACCAGACAGCGTATAAGGTGCATTTTTCCGAACTCCAGAGCCTTAACATACAAAAGGACTGTGGGGAGTCTAAAATAAAAATGACCTTATAGCTAGTGTCCACTAAGCTTTACAGTCGTGAAGCAAAGGTCTTGGAACTCTTTTAGGGCCAGGAAGACCGCTTTTAGCTCAAAATAATTTATGTGAAGCTTGCCCTTCTGGAAGGGACCAATTTGAACTTGCAATGTGTTAACTGAGCACTCCACCCTTCTTTTGATGCATCTGTGTAGATCTGCAGTGCATGTTTTAGTGGGTGTAATGGTTGACTTTGGAGCACACTGCTTTCCCCCAGCCACCATTTCAGATGAGGGTGATCGACCTTGGAACTGGTATCACCTTTTCTAGTAGGTCTGGGACCCTTCAGTTGTTTTTGAGGTACCACTGTGTGGGCATCATATGAAGTCGACCCAGGTGGACTTGCTTTTCTGTAGCAGTGAGAAGCCCTATCAAGGGCATCAGCTGTCTGACCAGACTGGACATGAGGTCTGTGATCTTTGTTTGTAGAGCTTGCCAATGTTCTAGTGTTGGTCTGACCTTGCCCTCTTTCAAATCCAACTGGTAACCTACAAAGTCAAAGACCTAATTTGGGGTCCAGTTCTGATTTCTCCCGGTTCACCAGCCAACCGAGTTCTCAACAGAGAGCTACCAAGGTCTGTGTATGCTGGATACAGATATGGTAGGACCTTTCTCTGACCAACTAGTCGTCTAGGTACTGGTGGATCCTTATACACTTCTGCAAAGCCTCAGTTGGACCTTTAACCACTACAGTAAACTCTATGGGGGCTGTGGACAGGCCAAATGGAAGTGCTTTAAATTGGTAGGACCGGCCCTGGGTGTGAAAGTGCATGACTTTGAATGTATGTGGAAGTACACATCTTTGAAATCTATGGATGTAACCCACTCCCTTGTCTGTAGGGAGGTCTTTAATATATCTGTTGTCTCTGGTTTGAAAGACTCTGTGTTTAGAAATTGGTTTAGATTGCTGAGGTCCCAGATAGGTCTCCACCGGTTTTTTTGTTTGGGAACTAGAAATAGTCTGTTGTAAAAACCATAGATATTTTTGAGTTGTTCTAATGACATTTGTGTTGAAAAGCTGATGCAATGCCTCCACCAGGCAGAGGTTCCTTTGAGGATTAATAGCTTATTGTGGTGGGTGACTGGTTCAGGTTGGGTTGAAACCAGAAGGGGAGGGTATAGCCTTCCTTGAGCACTGTTACCACTTCGGGGTTTGCCCCTTGGGCTGCCCATTTCTCTCAAAACTGGTGCACTCTGGCCCATACAGGTAGATCTGGAGCAAAAGTTTGGGCATTTACAGAAATCAAGTGATCTACAAAGAAAACATCTTTCACACACTTTATTTTTTGACAGTGATAACAATAACTGGGATTTATACCTTTCTTTTGTGGATACCCTTTGACAAAATTAACAGGACTGACAACACAAGAGTTTACATGTAAGTTTATGGTCTCTCTCTTGTTGGTCACAGGCAATTCATTCTTTCCGTCTATCACTGGTGAAGGGTTAAAATTTTCTGTCTCTGTTTCAACACATATACAGAGTCCTTCAATCTGGCCACACCCTGAAGACAGTAATTGTCATTTCCTCTACTTTGACCCCTTAGCCGGTTTCTGTTTGTGCTGAAGGCCCTGTTAAGCTTTGCTGGTTCCAGTGACCAGGAGCACCCAGTAGATCCACAGCAGAGTCCTTCTAGTTGGTATGCATGTCATACCATCCAGAAGATCTGGGTGTCTTCACGAACTGGTCTCTCAAAAGTTCAGCAGTTTCCACATTCCTGGATGGGTAGCCTTCAGAGATGGTGAGGTTTTCAGTACAGCCAGTCATCAACTGGTAGCTTGGTGGACACCTTCTCAGTTGGCTTGGCTCTAGAACCATCAAACGGATTGTCATAAAAGAAAGATGAAATATTGTCCAAGTCAGGGATCTGATACCAGCCCATGAGTGACCTCACTCCTCTGAAAGTTTCTCGGTAACTAGCTTCTTCAGAGAGTTCTTGATCAGCTGAGTCATCCCTTGCAAAGTTTCTGTCTGATCATCCGCCCTGGATCCACTCTGTGGGTCATCCTCACTATCAAATCCACTGCCAATAGCAACAGTCTTTCCACTGGTAAGGGCCTGGTCCACATGTACAGCAGCACTACCGGTATGGGTTAGCAGAACCTACACTGGGAACATCAACAAGCTGTGTGGCTAACACTCTCGTATCACCACCAGGACCCTCAACAGGGCAGATAGCAGTCTTGCTGGCAGCATCAAACCCTCTCGTACTGAGATCCTCAACAGGCGGGTAGCAGTCATGCTGGCAGCTTCCCCAGTGGCCTGAAGAGGTTTGAAACCAGTCACTTTAGTGGCAACACCAACAGACATCTGGCTGGTACCGACTCCTGGATCAGATAAGGGTTGATCACTTGTCACCACTGTAGGAGGCTTCTTACCTGGCTCCAGCGACACAGCAAATGACCTAGGAAGTAATATTGCCTCAAGTTGCACAAACCTCTGGGACCACTTCTCGTCCAGACTTTTTAGGTCATTAGACGTGGGTTTGAAACTCGATTTTTTCTTGCTGGGGTTGGAGGACTCGTCAGGTCTCTTCTTCATCTTCCTAGCAGGTGTAGACTCAGCAGAAGTATCTCTCTCCCTCTACCTGTCCCAACAGTGTCACTTCTAAAGGGTCCATGAGAGCGAGGGTAGTTGAAGCAGGGGAGGCAGGAATCGTCTCCTTCTGATCTCTTTCCTTTCTTGTTCTGTATGTAGGGGTGGCCGATTGGTGGATCTCCTCTGCAGTGAAGGCTCTGCGAATCGGACAGTCTTGCTTCTTAACACAAGGGTCATCTCCCACCCCCTTCTCTCTGCAAGGAGCGCACTTAAAATGACCGTCAAACATAGCCATAACATGGCCCCAAGTGCCTCTTTTCTGTCGAGATGATGACATCATGTATGTAGATAACAGCAACAAAACGTTGAAATACAATAAAGTTTGCTTTATTGTAATTCGCTAATGAACTTCCAAAATATTCCATTTCTGTAAAACACGTCTGCACACTCCATTCGCTAAGCGAAAAAGACGCAATGATGTCAGCATGTCTAGACAGGAAGAGGAAGTATGATGCACTACCTAGCCAATGCACACTCCATGACCAGTCCTGCCAGTAGTACATACTATGCAATTTTTCTGTCGTTTGGCGGGACTGGTAAAGTAATTGTCCATTGGATAGGATGTATTAACGCAATAAAATTATCATGTAACAGTATCATACATTTTAAGTTATGGTGTTCTTCTAGCCAAATTAGATAATCAAGGTGACAGGGGTGCACGTCTTTGAATAATTCTTCTTGTTTATTTTCAGGAGATACCTAAGCCTGTCCATTTTGCTGAATTTTGCTTCTTTCATTGCACTTTTCCAGTGGTTTGATAATGGCTTTCATTTCAGCTGGGTCCGAAGAGTGGGAGATTTGAAGAGAGCAGACAAACATACCACTGTAATCTTTTGGAAGAATTGCTCCAAGCAGTTTGATACAACCAATGACAAATTTGATGGGAAAATTGTGTAGCACCCTGCCAGATTCACAGCTCTCTCTTTGAAAATCAGTTTATCTCTGTTGACGTGGGATTCTTTGTCAATCTTTTTTGCAAGTTTTAAAACAGGACGCAAGTGATTATGAATTTCGACAGTTTCTTTAGGGTTATCCCAAGTAATGGAGAATTTTTGTCCCACCAGCATTCTAGAGCAACAAGGGCTTATTTTTTGGAATATTCCATACGTCAGAAGTCAACACAAACTTGGCAATAATAGGTCTTACTCTTTTGTCCAGTTTTCGGGAATCAATGTGCCCTAGAAATTGCAATATGTGATGGACTGAAATGCAACCGGTTAACCAAAAAACTTTACAAAGTTCCTCACAGACCTCTTCATCCCTTTCCTCAGTCCCATGGAACAGAAAATTGTTTATTCAAAAAGAGTGTTCTAGTTTCACTAATTCACCTTTCAGCAGTTAATTTTCAGATAAAAGAGTCTTTCTAAGACTGTAAAATGTTCCTGAGTGACAAATGTTTTTCTTTCAAACTTGTCCGATATTGTTTCACATTCGTCTGTAAGTGTTTTGAACTTCTAAACCTTCAATGGCACTCTCAATTGTTTTACCTTGATTTTTTTCAATTCTCCCATGTCTATTACTAGATTATTACCAGATTATGCGGCTTGCTTTTTTATCATCTATTGGTCAGACAGCTAGCAGAATTCTGCTCAAAACAGATTGTTTATCTCCAATTACTTCACTTTCCTCGGGTACTTGTTTCCTATTCTATTTTTCTGTTCTTTTTGCAGACTCTGATACTTGCTGCCCCCTGTTTGCACTCTCAGTATACATCCACTGTCGATTTTCTATTTTTCCCAGTGATCTTGAGAGAAGTAATCTGATTCAGGACTCGGAGAAAGATGTTCCTTCTACCTCAAAAAATGTTTGTCACAGAAACCAGACAGCTAGACACCTCTCCATAGATCAGAATCATGAGAGATGGATTGGATCCAACCATAAGACAACATGGACGATGCTAATGATTTCTCATGTGTTTTCAGTAAAGTTGAGCAATACCAATTTGTTATGTTATCTATGCAGTTGCCATATTTAACTTTCAACAAGTCCTATTTAAACACTGATTTTTTTTCATTAACATTATTCTAACATGACATTTAAGCTTATTTTTGAGGCTTTTTAAAAATATTTAAAACTTTTACAAGGAATAAATTGTTTCACGTAGATTTGTTTACATTGTGGTCACCTTAGCAACCGGCTGTTCCATCCATTGTAGCTTTAATTTGATACAAAATATGTACAAAAATATATAAATCACTATAAAATATCACTATAAAATAAAATATAATAAATTTTGACACTACTTCACACTATAAAATTTGACATTATTAAATTTGTTAAAAATATGAACGCAGGATGGAAGGGCAGTGCGATTGTTGTCAGATAATGTGTGGCCAGACAACTGAAAACTCGTTTCTGCGCAACTTGTCATGTTAGAACACCCATGTGGTATAGAAGGAAATAATAAAATTTGCGGGGCAGCCATACGGGGAATTTTTCAGAAGATGAGTCAAAATGTAAATAAGACTTCAGAAAATTTTCCAAAACAAAGGATTCAAGGGCCATATCAGCAGCCTGAGGTACAAAATCTAGGTCTACTAATGACAGTAATACCATTGGTCACTGACTTTCATCGCATCATCAGGGAGAGATAAAGTAGGCAAATGAAAGAACACATGTTCGATTGTATGATCAGATTATTAGATGATGCTACTGATTTCTCCTGAGGTACATCAATGGTCAGTCATGCTGTGTTACTGTGTAGAATGGAAGAGGGTGAGATGCAGGACGATGGTTAGATGGTCAGTAGGGCAAATACTCAAAGACACCTTTTAAAAATGGCTTTGGTAGTACCTTCAGTAATCACTAAAAATCTGGTCAGAAAATAGAAAATCCATGATTTACACTTTCTATATATTCATAGCGCATGTGATTGCTCAAAACGCATAAGATGATAGGTGTCTAGTGCAGACGCATCCGTTTCACATGTTTCATGAGTGCCAATAAGAACTTTCCACATCCAGAGATGGACTGCAGAAATAAGCCCAAAAAGTAAAACTAGCAATGATGGATATAGTCCCACATCCATAACTGTAAGGTATATCACAGAAAATATCATGTTTTGTATTGTGAATACAAGGTCTTCTCTTGTGAACTCTGACATGGCAAAAGCCTCACTAAAGTCAAACAGTACTCAAACTAAAGCCACAAAAAGTTTTGTGGCCCAAAAATCATAGGAGAGAGAGGTTCCACAGAAATCAACCAAAGTGCTTGCAAATTGAGCCGGACACCTGTAGCAATTAGTCCACACTACAATGTTTGGTCCAGCCAAATATCATAGTTTAATGACATCAACTTACAGTAAATATTATGTTAAAAAACTCAAAACATAATTTAGTGAAATATTTTGATTACAACTTTGATGAAAATTTGTGGTCAAAAAGGGGTCATTTACAAAAATACTAATTATTTATTATAATAATGAATAAAGAACTGTTCAATATTATCATTACTAGTGCAAGTTGTCACTGTTATTAGTATCGGTTCTCTCAAATATTCTGAATGATAGAATTTTTTTTAACTGTCAGTTTAACATTTGCCATTTGTAATATTACCAACATGCCATTTTAACACCGAAACATTTTGACCTCTTATTTCAACATGCACACTTAATATCTTAACACGTTGAGTTAGTTGAGTTGAGTTATTTGCCATTTGTAATATTGCCAACATGCCATTCTAGCACTTTAACATGTTGACTTCTTATTTCAGCACGCAAACTTAATATCTCACACGTTGAGTTAGTATTTCAACATATAACTTATTACGTCAGCATGTTCAGATGCTAACACAACATGTTGAGACAATGAGTTGATATATTAAAATACTAATACTAGCTGAGCATGTCGAACTATTGTATAAAGGCTAGTGATATAAAAAATTTTCTTCCTGTAGGCTACCCAATAGCAAGATTGCTAACATAATTTAGTACATATTTTATTTAAATCTCGTATTCACATAGGTTTCTTATATACCTAAACAATGGAAACACCAAGACCAAAATTTGTTGGATCTACATGTGTGAGTTGCAAAGCAATCAGAAAGACAATAACTTCACTAAAGTAGTGCACATTTTGTCTGGAGACAAAAACAAATGATCTCAGAAAGAGCCCACATTTAAAACTGAAAAAATCTGACCACAAATAAGGACATTATGGTTAATCAAATGAAAAACTTTATCTTTCGATTTCTATGCAAGTAACATCAGCAAGGCTGATTTACAATCTGTAAATATGGAAATATCTTGAAATATATTCTCTTTTCAAGATCTGTCAAAACAAATACTGTTCAGCAGAGCTTGAGATATAGCCACCAGAGGACCACCATTGGTCCATCAACTACACATAGCTCTTACAGATCATAGTTGCAAGTGTCAGACAAAAAAAATCTGCGATAGTTTTAGGTTCATCAAAAAACAAAATGATATCACATCCAAAAAATGAAGATATCTTTCTTTAACCTTCACCAAAAGTAAAATATTTGCCACCAGTGGCCCACTGGATGCCCATCATAGATCCTGTACTACCTATGTAGTGGGTGGGCCATTGATGGACCACCTGTGGTAAATATATAAGCAAGCAATATATAAAGTAATAAAGTGGAGGAAAAACTGAATGACCAAATGAAGGAGTACAGAATAAGTTTGTTATATAAATGACATTAACTTATGTTTGGTGAAAGAAAATGCACATTTTACTTAATTTTTCCTGGAATTTTACACCAGTGGGCATAGGCTGGTCCCTGAGCTAAAGCCACTGATTTTTGGTAGTTGATGGGCCAACAGTGGGCCACGCAATATATTTATATTTTGAAATAATGTGTTTTTAGCATTGAATATTGTTAAATAATATGTCAGAAAACAATAGTTGAGGTTGCTTATAAAGTTATTTATAAGCTTTAAAAATTTTGAAAAAAATGCAGTCAGTGGTCCAGCAGTGACTCAGAGGTGGCCCACTGGCTATATTTTGCCACCCATAGCCAACGGTGGCCCACTAGCGTCTTGCTATCTGGGTCTTCCACTCCTAAAGACTGGAAACAGATTGAGGAATAGTTCAAAACCAGATGTAATGTACCCCATACTCTTGGAGAACTAGACAAGAAACACATCGCCATGAAGAACCCAAGGAAGTCTTCGAGTGAATAGTACAATTATAAGGGCTTCTTTTCCATAGTGCTGCTAGCCCTGGTTAACATTGAATATAGATTCATGTGGGTAAATGTTAGGTCATGTGTATCGTCATCAAATACACAAAGAAGAAGATTTAAGATGGTACCTTGGGACTCCTGCCACCTAAACCATTGTTGAAAACAAGGCCAGATTTGCACTTTATCTTCTTGTGTGACAGCACCTTTGCGTTGATGTCATGGCCTAGTAAACCCTACAGCTGAAGACAACTCACAAGGGAAGAGAGAATAGCAAGCTATAGGATCTCCAGTGACAGGAGAAAGTTTCCAAATTGTTTCAAGGGTCAATTTTTTACATTCACATTTAAAGTTTTGTTGTTATTTCAAATTTTTAATCATTCACTCAATTTATTTTTTGTGTTTTGGGGGGATCTGTTTGATTTTTTTTTTTTGGGGGGGGGGGATATTTTTTTAACACATAGCTTATTAATTCCATTGGAAAGTTTTGGGTGGTTCCAAAAAGGACCTATGAATCAGTAGTTCTCCTGAAAAGGACAGTTTACAGCAGTCATACTGAAAAGGACCTCTTTGTAGATAGGAGCAGAAGTCTACTGCCCCTACATGCTTGGGTTTGGATGACTGCTGAAGAGTTGAGGCTGGGCTGGCTGCTGAGGGGGCTCTTGCTGCTGGGTGGTTAGAGGACAGGCAGCATGCTGATGCGGGTCACTTAGTTAAACCATTAAGGTGTATCCATCTGCTGGTAAGTTATGACTGACTGTATATTCACAAATAGGCTAGAGAGGTGCGAGATGTAATGTGAACTTTCTTTCCCTGTGACAGAGGCTACTGACGGTGTGTGGAAGGCCTTGCTTAGGTTGTTGGTGAAGTCTTGAAGCCCTGGATTGTTGATCGTCAACAGCTACGTATCAAATCTGTGGCCCTCTGGCCTATTGCTGTCCCCTGGGTGTCACTTGGTTCTGTTGAGCTGGTTGTATGATCTGGCTTGCTGACATGGCTTTCTAGTCAAAATGTATTCATTGGCGGAGGCTGCTTGTTGCTGATAAGTCTGTGGCACATATGGATTCCACATTGTGGAAGTAGTACTTAAGCTTCTAGAAAGGGTAGGCTGGTATGTCTAACGATTCCTTTTCTCTGTCCTCTCTGTATCCCACTTAAAAGTTTAACTGGCTTATTTCTAAAAGTCTGAAAGTCTCTTTCCTCCCAGTGTTAAATTCAGATGCCAGGTGGTTTCAGAAGGCTGTTCTGGTGGTCTCCTGTCTGGGCCCAAGGAAAGATGTGAGCATAGTATTCATCTGGAAAAATTGATCCATGACCTGCTGGTAGGCTGATGAAGGCTGGGATACTACACTTATACTGGCAGTGCTGCAGATAGCTGGCTGGTGTGTTGTGTCAGAGCGGAAGGCCTTCAATGTATCTGTGGACCCTTATGAAATATCGTGGGTACTAGGTCTGTGAAGGGATAGCTCCTGTATACTCCTGTAAATCCAAATCCTTTACATGTTCACTTTATGAACAGCCATTCTATCAGGAAAAATGGTCCCTTGATTGATGGCACAATCGTGATGCTTCTTGACTAGGAAGGACTTATTTAAAATCATTAGCTCTTGCTTGGGTCTATCTTACATCAGGTTTATATTCCTCTGCTTTTCTTGGTGATTACCTGTTTTTCTGTGGTTTCCTATAACCTCTCATATTCCTTTATTATTTACGGAGACTTTATTTTTCATGTGGATACAGAGTGTATTGGCCAAAGAAATTCCTAAACTTGCTAGATACTTCTAACCTTGTTAATGATGTAAACAAACCTACCCATTTGCATGGTCTTATACTGGATGTGATACTCATTCCAAGTGATGTTAGTTGGTGATTTAGTCTCCGATCATGCATTAGTAAAAATGTCATCTTGATATTGCATGTCCTGGGTTACCTAAAGTAGGCAGCATTTCTTATCACAGTTATCATAAAATCAACATCCGGAGATTCCATGATGAACCTGCAAATATTTTCTTTGTCTTGTCTCCTGCTATCACTGCTGCTGACTTATATGATTTGTGGTAGTGGTTGTAATTTTCCACTTAATGTGATAAATTATACTAAGGGTGGAAATAACATCACATAGTACTGTGCTTTTTTCAAATTGCAGTGTGTTAAAAGTATCAAAATACGTCAGCCTGTCAGTAGTGTCAGAATACTGTAGTATATCCGAAGTGTCAGAATACTACAGTGTCTCAGAAATCTCAGGATACGGCAGTGTGTCAAAAAGTGTCAGGATACTCCATTGTGTCACCAATATCAGAATACAGTAGTGTCTAAGAGGTGTCAGAATACTGTAGGGTCTCAGAAGTATCAGAATATAACAGTGTGTCAGAGATGTCAGAATACAACAGTGACAGAAGTGTCAAAATAGAGTAGCAGCATCCATTATTCCCTCCACTTTCTCCTCTGTCATTCCCTCTTCTTTGCGATTTGGGTTTGGGCCAGTTAAAATTTTATAATTTTATCCTGTTTATTTAACATCATATGAACATAACTAAAATGTAAAATAAAATTTTGCAAGCATTGTTTCACTGATGTGTTAAACAACCAACTTTGTCTGACTGGACTGACCTGTTACTTACTTTGACCTTCTGACCTTGACCCATGCTTGAAATTGAGCTTAACTTTGATTCTGTGTGCAGTATGAATCTGAGCTAGGCAGAAGTATTTTGGCAGGTTCATAGATGCTGCCAATCCTGCCATTAACAGCTAGGTCATGTTGGTAACCTTACTTCAACCCTGATTTGACCTTACAGTTATAAGGTCAGGGTTTGGATTCAGTAACATGCATATACAGGTATGGTCTATCGAGTCACAGGCCCTTCTCTGGTCTAACAACTGGGTTTTGAACTTACAACGGACTGCTGAAAAGAAAGTAAAACCCTAATGCTAATGGATGTAATTTTCTTCTTTCCATGTTGCTTGAAGTTCAAAATTATGGTTTACTGTCCTTGTTAACGGATCATTTCAGGTCATATCAGAACAGCTGGATTTCAATCCATAACTAAAGATGTGAGAGTCAGGTAGTTAATACTTTCATTCAAAACACAGAACTTGGCAGAATGTGCAACCGAGGTTTATGTTGTTTTAGCCATTTCTTTCTATTTGCTCAGTTTGATCCATATATTGAAACACAGTGCAGGTTAAACCTCGCAGTGTCCCCACACAGACCTGAAATAGTACAGTACACTGGCCTTTAGGCTTAGAAAAAGTCTAGTAAGAGTAATGACTGTTGAGGCAAAGAAATAAAATCATCTCGTTAGGATACTAGCTACATTTATTGCAATGAAATCATTGTTTTTTACGTATAATTTTTGATGTCGCTTTCTAGTTTATTGCAACTTAAAATTCATGTCAAGTTATATTTAGCGATTTAAGGTTTTTAACATAACACAGGAATTACTGCAAATACAAAAAGTGCTGTATTAAAGAAGCCTAGTTCATCAACAGTTACCATAACTTTGGAATACATCATATGGAATAAAATCCATTCAACAGTTGCTTACCCTTCAAAGTTTCAACATTTACTTTCAGTACAGAATATAAAGATAAAACTATAAACACTAAATACAAGATACAAACGCCTTACCAGTATAGTAGCTAGTTGCAATATTACATATATATGACAACAGATTGTCCAAGGCCAGCACAAGGACTTGAACCCATCACAGCCAGACTACAAGCCTAGTGTCATACCACTGTGTAATAACATGCTGTTGAAGGTATTGTATCCACAACTTTGTCACGTGAAATTTAAACCATTAAAAAGTGGTTCACTGAAAAACTTTTAACATTTGCTGTTTATACAGAATATAAAGTACACACAAAACCGCAATGCTAAAAAGTAAACATTAAATACAGAAAATAAGCATGTCAGGAGTAAATAAATCATTTTAAAAGCACTTACAAGTAATTGCTCCACATTAGGGATGAGTTGGTGACTTGGTGTTGCTGGTGTTTCTGTATAGAAAGACATTTTATGACTGCCATCTTGCATATATGGCTGAGTGGTTAGCAAGTTTAGTATCTAATTACAGGCAGTCGCCTCTGTATGGGTTCGATTCCCACAAGTGACAATGAGGACCTGTCCCAATATGACCCTGGCTGTTGAATGGGACGTAAAACACCCACTTAGACTTTTTGTATACACAGATAATGGAAGGAAAACCTAAAATATTGGATACAAAGCCAAAATGTGAAGAAATTGCAAATTTTATCCCATATTTTGTGCATTTGAAGTCTTTTTTCCTAATTTTATTTAGCACAACTGCCATGGTTTGGTAAATAAGTTACAACACTTTACTATCTCGCTTGCCAGCACAATATAATAGAAGGGAAACTTCAAATAATGGAAACTAACCACATACTTGAATACATTACACACTTTTATAACATACTTTTGAGCATTTGAGGATTTTTATTGAGATTTAATTGAGGGGTACTACAATTCAGTACCGGAATAGGAATGTTTTTTTTTGTATATGCGACCTGCCACTATACACATTTTTGATACTAACCCATTCCTACTACATTTTCCAAGAAAAATACACTTGTGACAATAATTAACAGGTCACTGTATTTTTTACACCTTGTAAAAGCAACAACTACAAATACAAGATTTTCATTACTAGTCAGTCCCCACCCCAAGACAGTGAAACCACAACTGCGGGTAATCTTTATTATTATACATAACATAAGTAAATACAGTATATCTAAATGTTATGTACAAATCAATAAAAGTTACATATAAAAGTCAAGTTAAGATATATAAAATAAATCTTTTAACAAGGCTGCACAAATCATTACTATGGATAGCAGCCAATAACTAATTCAGGAACTGTGACTAGCATCATTTAATGTAAAGTTCAGAGTTCATGGTTTGTACATGTTACAATTAAAGTCACGGTTCAAGTTTAAAGAAAAGGTTATAGAAAAGTTACGACTTATTGACCTCTGGGTTGACCTTGAACCCCAGCAGAATGGAGGCTTGAACTTACTAAACAGCAGTTAGACATGTTTTACAAAATGTGAAAAATTTTAGAGCAAAGGTGAATCAAGCCCCCCTAAACTGCCCAAGGAGGAAGGGACACCCAGAGTTTACATGAATTAACCTAAAACTTTTAAACTTTTGACTAAACATGAAACAATAAAGAAGACAAGAAACCCTCAAGCCCAACCTAGAGATATGGCATCATAGAGCATTTATTGACAAGGCTAGGGAATTAGCTAAATTTTCACCTGATGAATGATCTGACTATATGTACCGCCACACACAGTCAGAAGACCATGTACCGTGTCTCTTAATGTCCTGAATGGGAACATGTGAGTGACAAGCCAAGGTTGTCCCTGACCTTCTAAGGTCATGGAAGGTGAAATAGTTGGAGGGGAGATCCAGTGCTATATTAATACGTTTGAGAAATTTCCTGACACGAGAGTCAGTCAGAGGATTCAAACCCTGTTGAGAGCGTAGTTTGCAATAAGGATGAGTCAGGAGACATGGGGTATAATTTAAAAATTGCTTTAAGGGCCCTGTAAGGGCAAATGAGCTTGTTCTTAAGCTTGGGGAGTGTCAGACACGGACCTTGTCCCTGGTCTGGATAGTCTTAGACCATTTTATTAAGACCTTAGCATAGGTTTTGGTGAAAAAAAACATCTTGACCAGTGAGGTATCTGGTAGGGTCAAAACCAGCAATTGCATGTGGTGCCAAATTTGAAAGTCGTAAAAAGGCAAAAAAGCCTAAAAGCAAGGCAGCTCTGTAGATCAGTCCAGAGGTGAAACCCTCACAGGCCTTGGAGATCTCAATTAACCATGGAACGGTAATGACATTATTGGACCTGACCTTCAAAGGTCTTGTAATTTTGAGCGCCTTGGGGAAATACTTGATCTGTGGGTGATCCAAGACATGAAAAGGTAAGTCATACAACACACAATTGGCCTTTATGGCTGACACATAATTTGTCACCATACCATATGAACAAGAATTAGCAACCAAGCATTCAAGAAATGACAAGAACACTTTAACATTTACATTAACAATACAAGCTTTTGTGTAGATGCACAAGGCAACAAAGGTCCTGATCATGGAGGCGTATGCAGAATGTCTCAGGTCAAAAGGCCAAGAGCAATCTCTCTGTAGCTTTTGATGATAATGAATTCAACACCTCATTTCCTACAACACAAAGTGCAGTACCTTAGAACATTAATAAAAACAGCATAAGCCCCTGCCACCAAAGGGGCTGAATATAGATAATGTAACTAATTGACAATGACCCATAACATGGGCCCCTGTCAGAACAAGGCATAACACTTTAGTATGAACATACGTGACCATCACATGGTAAAAATTTGACATTTACAAAATCTGGATCTAATTCCAGGAAACATAATGAATTACCATTTACAATTCTGGATCTAACTCCAGGAGCTGACAAGACACATTCAACTATATGGGTGAACCAACTTGTGAGTGTAACCATTGTATCTGTTCTATTGAACCTTGCCATCTGGATAACACATCAGCCACTTCATTATCAATCACCCTGATATGGGCATATTGTAAATCCATATCAGACAGTGCAGATTCAAACCATATGTTGTGTGTGCAGGCGACCAAATATGGGTCCCGAGTTTTGCCACTTTTGAGCACTGTGACCACAGCTTCGTTATCACAACGTATGAGCACTCTACGAGACGCCCACTGGAATTTGAACAGTCTAATGGCAATGAGGATGTTCACCATTTCTAGGTGTACTATGGTCCAGTTTTGAAAACCTCTTTTGATGGGGAGGTGATAGACAAAATTGCCAGATCTGCCCCCAAAACCTGTAAGGCAGGCATCCAATTCGAGAGTTACATCCACTTGCCTGTGATCATACAACAAGATTCCATTATAAGTTGGCAAGAACTTTGCAAACCATCTTAGGTCCCTCTTAAAGTCAGGAGTCAACTTAATGTTTTGACCCCCATGACAGGATCTTAGCAGATCCAGCATTCGATTAAGAAAGATGCGGGCAGGCTTGACACATTTGTGGACATAAAGCAAGAGACCCAAGATGGATTGCAACTGACGCTTTGACGCGACGTCCTTGGCCAACCAATGACGCACTGCTTGTATGATATCATGCATCTTTTCAGGAGGTATTGACAGGGTGCCTTTGACGGTATCTATAAGAACCCCTAAGCATGTCACTTGCGTCGAGGAAGGTACCAGTTTCTTTTTGCTGATGGTGAGTCCCAGCTCACCCATGAGTTCAGTAAGAGCATTGTATGACGCCCACGTGACGCTCAGGACACCCACCCATCCCAAATGGAACGCACGTGTCCACGTATACACCCTGCCACTCCAGACCCACTCAAGTCATAATTGCCAGGGTCGATTTTGACATCCTTGAACGCACTGCTGACGTCCACCTTGTATAGAAGTGCCCCATGACCTATGTTTTTGAGCTGTCTAGTGATGTCATCAACCGTAGGGAAGTTAAGTGAAAAGGTGCTACCAAGGTATGATGTTTTGTCTATTCCAGCATTTACTGAAGCCCCAATTGGCCAGCTGAGATCAATAATGACACGACATCAATCAGAATTGGGCTTGGCCCTGGTCATGAAACATGTACAATGACCAGCAGGTATAGGATGTTTTTCAAAGGGACCCAAAAGGGCATTATATTTCTTTTCCTCCTCAATGTAGGCATTTACATCATTGGGAAATTCTGTGGCAGATTTATGATTGCCCTGTTCATGAATCAATGTGCAAGATCTATTGTAGTCTAAAGGAAAGCCAAATTGAATAAGGTGAATTAATTGATGGTCCCAGTAACCTTCTAAGTGACTTTTCCATGCTTCAACATTGAGTTGTTAATCAACTGGGAATCTGGCTTGCATGAAATTTGGTTTATTGGTGATCTCACAATTTCATGTATTCTAAAGGGGGACCTACCCATGACATTGCTTGTATGGTCTACATCTGGCAACAATTGCTCATCGATTGGAATAAAACCAAAATTGAAGTCAGATTGACGACACCATGCATTGTATATCTCTGTGTCGACTTTACCAGTGTTTGTAGACAAATTAAATTGATTTGCATGCAGAATAGAGTTAACAAATTTATCTGCAACCCCTGCATAGTTTATATCATATATTGGGTGAAATTCACCCTTTGCATCATTCTCATTACTCACATTATCATTGCCCAAATTCACATTGGTACAAACTGCTGAATCTTCCACTACAACAAGTGGGCACTTACCTTCCTTCCCAGGGGCAGATACAACCTTAGCCGCACAGATGGGCTGGTGTTCAAACCTGAAACCCGATGTTTTCATGTCCACACTTACCCCCAGGGAAGATATCTAATCTAATCTAATCTAATTTAATCTAATGTGGACTTTTATAGTGCTTAATCTCCATCTCAGATGGACTCTAAGGCGCAACAGAACATAAAGCAAAGGCAATTAACATTAATCCGGGTATATAGCAAGGTTGTACCAAGGAGACACAGGGTGACAAGGGAGGCTATGGCGGATAGGCTTTTGCATACAAATAAGTCTTAAGCTTCTTTCTGAAGGAGGCAACTGATGCTGCACTGCGCACATCATGAGGGAGTTCATTCCAGATTCTAGGAGCATCAAAGGCAAAGCTGTTATCAAAATGTTTGACAGACTTAAAGACTGATGGGCGGAAAGGAGGAACAGTAAGATATTGACAATCTGGGTGACTACGCCTGGTACTATAGGAACTACTACTGGGAGACAAGTAAGGTTGAAAGTAGGAAGGGGTGCCACTATGTAGAAATTTATATACTAGAGTTGCAGTTTTAAACATACATCTGTACTTCACGGGCAACCAGTGGAGTTGTTTCAGAATGGGCGTAACATGAGCATACCTTCTATGGTTTGTAACAATACGAGCAAGGGTATTCTGAATACTTTGCAATTTGTGAAGATTGAAACATGACAAACTCCTAAAAAGAGAGTTACAGTAGTCCAAACGACTACTAACCAAGGCATTTGCAGCTAGGACTGCCACTTCCGTAGTGAGATACTGTCTTGTTCTACGAAGGTCACGCATCTGGAGAAAACACGCTTTGCAAGTCCTCTTGACATGTTCAGAGAATGAAAATTCTGCATCGAACCACACACCTAGATTTCTAACAGAATCAACTGGATGAATAAGGCTGCCAAAGATACTAACAGGAAAGTAGGAGGAAAGCTTCTGACGCTGAGACTTAGAACCAAAGACAATGAACTCCGTTTTCTCTTTTTTGCATTTTTATGAGAGAGATGGATGTACAGCTGTGTGTCAGCCGCGTAGAAGTGGAATTTGACATGCGGATGAAGGCGGATGATTTTACTGAGTGGTGTAGTATAAAGTGAAAACAGCAATGGACCGAGAACTGAACCTTGGGGAACGCCGTAGATGAGCTTGCTTAATTCAGATAGAGTAGAGCCTATCTTAACGACCTGGCAACGATCACCCAAGTAGGAAGCAAACCACTTAAGTACAGTTCTACCAAGACCAAACCAGGATTTAAGGTAACTAAGAAGAATGCTATGATCTATAGTATCGAACGCTGATGTGGATTATCCAGTTTGTTAATATTGATGTGTGACGTAAGTTGCTTAGCAACAACTCGCTCAACCAACTTTGAGAGGAAACAAAGACCAGACACTGGGCAGTAATTCTTGAGGTCATTTTTGGGCAGAGATGCCTTTTTAATGAGGGGGGTGACAACAGCCCTTTTGAAAGCACTTGGAAAAGAGCCATCACTAAGAGAGTAATTAACCAACTTGGTGATAGATGGAAGGAGTATATCAAGACAGTCCCTGAGGAGGAATGTTGGTATGGGATCCAGCAGGCAAAATTTAGTAGGAGACTCATTGATGCACTTTCTGACCTCGTCTTCAGTCACAGGCTTAAAGGTATTGAAGGCGGGGGGCACATAATCAGGTGTATCATTGAATGAACCAGAAGCGGAGAATGTGTCCCTGATGTTACTTATTTTATTTGTAAAGAAAGAAGCAAATGTGTCTGCAAGGCTTTTTTCAGAGCTATGAGCTGGCAGGACCGTCTCAGAGGTGCGATGCAATACCTTCCTTAATGACTGCCATAGCTTCTTAGGGTCTTCACTATTTGCAGTTATAAGATTGGTATAATAGGAACCCTTGTCTTTGTTGGCCAGTCGATTGCACCATGCAATTTGCTTGCGGAGCCTCGACCTGTTCGACAATGTCTTATGTTTTCTCCACATCCGCCTTAGGGAGCGAGCCATATGATATGACTCAGACAACCATTCATCTGACTGCCGTTTTGACATGCGTGAGATGATAGGAGCATGCTTATCGAGTACCTGGGTAACGTCAGCCCGGTATTGATCATACAATTCTGTCGCGGTTCCTACAGGAGAGAGTACAAATGGAATATTTCTAAGGTCTTTGCAGAACTGGTTGATATCAATCCTATGATATCTTCGATAAGAGACCATTTTTCCAATGCAGATTGATGGGTGGGAGAAATCAAGTTGGCATCGTATTGCTGCATGGTCAGAGATAAAGTCCCCAACATTCACATTACGGACAAAATCTGAGTCACCAGGAGATATCAAAACGTCCAAAGTGTGACCCAGTATGTGAGTCGGACTATTGACACATTGAATCAAACTGCAGCACTGAAGGATGTCATAGAACCTTGACCTGTCACCACACTCAACATCCAGATGAATATTTATGTCACCACAAATGATAAAATTAGAACCAATTGAAGACAGAAAGCCGGAAAGAGCCAGAAAATCTTCCAGAAATTGAGTAGTGCAAGAACCGGGGGGATGATACACACAAGCTGCAACAAAGCTATTGAACTCAGAAAAAACTGAGAAATATGGCCTTAGCTGTCGGATCCGAGTTACCTTGGGTTCCCTTTGGTGAGGCCTGATAATCATCCAATGAGCTATGCACGCTTTGATTTGAACCATGATCAGTGCTACCACTAAAGCAAGTAGGTTTCACATTAGGCAGTGATTCACATTTGTGTTTCACATTACCTTGCACTGCTTCACATACCTGAGTGTGCTTCACATTGCCTTAATCATTACAAACAGCATTTGTGTGACAACTACCATTCTTGATATTTTGCTTCACATTGACTGGAAAGGCAACTTGAGGCTTCACATTGCAGCCAGTGTCACATGTAGGATTCACATTAGCCCGATAAGTACTACTGTAAACCACTGGCTTCACATTTTTTGTGTGTAATATATTTTACATTTACTGGCCATTGAAGCCTCAATATAAGCTGGATTTACACTAGAATTATATATGAATCTTGTATGTTTGTAGTTCTTGCCAGTCAATGAATTTGGATTAGAACCACAGGTGACACTGACCTCACAAGCAACATTTTTTGACACATTTGCAACGTTTGACATACTGATGACAGTTGTACTACTGCCACTCTCTGTACAGCTGCCCCATCCTAACAATGAGCAGCTGGCTGCTCGTTTTTTGACTGGTTACTCTTAGTGAGACAGTTTTTCTCAGAGTGATTGAGCTGTTTACCTAATGTCAGGCAAAAGGCACATATGTGCCTATTCATACGACCATTGACCTTGTGGTCCTTCTGATGAGAGCAAGAATTTGACTGAAAGCTTTTACAGAACCAGGGCTTTTTATCAGCCCTCACCCAATTTTGCTTACTTAAAGGGACATGTTTTTGAGCATGGGCTCTGCATACCTGGTCAATCCTTTCAGTGTCCTCCCACCTAAGCAACCCCCTCTCCATCTCACATACCAGGACCGTGTGAGCGGCCTTCGCCCCCTGTCAGAAGAAATCCGTGGCGTCTTCCATTAAATCTCCTAGGAGATCATTATATCTTTTCTTGACTCAGATTTCTCTTCAAGTACATTTCGACAGAACCCCTGAACCCATTGAGTTAAAGATAATTGGTCATACCCTATTCTTTGACGATTAATGCGACCCAAAATCGCCTCATGGGACCAGTGTACCTTATGCCTGACTTTGACATCAATATCACCACCTCTCTGAGACTTTTACTTTAGTTTACCTGCAGAGTGTGAACTTTGACTAAGGTCCCTCAATCTCTTGTCAACTTTACGCTGTAGGCGACTACACTTTAATAATTCAAGGGAGGGTTCATCACTGTCGTCCGAGGAAGAACTACTTAATACAGGTACTGTTTTCTTACTTTTACAAGGTTTAATACTTTGAAGAAAACTGTCTGTACTTAACTCTCGTTTCTCTGGTGTGGAGTGCCTGTCTGTCATTGAGATTCGCTCTTCAACTTGATCCAACTGCTTTGAGACCTTCTGGTGTTGCTGTAGAATTTCCAACTGCAGCAGCTGTCTGTCCCCTTGAGGCCCTGTCACTTGGGTTGTTAGGGCGACCCAGGTGTCAGTCCTCCTCCCCAGGCAGTAGGTTATTAAAGTTTATTACTACCTGTAAATGGATTTGGGGTACCAGTCTGATGACATCACAGATCTTACCTAGAAATATGACTCAGTTGCCAAGGGCAACCCAGAAAACAAATTGTGTTCATTGGCCAGTGACCTAACTTTGTATTTAACCCAAGTCTCAAAGTCACTTTCAAACTGACATTCAAAGGAGAAACATGAAAATTTTGGAACTTTTAATGAAGATATTTTATGTTTTTAACTCTGCTTTTAGGGATTTTAACTTGTAAATATGTACATATGAACGGTCACTTATCATGCAACAAGATTTTTACTAGTATTCTGAACATAATTCATGTGAATGAATGGATTGACTGATCAATGAACTGGAAAGCAGAGTGTTGATTGTATTACTGCAACTGATATGCTGGAGTGTGGTCTTTCATAAGACCTCTGGTCATCGTGTCAACCTCAGGCTTATATGATCTGCTAGAAAGGGACGGTCTAACCTATATTCTCTTTCTTTATTTGTGGCAATGCCATATGGTCAATTGGTCGTATTTTAGCCTGAATTTGACAAGTTGAGCACAGGTCTTAAGCGCTTTGCGCCTATCTTATGTGTTTTCAGAACATAGAACATTGACTTATATTAAATTGTGATTAGTATACAGAAATGCCAGATCACAAACAACATTGCAAAACGTGTAAAGTGAGACACTTGCCTCCCACTGGAAAAAAATGCCAGTACAAGAAGACTGTTCAAGATGAAGCTAATGAACTCTCTCGAGATGCTGCCGTCGCCAGTGGTCAGTCCACTAGCCTGGGTCCAGAGGACGGACAGCTGTTGCAGAAGCAGATATTGGAGCAGCTGAGAAAGGTGACAGACAGACTAGACCAAGTAGAGCATCGAGTAGCAGCCACAACAGCAAGTTCAACACCAAAGCAGGAGTTAAGTACAGACAGTTTTCTTGAGTCAATTAAATGTCATAAAAAACCCAAAAAACAGTACAAAAGTAGTAGTGCAAGTAGTTCGTCCTCGGACGATAGTGATGACCCCTCTTTAGAAACATTAAAGTCGCATAGATTGCAACAAAAAGTAGATGCCAGAATCAGGGAACTAAATCATAGTTCACACCTCCCAGGTAAAAACAAAAAATTAAAGTATAAATCTCAGAGGGGAGGAAGTGTTGAAGTAGAAGTCAAGCACAAGGTGCATTGGCCACATGAGGCAGTACTTGGGGGGGTATCTCGCCAGCGAGTTACGTATGACCAGTTATCATTGACCCAATGGGTCCAAGGTTTTTGCCGTAACATACTGGAAGAACGTTCCGGAAGCCGTAAAGATACTACGATATCATACCTCGCTGACCTCATGGAGGATGCGACGGATTTTTCGTGGCAAGGGGCCAAAGCCTCCCATGCAGTACTATTATGCGAGATGGAGAGAGGTACTCTCCAGTGGGAAGATGGCGATCGGATTGACCGGATCCGGAGGGCTCATGCCCAAAAACATATTTCCACCAGCAAATCATCTTGGGCAAAAAGTGAACGAAAACCATGGTTTTGCAAAAGTTTCCAGAATAATACCTGTTCCCATCAGAAAGACCATGAGGTAAATGGTAGGCTAAACAAACACATCTGTGCCTTCTGCTTGACTTTAGGGAAACAGTTAACTCACTCAGAAAAGAATTGTCTAACCAAACAAAGCTCAAAAAACGAGCAGCCAGCTGCCAATCGTTAGGATTGGGCAGCTGTAGTGAATCTGTGTGCAAAAATGGTAAAGTTAATGAAGAAACTGTGCAGCACTTGCAGGTAGCTGCCAGTAAAGTCATAACAAATGATGTGCATAGAAGTAGGCTTGTTTACAATTCTAGGGTGAAACCCAAAGAAGTGGAGGCTTTGTTTGCTAAAAGAACTGGTAGTACACGTCTTAGCACTCCTTGCTTCCCTGTAGTATTCGGTCAGGTAGTCAGGGCTAGGGTAGCACGAACCCATAACAATGGAAAAATTGCTAAGTCTGTAATTAATGACCAATCTGCAGAAACAACCAGTGATCCTGGTAGTTCCCATGACATAGCCTTGAACCCCAGTCCTTACAGTAGCACAACGACAGAGGTCGTGTCTAGTGGCAAAACATTAACCACAAGTAAAACTCTTCCCATTGGGGAGGGTAGTTGCAACAATATCAGTACTGTAGGTGAGTTTGGAACTTCACAGGTCCAGGGTTCAAATCCTAGTCACACAGCAGCCAAAATGGTGGCTGGCATGACAGATGATGACCCCATCAAAAATACTACTTCCAAGGTTCAAGATCCAAACCCCCGTCCTCTTACCAACCCTACAGCTGAGGTCATGTCTTGCCCTAGGGGCGGGGACCCATTGCCTAGTGGTTACACTTCTCAATCTGGTCTCAGACAGGAGGCAAGTATTGCTGGAAATAGTCTTACAGCTAAGGTCATACCAGGTGAGAGGGCTGAAAGTGTACACATCACACAGGTCGGGTCCGAGAAAGGGACCAGTGTGAACTCGGATATAGTTAAAGGATCACAAAGGTGTGAAAATAGTAATCAATTGATTCTTCATGTCAACTATTCAGGCATTGAAGATAAATTTGTGAATTCAATTCTGCATGCTAAGCATGCTGTGGATGCAAACAAAGTTTCAAATGTCAATAATGACACTTTTCATAAGTGGCGTCGTCAGTCTGCGTTTAACTTTGGGTACATTCCATTAGCAGATCAATTAATGCCAGGGGTTGACATCATGAATGACGCCCTAGATTTAACTCCCATTGAAATGCATTATGCTGTCAGAAAAACCAATAAACCCAATTTCATGCTAGCCAGAATCCCAGTCAGAGGTCAACTTAATGTTGAAGCATGGTGTGAACACCTTGGGGAATATTGGGACCAACAATTATTGCAACTAATACGCTTTGGCTTTCCCCTTGATTTTAATAGGGCTTGCAATATCACAAATGAATCAGGTAACCACAAATCTGCTGTAGATTATCCCATGGATATTGATGCATATATTGCAGAAGAAAAGCAATATGACGCCATAATTGGTCCATTCAATGAGAATCCCATCTATGGAGGACACAGTTCCCCTTTCATGACCAGGGCAAAACCTAATTCAGACAGACGCAGGGTCATTATAGATCTCAGTTGGCCCCTTGGGGCCTCAGTTAACGCAGGAATAGATAAAAACGCCTATCTTGACGCTCCCTTTGCTTTAACATTTCCCACTGTGGATAACATTACTGATGAGTTGAAACGTCTGGGTCGTGGCGCTTTCCTATACAAGATAGACGTAAGTCGTGCTTTCCGCCATGTCAAGGTCGATCCAGGGGACTACGACCTCTTGGGTTTAGAATGGAATGGTCACTACGTCGACACGTGCGTTCCGTTCGGGACGCGTCACGGGAGCCAGATCTTCCAACGCTTAAGTGACGCCGTCAGGTACGTCATGCGACGCAAAGGTTTTACTATCATAGACTATATTGACGATTACGTCGGCGTCGGCGTCCCTAGCGTCGCCTGGGCGTCGTTTCATGCTCTTCTGGACTTAATGACGCAGCTAGGTCTGACGGTCAGCGGCAAAAAACTGGTGCGTCCCGCGACGCAAGCTACATGCTTGGGTGTCCTAATTGACACTGAAAAAGGCACCATTTCAATTCCTCCAGAAAAATTGCGTGACGTCACGGACGCGGTGCGTCACTGGATGACAAAAGACTTTGCTACAAAACGTCAACTACAGTCGATCCTAGGTCTCCTCTTGTATGTGCACAAATGTGTAAAGCCAGCCAGGGTATTCTTGAACAGAATGCTAGAGGTACTCAGATCCGGCCATGGGCGTCAAAAAATTCACCTCACCCCTGACTTCAAGAGGGACCAGGGGTGGTTTGACAAATTTCTGAATGTTTACAATGGCGTTTCCTTGTACGATCATAGAAGCATAGACGTCACACTTGAACTTGACGCCTGTTTGACAGGTTTTGGGGGTCGTTCTGGAAATTATGTCTACCACCTCCCAATTATCAGAGGTTTCAGGAACCTCACAATTGTACATTTGGAGATGGTGAACATCTTGCTTGCGATTCGTACCTTCAAGCCTCACTGGGCTAGTAAGAAAATTTTGATTCAGTGTGACAATGAGGCTGTAGTTACAGTTCTAAGATCGGGCAAAACTCGTGACCCATACCTTGCAGCTTGTGCAAGGAACATCTGGTACACAGCTGCAGCAGCTGACATTGACCTTCAGTATGTACATATTAGGGGAGTCGATAACAGGATTGCAGATGTTCTGTCAAGATGGCAGGGCACCACTGATCATCTTAATCTGTTGTATCATCACATTCAAAAGCCAATATGGCTACATGTAGTTCAGGATATGTTGGATTTAGATCCAGAATTGTAAACAAATCTGTGAGTTTTAGTATGTATTTTAGAGATGTTAAGGTGTGCAGGGGCCTGCATATACATTTGAGGTGTTACATTGTCACACTTGTATTTTGTATAAACTGACAGTTAGTTTGTATGTATTATTAGTTGCAGGGGCCCATGTTGTTAGTTACATGATACTGAAAGATTCTGCACTTTGTTTTTTTAGAGAATGAAGCCCTCACAGAATGGTCAGCCAAGGCTTCTGCAAGGCTTCATCTGGCATTCAGGCCTAAGACATACAAGGCTTACACTACCATGTTCAAGACATTTGTGGCATTCTGTATATTCACAAAGTCATGCTTGGAGAATGCCAATGTAAAGCTAATCTTGTCTTTCTTAGAATGTTTAGTATCAAATGCTGTGTCACCTTGTATGTTGGCTAACTATGTGTCAGCTATTAAAGCTAGTTTTATATTGTACGAGTTACCATTTCAAGTTTTGGATCACCCTAGGGTGAAATACTTCATCAAGGCTGTAAAAATCAACAGGCCTCCTGCCCTCAAAACTCACAACGTCATTTCCATTTCCATGCTCATAAAGCTGTCAATGGCCTGTGATGACATACCTTTTGGCCAGGTGTACAAGGCTACATTATTATTGGGCTTCTTTGGCTTCCTAAGGCTCTCCAATCTGGCCCCCCACTCTGTCGCAGCCTTCGACCACACTAGGCATTTCACAGGTCATGACGTCTTTTTCACTAAAAAACACCTTAAACTCATCATAAAATGGTCCAAAACAATGCAGACCCGAGATAAAGTGCAGTGCATAACAGTCCCAAAGCTGAAAGATAAACTTATCTGTCCCTTCAGGGCTGTCAAGAGGCTTCGAGACCTCTATCCCTTCACCAGTTCCACCTCACTGTTGCAAGTTTCAGCACCCCAGGGTTTGATCCCTTTAACTGACTCAAAAATGCGAAAAACCTTGAAGTCTATTAACTTGTCTTTAGATCTTCAATCCAATTACTTCACCTTCCATGACCTACGAAGGTCAGGGGCCACGTATGCATATAATGCTCACATCCCAGTGCAGGAAATAAAGCGACATGGTACATGGTCCTCAGATTGTGTTTGGCAGTACATTCAGTCGGATCACACCTCTGGCGAACACCTGGCCAATGCCTTAGCAACTAGTATAAATGCTTTATAGATATTACCCCTACGGTTGGGCTTGAGGGTATTCTTATATGCTCAGTATTTATATCACAGACATTTTAACTTTTGTAAACTCTGGGGGCCCCTTCCTCCTTGGGCAGTTTAGGGGGTCAGTGGTCTCTCCCTAGTCAAAAACTAATTTTTTACTAATTTGACCTTGCCCCAAGTGTTTGACCTTTAACCTTCCCTTCTGCCGGGGTTGAAGGTCACCCCAGAGGTCATATTCTTAGTGTCTTTTAATTGTAACATGTATCATAAACTGTAATTAATCATGGACTCTAACTATTTACATGGCTGCTTCATTAGTAATTCAGTAATCTCATCTCTTAGCAGCCTCACTGTAATTGCTGCTCTACATCATATACATGCTTAGCAGCCTAGAATTTATGTAACATTATACACTAGTTATATATTATGTAAAACTGATGGACCTGTAAATAATTTTTAGTATTTAGTATTGTATTTTATTATTAATGATATGTATATTAATAAATTGGTACCCGCATGTCTTGTTTCTGTCTTGGGGGGTTTAGGGGACTGTCACTTGGGTTGTTAGGGCGACCCAGGTGTCAGTCCTCCTCCCCAGGCAGTAGGTTATTAAAGTTTATTACTACCTGTAAATGGATTTGGGGTACCAGTCTGATGACATCACAGATCTTACCTAGAAATATAACTCAGTTGCCAAGGGCAACCCAGAAAACAAATTGTGTTCATTGGCCAGTGACCTAACTTTGTATTTAACCCAAGTCTCAAAGTCACTTTCAAACTGACATTCAAAGGAGAAACATGAAAATTTCCCTCCCTCCCTTCCCTATGCACGGTCTACAACCTGTTACCACTTTGACCTCTATGGAGGTCAGTTTGTGGGGTTGGGTATTTTCACGAGGGTATTCTTATATGCTCAGTATTTATATCACAGACATTTTAACTTTTGTAAACTCTGGGGGCCCCTTCCTCCTTGGGCAGTTTAGGGGGTCAGTGGTCTCTCCCTAGTCAAAAACTAATTTTTTACTAATTTGACCTTGCCCCAAGTGTTTGACCTTTAACCTTCCCTTCTGCCGGGGTTGAAGGTCACCCCAGAGGTCATATTCTTAGTGTCTTTTAATTGTAACATGTATCATAAACTGTAATTAATCATGGACTCTAACTATTTACATGGCTGCTTCATTAGTAATTCAGTAATCTCATCTCTTAGCAGCCTCACTGTAATTGCTGCTCTACATCATATACATGCTTAGCAGCCTAGAATTTATGTAACATTATACACTAGTTATATATTATGTAAAACTGATGGACCTGTAAATAATTTTTAGTATTTAGTATTGTATTTTATTATTAATGATATGTATATTAATAAATTGGTACCCGCATGTCTTGTTTCTGTCTTGGGGGGTTTAGGGGACTGATGTGGACTGGGAGGCAGGTGTACTTCCTGCAACGGCAGCATCTCGTAAATGTTCATTCACAGTACTTTCTTGTTTCTTCCTTAGGCACTTTTTGCTAGTAGGCGGTAGATGCCTCGTCTTATAACTCTTGCACATTTGTTTATTCTCTGGCATGGTAATGATTTTTTATATTTTCATATGTTCACTAAATATGTAGTCAATGTTACTGAAACACACAATACAGGCTCCCCTGGCGCTAAGATTGGTGTCCTAATGTCAAGTTCAGGCTATATATACTCGACCAAATGATGATAATCAGTTTACTTTGTTATGTTATTGTCTAGGGGACTTAGCACAAACTATGAAAACCCCAAATTGGGTTTTCATTATGTAAACCAAGGAGTTCTGGTCTGGTATCCATGACCCAAAGTTTAAAGTACCCACTAACTTACAACTGCCTTGGGACTGGACTGACACCAGGGTCGCCTATATGCCCCAAGCGAAAGTCACGTGTATAAAGCATCTGTAACTATTGGTTACATATACAAAACAAGCAATCAGTGCCCGTGGACAGGCTCTGTGTCAGCTGGCTGTGTGTTTTGAGTGTCAGACTAGAAGTGACAGAAGAAAAGAACACAAAAGTTGTGCCCTGCAAATGATATTGAGAAGGAAAGTAACAAGGTAACTGTTTCGGTGTAAAAAGTAGGTTAAAATATATTTAAAGAAATACTGCAAATGCAATATCCTCATTTGACCTTGAAGGAGGGGTCCAAAGGTTAAATCTGACCACACCAAAAGATTCCCAGCCCATGACTTCCTATAGGATGGTTAACCATCCCAAACCTCTAGGACCAATAATAAGCGAGTTATAAGCAATTTAAGTTTGGCTATCCTCATTTGACCTTAAAGGAGGGGTCCAAGGTCAAATCTGACAACACCAAAAGATTCTCAGCCCATGATTTCCTATATATGGTTTACCATTCCAAACTTCTAGGACCATTATAAGCGAGTTATAAGCACTTTTCAGTTTGGGTATCCTCGTTTGATCTTGAAGGAAGGGTCCAAGGTCAAATCTGAGCCCACCAACAGATTCCCAGGCCATGATTTCATGTAGATTGGTTTACCATTCCAAACTTCTAGGACCAATAATAAGCGAGTTATAAGCACTTTTCAGTTTGGCTATCCTCGTTTGACCTAGAAGGAGGGGTCCAAGGTCAAATCCGACCACACCAAAATATTCCCATCCCAAGATTTTCCTATAGATTGGTTTACCATCCCAAACCTCTAGGACCAATAATAAGCGAGTTATAAGTACTTTTAAGTTTGGCTATCCACGTTAGACCTTGAAGGAGGGGTCCAAGGTCAAATCTGACCACACCAAAAGATTCCCAGGCCATGATTTTATATAGATTGGTTTACCATTCCAAACTTCCAGGACCAATAATAAGCGAGTTATAAGCACTTTTCAGTTTGGCTATCCTCGTTTGACCTTGAAGGCAGGGTCCAAGGTCAAATCCGACCACACCAAAAGATTCCCAGCCCAAAATTTTCCTATAGATTGGTTTACCATCCCAAACCTCTAGGACCAATAATAAGCGAGTTATAAGTACTTTTAAGTTTGACTATCCTCGTTACACCTTGAAGGAGGGGTCCAAGGTCAAATCTGACCACACCAAAAGATTCTCACCCCATGATTTCCTATAGGATGGTTTAACATCCCAAGCCTGTAGGACCAATAATAAGTGAGTTATAAGCACTTCTAAGTTTGGCTATCCTCATTTGAACTTGAGGGAGAGGTCCAAGGTCAAATCTGCGCTCACTAAAAGATTCCCAGCCCATGATTTCCTGTATGTTGGTTTACCATCCCAAACCTCTAGGACCAATAATAAGCAAGTTATAAGCACTTCTAAGTTTGGCTCTCCTCGCTTGACCTTCAAGGAGGGGTCCAAGGTAAAATCCGACCACACAAAAAGATTCCCAGCCCATGATTTTCCTACAGGTTGGTTTACCATCCCAAACCTCTAGGACCAATAATAAGCGAGTTATAAGTACTTTTAAGTTTGGCTGTTCTCGTTAGGACCTTGAAGGAGGGGTCCAAGGTCATATTCTTTTAAGATGGTTTATCATCCCAAGCCTGTAGGACCAATAATAAGCGAGTTATAAGCACTTTTAAGTTTGGCTATCCTCGTTTGACCTTGAAGGAGGGACCCAAGGTCAAATCTGACCACACCAAAAGATTCCCAGCCCATGATTTCCTATATGTTGGTTTACCATCCCAAACCTCTAGGACCAATAATAAGCGAGTTATAAGCACTTTTAAATTTGGCTATCCTCGTTTGACCTTGAAGGAGGGGTCCAAGGTCAAATCTGACCTCACCAAAAGATTCCCAGCCCATGATTTCCTATAGGTTGGTTTACCATCCCAAACCTTTAGGACCAAAAACAAACAAGTTATAAGCACTTTAAGTTTGGCTATCCTCGTTTGACCTTGAAGAGTTTGTTTTGACCTTGGAGTCCAAGGTCAAATCTGACCATACCAAAAAAAACCCAGCCCATGATTTCCTATATGTTGGTTTACCATCCCAAACTTCTAGGACCATTAGTAAGTGATTTATAAGCACTTTTCATGACTGACAAAGAAATGCCCATGGCACCCATCTTGTTTTTAAAAATGAGTCCAAAAATATTCCCATCAAGATTTTTAATGACTAAAATATCCTGTGAATTTGAGATCCATACCTATAATACTTTTTGCTCTAGGGGGCCAACAAAAGTCCTTGCTTTAAGTCAAATAAACGTCCCTGGCTGAAATGTTTTTGTTAGTGCGGTAATGATGAAATCTCTCTATACACTGAGGCTATCTAGTGGATACAATAATTTACTCACCAGTGAGAATCTGAAAGTAGCTATTGCTCAGCTATGCCATGACATACAAGTCTGCAGCAGTTTCACTATGTTATAGCAGACCAAAAATTACGTGAATAACATATTTAAACAAAATAAAATATTTAAACAAAATACTCTAAATGCAATAGTTTTCAAGTTACAACTGATTTACTCAACAGTGATAAGCTCAACATAGCTATTATTGAGCTATACAATGAGCTACATGTCTGTAATTTCACTATGTTATAGCTGACTCAAAAGTAGGTGAACAACATATTTTAATAAAATACTCCAAATGCAATATTTTTCAAGTTATAACTGATTTACTCAACAGTGAGAACCTCGAAATAGTTATTGCTCAGCTATGCCATGAGCTACAGGTCTGCGATTTCACTATCTTATAGCTGACCCAAAAAGAGGTGAACAACATATTTTAACAAAATACTGTAAACACAATAGTTTTCGAGTTACAACTGATTTACTCAACAGTCAGTACCTGAAAATAGCTACTGTTCCGCTGTGTCATGAGCTACAGGTCTGTAATTTCACTATGTTATAACTAATTCGAAAGTAGGTGAACAACATAGTTAAACAAAATACTGTAATCGGAATAGTTTTCAAGTTATAACTGATTTACTCAACAGTAAGAACCTGAAAATAGCTATTACTCAGCTATGCACTGAGCTATAGGTCTGAAATTTTACTATGTTGTAGCTGACCCAAGAGTAGCTGAATAGCGTATTTATACAAAATTCTGTATATGCAATAGTTTTCAAGCTATGGGTGATTTTACTCACTACAGGAGGTAGTAGTAAACAAGGTAATCTACTAGTGGCCTACTACATATATGCAAGATATGAGAAAAATACCTGCAATAATGAATGAGAAAATTGTGGTCAAGTGTTGAAATTTTCACACTTTTGGGTGGGGGTACCTCACTTGTAATGTCTCTAGGAAACAGACGAACAGACAGATCTGCATGAATTTTATGATTTATCATTCTTGATAGTTAAGGTATCTTTTAAAAACAGCATGTCTCTGTGTCTTCTAGTTCTGGAGAAGAAGTCATTCACATGGATGCGGACGCGGACGCGTACACAGACGTGGACGCTGCAGAATGATGCCATAATGTCAGCTGACTGACAAGTCAGCTGACATAAAAAAGATTTTGTGATATATCAGTGCTATTTTTGAATGTAGCTGTTAAAACCAGTTCTTGAAAGCGGAAGTTCAACAAAAAGCCAGATATGTTTGATTTACGCAAATGCCGTAACACATCAAAAATGACTAAAATAACATAAACCACATTTTACTAATGAACTAAATGAACCTCAATGTGCTTTTTGAAGGTTTTTTTTCAACAAAATTGTAACCATCTTTATAGAATATAATAATATGCTGTTAAACACTTTTTGTAGTTAGATATTTGGAAAACTAGCAGTAAAATAGTGATAATGTAAGGAAATAGGCTACGGTTGTGATCAAACAAATTCTAGCTGGATCAGTTTCTTTCAGTCTGTAAATAGGTTTCCGGTTTGTCATATTGTACACTACGACATACACATGTGCATCAACACCAATACCCCAAATATTGTAAATTGCAAATATTTTTTCTTTACAATTCACGTACTTATCTTGTATTTTACATTACCTACTTTTTTAATATGCCGGTAATATTTAAAATGTATCTTGGGATAATTTGTATTTACATTAATTAAATCTTTTAAAATCACATGTACTTTAGATTGGTGGGATCTTTTCTTTTAAACATTCTTATCAAATCTAACTTTTATAGAGTTCAATCTCTGTCCAAGCACACTACAAGCACAGAAACAGAATCATGGTTGACTTTTAGCAAATAACTAAGTGCGATGAATTTAAACACAATAAAGTATCCATTACAATACTATAATGAGGCATATTACTACAGAGCTTAATTCCAGTACAAGTAAACTTAAAGGACACTGAATCACTTTTGGGAATTTACTTAGTAATAACACTTGTGCCACTAGTAATCTCAAGCATATACTTTTAATAATTTTATCTTCTATTTTAATAAATTGCAATGTAAATAAACATGATAGCATGCTTAATTTTTGTTAATTTGTAAAATTGGTTTAAAATCTGTTAAATGTGTGCACAAGTGTGAATTTCACAAAATGATACAATTTCATCACAGTTATATGGCCTTTTAGCTTTAAACATTCCCATCATCATTTTCTTGTGCTGAATGTCTGTTTTTAACAATATATATTTACACCTAATGAAAAAAAATTTATAACATATATTCTTAATATATATGGAATATTTTGTTACCTGGTACTAATCATCCATTTTTATTTTATTTACTTTGGGGGTTTTACGTCGCTTTCAACACTGTACAGGTCATATCACGGCGAGTAGTTGGAAGGGAAGAGGAAACCAGTACATACAGTTCGTCATGGTTCTGTACTGTAAACTGCCGACCAACGGCAAGCAACTTCCAGCTTTCCCACTTGAGCCATGCCGCAAGCTGAACCCCGGCCTCAGAGGTGGGAGGTGAGAGTGTTACCACTCTGCCACCTTGGCCCCCTCTAATCATAACTAATTACAGATGTTTAACCTACAGCATGTTCACAAAAAAATTGGAATCTATTTGGTCATAAAATTCAAATGTGGAAAACATGAGCTGAGTCAAAGGCTAAAGATGTTAATTTGAATTGTGGCCTGTAAGCCTGGCTATCTGTTTGTGCCGTAGGTTCAATTGAGTATGTAAAACAAACACATTCTTCCTCTTTGTGAACTCTTGTCTTCCTGAGTGTCTAGGCACTCGGCGGGTCAGTCCCTCTGGGTCTCCCCTTGGTCTTGGTCGGGTACCAGATTAGAGGGTCATGTCTTAATAATCACCATATCCCTGGTGATGTCCTGATTTGTTTTGAAATTATTGGGGGTCAATGGTGGGAATTCTCTCATGAATATTCATGAGGTCAAGTAGAAGTCAATTCTAGGAAGTTTTGTCCTGGTCCCTGATTGGCTGGGCTAACGATGCTAGGGTGTTTTTGCTCAGTTGTGGTCATAAATTTTCTGGAGCCAGAACTGTCAAGTCTAGAAAATTTTGTTGGCTCCCAATGTTGTTATATCTGATTGGAAACTTTTACCTACGTTTTTATGTGTTTTTAGTCATTTTAGAATCACTTGTTTTTAATCAGAAACATTTTAATGGCTGTGCTATGTCATGATATGATTGAAATATGGACTTGCTAAAATCATAGTGGACTTGTGTTTGAACTGCATTTGCTGTTTCTAGTCTTGAAACCAGTGCTTTCTTGACTACCTGAGCGCTGTATAGACAACCTTAAGCCTGTTTTTCTGCCACATGAGGGACGGTCTAACCTTGTTATTCTTGCATGCCATATTGGCTGAGATTTGATATTTATTCACAATTTACCTCGAGTTAAATTCCAATTCCAATTCAACTTTTATAGCGCTTAATCTCTGCCAAAGTGACAGACTGTAAGGCCCAACATCATAAGCATAGTCACAAAAATCATTGTCCTTATCCATAGCAATGGTCGACACCACAGAGACCGCCATATGAGGTGGAAAATACTAAGGAGGATAAGCTTGGCAGAATAGGTATGCCTTAAGCTTTTTTCTGAAGGAAGCAATAGAAGTGGTAGATCATACATCATCCGGGAGTTTGTTCCATATTTTGGGAGCATCATATGCAAAGCTTAGATCAAACGGCTTTGTGGATTTATAGATAGATGGTTGGTATTGAGGAACATGTATAATTATACCATCAGATTGACTCAACCGAGTATTATAGGCACACTGTCTAACTTTGAGAAATGGGCTGAAATATTTTGGACAGTTGGTATGTAGGTATTTGAATACCAGCAAGGCAGTCTTGAAAATGCAACGGTGCCTTATGGGTAGCCAGTGAAGGGCTTTTCTTAGTGGAGTGGTATGGGAAAGACATGTGGCTCGACAAACAATTCTGGTCAGACTGTTTTGAATGCATTGTAGCTTGTGTAGGTTAGAAACAGATAGACCCCTTAACAAGGAGTTACAGTAGTCAAGTCTACTCCACACAAGTGCATTTGCAGCCATAAGAGCAGCATCACGAGTCAAGTACTGTCGAATTTGTCTAAGATCCCTCATCTAGATGAAACAAAGTTTACATACACTTTTAACATGTTTGGTGAAGGAAAAGTCTGAGTCAAACCAGACACCCAAATTCTTAATGGCATCTGAAGGCATAGCAGGCATAAGTTAGTTTATACAGCGCACGGTTCCTCTTTATATTTCCAGATTCTTAGGACATTGACTATAAATTAAAAGGGCTTGAAAAGGCCCAGTAACAAATCAAAATGCAGTAAGTGTCTTGGGAGGCATGTCCATCCAACTGGGAAGAAATGTAAATATTTACTGGCTGATGATGTGGACGAAGTGCAAGGTCACAGTTCAATTCCAGTGTCACCTGTCAAGCGTCAGAGCTCTGAAAAGGCATCAGATGTGCAGACAAAGATCTTGGAACAGCTGGAAAGGGTCAACTCAAGGCTTGATCACATGGAAGATGAAGTAGCTCAAGTGAAACAACATTCTGCGAAACAGAAAAAGATAAGTAGTCTTTCTTTGGCTAGTAAATCATCACCTGTTCAAGAAAGTGACTCTTCTTCTGATGAATCTTTGGTGCCTAGTCTAAGTATGTTCTGGGCTCCTGTTAGGTGTAAATTCATCTCTCTCGGGTATGTAGCATAAAACTTTAGTGATTCTGTTGATTCAGGTTATATTTGGTAATTTATTCTAACATATGTAATTCCAGAAATGATCATGTATTCATTTTGGATCATGTATTTATCAAATGTGGATTATGTATTTGTCGGTCGTATTTATATTTATGGTTAGATATTTTCACATATGTAATTCCAAATTATCATGTATTTTTGGATCATTTCTGTGTTGATCTTTTGTATTCATATTTTTGTGGAAAGAGGTGACATATGAAATCATGGTTCTTATAGTAAACCTTAATCCAACGTGAATGTTTAACACTTGTGTATCTTCATGGGCATGTAAAAAGACTGTAGTTTTAGTAATTGTATACCATATTACTTGTTATTGTATATTAAATATTATTACCCTCTGTCTGTTGTCTGACTGTCTTGGGGATTCAATGGGGGGACTGTCTTCCTGAGTGTCTAGGCACTCGGGGGTCAGTCCCTCTGGCCCTCCTCTTGGTCTTGGTCGGGTACCAGACTAGAGGGTCATGTCTTAGTAATCACCATATCCCTGGTGATGTCCTGATTTGTTTTGAAATTATTAGGGGTCCTTGGGAAAGTGCCAATGGTGGGAATTCTGTCATTAATATCTATGAGGTCAAGTAGAAGTCAATTCTAGGAAGTTGTGTCCTGGCCCCTGATAGGCTGGGCTAGTGATGCTAGGGTGTTTTTGCTCAGTTGTAGTCATAAATTTTCTGGAGCCAAAACTGTCAAGTCTAGAAAATTTTGTTACCCACCCTTCCCTCCCTAATATCCATATTTCATTCTAGCAGATGCATAGGCAGTCAACTACCTGATTCAGGCCCCATTCATCTGTTATCCAGGTGTAACAAGTTATAAAATGCCTGTTGATCAGATGAGAGACAGTTTTATTGTTAGGTGGCATTATTTTATACATTAAAGTTTACAGTCTTGTTTTTATTTGTGCATTTCATTTTCTTTGTCTAATCTTACATGTTTTTAACTGTAGGAGGTACTTTTATAATGTCCCCTTAAATAATTTTTCTGTCATATAATGTACTCCTCTTAAAAAAATTGTCTATACATTCATATTATTAATCATGAATCTACCTGGGTCACCCTGAGTGGTTAGTGTTTTGGGGTACTTTTTGAGTTCAGTCTACTTGGGTGATCTGGGCTCCTCTTAGATGTAACTTCATCTCTCTCGGGTATGTAACATAAACCTTTAGTGATTCTATTGATTCAGATTATATTTGGTAATTTATTCTAACATATGTAATTCCAGAAATGATCATGTATTCATTTTGGATCATGTATTTATCAAATGTGGATTATGTATTTGTCTGACGTATTTATATTTATGGTTAGATATTTTCACATATGTAATTCCAAATTATCATGTATTTTTGGATCATTTCTGTGTTGATCTTATGTATTTATATTTTTGTGGAAAGAGGTCATGTATGAAATCATGGTTCTTATAGTAAACCTTAATCCAACGTAAATGTTTAACACTTGTGTATCTTCATGGGCATGTAAAAAGACTGTAGTTTTAGTAATTGTATACCATATTACTTGTTATTGTATATTAAATATTATTACCCTCTGTCTGTTATCTGACTGTCTTTGGGGGGGTCAATGGGGGGACTGTAAGGCACATGTGTGTCAAAGCAAAGGGTACAATGTGACTGTAGTAAGAGGGTAAATTACAAATAGTCCATTATACACTTATTGCGCCTGTCTTGTCTTTTAAATTTTTAATCATGTAATATCACACGACTAGCGTGGGGTTATGCAGGGTTTTACAACAAATAGCGATATTGGTAACACAAAGGCGAAGCCTGCGTGTTTCTAATGCGCTATGAGTTGGTGAGATTTGAACCATGCATAACCCTACGCTAGGGGTGTGTTATTGCGATTCTAACATGACATTTTATGTTTCATGAAGATTTGAGGAAGATTTGTAAAGGATATTCTTTGTAATTTGACTTTTATAAAGTGAAGTGGGATTATTGCTCACATATGAAAAACTGGCCTAGAGGTTATGCTCGGTTTTACAACAGCGATTGACTAATCAGAATCGCTGACACAAGCGTGTCATGTTAGAATATCAAATTAATCATGAAAATATTCACGCCAATACCTGATCTCTAACTTGGGCCTGTTGATTTTTATGATATTATGATTTTCATTCAGTTCCTAAATTTCCAGAGAATACCTAAACGTCTTTGCACTGCATATAAAATAATAAAAAAATATGAATAAAAAATTCTTCAACACAAGACTTGTGTCCTTGGAGGGCAAAACTTTGGCTCACACTTAATCTTCTGTGTCTACGTCTTTGGGTTTATTTCATATTTTGATTTATATAATGGGAGTGTTTTATTAAATTTTGTCTATAGTCATTGATCAATATTAAGACAGAGCCTCAATGGCCTACTGGTAAGAATGTTTGGCATCTAATCAAAGGCTGTCAAGTCTGGTTTGATTCGATTAAGTGGCAATGCAGAGGTCCTCCTCTAATATAGACCGAGTTTTCTGTTTCAAAATATGCCTTAATAAAACTGATGGATGGCATTTTGGGACAGAGTTCCTCGCCTCACAAAAAAACTTCAAAAGCTGAAAATTACTGTCACTTTAAACTTTAAAACATCCACCTAAATGTATTAATGGTGTAAAATATTTTGATGCAGGAACACAATTTTCTGTGTTTGGAGTAATATAGACACTTTTTCTGCACGTCCTGTTTGTATAAACAATGATGAAATTTTGCTAGCAAAATAGATTTTGGTATAATTATCCATTAACTATGCAAAAAAATATTTCTTTTAATGCGGGGCACATCCTTGATACTCAAGGTGGTAGCCTAGTACATGTTTAATATCATAATATGTCCCATTTTTTGCCCTTCAGGGCGTTTATGTTTTTTGCAAACTTATGCCATCTGTCTCTCGTCAATACATTCAGCTTTTAAATATTGGCTAAGAGACAGGTTAATCGGTCCATCTATAATAGGACACGGGTGTAAAATGGTATGTACAACTGTAACCAGATCAATATAATGACAGTTTTTTTTCCACTTGGGTGAACTTAAGTCCGATTATTGAAAACAAATCTGTAAACTGTATAGAGCATCGTTTTTTTCAGAAACCACATAACCATCCGAACAAATATCTCTAATAGTGAGCCTCATGCAAGGCTAATGTTTACCTTGACCTTGTGTCGAATTTTCACTGGACAGTAATGTGAAACCTTCCCAGCGCCAAACACATGAAACTTATGTCACAAGATACTTTCCTTAAAAGCTCTTTTCCCTTCTTCAAGTTTTATATTTTCATTTATAGTGTGTAGGGTAATGGCCTTGCACATTCTAAAAAATCTGCACCATGCGAAAGATTCTCAAACACATACTTAAAAGTCATGATTGAATTCTAGTCATTATTACTGATCTCAGTCTAAGCATTTGCAATGTCAGGGTTCTTTTGGCAGTGCCAGTTATCTTTTGATAATTGACATTTTTTAAACAAAGCTTCAAAGTTCAATTCAAGAAATTTTTATCTGACAATTATTCATGATCAACATATGATTGATTTAATACACATATAGCAATAATAAAATTCTTGCCAAATGGGACTTCTAACAATTTAGACAAACACACAAAATAAGTTTTTAAAAAGGCAATTTAGAGTTGTAGATGATAACTGTAAAATTTTGAGATGTTAAATTTCAAAGTAGTTTTAGAAACACGTTCAAATGTTCAAAACAAGGCCATATCTCTTGTTTAACTAAACTTCTGTGTGGTAGCAAAGCTGGACTCTCCAGATGTATTCATACATTCTTGCCATAGTGACTATTGGGATGTAATTGCTAATCACATTTTATTTATTTTGTTTATCCCAAAAACAGCAAATGACACATCATGGCCGATAACAAAATTTCCAAGTTTTGTTTGGTTAGCCTTTCATCTGGCTCAAGGCTTATCTATTAAACTGTTGTAAATTGACTGGAAATCTTTTCCACCTTAGCTTTGAACTACCGAACACCGAACTACCTCCCTGGGTACGACTTGGAACATGTCTAACGGCCTGAAGATTTATGCCTTACGAATTGGATGGTGTGCCTTAGAATCCGTAGATACGGAAATTAAGCACTTGGACAACTGATTGATTGACTGATTGTCTGTTACACTCTATCGGCAATGTAAAACCATAGAAATTTAATATATTTCCACTAAATTAAATCACAATAGTGTGGTATTTGTCGAATTTATTTAAAGCAGTCCTGTTTTTCCTTTTACAAAAAAAATCATCCTATGGTATATTTTAATGATGTTTCATTTTTTTTGTCCTTTTAATACTAGTTTGAGTACTTTCTTAGTTGAATTATATGCATTATATAGATAATTAAAAGTTTGTGAACTGAGTCTCAAACAGTTGATTCTTGATGGGGCTGTCTCAAAGGAAATATGGGGGGAATCCGAAGAAGATACTCAAAAATATATTTCCAAAAAACTTCAAGGGGGCCACTGTGGAAGAGTGGTAACACTCTTGCCTCCCACCTCTGAGGCCGGGGTTCAGTTCACGGCTCTACCTCAAGTGGGAAAGCTGGCAGTTGCTTGCTGTTGTTCGGCTGTTTACAGTACAGAACCCTGATGAAACTGTATGTACTGGTCTCCTCTGCCCTTCCAACTACCCTTGGTGATATGACCTGTACAGTGTTGAAAGCGATGTAAACCCCAAATAAATAAATAAACAAAATACTTCAAACCATCGGGGCATATGGGCCTGGTCTCAATCTGTAACTTGCAATATCTGAGTCAGAAGCACTGTAAGAATACCTTGTCAATGATGTATTATACATATTTGTAAGTGTCATACTCCCCTGGATATTGTGGAAAAAAAGGAAAGTTATTCACACTTATTATCCATAGTACCAGGGTGTCGGTGTATACAAAGCATACATGTCGGTCTGTATTTCCCCTTTTTTAGGGTAAATACGTCGTGTGGTGGATAATAAATTTATTTATTTATTGCAAATTTAGAAAATAAATCTTTTAAAACTGTGGTAAAGCTGTACAGAAGTGAGGGCCACTTGTGTGGGTGTGAGTTGTGTGTCCACCTACGACCAACCCCCATTGCAATAAACTGACATATTGAGTGAGTTCTTCATGTTCTCACAGTCGAATAAATTGTTGCGTAAATAAATAGTTGACAGCCTTGGAGGCAGATGATCTGCTCTCACTGCAATCAGCTGGTTGCTATGCAAATCAAGTGTTCTGAGATTTGTGAACACTGAGAGATCACAAACTGAGGTGATTTTGTTAGATGATAGGACCAGCATTTCCACAGTGTGAGGAATCTGATCACACTCAATGTTTCGTAACTGATTGCCATGCAAATATAATCTTTTTATATTAACACAAGTGTTATGTTTTTGTATGTGGGGCAATCTCACCAGTCTGTTGCGACCAAAGTCAATATGCTCAGTGGGAGGAGGAAGATCTTCCCAGTTGAAGGACTGGACCCTGTTGTCCCACATATATAAAAAAACAAGTGTGTCCAGCTGTATAAATTCTTTGATCCAGGACAAGTTTGTGAGTTGGTTTTTAAAAAGATACAGTGTATCTACATGAGGGTCCAGGTTGTTATGCAGGAATTGTCTTATGTTTTCATCAGTGAGATTCTCACGGCCAAAATGCTCAGTCGTCTTAAAATTCCCAGGCAGCCTCCCTGAAGATATAGGCAAAAAAATATCTTTTTGAAATTCACAAAATTGGAAATATACTGAATTAAAACATTAAAACAGAAACAGTCAGAAGGTAACTCAGTACAGCACTGTCACACAACATTGTACAAACAAGTCTGTGCACACAAAATTGTACATATAATACTGAACATAGATCACTGTACAAACAACATTGTAAACACAACATTTTACGTAAACAGGTTTTCAATGAAAACCTCCGTCTTGATATAAAGCTAAGGTTTTACCTCCATTTCAAGTATTTGATTTCATCATGTGTTGCGGTGTCTGTGTCTTTGCATGTCTGCACTAACGTTGACAGATGTCTTCAATTTTGTGGGAGGGGAAAATGACTATGTTAATGGCCGCTTAACCCAAAAATTGGCTGTCCAAAAATGGCAGAACGTTTTTTTCAAAATAACAGCCGGGTACCTTTTCATACACCCTTTAGTCTAAAAATTTGGCTCAAGTCGATCTGAGATTATTTTCAAGATAGATGTGTTTTTGGTGCTCACACAAAAATCAAGATAGCAACCAAAAGTGGAAAGTAGGTATCTTACTGGCAACTCAATGGAGACATTTGTTGGTCTAAAAAAGGAAATATGGTGGTCCCATTGGCCAGTTGTCTATGAAGTGGTGGCCAGCAGTGGAGAAATGTGCACCCCACCCACCCCCATGCTTTAGCACAAGTCTACTCTGAGGTTGGGGAAGAGAGGAATGAGTTCAGTCCAGTTAGTTCAGTGGTAGCATCCAAGCAGGACCTGGCAAAGTGAAGAAGTCAAAGTGAAGATCCTGCTGGTCAAGGTGAGAAGTTGTTGAATTATAAAGACTGGTGGTGGATATGGTGGGCAGCCCAGGCCAAATCCTACACATAGAATTGTGTAAAGGTGGTGTGCGATTTCCAATCACAGGCTGATAATAACTGTTCCTGCCTGAAAAGCCTTAGAAGAAGTGAAGGTCCTAACATTATAGGTTTTAACCTGTCATCTACCATATTTAGTCAGCCTGTGATGTGTCGGGCCTTCAGATATATCTGTTTCCTGGAGCACCATGTGAGGATTTTTAGTAGGATACAAAGTGTACCCAACCTCATGCCTCCTTGATCGTTTATGTAGCAAACAACTGTGGTGTTGTCTGTAGCTACATGGATAATTTTGTTTGACTAGAGGTCTTAGAACTCTTTTAGGGCCAAGAAGACCTTTAGTTAGTCCAGGTAGTTTATATATAAGTGAGCCTGATGCATCTGTCAAGATCTGAAGATCATGGCTGAGTGGGTGTGATTGCTGACCTGGAAGGACGTTGGGCTCTTGAGCTGCTACATCAAATGTGGATGGAGAGGCTTTGAAATAGGAATCACTTTCTCTAAGGATTCCTTGTTGAATTATGTCATTAGATGGATGGAAATGCCTCATATGAAGTCGGCCTGGGTGTTTAAAAGCATGGTGTTTGGAAGGTCTGGGTCAGTTATGCAGGACAGTGGGTGTGAATTTCAGATATGAATTGTCAGACTAAACAAGTATTATGGGTGAGACGTTTTTGTGTATTAAGGTTTAAGGTTTGCCAAATTGTAGGGTAGGTCTGACTTTGTCCTCCCTGAGGTTGAACTGTTGGCCTACGAAGAGATGACTTGTTTAGGCTACAGTTTTGATTAGTCATTGTTCACTATCTAACCTAATTCCTGACACAGAGGAATGAGGACCTGTGTATCCTGTAGACAGGTATGATATGACTGGCTCTGACCAACCAATAATCTAGGTAGTGGAGGATCCTGTTTTTGAGCCATCAGTTTAACCTCCTTCAGTATCATTGTGAACTCCATGGGAGCAGTGTATACGCCAAATAGTTAGAGCTTTGAATTAGCAGGATTGACCTTAGAGATGGAAACTTAGGTATTTCCAAGACTGTGTGTTTATCGGTATATGAGGTAAGGCATGACTATCAGAAAATTTTCAATTTTATTGTGGTACAATAGCTTACATGTGGAACTAAATGCTGAATTCAACTGCTAGGTGGAGGGACTACAGTTGAGACTGGGGGAATTTGTCAATTTTTCTTGGATTTTGAATTAATTAGAATAAAATGAATGTTTTTAGAAAAGCCAGTCTGAGTTCCGCTTACACTGCCCTGGTTCCTGGAACTGGGCCTGTAAGAAGCCAAAAACTAGAGCATTTAAATGAATGACCTTACTAAGGCTTCCTGAATATCTGGATTTGAAGGAGTAATTGCAGCCAAGCTCACTTATACGGCACACAGCCTCAAAAGAACAAGCCCTAGGCCTATAAATCTCATTAACTTGCCACCCTTATGATGAGATTTGGGAACACCTGAATTAATAATTAATACCTTAAACATGTTATATACCTTTAACTAAAGCTAAAAGACCTTACAACATCGTGAAGAGGTAGATATATACCTAGACCCTGGACTTAGACTGCTGAAGACTTGGTTGCAGTGGAAGTGCCCCCGTTCTTTTCTTTCTGAGGATGACTAGTCTGAGGGGAAGGGTCTAGGACTTGTTGTGCCACTCTGGATGCAGGTACATATTGTTGTCATTATCTGACTACGTAAAGTCTTTTAGGTAAAAAAAATTGTACATGTGTTGTCAGCTTTCCAGTGACAAGCTTGCATGATTTGGTCCACCAAAACCCCACCATAAAAGGCCTTAGAGGCACCAAAGGCCCTAATGTCATTCGCTTTAACTTGGACCAGGTTCAAGAACTGTTGGTCAATTGTTTGTAACAAAGTGGTTTGTTTTAGCCAAGAAGAGAGAGTAGCGGGTCTGATATCTCAGGCATGTCTTTTCTTTAAGGAAGTGAAAAGTAGGGATCGAGACCCTCTCAGTTCTTTGGTTCTATCCAGGTAATACATCCGAGCCCATCTGAACACAGGGTCCTGTCTTCTTTGAATTGTCTATCCACAATGGTGGTCAAAGCAGGGATAGTCACCGGAGACACACTGTGAGAACCTCCTCTTGTTAGTTGGTTTTTGGCTATGAAATCTGAAGAGGGGAAAAAGAGTACCTTTTCCCATTGGCCTAAATTCGATACTTTGTTTGCAACCCAGGCCTGGATTTTGCTGTTGCTCTTGTCAAAGGCCAAAGATAGCAAGAAAGCAGTTTTGAGAGTAAGATGTTTGAGGTCTGAGTCTTTTGTGGGCTCAAGGGGCTCTTTAGTGAGCTCATTAAGTACAAATAAAGGTTTCACTTAGAAAGATTCAAAGAACTTTTGGGACAATCACTAGTCTCAGACTTGTTTTACAGAGGGAGTGGAAAAATCTACCTAATTTTCTCTGCACCATTTCTCAAAAAAGGCCCACGTTGATTGGTAAATGAACCTAGTTGATGGTCTTTGAGGGACAGAAATTCTCTCTGACTTCCACAGAGAAATCTTATTCTTGGAGTTGTCCACTCCTAGACGCCAGGCATGGAGGTTCAACTGCTGTAGATTGTTGTGGAACACTTCCATGTGGGATTGTTTGAGAAGTATTGTTGACACTGATAACTATGATCTCTGTTGGGAACTGCAACAGGTCCAAAAAACCAGGGCATCTCTGGCCAGCCATGGGCTATTAGGATGATCAGGTAATTGGATTGCCTGATCTTTTGGATCACCCTGTGAAGGAGAGCCGTGGGAGGGTAAGCATAAGCAGTGAGACCTGACCAGTTTATGTTCAGTGCGTTTGTGTCCCAAGCATGTTGGTCTGGGACCGGACATACATACAAAGAATTTTGTGGTTCAGACGAGTGGCAAAAAGATATAATTAAGGAGTGAACCACTTTTGACAGATCTGTTTAATGCAGTGATGCAGTGACCATTCTGTTGATTGGACTTGTATTGACCTGAACAGAAGGTCAGCTATCACGTTCAGATACCCTAGAATGTGCCTGGCTCTTTATCTGGTAATGATGTCACAAGATCATGATTTTCCACAGGAGAGCACACACCTCAACCGATTGGATTCTTCTCAGTTTGTGTATGTAGGCTACTACTGTTGAGTTGTCTGAAGCAACCAACACTGTCTGGTTTTAACACTAGTCCTTGAACCTGTTTCAGGGATCAGAGATACCGCCTTCAACTCTAGAACATATACAGCCAAACCTGTACATGTGATCACTGTCAAAGATAGACCACTTGCTAGTTGAGACCACTTTTATTCCCCCCAAGAAAATTTAGATATAAAACATACCCTGAATAGAGACCACTCCTTAGTTGTGACCAGAGACCGCTAAATTCATTCCCAATGACCAACAAAAACCTCTGTACAAGAGACCACACAATGGAGACTGAAGGCTAACATGGGCACTGATAATCAATGGATGGGCCGTATATGAATTGTTCCCATTGTCCATTTCCACATACATGTTCAATTAAGACCTCCATCTATATTAATAGACACAGATATAAAATCTCTACCTATTTTCTTTGATCATGAAAAAGGGGATTTCTATAATACTTTCAAAGACAGTGTGACATATGAATAGCTTGGAAGGAAAAGGGTGTGTGTGCAGATCAGTACATTGTGGATGAATGGAAAACTGAACTGGTTGATATTTACAATGTAGTCTGTATAAAACAAGACAAGAACACATCAGCTTTTAATGGGTTTTACAAATGAGAAACTTAAGTGTAATTAGTAATGGCCTATTTTTAAATCCAAAATGTCTGCACATTTTACTTTTTGTTAAATAATAATTGTAAACCAATTATCAGGATTCCACAAATAGTAAGTTTTACCATTATACTCTCATTTGCTTCATTGTGACTGATCTCTAATATGTCAAATACATTGTGGATTGCAATGTTTAATGAATGGAGAGAGAAATTTAGTGAAATTTAAGGAATTTATACAAAGCCTTCATATAAAAACCGACCCCTACGAAAGACCGATTTTACCTTTCTCCCTTGGGCAGTCTTTATACACAGGTTTGACTGTATGTGTAGCTTTTTCTAGCTTGCTCTAAGCGCCCTAGCATTCATTTGAGGTGTCTGTAAAGATTTAGATATTGTGGTATTGAGGTGAAGGGTTGAGCCCTTCATCACATTTGCAGGATTTTGCCACCACTCTAGGTGAGCTGAAATGGTCCCAGACCAAGGAAAGAGGCTCTACAATGGTTGAGGATATATCCAGTGCTCCTTGAGATGAAACTCAAAGGGCCTCATGTGGAGCCTCTGTTGAGGTGAGCAACCCAATTAGAGACATTCAAAACAGTCAAAACATGTTTTGACTTTAAGCATAGGAGCAACTCCTAAAGTGTGGGTCATCTCTCTTGAGTGTGAGTGGAATCTAGGTGATATTCCTAGACCAGGGGCCGGTTTCACGAGGCCTCCCTTGGAAAGGACCTCCTTTAGTAAAGGAAGGTGTTTTTTTTTCCTTTGGGAAGGCCACCTTAAAATTCAGTTTCAAAAAGCTTCCTTTAATTCTCCTTACCAAAGGTCTTCCTTGAATCTTAAGGAGGGAGCAAATGTCCTTCCTTAAGGTTTAAGGAAAGAGATAGTTGTTTTTGAACTGGGAGTAAATATTACAAAGCATTGTGGAAATGGGTTGAAACAGCCATTTCAGCTGTGTAATGTTACTTGTTGCTGGCCACAAAAAAAAAGATGGCTGAAAAAGTGTCTGCATCAAAGAGAAAATATTCACGTATTCACGAAAGGTCTTATCTTAATCTTAGACTTAAATCTAAGACTTTTGTCACAACTTTGGACAAAAACTTGTTATGACATTTGTCTTAGTCTTAGAGTAATTCACAAAAGGTTTTAGTCTTATCTTTTGTCATAACTCTAAGACTGGATGGGGGTAGTCTTAAATATTTAAGACCAGTCTTAAATATGGCCGCCATGTCATGTTTTCCCCACTTCAAAACTTCATAAAACTAAAATTGAGTTTAAAAGACTTACCACATCTCTGTAAAGCATTTTATTTTATGTTTTAATGTGGTTTGAAGGTTTTAAACTGCAAAACTTATCCCTTTCTGGTCCATTTATTAACAGTAAGTGGACAAGTTTTACAGTGTACATCAACACATATTCAGACTTTAATATAATCAATATGGCTAATATGGCTCTAGTTAAATTGGTCATTTGTGTCACATTTGATTAAAGTAGACTAAAGACTTGTTTTACTGGGTATACTGGGTGCATTAGGTGAAGAAAGGACACATGCTTTATGTAAAGGACCAATATTAATACTGACCTTTTAACATGTTGGTGCAGTGTTTTTTTCTGTCACAAGGGATAAAGTGTGTCAAAATAAGTATAAAGGTTAAAGTGATTTTATAACATGTATGAAAGAGAAATAAACTTTGGAAGAATCCTTTTTGTCCAAGATGTTAAAATAATATAATGGTGTTTACTAGAAGAAAAAGAAAATATAGAAAAAGTGTTACTCCAGAAAAAAAAAAGACTGCTTCTTCTAGTCCCTTGGATAAAAAACAAAAACAATTAGACTTTTATATAAAACAAACAGAACTATCAAAAAACAGTATGGCAGAAAGTGCAGAATTAAGTGAAACAGATTATGAAAACCAAACACATGGAAAGATGAAATTTGATCCAATGTTAAAAGAAATATTGGAGTCAGTGAAACCAATTCCAGAAATGAAAAGGCAACTAGATGGAATTGTCAAAGACATAGCAGATATCAAAAGTACAATTGAAACCCACGATAGTGAGATAAAGTCTCTCCAAGAATCTGTGGCCTTTAATCAGGCAGACATAAGTGGTTGTAGATCTGAACTAGCAAATCTTAGAGATCAGATAAAGGAGTTAAAATTAGAAGTTGGTCAAACAAATATATTAAAAATCAAGAATCGAGAACTTTCAAAAAAAGTTCTTGACTTGGAAACCTACTCCAGGAGAAACAATCTGCTGTTCTATGGGATTAAGGAGAATATCAATGAAGATTGTTACATAAGCATATGCTCTTTCTTGGAGGAAGTGATGAAGATCAAGCTGGACAAAGGGAGTAGACCAATTCAGTCAGCCCATAGGTTGGGTCCAAAACAGATTGGGACAAATCGACCAATTATTGTGAGATTCACCAATGTCTCGGAGGCTAATGACATTTTTCGGAAAAGATTGTGCTTGAGAACTTCAGATTCTAAGTACCCCGGTGCAGGAAGACCCAATTATTACATCTTGCAGGATTATCCAGAGCGTATTAACCAGATTAGGCAGCAGCTGAAACATGTTCTGGTAGAAGCCAAGAAGGTGGATAGGCAAGCCTATTTGAGGCGAGATAAACTATGCTTTCAAAATAAGTTTTATGACTTGGCTGACTGTTACTCAATTTCAAATCTAGATGTCACCAAGAAAGGCACAAGACATCAAATGGATGCAGTACTCTTTCATGGAAGATTCTCACCATTAAGCAACTTCTACCCCAGCAGATTTGAAGTGGATGGTATTGTTTTTACTTGTGTTGAGCAATACTACAGTTATAGCTATGCAAAGTTCTATGGAAAGGATTCAATTGCCGCACATGTACTACAGGAAGATGACCCAGTGGATATGAAACACTTGGTAAACAAACTGGACAAGGATCCGTGGCATGCAACTAAGGCATGTGATGTTATGAAGGTGGGATTACAGGCAAAATTTGGACAGAACCCTAAATTGGCAGAAACTCTAAAAGTTACAGGAAATAAACTGTTAATTGAATGCAACAGACATGACAATTTCTGGGGGAATGGGGTTGGTTTGGCACAGAAAGAAGCCAGAACAGGAAAAGGATTAAATAGACTTGGACAACTACTTATGGAGGTCAGAGACTCTATGTAAAAATGGTTGGTGGCAGACTTTCAGTTTTTTTTTGGTTTTTTTTCATTGGAGACAAGTTTAAATTTATGATAAAAATTAAAATTTTATTAGCTACAAATATTACAAGCAAATTATTGCTGAATTAGTTACAAGGGACTGTATTCTGATTTAGATGTTGTGACATTTAATCAATACATATAAGGAAAAAAGAATTGTATTTGTTTGTGACTTTATATATTGTGATTTTGTTACTTCTTAGCTAGAGTGTTCATTACAAATGCAAATTTGAATATCATTTCAGAAAATTTTCGAGTTTCATTCACTGTGTGTAACCATCAGTATAAAATTTAATCCGACTCAGAAACAGGATAAATATGATTATAGGTAAAATGGAAAATGAATTTATTGAAAAGTCTACCTTTTCATTTTATTAGAAGTATTCACTGTATGAAGTTAAACCTAATATCAGTAAGTTAACTAAAACTGGATTAGTTATAAAGGAAATAACCTACTGGGTATATGCTTTTGGTAAAAATTTGTACAGTGAAAACATAAGTCACAATCCAAGGACTTTGTTTCATTGGGAAAATGTTGAAAAGGTTGTAAATACAATAGCTGTATCATGAATATGTATCAGTACAGGTATACATCAGACTTATGTAGTTTTAGACAGTATGAATAAGAATGGTGTCTATTTACTATATTCTATGTTTTTGGACTTTATATATTGTGATTTTGTTACTTCCTAGCTAGAGTGTTCATTACAAATGCAATTTTGAATTTCATTTCAGAAAATATCTCAAGTTTCATCCACTGTATGTAATCATCAGTATAAAATTTAATCCGACTAAGAAACAGGATAAATATGATTATAGGTAATATGGAAAATGAAGTTAAAACTTTGAATGCTTTGATCATACGAGAGCAAGTAAGTTTTAGTTTATTAAAAATACTTACAGCATAATTATGTAGAATCTATATACAAGTATAATTTTTTTTCCCAAGTAATTGTGCATTTTGTAGTTTGTTTTCTAGAGTAAAACAGTGAACTATGGCGGACGATGAGGAAGTTTTTGACTAAACTATATTGAAAAGTCTACCTTTTCATTTTATTAGAAGTATTCACTGTATGAAGTTAAACCTAATATCAGTAAGTTAAATAACACTGGATTTATTATAAAGGAAATAACTTACTGGAGGAATGCTTTGGTAAAAATTTGCATAGTGAAAACATGAGTAACAGTCCCAGGACTTTGTTCATTGGGAAAATGTTGAAAAGGTTGCAATTACAATAGGTGCATCATGAATAAGTATCAGTACAGATACACATCAGACCTATGTAGTTTTAGACGGTATGAATAAGAATAGTGTCTATTTACTATATTCAGCCTAGAGTGCATATTTTTATTTAACATTCAAGTCAGTGGAACATCTGTATTAAAATCTTACTGCAAATGTAAAGTGCCACTGAGCAAACAATCCTTATATAATCCAAAATTATTGAAAACTAGTTATAAGGCTAGTGTGGTAGACTTATGTCACCTTACAACCTGTTTTTCCTTTTTTGGCTATGTTTCTTATTTTTTTTGTTCTTTTTTCTTTTCTCTTCTTTGCGTTTGCATAATGAAAAATGCCATTCCTTATTGTATGTAAGATTGTTAGTGGTTAGTATATATTGTATGTATTTGCTAGTATATGCCATTTTTGAATACACGAGTATTAGTATACTTGATAAAGAAGTTGCAGTAGCTGGTACACAGTCCATAATTCTTCAGAAAAGAGCCTCCCCTAAATTATAACATGACCAATCTACAGATAGGATTTATGAATGTGAGAGGTTTGGTAGATAAAAAAAAGCGTGCTGATGTGTTCGCATGGCTTAGAAACAAACATTGTGATATTATTTGTTTGGCAGATATACATTCAAACCAGTTAACAGAAAATAACTTTAAAGAAGACTGGGGATATGACTGCTACATAAATTCTTTTACAAGCTCCAGTAGGGGTACAGCAGTGTTAATAAGGGGAAAACTCCCAATCTCAGTTTTAGAAATAGATAAAGATACAAATGGTAATCTTTTGATTCTAGTAATTAGATATTCAGACATAACTATGACCCTTGTTGTGGTATATGGACCAAATGAAGATAGTCCAGAATTCTATTTGAACCTTTTAGATAAACTTAAGACAAAGGACCAAGGCCCCTTAATCTTGTGTGGGGACTGGAATTTGGTATTAAATTTCAAGCTTGATACGTTTGGGTATATTCGAGAAAATAATGTTAAGGCACGGGAAAAAGTGAAAGAATTGATGGACAGTTTTAATTTGATCGACGGTTGGCGGAGTAATAATGAATCCGCTGAAAAATATACATGGTTTAGTTCTAAATCTCCCATCAAAATGGCCAGATTAGATTTTTTTCTGTTATCACCAGATATGTTTGCAAGATCAGTTGATTTCAATATGTCATTTGGCTATAGGACTGACCATTCATTTATAACAGCAAAAATCAGTATACATAACTCACAACATGGAAAAGGTTTTTGGAAACTGAATACATCTCTCCTATATGATAAAGATTATGTCACACTTATAAAAGATACAATAAAAGACACATTAAAAACTTATGCAAGGCATGATTCAGAACCAGATGAAAATTCTCTTTTAACAATTAGTCATCAGATGTTTTTGGAAATGCTAAAACTAAATATTAGAGGGAACACAATCAGTTTTGCCTCCTACAAGTCAAAATCAAGTAAAATGCGGCAAAATAATCTGGAAAAGACAATAGAAACCTTAAATGTTCAAATTTGTAACACAAGTAATCTAGAGAGAAAGGAAGAAATATTGAATGAAATAGATGCTCTTCAAAAAGAGCTTCAACAACTGCGGGAACCTAAGATTAGAGCTTCTATGGCAAGGGCTAGGGTACAAAGTTATGAGGAAGGTGAAAAACCTTCAAAATACTTTTGTAATTTAGAAAAAAGAAATGCAGTCAATAAGATTATATCATGCTTAGACATAAAGGGGGAAATGGTTACGGATCATAAAAAGATTTTAGCAGCACAGCAAAGTTATTACCAAAATTTATATACAAAATGCCCACACTTAGAAGATTCCCAGACAAAAAAATTTTTAAATACTTCAAATGTAAGAAAGTTAAATGACACCCAAAAAGAAAAATGTGAAGGCCCAATATTAGAAGAGGAAGTAAAGGTTGCAATTAAATTCATGAAAAATAATAAAACACCAGGCACTGATGGTTTACCTTGTGAATTTTACAAAAATTTTTGGAACGACTTGAAAGTATTTCTTTTAAAAAGCTACAATGAAGCTTTTGAAAATGTTAAATTATCTATATCTCAAACCCAAGGGATTATTACTTGCTTACCCAAAGGTCAAAAACCAAGACAACATCTACAAAATTGGAGACCAATAACATTATTAAATGTCGATTATAAAATTTTGTCGACTATTATTGCAAATAGACTGAAAAAGGTCTTACCTGAAATTATAAGCGATAGTCAGAAAGGTTTCCTCAAAGGTAGATATATTGGAGAAAATATTCGGACCATTTATGACTTAAAGGTAATACTTGAAAGCACCCAAAAGAAAGCACTTTTACTTTTAGTGGATTTTGAAAAGGCGTTTGATTCGATTGAATGGTCTTATATGAGAAAGTTATTAGAAGCATATAATTTTGGGACTGACATATTGACTTGGTTTGATATTTTATACAAGGACCCTAAGAGCTGTGTTTTGAATGATGGTAACTTTTCTGAATTTTTTAATCTTAGTAAGTCTTGTAGACAGGGGGACCCTTTGAGTCCTTACCTGTTTATTTTGTCTATAGAGCCTTTAAGTATGGAGATAAAGGGAAACAAAAATGTAAAAGGAATTAAACTAGGGAATATCACACTGAAGCTAGGTCAGTACGCAGATGATACTTTTGTTATATTAGATGGTTCTGAATCATCATTACAGAGGTGTATTGACATTTTTGATAGTTTTAAAAGGTGCTCAGGCTTAAAAATGAATGTAGAAAAAACACAAGCAATATGGCTTGGGATAAAGGATACAAACCCCCCAAAATTGTGCCCAGATATTAACTTAAAATGGAGTCAAAATTTTTCACTCCTTGGCATAATTTTTACTGATAATTTGCAAGAGACTATTGAAATAAATTATGATCCTAAATTAAAAGAGATAGAAAATGTTCTAAAAGCCTATAGTAAAAGATATTTGTCCTTAATTGGAAAGATCACTGTCATTAAAACTCTAGTTATACCAAAATTAGTCTACCTCCTTTCAGTTCTACCTTGGCCAGGCTCGCACTTCATTCAAACAGTAGAAGACATGTTTCGTAGGTTTATATGGAATAATGGCAAAGCACGCATATAATTAATTCAACTACAAAAGGATATACCGGAGGGGGGATTGAAATTGACTGATCTGGTTACTTTCAATCTTGCTTTAAAAATATCCTGGATAAAGAGATTGATCAAAGGTATTGGAAATTGGCAAGACATTTTTGAATTCACAACAGGGTTAAATAAAACTTTAGTTTGGGACTTAGACTGTTTATCTTTGAAAAAAACATCAGAGAATATTAAAAATCGATTTTGGAAAGAAGTTTTTGTAGCATGGATGAAATACAAACAAATTTATATGAAGGATATAGATGTTAGGAGTTATCCAGTCTGGGACACTTATTTCATTACAAATTCTAATTTGTTGCAAATGAAAAATGTATTGACCAATAAAGGTCTTGTCTATATCAACGATATCCTATCGGATTCTGGAAACATGTATGGGTATGAGCAATTTTGTCAGAAATTCCAAGTTAATTTAACATTTATTGATTTCTACAGTTTAACACATTCAATTCCAAGAAGTTGGAAAGGAACAATTTTGAATGAAAATATCAAATTAGACAGTGAGAGTTTATTGCAAAAGTGTATGTTTAACATTCTTAATATGAGGTCAGTTTGTCGGGGTGTGTATTGGTCTTTTAGCAACTCAAATATATACAAAAATAAATGTATAAGTAGTTGGAATAAAGTTTTATCAATGGAAATTCAAAGTAACCTATGGCAGGAGCTTTTTTCAGTGAATTTTAGAGCTACTATTGAAAGTAAATTGCGGGCTTTTCAATACAAAATTTTGACTCGAACTTTAGTAACAAATAGGTGGTTATTTAAATGTAAAATAATCGACAATGATTTGTGCTATTTTTGTAAGCTAGAACCGGAAACGATTGAACATTTGTTTTGGAAATGCATATATATCCAAAACCTATTGACATTTATAAAGAATAAGTTCTCGCCCTATGTAGCCTGGCAAAACCTTTTTACATGTAGCAACTTTATTTTGGGAACAATAGAAGGTGATACAGTACTTCTTACTAATCATGTATTCATGATAATAAAACGATACATTTATATAACTAGATGCAGAGAGGGTAGTTTGAACAAAGAGGCGCTGTTGGACTACATCCGTTATCACTTTGACTTAGAACGTAACTTTTTGGTTCACAAAAAAGGAAGCATAAATATTTTTGAAAATAAATGGAATCCACTAAATGTACTTTTGGGCAGTCTTTGTACAACTTAAATTTGAGTTTGAATGATAATTATGTAAACATATCATGCATCAGCATTCAGTAGAAAATCAAAAAGTAACACTGTGAAACAGACATTTTGGGACTTTTGTGCTGGCACTGCAACTGCTATGAACAGTTATACCGTAAATGACCTATTTAGCGCACAGTGCGCTAAGCAAAGTCTATTTTTATTTCAATATTTGTTGGGAAAAAATGTCCCTTTTAGTGCACCCATCATGACACACTTTCCGGGATGAAGTATAGGTCAATCCGGTAGAAAAACGGGAAAAAGAGGTAGGGTGCGGTTACAAGGGCGGATGCGCTGAATGGGTTATTTACGGTAGTTAATTTGTGAAATGTGGTATTATAAAAAAATCATTAGGCAGTTAGTGATTTGGTGTTTGAAAGTTAGAACAATACTACTGCAGTTTTCTTTTCCTGATGGTTCTTTTTTTGTAACTGTGTCAAAATATCATTATAATTGAAATATTTGTTATTTTGGAAAGGCAAATAAAAAAAAAAAAAAAAAAAATCAGAAGCCCATTTATCTAAAAAAAAAAAAAAAAAAAAAAAGAAATACATGTCCACTAGTTTGTTGTATATAACAAATATTTAACACATATCCACAGAAAAAAATATATCCACAATGAACACATTAAATAATGTTCACATATCGCACTGTTAAAGTTTTATGTGTCACTTTATAAAAGTTTTTATCTATTTGGTTCCACTACTATTTATATTCTTTTATGACTCAAAATATAAATAAGAGTAAAAAAATATTCTTCATAAAAGTTACTTAACTGCACCATGCTATAAGTCATATAACTTACATAAAATATGTAATATTACTTAAACATGTCTTTTTTCCCCAGAAAAGTTTTGTTTACTGACCTTGACATAGCTAGAGATTATTATCACATGATTTGGAGTGTATTGATTTTTTTGTCAAAGTGGCACATGTAGGGTCAAACCAACAGCTCACTTGTGTTTACATTCCCTGGCATAAACCAATTATATTAACCGAACTCAATGAAGGACAGCATGTCAGTGTTTATGTAATAGTGCAAAATACACAAAGGAGATATTAATAGTACATAATTTCTTTTCAATGTTTTCTAAAATAGCATATTATATAGATATCTTTGAAAACAGCTCTGAAAACAATGTGCATATGCCTTTCAGTGTTTATAATTATATAAAAGAATGATGACTCTGTGATACAGTTGTAATAACAATGTGGATATTTGTACAATGTTTTTGTAAGTAGCAAATTATAATTTAATATGGCCAATATGGATACATCAGTTTTAACTGGATATGTTTGTTATTTTTTCTCTTGTAGAAAAATTTGTTGCACAAAATTGGGAAACCACATTTCAGTGCTTTTAATATTATTGTAGCACTGTAATTTGCTTTTCCTTTTGAAGTGTACCTGATTTTAAATGTTTGCTAAAAATACCTTTATTTGATAGAAACAAAAATGCATATGGTGATGATTATGGACAGATTCATATTTTGTGCCAGTAAGGAGACAAGATAATTTGTGAGTATTAATTTTAAATTTCAAGAAATTTACCTTGTCAACAAGGACAAAGCTGTTTAAAATCCATGTTCCATTATATTATTATTTTTACTGTCCCAAAATTTGATGTCTCATAAGCCACCAATAGTGTATTTAATGTGTACCTACATAAAGTGTACAAATTGAGGTCACATGACACAGAAAACCACAGTGGTTATATGAAAAATCAGTCTAAACTTGGTCTTAACTTTATGACATTTGTCCCAGCTAAGACTTGCTTTGTAAATACCTATTTATGACAATTCTTAACTAGGACAAAAATCTTAGATTTAAGACTGGGTTATGCTTAAGATAAGACTAAGATTAAGACCTTTCGTGAATACCAGCCCTGGACTTTAGGAGAAGTGCATATACTGCTGGATGAAATTATTCCCATTTATGGCAAGATAGTTGGAAAGTTTTCAAGAAATCTGACAAAGTCTACAAAGGATTTGTGGATGGAAATATGTGTAAACACTTCTCATCACTGAACTCCTCCAATGGATTAAGCCTGTCCCTTAATCGTCTCTCTATTCTAACACGTCTTCTCCACAAAAAATTGTTCATAAAAATCACTCCTGCCATGATAATAGGCAAGTATATTTGCAATTAAAAACTTTTACAATGTTTTTGAAAGGTCATAAACATCTCCTTGAAGGACACTTCCTTAAATCTAAGGTAGGTCCTTAGCTTCCTTGAAATTCAAGGGTGTTTTCAAGGACTCCTTTAAGGAAGGAGGCTTTGTGAAACTGAGATTTTTTAAAGGAGGGAGAAAGTCAAGGAAATCCTAGAATTTAAGGTGACCTTTATCTTAAGGAGCCTTCTTGAAACCGGCCCCAGGAATGAAAACTCTTGAGTGGGTTGGAGTTCAGAGTTCTTCTTGATTGATTATACAACCCAAGGACTGTGTTAGGTCTACCACTGTTTGTCTGTTTGTGTGTTTACTAAAGCCTCCTCTCGGTAAAGACCTGGGGGCTAGCCCAAACAGGAGGGAGGTGAACTGGAACATCTGAGCATTGGGGCAAAACCTTAGGTAGTTCTAGAGTTTTGGTGGATGCTGATATAAAGAGAGGCGTCTGACAGATCTATCGAGGACACCAATTCCCCTGGGATCAGAGAAGCCCTGACGGACTCCAGAGTTTCTATTTTGAACCGTTCTGCAAATAGAAAGGTGTTGAGCCTGCTTAGGTCTATTACTGTCCTCCACTTTTGGTGAGGCTTGGGACCTAAAAACAGGCGACTGTACAACCCAAGAGACTTTACATTTTCCCCCCTTTCTATTTCATTCTTTGATAGAAGAGACTGGATACAAGTTTTTCTAATGGGCCTTGAATCTTGAGACTGGATACAAGTTTTTCTGATGGGCCTTGTATCTTGAGTAGATCAGAGGGACTCTGGCTAACATTGGTCTTGTGATGAACGGTAGAACGTAACCATTAGTAATTATATTTAACATGTTGGAAAACAATTTATTACTGCTTGGAGTGGATTGTTCCCATAGGGGCGTTTGCCTGTAAGGGCCTCCTGTGACAAATACTTCACCTGTTAGCTCAAAATTTATAAAGAATGATCTATAATAGTTAAATAATCAAATGGCTGAATAAAAGCATCCAACAATATGTATTTCCAGAGTATTTCACTTAAAATTAGTGAACAAAAATAGACGCTTTAGTCAATGAGAAAAGAAGGAGATTCAAATGGTATTACACTACGGGGTTCACCTTACTGTAGAGCGATCAGTCAGTACTAAACATCCATTTTTCTGGACATTGGCTAATGCCTTGTGGCCTCCTAAATAAGCATTTAGTTCCGCATGGTAAGCTATTGTAACGCAATGAAATCAGGTTATCTTACTCAAATTTTCTATAGAGCCAATCTTAGATCGTAGGTTATCTTGCGGGTCAGGTGTGATCTGAGGCTGGCAAAGGGGTTATGATCAGTTGATGATTTCACCCACGAAAGAGCATATATCCCTCTAACAGTCTCTGCATGAGATTCCTCTTCTGAGAGTGCCTGGTTGGCTTTGCTGGGACCACGGACTGTATCCTGGTCAGAAAATTCCCCCTCCTCGCATAACTGTTTTGTGACAAAAACTAAGATGCTCTAATGGGGGGATGACCACAGGGTGGTCATCGCATTCAGTTCTGGGACCAGACTATTTCTAGGCATTGTGGGGGATATGCATCATTAGTTTTTGCTATAAAAGCCAGCTTTTGTTAAATATTGGCGCCACACTGGTTTGAAATTTGAAGGATTCACATGTTTTTTTTGAGCTGAGTTAATTTTAACTTCGTGTTTTAGTATTTTATTTTACTTTTTAACACTCAGCTCAAATTCTAATCATGCCAAAAGTGTTTAGCTGTTCTAGTTGCCTCACACAGCATGCCCGACCAGTGGGGAAAAAATGGCAACTGAAGGCAGGTGAGTCCTTTTCTAGTGGTCGTTGTCCCCTCTTCTGGTAACGAAATTACGGTTTCTGACGAAATTTTGAACCAATTGCGTCAGTTGGGTGAAAAAATGGATAGTATGGACAAGAGGGTGCAATGTACGGAGGCAGCACTCGAAAAGGGCAACTCACAAGCCACAGACATTCCGGCTACTTCCCAGGGTACTGCTGGCCAAGTTACGGACTACGATATTAGTGAAAATATTGCTCAGAGTGTGGTCCCCTCATTAGAATTCTTGAGGAATAACGAATCTTTGCAAAATCAAGTTGAAAGGCAGTTGGCAGAACTTAAGAATGTCAATGAAATGGCCACAAGAGGTAGGCTCAAGTCCCAACGAGGTGGTCCTGGGGACATTGCTGTCAAAAAGTTGATTGATTGGCCCCAAAATTTTATTTTGACTGGTGCCCATAAAACTCGCCCCACATATGACGATTTGACAATCACCCAATGGGTATCTGGATTCGTTAGATGTATCCAGGAGGAAAAATCTGGGGATAACAGGGATTTAATGCTTGATTACCTGGGTAACCTAATGGAGGATGCCTCAGATTTCTCTTGGGACTCAGCTAAAGCAGCTCATGCCATTTTACTTACTAACATGGAGGCTGACAGGGTTAAGTGGTCGGAAACCGAGAAAATAGACCGGTTACATAGAGCTCATGCTCAAAGACATATTAGCCACAATCAAGCTTCTGCCACACGTTCTTTTGGTAAAAAATTAAAAAATTCTGGCAATAAGACTGGTGTCAATTGTCGTTTCTTCCAGGAAGGAAATTGCAAATATCCTTCTCATCATAAAACTGCTGGTACTTTTTTCAGACATGTTTGTGAGAATTGTGATGGAGTTCACATCACGAAAAATTGTACCCAGAAAAATCATACAAAAAACTAGGTCAAGCTAGTAAGGTTGTACATAGTACTAGATATGTATATAAATCTGGATTTGTAGAAAAAAGTCTATTTAATCAATTAAATGTCAAAAATTTGTTCTCAGTACATAAGGGTACTTCTCCAGGTACTCTATACTCTGATGTTGTCAAAATCCCCTCTAAACGTAGAGGTATCAGTGTCTTGGGTGTAAACCCAAGTGTGGCCAATAAGGCTCGGAGCAAAACTGTAAGGGATTATGATAAAAGTGTGGCAAATGTACAGAGCAAGGTGTCAATTAATGACGTGTCCCGTCGTTCTGTGAAGACACAGAATATTGCCAATTATAGTGAACAAATATGTGTGTGTTCTGACAGTTATTCACGCACAAATGTTGTGCCAAAGTTAGACAAGAATAATGTTAATACTACTGAGCAAGATTGTAATAACTTTGTACATGATAATCGTTTTGCAGTGTTGTGTGTTGACAGTGCTGAAGATGAAGGTGATTCTCTGGAGTTTGATACGGTAAATAATCCTGATACTTTCTGTACTGTCAAAGGGTGTCAGGGTGGTGAAAGTGTCGGAAATGATACAAATCTAGGTAAGATACCTTCCAGTTTTACCGGAAACTCAGCCCCCAATGTGTCGGAATGTACAAAGGCTGTCACAAATTGTTCAACAAAAGTTCATAACATTGGTACTCAGTTCAACCGTACAAACCGTATGTCCACAACCACAGGCAGTGACACTTTGTCTAATGATAAAGGGACAGTTACTGGGGTTGGGGGTCATACTAGTGACACTGATATTGATAAATACTGTCTAGAAATCCAATCAACTGAAAAATGTGAAAAAATTCGCATAGCTAAGACTAATCCTGCTAATGCTAAGTGCATAAGACAAAACACCCCATTATTTGGCTTTATTCCCATTTATGGGTTAAAAAGCCCTGTATGTGACAGGAAAGAGAATGACATATGTCAGAACATAATGGACTTACATAGTAAACTAAGAAAAGATGGCAGACACAACTATCTTGGTCTGCAAGTACCAGTTAACTCAAAATTAAATGCAGAAAAATGGGCCAGCTATCTGGCTGACTATTGGGATTGGCAATTACCTTTACTTGTGAAATACGGCTTTCCCTTAGATTTCAAAAGAAATACTACGGTATATCACGGTACAATAAACCATAATAGTGCCATTCAGTACCCTGACCATGTAGCACATTATCTCAAAGAAGAAGTCGAGCATGGGGCCATAGCAGGCCCTTTTATACACCCACCAATCAAAAATCTTCATGTAAGCCCATTTATGACTCGTGATTCTGGTCGTGGTCCAGTTCTGACCATAGAAGGGTCATTATTGACCTTAGCTGGCCTTTAGGTCAGTCTGTGAATTATGGGGTTGACTCAGACAAGTATCTAGATATCGAATTTGTCCTTACTTATCCCTCTATTGATAACATCACTGATGAGGTTCTCAAATTGGGTAAAGGCTGTAAAATTTTCAAAGTTGATATTAGCCGAGCATTCAGGCATGTGCCTATAGACCCTGGAGATCTAGATTTACTAGGCCTGTATTGGGAGGGGTATTTTCTCGACCAATTTTTGCCATTTGGGTTCAAACATGGGTCTTCCATTTTTCAGCGTTTATCCGATGGAATACGGTATATTATGAATCTGGAGGGTCACCAAGTCTGGAATTATATTGATGATTTTCTATGTGTCTCTTTACCATCAAAAATTAATAAAACATATGACAGATTGCAGGTCCTCTTGCAAGAACTAGGTCTCACAATCAGTTTCAAAAAACTTGTCCCTCCAGCCACACAGGTCACATGTCTGGGCATAGTGGTTAATACTGAAGATTTTTCACTATCTATACCTGCTGAAAAATTGTCACAGATTAAAAAACTATGTAAAAAATGGTCTGACAAAACGGCTTGCACCAAGAGAGAGCTCCAGTCACTGCTGGGTTCACTATTATATGTGGCCAAGTGCATCAAATATACCCGAATTTTTCTTAACAGAATGCTTACCTTGCTGCGTGAAAATTTCGACAAAAAATTCATTACTGTAACTGCAGACTTTAAGAAAGATCTAAATTGGTTTAATACCTTTCTGTCAGTGTACAATGGTGTTTCTTTCTTCCAACATGTAACCAGTAAAGTTGTACACCTCGATGCTTGTCCACAAGGTTTGGGGCTATTTTTGATAACCAAGTATATGCCCTCCCCTTACCATTCACTTACCAGCAATTGAACATTGCTTACCTTGAAATGCTAAATATTTTAGTGGCTCTGAAGGTCTGGCATAGGGAGTGGGCAGGTGCTAGAATTCAGGTAAAATGTGATAACCAAGCTGTGGTTAGTGTGCTTAATAGTGGCAGGTCTCGTGATTCTGTGATGGCTGAATATGCCAGAAATATTTTCATGTGGGTCAGCACGTTTAATATTAATATGCAAGTTGTTCATGTACCAGGCAAGCTGAATGAAGTGGCAGACCTTTTGTCTCGATGGTTCATAACAAATAATAATGTTGAAAAATTACAGCACCTGGTCCATCCTGTCATATGGATACCTGTGTCAAATGCTTTACTATACACTGACAAGACTATATGATGGTCAACATGTTTTTGTTCTGTCATTTCAGGTTCATCACTCCTTGCATCACAGCTTGCTGCTCGAGCAACATCCAGGCTTCCACATGCATTTTCTGAATCCACCAAGAAGGCCTATGACACCATGTTTCGCACCTTTATGGCCTTCCTGGTGTTCATGTACTGGGACCTCTCACAGGTGACTGTGTTAAAGCTTCTGTGTTTCTTAGAGTGTTTAAACTTTAATGCAGTAAAACAGTCCCAAATGGCAAATTATCTATCTGCCATTAAGACCCAGTTCTTATTATGTGGCCTGGATGTTGCTTGCTTTAATGATGCAAGGCTTAAATTTTACTTAAAAGCAATACAAAGACATGCCCCTCTTGTTGTTAAACTTAACAAGATCATTGATATTCCAATGCTTTCTCAGATTGTGGAGCAATGTGACTTTACATACATGGGCCAGGTGTTTAAGGCTCTGTACTTGTTGAGCTTCTATTCATTTTTACGTATTTCTAACCTGGTGCCACATGCTGTCTCAAAATTTTCACCACTTAAGCATCTGGCAAGGGGAGATATCATTTTTCAACAAGATAAGATTGTGGTTATTGTCAAATGGAGTAAAACCATGCAGTCCAATAATCAAGTTAAATTGATCTCCATACCAGCCATAAGTAGATCCAGGTTGTGTCCAGTTAGTGCCATATCAAATCTCTTGTCCATCACCCCCAAGGGCAGGAATCTGCCTTTATTTCAAGTTAAAAATGCAGGAAATTGGGTACCCCTTACTGATACTGGGGTCAGGAGGCACTTTTCACTGATCCTTCAGCGTCTGGATCTGGCCCACACTGGCTACACCTTGCACACCTTCCGGCGTTCGGGTGCCACCTTTGCCTTTAACAATGATGTGGCATTACAAAACATTCAGAGACATGGCACCTGGACGTCGGACTGTGTATGGAGATACATAACTGACTCCACAAATGCTGGTGATCAGGTTGCTGAGATGTTCAGAAATAAGTTGTCATCTATTTGACTTGGTACACTACTCTATACTGTTGGGGTTTGGCTGATTTATTTACAAATATTTTTCAAGTAATTTCATTTTAGTACCATAATTCATTATGTATTCACTCAAGTAACAAGACATAGGGTCACCTTTCATTATGCACTCCTATACTTTATCTTCTAAATTTCACCATTTTATAACTTATGTTAAGGTCATCGAAATCTGTGCTAGTTAAGGTGACCCTATGCCTTTAATAAACAATTCTGTTTGGCTTGTACATAATCATAGTATAGTATTTTGTGTAATAAATGCATATTATCCGCAATGCTTCTTTCAACTTGACCTTCAAGGTCATTGTGTTGTCCTGACCTCTGGACCTCTAGGAACTGTGGCAAAAAGTGTCTCAGGTTCCAGATCTGAAAGTAGTTCTTGGATGGGTGGATTTTTCTGTATCCCTTGCCAAGTTTTCATTCAAAGATGGGGTTGATTTCTTTTTTCTTGTGAGTTGTAGGTTTATCTGGTCTTTTTAGTTTGCATATTCCCCAGAGCTGATAGTGACCATACTGACTAAGTTGGAACTATCTCTGTGTTTTTGTCTCTTTCTTGATTTTATAGAGAGTAACTAGCTGATCCATCTGATCTTGTAAAAATAATGAACAAGATTGACAATATTTCTTCAGAACACAGAGGAGGACACTTACCCTTGACCTTTCTTGCGGTAACTGGCAGATAAATGTTTCATAAAATGCATCCTTTTGTTGAGAATTTTTATACACGCCAAAACAAAAAGATGCCATGATGTCACTTTCTGAAGCCATTAAGGAAGAAGGACTCTCAACATGGCGAGTGTAGTGCATGTAGCTGGTCTTGCTGGAGGGCACTCAGGTAACCTTTTCCTGACATTTGGTGATGCTGGCTTGCATCAGCAGTATGGATTATTGTCATTAAGTAAGGTGTATTACAACAATAAAACAATTCTTTGGGAAAAGTTGCAGGACACTTTGTGAAGCAAGGCCACTTTGAGAGCCTGGTAAGACAGTAGGTGAACCTTAATTCTTTAGGCATTCTGTTCAACCATTTAGCCATGTTTTCTTCAAACTCACCAATCACGTATAAGCTTTCATTTTTAAATAGGTAGCTATAGCTTTAGGGGTAACTTTGAAGTTTGCAAGCAAACGGATGACATTGAGAGAGAAGATAATTTTAAAAATAGTTTTTATACTTGGATATTTTAGGTTTTTATCTTGTTTATATAATTTACTGATACACAAATGTGTATACCCAAATGGGGAAAAGGAAAACACCAGCCGTGAAACAAAAGAAAACATCTTCGGCCACTGCTAGGAAATCTTCCAACAAGGTGAGCCCAGTCACACAGATCTGAATGGATCGTTTATACAATCTGCCATTCCTGTGGAACCGGATTCGACAGCACTATCCTCCTCCTACCAGTCACCTCATCCACAGGACAATTCAGATTCAATTCTGACTATGTTGCAAAGGCTGGAGAAATCTAATCAGGTGTTAATGAAACTTGTGAGGGACTTAGAATCACAGAAGTTAATTAACCCAGCAGCCAGAAACCCCCAGTTACGACCTGATGTAAATACTGCTACTCTTCAGAACAACATGCATTCACTCACCTCAATGCTCCACAGTGGCACCCAACTAATGGGCTTTGACATTTGAGTCAACACACAAGCACAAGCCCTAGAGGCTCCACCAACTTCAGCTGCCACATCACAAGCGATCCCTTCTGGCACACCCATACCACCAACAGAACAGCACGCAGCGCACTTCGTCTCGGACGGCATTATACCCAACATCAACATACTTAGACAGAACCAGAATGTACAAGGTAAGAGGAAAGCGACATATGATTAGCTCAGTATCCCTGAGTGGGCAGTGGGTCAGCTAACCAACATATACCACATGCAGAATCCACATACTGTGAAGAAGGTGTTACTGCAAACCATACTGGCATTAAAGGACGCAATGTCCCTTCCATGGCCAGCAGTCAGAGCAGCATATGGTACGTCCATGCATGAGGTCGAGTTGGGAAATTTAATGTGGAGGGACCAGATGCAGTGGGCCATAAACAGGCTCTTGGCCTCCCAAATTGCTATGGCCAACACTAGCATAACCACAAACCAGCAGAACTAGAGGACCAAAGTATGCAAATATTTCAATGAAGGTATGTGCTCGTTCTACTCAAATCATGGACAATATAAACACATACGTGTCTTTTGTGCCAAATTAGGGACTTGGCCTCAGCAGAACTGAGCCACAACCTTGGGGGAGGGTCCACTTGGAACATTTAAGCATCAGAGACGTACTGTAAATAGTTTAAATATATTGTGTAATGAAACCATTCAGGGCATCAATCAATGTCAAAATCACCAGAAGGTGTCAATTACTGACATGGGCAACGTCCTGAGGTTAATGTGTATTTTGTATTAACCACAAAGATCTTGTAATATCTTATCTATTTTATTTGTCCACTAAGAGAACCTAAGCACATGTAGTACTTGTATATCATAAATATTGGAATAGACACAATTCTAATTCTAATAGTATTTTTATAGCGCCTAATCTCTATCTAAAGACAGACTCTAGGCGCACCAAACAGAAGCAAAAAACTGTAATCATAAACCTGAGACATAGCAAGGGTCGGTGCCACGGAGAGAACAGTGGGAAAGCAAAAGTTAGGGCGGATATGCTTGTGCGAAGAGATAGGCTTTGAGCTTGCTTCTGAATGAGTGGAGAGAAGTGGCTGAACGTACATCATCAGGCAAATCATTCCAAATCTTTGGAGCGTCATAAGCAAAGCTGAGGCCGAAATGCTTAGAAGATTTGTAAAGTGAGGTGGTGAAGTGAGGGATCTCAAGGAACACACCATCAGCTTGGCTTTTGCGAGTGTTGTAGACACTTTGTCTGGGTTTAAGAAAAGGTGCAAAATATCTTGGTTGACCACAATTTAGGAACTTGTACACCAGTAAGGCAGTCTTGAATATGGAGCGTTGTTCAACAACGTTGTTCAGGCAACCAATGTAGAATCTTCCTAACAGGAGTGATGTGTGAGTACTTGGTGGTATTGGTGACAATTCTAGCCAGGCTATTTTGAACACATTGCAGCTTACGAAGATCAAGAGCTGAGAGACTTCTAAACAAGGAATTACAGTAGTCAAGTCGACTTCCAACCAGAGCATTCGCAGCCATAAGGGCAGCATGATGTGTGAGGTAACCTCTGAGATGCCTAAGATCCCTGATTTGAGCAAAACAAGACTTGCAGATATTTTGGACATGCGTCGAGAAGGAAAAATCACTATCAAACCATACACCAAGGTTCCTGGCTACTCCGACAGGAGAGAGGAAATTGCCAAGAATGTTAACTGGAAAGGATTTGTTGAGTTTTTCACGGTGAATTTTTGAACCAAAAACAATGAATTCGGTTATATCAGGGTTGAGATTCAACTTATTTGCAGATAACCACTTTTTGACATCCTCCAGGCACCTTTCCAACCTATCAAAGGCATGAGACACATTCTTATGTGCGAGATGGACATATAACTGTGTATCATCTGCATAAAAGTGAAAACTTATGCCTGGATGATTTCGAATGACTCTACTGAGGGGAGTAGTATATAAAGAAAAGAGCATAGGACCCAGGACAGAGCCCTGAGGTACTCCACACAGGAGCTTCTTTGCACCAGACAGAATAGAACCAATCTTAATGCATTGGAAATGATCAGAGAAGTAGGACTTAAACCATTCCAAAACCACACCACCAATGCCAAACCAAGAACTGAAACATCCTAGGAGTGTACCATGGTCAATTGTGTCAAAAGCTGCCGATTGGTCAAGCAGCACCACAGCAGTGACCTCACCTCGAGCCAGAGCAAGGTGGACATCATTTTTGATTGATAGCAGTGCAGTTTCGGTTGAGTGACCTAACTTATAAGCTGACTGCTTGACATTCTCGAGACCATTTGAACAGACATAGTCGTTTAATTGGGAGGCAACCACACGCTCAACAAGTTTGGAGATGAAGCACAGTCCTGACACAGGTCGGTAATTCTTGAGATCGTCAGGTGGAAGTGAGGATTTTTTGATCAGTGGAGTGACAACAGCTTTTTTGAAATCAGCAGGAACAACACCTTCAGACAAAGAACAAGTTACAAGTTTGGTGATTGAAGGTACAAGAATGTCGAGACATTCCTTAACCAAAAAGGTAGGCCATGGGTCCAACAGAGAGGATTTAGTTGGTGATTTCATAATTGCCTTTTGGATTTCTTCATCAGAGACTTCATTAAACGAGTCGAAGCTGGGTAGGTCTGAGGGTGCAGGTAGGCTGAAAAAGTCAATGCTGGAAAATGAGTCCCGAATCTTGGTAATTTTTTCTGAGAAATAAGTCACAAAACGGTTTGCAAGACACTCTTTTGACTGATGAGAAGGGAGTACGCTTTCGCGATCAGAATGTAATACAGAACGTAAGACCTGCCACAATTTCTTGGAATCCTGAGCATTTTCATTTACAAGACTTCTGTAGTAATTGGATTTGTCTTTATTAACTAGTGAATTACAACGGGCAATCTGCTTACGCAATCTAGCCCGATTTTGTGGTGATTTATTCTTTCGCCATATGCATTCAAACTGGCGCCTGACAGCCTTAGCAAGCAGATAAGAATCTGAGAGCCATTTAGCAGGACCCTTGATGAAAGTGCGAGACACCTCAGGAGCATGTTTGTCTAGCAACTCTTTAACGTCCTTTGTATACTGCTCATAAAGAACACTAACAGTATTACCAGGGCATTTGACAAACGAACAGTTTTCCAGATCACTCCGAAGACAATCCATATTTATCCTGTGAAACATCCGAAAGGTAACAGTTTTTGACGTAGGTAGAGAAGGGTTGGTAAAATCAAGTTGACTCAGCACTAGGGCATGATCTGAAATAAAATCACTGACCCGAACATTTGAAACAGCACTGGAGTCGTTGGGAGTGAGGATGAGATTGAGAGTATGACCATGTAGGTGAGTTGGTTTATGAACATGTTGATTGATATTGCATGATTCAAGGCAATTGAGAAACTTTTCATTGTCTTTGGAGATTGTATCCACATGTATGTTAAAATCGCCACATATCAAGAAATTTTGACTCAATGAAGATAGGTATTCAAATAAACTGAAAAATTCATCACAAAATACATCAGAACATGAACCAGGTGGCCGATAGACACAGGCTATCACAAAAGCTGGAGAACCAATGGTAATTGCAATATTTTCAAATGATACATAGGAAGGACTATCAGCTATTTTAAAATGGATGTTGTGGTTAACAAAAAAGCCAACACCGCCACCGCGGCCGTGCTCACGAGGTCTGTGACACAATTTGTATCCTGATGGTGTTATTGAGCGAACCAAACTATCGGTATCATTTGATCTTATGTGTGTTTCTGTAATGCTGAGTAGATCCAATGATCGAGAAGACACAATGTCAGCAATAGTGGGGCCTTTATTTCGAACAGAACGACAGTTGATCACACCAAAAGAGACAGGACCTGGATTTAGGGAAATATCTCCACATAATAAAAGTAAAACAGAAAAGCCTCTGAAATTGGTAGTAGTAGGAAAATTTTTGACATTATGGCAACAACTTGCCTGCCTAAAAGAACGAGGGAGCAGTAGACTAGAGCCATAGGCAGTCTTTGTGATATAAAGCTCCGTACCCTTGTGTGTTATGTTTACAGAGAAAAGACATAGGAAAATCAAACAGTATAAAGTATACATTACTGAGGAAGGCCAGTGTACATACTCCGGCAGCCTTAAAGAAAAAAGGACCGTGGGGAGTCTGACCAGTATAGGCCTTAAAAGCTCAGTCCACAAGTGCTATATGCCCCCTGTTATTTATTTAAAATTTATTTAAACTGATTATTAAATTTATGCAATTGTTAACTTTTAAAAATTCAAAAAGGGGCCACGGAGGCAGAGTGATAACACTCTCACCATCGGTTCCTGGCTCGGCCTCAAGTGGGAAAGCTGGTAATTGCTTGCCACTGGTCAGTAGTTTACAGTACAGACCATAAAATCCTTTCTGGTTTAAATATCTTATGTGTATCAACTTTAGAAACTTCTTAATTATTTGAAAAATTTAATAATGTGAAACGTGAACACAGATTTTGCACTTATACATTTTGAAAACATGACCATAAACAGTGATTAATGACTACTCAAAACTGCTAACACAAGCACTTTAAGGACCAATCTCGGTTTTTGACAACAGTATCTAGAGATTGGTGGATATGCAAAACAATTATTACATAAAAAGGACACCATGCATTGAGGACGTGGTAGTTTATAAAATACACTCAGATACAACCTGGATGACATGCGTCAGAATTTCTTATTTACTGGAAGTTTGGCTAACATGGATGCAAGGCTCCTAACATTTAGTCCAAAGAATAATACTCATCATTATATCATTTTAATAAGAGATTTTAGAGGACTTTGTCAGATATTGCCTCACATGCAATCCTTGAAAGTACTAATTTAATGGGGCACAATTTATAAGTCACTAGCTTACAATTTTAGACATAAAAATAATATTTTTATTAGTGAGCAACCAAGAAGGTGTTCGACGGACCACTAACCCTTATTAATGTTCATATTGCTAAGCAATGTCAAAGTTCAGGAATAACATTTTTCAAACATTTGTCATTAAACATTTAAGAAATGGTAAACATAAAAAGTTTTGAAAATATTCCATTGTAAATGGATTTCATACCCAACATGTTTCAACCATCGCCTCTGGATCCAGTTCTGCGTTTAAGTCAAAGTCGTCCCCAGGAAGCCTTAGGAAGTCTCAGACGTCCTCAGACAAGTGACATCTGTTCTTCAACTAATAACTGATTAAGCTGGTTTCAACCCCGATTCTGTCGGGAATATGCCGACTGGGTCTATGAAAGGTCTGAAGCCACCTCAGGCCTCCTGGGACTAATAACTGATTTCCTCAGACAGCAATTGCCGATTTTTGATATGGTCAGTCCCTGGATTCAGGGGTATGTACAGGGTTATGGATCTAATTTCTTAATTAATTTTCCACCGAGACAGCAGGATGCAACGCTTCAATGGTAGATATTTTATCAGGCAACTTAGGACAGTTCTATTTTTTATTCAGTTACATATCTTGATGTATAACCTATTTCTACAAAGCAACAAACCCAAAATCCCACCAACTGACAAACCCACAAACCTACAAAACATTTCTAAATACACTTATATACATTATCCCAAGCTTTCTTTTCCACAGATTTTCATAGATATTGCATAGTAAACCCCAAATATTTCAGTTATTCTATCACTGAAAGAAAAACAAAATACCAGTAACAAAGCTACTATAATTTTAAAAGGAAAACAGAAAACTTCTTTTGAAAAAAAGTATGTTTCTGGGTTTGTTGGTTTGTGCTATGGATCCTCCACTTTCAGTAAAACTTCCGCAGCACCTAATCTCCTTCAAGACTTGAAGATTCCATCGAGATTGTAAGGCACAACATAAATAAAAAGGAATCGCATGGATTTCAACTTGTAAATGTCTGCATGTTATTGGCCATATTGAAGCTGTTTTTGGTAATTTTTTATCTATGTGGCCTTTGTTTGTATTGTGTGTAACCATACGTTATTTTAGTAACTGTAGCGGTGGTATAGGTGTTGGGCTTTTTCATTTAGTATTTGCACTGAACTTTTGTTTGTATCAGGGACTTTTGACAGCAACACATAGCTCAATAAATTGTTTTTGGAAGACTTGGTGGTCCTTAAAAGGACCTATGGGGCCACATCCCCCTAATACTGACTAGCTACTAAGGCAGCTGCTGCTGTGGAGGTGGTGCAGACATAATAAACAGCTGTTTTTGTTGCTGCTGCTGGTCGATGATCTGTGCTGACAGGTTGGGTAGCTGGCACTGAAGGCCTTTAACTTTGAAATTTTCATATTCTTCTGGTGACATCTTGTCAGCTTCTGAAGCAACATAGTCATAGAAGGGTTGTCTGTCACTGGTCGACTTCTGCTGTAGAAAGCTTGACATGAGTGTTTGCATCTGCTCAAAATGTTCTAGAATCCTGGTTTCTGTGGACACAGGTGTGGATGACTGCAATGGCAAAGTAGTCTGGCTTACATGAACTCTGCTCTCTACACTTTCCATGTCAGTGTTTGAACCTCTGGAGTTATCATTCTGTTTGATGGTACTTGTCTCAAACCCTAAACTTCTGTTGGCACCTATCATTCTGATGTGGAACTTCAGGAAACCTATCTGTTTGTAAACCCATGACTGTCTTTGGGTAAGCTCTCTGGGTGCCTGTTCAGTGTTCAGACTGTTGTTCGGAAAGTTTGCCGTATCTTGTTCTTTGGGATTCAAACCAACGCCTTTTATCTATGGCTATAAGATTCAATTCTTCTGCAATTTCTGACCACAAAGTTTCTTTTCTTTGTCTGTCATGGAATCTCACATTCTCTTTGTCATAAAGCTAAGGATGATCGAATTCATTCACAAATTCGACAATGGCTGTCTCCTGGCTGTGAATGTTGATGAAATCCTGGCTCTCTATTCTGTAGAATGGGTGTCCATAAATTCTTCATCGCACCTCACTTTTTCTGTGCAAGCTTCCTCAGTAGTCCTTCCCTCTTGACCTCTGGCCTCCACTCCTAACTTCGCTTTCTCATAATAAAAAAAGTAAAAAAAAAACTAAAATTGTGTGTATCCTAACTGTGAAATTTTCCTTAAGCTCAAATAATAATTATAAAAACTGAAAACCCATAACAAAACACACACCACTCAGTAAAACCAGCCAGTCTGTAACACTGGCTGCATGTGCATAGTCCCTTATATAGTCTCGGACAAACCCTCCCCAATTCTTTACTCATTGATTTTCGGCACATTGTCCCTTGGCTATAAAGGGCGATGTGGCTTTAATATAACCGATCGGTAGTTTAAAACTAAAAGCACTCAAATATGTTTTATTCCTACAATAACACACTCACAACATTGCTGTCCTCTGTATGATCTGTATTATGTCCCTGTTCCAGGAAAGGATTAAGCCCCTATTGGGTCCTAGACCCTTAATCTTTGAGAGTGGGTGAAAAGAACATGAATCAAAGACGAGGCAATGGAATCCTGATCCAGGTTTGGGATCAAACCTAGATCGTTCGCAGGAATTCTTAGACCTCTCTCTAGACAGTTCAGTTTTGATACGATTCAACACCGATCCTGTCTGGAACATACCCACTGGGTCTTAGACTGGTCTGAGACTTCTTCAGACTTCCTGGGAATAATTCCTGGGGATTTCCTCTGACGCCTGAATTTTTTATACTTTTCTTTTGCATGGTGAGACGGGGAGAATCTGTGACTATAAGCCCAGACCTCCTGAGTCTAAAACTAAACCGACCTGGCATTAAGAGTCCAAGGAAGTCTCAGACAACCTAAGATTGTGTAAATTTCTGTCTGATGAGGTCTCATGAAGTATGAGAATGGAATATTTGTTGGTTGGGGCAAACGTGGATTGGTTACAAAGTCATGGCAAATATCAAACATGTTTGATTATTAAACAGACTCCAACAGATCCAAAACGATTCAAGCAAACTGTTTGGGACTCTACATTTTTTGGAAACAGAGCCTTAGTTGTGTGCTGGAACAGGGGCATAATTACTGAGGGATGAATCAGCCCCAAATTCTAGCCAGAAAGTCATTCAGTCCTCATATAATACCTAAGACAAAAGGACTTGAGGAAAGTCTAACTCACAGGGTATGACCTGTGTTACAACAGTCTGATTTACAGCCCATTTAATACTATATTGTTACTCACTTATACAGCAAGGTGGCTGTCCCCATCTACCAGTACTGTCACATGTCAGGACTTGGCTTCCCTCAAGATCATATCCAGATTGACAAGTGTAGGTGACTGTGTATCCTATGTGGTCATACTCTCCTCTGAGTGGTGGGGGTGGTGGAATAGCACAGGGTATCACTGTCAAATTATGTACAAGATTAACATTGAAGTGTTTCAAAACAACAACAACAAAGAAACGTTTATGGCAGCCATATTTAAGTCCTCTTTCCAAAATTTAAGCCCACTTGTCTAGTTGACTCTGGTTGAGGGTCTTTGGGTAAGCCTCAATTCTTGTTTTCATTTGATCAGAGAAGCCCTGTTACGTGATGGCAGTGTTTTTTGGAGCCAAACGTATAAGTACGGATTTGGGAGGTCCTTGTATTGGCTGTTATTAAATGGTTGGCACACAGTGGGTGGTCTGGATCTAACCAGTATTGTCGTACCAAGGCTCAATATTATTTCTCTTGCCTTTGATGTAACCAACTCGTGATATATTATAATATAATGCAATAAATATTATAGTTTCTGTTGCTTTTTCTTTAACGAAATCCAATAAGTTGTTCCATACAAAATACATTTTTTTTCTTTTCACTCAATATAGGTATTGTACAGTTGTATGGTGCTTCATGGTTGTTATTTCCAGGAGTTGCAAGTCAAAAAAGAGCACAAATGAAAGACAGGTAAAAATAATAGATGATATCCTGTTGGAAATACATTTGAATCTATTACTTTATGGTTGCTAAACACCAGATTAAACACTTTACATAATGAAGTGTATGTCAAGTATTTCATTGTTTAGTAAGTTCATAACATTTATCATCTACAGAAAATGCCCACTTTCAGCAAATATGTGGCAAACAGAAAAATATCAATGGAAATGTCTGTACTCCACCGGGGAAATAGTGTTTGACTTCATGAGATAAGAAGTGCAAAAGTACAAAGATTAGGAGACTTTCAGAGTAAACAGTATCTAAGGTTAAAGGTCACACCATGATTTAGCATACCTACACATCCTAACCAATACCTATTCAAGAATTAACTTCCTACACCTCACAGATACACCTTTCAGATATGGCCTGAACAAGAGTTTAAAGGTCAAGGCTACTATACCAAGGTCAAATGACAAATCAGTGTCAAAAATGACATTGCACAACTTGTCCCTATCAACTATCAACATCCTACACCTAGAGATTCCAAGGTATAGCCCAGACAAACTTTTAAAGTCAAGGTCACTAAAGCAAGACCCAAAGGTCAAGTGAAAGTCACACTGCCTGACCAAAGACCCAACCACGTATCAACTTCTTGCACTTTGCAGTTTCCGAGATATCGCCTGGACGAGAATTTTAAGGTCAAGGTCACTAGAACATAGACAAAGGTCAATTCAAGGTCACGCCAGAACACTACATACCTGTACCTCCTAGAAACCATTTAAAGGTTAAGATTACTATAGCAAGGAAACAAAGGAATCTTTCTTGGAAAGGATGTATTATGATAATTAAGACGTTAGTACTATCTCAGGTAACACACCTTTTCAGCATGACATACACACCTCTAAGGTTTTTAGAGCAATAAGATAAACGAATTTTTAGCTTTTTTAGGAATAATAAACCTCCTAGAGTGAAAAGTGAGACAATTATTGCAACAGTAGATGATGATGGCCTTAGAATGCCAGATATCTTTGCCTTTCATTCTGAACAAAAAATCATCACTTTAAAAAATCTTATAGTAGAAGATGGGAAATGTCTTAGTCTCTTTCAGTCATTATGTGGGATAAAAAAAACATCTGTTAGACCATAAATTGTCAGATAACGAGTTAGAAAAAACCACAAATCTTAATTTAAATCAGCAAATGCTAAAATGCTGGTTCGATTTTAAATCAAAATCTCCTGAAAGTTTACAAGATATGCTTAATGAATACGTTTTTTTTTCATTTGGTATGTAACAATCAACAGTAATTTGATCCATCCTACAGATTTGGGGCTTGATGAATGCTACTTAAGCTTAAAGATAAAAGATCTACTGAATCATAGAAATAACCTTATGACATTTGAAGAATTAGTGTCACAACCGAATTGAATACTAATATCCTCCATACTAATTCTCTTTTAGCTACTATACCAAAAAGGTGAAAGTCAAAGATAAATAGTAGTACATTCAAATTTCAATTAATACCATGTTTTAGCCTAGTAATAAACAAGTATATAACACCAGTTACAAAGGTCACAAGTAGAAAAGTATACTGGGACATGGTACAGGGTAAAACTAATGCCCCTGTTCCACCAAAGGACTAAGCCCCGATCCTGTCTGGGACCCTTAATCGTGGACAGTCGGTGAAAAAACAAGTAAAATGGGTGGGAAAACTGGATCGGTATTAAAGTCTGGGATTAAGTACAGATTGGTCTTAGGAAGCCTGAGGAGGCCCCAGACAGTCCCTAACTGGTCTGGGACTAAGAACCAATTAAGCTCTTTTTCTGGTCGGTTTGAACCACGATCCTGTCATAGACATACCGACTGGATCCCAGGACGCCTCAGGCCTCCTGGGACTAAGCCCCGACTAACCCACGATTAAGCCCCGACCTCCCCCAGTGTCCTGAGGCGTCCCCAGTCTTCCCCAGACCGAGACGGTCGATTTTTGTTTTGCAATGGGATTAAGGGTCACAGGAGGCCTGGGACTAAGGCACTAAGAGTCTAGGACTAAGGGTCGCAGGACTCCTGGGACAACATAGGACTGTGTATATTTGGTCTGAGGAGGCCTGGGGAAGCCTGGGATTGGACCTTTTGTTTATGGCAGGAAAAAATAATCGGTTTGGGTCACGTCCCCAACCGACCTCAACCGACCCTTACAGGACGCCTGGGACTAAGCAAATTTTTGAAACCGACCCTCAAAAACCCTTAATCAGGAACCTTAGTCGTGTGGTGGAACACCCACATAAGAAACCCACTGAAGAAGAAATCTGGGTAGACATATTTCCTTTTCTTGAAGGTGTAAACTGGAGTTCAATTTACAAATTTGTATACAAGATCTCGAATGAACCATACTTACAATCATTTCAATACAAAATATAAAATAGAACTGTAAATTGTAGACATAATTTATGTAAATGGCATAAGATTTCCAGTAATAAGTGTCTCCACTGTTTGAATGTTGATACTTTAGTTATTTATTTATTTGGGGTTTTACGTCGCTTTCAACACTGTACAGGTCATATCGTGACGGGTAGTTGGAAGGGCAGAGGAAACCAGTACATACAGTTCGTTAGGGTTCTGTACTGTATACTGTCGAACAATGCAAGCAACTAACAGCTTTCTCACTTGAGGCCGTGCCGTGAATCGAACCCCAGCCTCAGAGGTGGGAGGCGAGAGTGTTACCACTCTGCCACCGTGGCCCCTTGTTGATACTTTAGAACATCACTTCTACTACCGCCCTGTGTCAAGTTTTGGTGTGAAATAAATCATTTTCTGCACAATACGATTTCAATAAAAATAAATTTTTCAGTATGTGAAATTTTGTTTGGCATATTCAATCATTTAAATAATCATGATGATGTATTTATAATAATAAATTTAATTATATTATTGAGGAAATGGTTTCTTAATAGTCATAGATCAAGTGAAAGACCTGTAATTTTCTCTGAGTTTGTAAACATGTTAAAAGATAAACTAGAAAGCATTACAGTGTGCCACACTTTCAAAGATGATTTCTAGGCTTTTAATAGCAAATTTGGAAGACTGTATGATAAACTTTGATATGAAATAGTAGCTACTTGTAAATATAGTAAAAGCAGAATAATAAATGTAAACATAATATGTGCAGATGATACATTGCCAAAGATTGCAAAATACTAGTACTTTAATAGTAGATTTGCATACCTTAGTACCACAGTTAATTTTAGTTATTTGGTGCTGTGTGCTTTCTTAACCCAGGAATAGAACTGACGTACTGGACTTTCCCTTGCCTTCTTGGTAATAATGAGTAAACACTCACAATGTTTGTGTTAAATACTTTATTGTAACTGTCATATGTACATGTAATATAACATATACAAAAACAGGCAATAAAATATTTAAAAAGAAAAAAAACTATTGCAAGGTTAAAAGGTTAAATCAAGGCCACATTGTGATCTTGCACACCTACCCCTCTAACTAATGTCTTAGCAAGTATCAAATTCTTACACCTTAAGGTTTTCAAGATAATGCATGGGCAAGATTTTGAAGGTCAAGGTCACTAAACCAAAGGTCAAAGACAAGGTACTACATGGAACATCCACACCTCTTAACATATGTCCCTACAAAGTATAAATTTCTTACATCTGAGATATAGCCCGGACAAGATTTTTAGACTCAAGCTCACTACGCCAAAGTAAAAAAGTCATATCAAGGTCACACCTTCATCTTGCATACTTATATCCCTATATGCAATATCCCTGCAAAGTATCCCTGCAAAGTGTCTTTTTCTGACATATATGCACGAGCTTCTCCCTACCATGCATCTGCCCACCCACTCACCCACCCATCTAGATGACATGGGTCAAAACATTACTAGCACTGCCATTAAATGCTATGAGGTAACATTTTTTTTTGACAAATCTATCAATTTAACAATTTAAACTCTTTTCAAGTACATAAAGAAAAAGTGACGTTTCTTTGTTAAATAGAAAAATGTCAGTGACTGAACACCAGAGCACAAAGTTCAAAAGATTTAATAATCATTCAAACACAACAAAGGGACCAATTGATTACCTTATATTTCGTTATGTCATCATGTAAGATACTAGCATGTCTTGTACCCTTGTGGAAATCCCCTGTGATTTAGATGTGAAAGCTATGTCAAAGATATGTGATGCCCATTAGAAATGGTCATTTTTTTTCAAAGAAGGTACTTAAAAATTACTCACATGGCTTTATTTGTGCCCATTCGGCTTTGATTTCCTGTATGTCCTGTCTTGTGTCAACTTCAGACCTGACATTTGCACTTTCTACAATGATACATGTAAGACATTGCATTATCAATGCATGACTATGACAGACAGTTTTTGATAACAAAAACGAGTGGAAGTCTATTTCTTATGTCCGAAATATTAAACTGACATTTTTTTTTCTATTTTCCTCAAAACTCAAAGGGTTTTTTCCTTACCTTAATAGAACAATTAACATTTTAAGACTCATCATATTTAAATCTGATGGAAGACTTTGTAAATCAAACAGGAACAGTTTACAACAATATTAAACACTGTTTGAAATTATCACAAACTGCGATCCTTATCAGACTTTTATCATCTTAAACCCATCTTAAACCTATCTTTTTGTTCGTAAAGTCATCTTTTTTATCTTACAGTGATCTTAACGCTGTCTTAACAGTCACGAAGCATTTTTTCCATCTTACAGCAATCTTAAACACATCTTTTCATTTTAAGTCGATTGTTAAAGGTTGTTAACCTATTGCATATTTTGGGGGTTTGGGGAACCTATGCCTGACAATCTCTGCTTTAATTTTAAAACTGTTGGGATGAGATCACTATCTGCTTACCATACTGGAACAGCCCCATAAGGGATCAAATTACCAACCTCATTCACTGTCACTCATTCACTGCTGCCAAATTGAGAGGAAATCATTTTTATGTAAATGTCTATACCCTATGGATCCAGCAATTCACCAAAAAATCACATTATCTTGCTTTGTTTAAGAGCTAAAAATCAAAGTTAGAGTGCCATGTACAAAATTGTGCCGTTAAAATTGTATCAAACACTAGTAGTTACACCAGTATAGCTGGTTTTAACACAGCCATACTCATTTTCAAGTTTTTCAATATTTTTTACGAGTATTTTGTTCCTTATCTTTATTGTTATAATTGTTTTTATAGATCCAGGCACAGTTAGAGTGTTCGTAATTTGCTGGTTATACTAAACTTCCCTCGATATACTCAAAAATCTGTGAAACAGTTTGGTTATAGCTTTGCTTTTGATGCTCCCTCTGTTTGGTATGTTTTTTATGAGATTTGTACACCCTCCATTACTGCTTCTTTAGAAAAAGAAGGCTTAAATCATGCCTCTACACCAGGGCAAACCCATTTTATTCTTAACTTCCCCAAATTTGGCGTATAGGCTTAATGGGTATATAACTAGTATGTGATTGGTTTTGGACAACATCCTGTATTGATATCAATATAGATTTTATCCAAAGTTTCAGAACATGTTATCAATTGGATCTTAAACTGTTCAGTGTTCTTTTTAAAAACTGTTCTTGTTTCTGTGACCCAATTCTATTATAGGTCGCTGTGGATCCATAAACTTTGAACCTGATATTCCTGTAAAATCTGAAACCAAAGAGGCAACACTTTTTATATATTTAGTTGTGCTTAATTATTTGAAGCTTTTAAATTCCAGTGCTTTTAATTTTATTCAGAGCAACACTACGAACTCAGAGGTTCTGGACGTTATGTTGTATTGCTATAAATGCCCAATTTAGATAACATTAACTTAACGTTCACTGGAATTAGGAAATTTAAGAACCGAGTTAAAGTTTTATTAGTTAATACCTTGCCTAATGGACAACTATATTGCCAGCGCCCAATGTGGCCTAGCAGATAACACAATTGCCTAGGTATACAGAGGACCTGGGTTCAAACCCAGGTACAGGCAGATACATTGTGGCTCGGATTACCACTTAAAATAGTGGTCCTCTCTCATTGGATCCTATCCCCAGTGGCACGTTAAAGAGTATGATGATAAATGATCATCATTGAGCCTCAGTCTTCCAGTAAAGGTAATATTAGTAACCTGAGACTTGTACAGTTGGGATAGATCAAATAGTGCTTTGAGTCCTGTAGTACATGGAGATATTGCTTTGAGTATAAAACGATATATATAAAAAGTGCAAGCTGGCCCTATCAAATACCAGAAAAAAAGACCTTTCGACCAGTGAAGCTGGCTAGGTGCACTCCACTCATTAGGTGCCACGAATTACTTCCGTCTAGGCTAGAGAATGTGTCACCATAGAACCTTTTTTATTATTCTGACCTTTGATGAGAACCTAGCAAGATGAATTCAGGGAGGGCATCTCCTGTCTATTAGGTAACATATTAGCAGATAAAAATTTAACCTAATTCGTAAAGTCTCTATTTAATTGACTTAATACATCTTATCTATTGGACACTAACTGTCGCTTAGTTTATATGCTACTTGCTATCTGTGAGGGATCAAGTCTTCTTTTGAAGTGTCTGAAAAGATCTGAAGAGTATGACTGTTTGGATATAATTGCTGACCTTTTAAGTCACCATTTTAAGTGTGGATGGAGAGACTTTGAGATTGGAATCACCTTTTCTAGAGATCCTGACATCCTTCAGTGATTTTTCAGATGCCACTGAATGGCTCTCATCTGGACCGCTAACATTCCGTGATTGGTCTGAACTTGCCCTCTCTGAGGTCAAACTGGTTGCCTACGAAATGGAATACTTGTTTGGGTCCAGTTCTGATTTGTCCATATTCACTATCCAACCTAGTTCCTGACACAGAGCTACTAGGGCCTGTGTATGCTTTACAGGTATGATTGACTCATAACCAACCAATCGACTAGATACTGGATGATTCTACCATTGTGAATTCCTTGGGAGCAGTGGACAGATCAAATAGCATAGCTTTGGGTGGATAGGATTAATCTTATACATGAAAAACGTTAGTATTTCTTCTCCACATGAAATTGTGCCAGAAAGGTGACATTTATATATAAATAGTCTGAACAAGGATTCCTTTTTCAAGCTCGCTGATTTTCATAATTTTAGTAGTTAATTGTCTGACTTCCCACAGCCTTTGCTTATTTTGGACCACAACGTTTTTATATCACATGCCCAGGTTAGAATAAATGTAATTTAGAAATCTATTAATGATTTATTTCCATCTGGTATTTCGCTTTTTTTATAAATTGGTAAAAATTTAATTGTTCCTTACATTGCAACATAACTTTTCCAGTGATAATTTCAACCAATCATGTATAACACAGCTCACTTCTAGGTTGTTTTCTTCTACTGTAATATTTATCTACTATCTACTGTATTATCACCGAGTTACACAAAAAAATTTTAAAGTGGATGTCATTATTTAAAAATATGTAATTGTAATCTACCTTACCTTCAAAAGCCCTCAGCTTCTCCTTCATGTTGACCAGCTCACACTTCATTTTCATTAGCAGCTCATGGACATCAGTATCCAACAAACACTGCTTGGAGTGTTGTGGATGGACATTATCACCAAGACTGAATGTGAACAACAATATCACGATGATTACAATCATCATTGCTCTCTTGCTTTTTCTTTTTCTTTGTCCAGCTATTGAATAAATGAATACAGCTCTGTATGTACATAGATATTAAAAGGTTTAGTAAATGTAGTCTTGTATATTCCTCCTGCGCAGAAAGTTCAAAATCTCTCTAATTTTGACATGACTTCAGTTAGCCTAGCTGAGGCATTTATACGTCACTTACCATAATAATATGTTTACACATAATTTTATACAACTTTGTACATCAGTATACACCATCGACAAACACACAGGAAGTACTTAATAATAGTTACCACCACCTAGTCCGAATCACCAATAGGATCTGAGAACTTGGGTTATCTTTGTATATGTGTCCGGATAAAATAGAATTTGTATGAGTTGGGAAATCATCAGGCTTATTTTCCCTCATCAATTACCAAATGCTGAGCTCCATATTTTAACACAATGTTTGTTCTGAGTATAGAGCGTGGAGACTGGTGTGAATTAGATGATCTGGAATTTCTGAACACTCCTTTGGTGCCCATTCTTTATCTGATGGTCTTAATTGTATAGACGCATTATTATACCTGGTAGAGATTATCACATGCACAATTTTTTGAATACCAATGTATTGCTTACATGCTAAAAATCATTTACCAAATCTTTGCATCTCAAGTAAGGCTGCATAACTACTGAAATGATGCATCAACCTCAAACTGAACCAGTGCTGGTCATAATTGACAACATACAACTCTCATCTTCTATGGTATTATGTTAAAATCCATCCCATGTAAGTATTTCAGATACACTGGGAATGTGTGTCATTTTGAGTCTAGCTGGTAAACTGCACCTAACCAGAAGAAAAAAAACAAGACCAAATACCTAATGGTTCATGGTTTTATTTTTATGAGATTAGTGTGACATGAAAATGTAGAAACTAGTGTGCATATATTACTGAAAAAATATAACTTGAATCATTGGCTAACATATTAAATCGGCAAAATTGCAAATGGAATGGGAGACTATCAGAATACTGAGAGACTATCAGAAATAGATAATGACTGTTGAATGGAAATGAAACCCAAACCTAGAACTAGAAACCTAGAAAAATTTTCATCTAACCACTTTCACAAAAAAGTAACTTAGATCACCCCAAAGGTCTGATGTATAGCACACAACTTCAGTAAATTCAGGACCATTACTTTATATAATCAGATTGTGAGCATCAGTCAGGCTAGTTTGTTTACATCAGAGCTACATTACCATCAGCACACTTCTGGGTATAAAGATAAGTATAGAGTTTCATAAAAATTTTATTCTGGGTTGAACTGCAAAGACAAAAACACAAACCTGAGAGAGATCATATTATTTATCTCAATCTACCAGCTTGGGTTCAGTGCAGGCAAACTACATGATTTTATATACTTCTGAGTTTAGAATCAAATGAAACAAAAACAGAATCGTGAGAAATTGTGTCAGCTATTTTCTTCCTGTTTTTATTAACTTTTCATGTTTAATTGAAGACTTTTCTTCAATTAATTAATGTCTCTAATTTTGTTGATCTTTTTCACTTTGAAGCTCAATTATAGATTAATATATCTTAACAGTGCAAAATGTTGGTGTACTATCTGTTTTCATTGTCCTAATAAAGTGTTTGCTAAGACCACTGTTCCACTGTACCTGCTACCCGGTGTACAAGTTTATTCATACTGGTTTCCCTAAATATTTTGATATATATCCTCATTACTTACAATACTAGACGTAGTCAGATTGTTGCCAGCTTCCTCAATGTACCAAAATTTCAACCTACAATTCGCAAGTCAACTAAGCAGTTTAGTTTTGCCTCAGTTCCTCGAGTCCCAGTCCAATGAAATTATCAGTGACCTTGACAAAGGGTAAAGGTCAAACAAGCATTGCGGTTCATAATATTTATTTACTACACTATTTGTTTTACAAAACATGATACAGTCAATAGTAATATTATTAAGAGTCACCTTAAGTTAAAGTAAGTTAAGCTTACTTAAAGTCAGTTTACAAACAATTCAATTACTCTTAGAAGCCCTACAAGAGGACATAATATGAAGGTGACCCAAAATGAAAATGAAGTTACTGTTAAATAGTTTACCTGTTTACATAATGACTAAATTTTTGAAAAAGGGGATTACTCAATCACCCAAACCCCAATGTATGAGTAGTTACATGGTAGACAATTTAGAACTAAACATGTTTGCCACTTGCTCTCCAGCATCAGTGGAATCAGTAACATATCTCCAAACACAATCCGACGTCCAGGTGCCATGTCTTTGTATGTTTTGTAAAGGAACATTGTTGTTAAAAACAAAGGTGGCACCTGAACGCCGGAAGGTGTGGGATGTGAAGCCAGAGGCAGCCAAACCCAATCTGGTAAGGAGTAAATTAAGGTGCCTTCTAACCTTGGTATCTGTGAGGGGAACCCATTCTTTATACTGAAAAAGAGGGAGATTGGCACCTGAAGGCATCAAAGCAAGGAGATTGGAAAGGGCTGTCACTGGACAGATAGAAGAATGAAGTATTCTTGGAACATGAATAAGCTTGATTTCATTATTGTACTGCATGGTTTTGGACCATTTAAGTAACAACACAACTTTATTTTGCTTGAAAATAAGGTCACCTCTGGCTAAGTGTTTAAGAGGTGAAAACTCTTGAATAGAGTGAGGTAGTAAGTTAGACATATACAAGAATGAGTAGAAACTCAATAAGTAAACACTTTTAAATATCTGCCCCATGTAAGTATAATCACACTGGTCTACAATACTCTTAAGGAGTGGTATGTCTATTATCTTTTTAAGCTTAACAGACAAAGGGGCATGGATTTGTATAGACCTTTGATAGTATTTAAGCCTGGCATCAGCAAAACAAGCAACATCCAGACCATAAAGGAGAAAGATAGTTCTAATGACTGACAAATAATTTGCCATTTGTAAAAGTTTAATCCCTTGTAGTGAAGGCACTCTAAAAACACAACAGGTTAAATACAGTCACCTGATGTAAGTCCCAACACATAAAGGCTATGAAGGCCAAGAAGGTTCTGAATAGTGTTGCATAAGCCTTTCTCATGGATTTAGCAAAAGTGTATGACAGTCTGGAGGTTGCCAGGTGGGTCAGATGCCTCTCCAGTGGCTGGCCTGGAAAACTACTTTAAATTCTTTCATCCACATGCAAGAAATCTTGAGAAATATTAATCCAGGTCACTGGGTGCACCATCGGTTGTAATTTCTGAAAATTATGATTAGTGATATGCCACCTAGATAACAGATCAGCTACTGGATTCAGCTTCCCTGCTACAATTAGATTTATTTGTTGTTTTACGTTGCATTCAACAGCCAGGTTCATTTTGGGACGGGTAGTTTACAGGTGGAGGAAACCAGTGCATACTGCACTGTAAACCACCTGGCATCGGCAAGTAACTACCAACTTTCCAAATGCCCGGGCCGAGATTCGAACCGGTGGCATCAGAGGTTGGAGGTGAGAACTCTAACCGCTACACCACCGAACCCCCCCGCCTCACTGCTACATGAACAGCCTTAACATCAATATTACATGCACTTAGCCACAAAAAGATGTTCCTGGCATACTTAGCCAAAATTGTGTCACATGTTTTACCATTATTTAGTACAGCAACGACAGCCTGGTTATCACACTTAATGAGGACCTGGAGGCCCACCCACTAGGCATGCCATACCTTTAGGGCAACCAAAATGTTGACCATTTCGAGATAAGCGATATTTTGAGTCTGCCATCTGGAAGATAGAGGCAAAGCATAAACTTGATTGTCATAAATGGCTCCCAAACCAGTGGGACATGCATCTAAATGAATGACTTTACTGGGAGTATAATTAAAGAAAGATATGCCATTAAAAACTGGGAGAAACCTGTTAAACCACTGAAGGTCCTGCTTATATTCTTCAGTCAAGACAATATGTTTGTTATCAAAATTCTGATGCAATACAGTAAGCATCCTATTGAGGAAGAATCTAGCATATTTAATACATTTAGCTACATATAAAAGAGAACCTAACAGTGATTGGACTCTTTTTAGTACAGGTATTTTTCACAGATCAAGCTGTACACATAGCTTTGATGGTTTCTAATTTTTCTGAAGGAATTGAGATGGTGAAATCAACGGTATTAACAACTATGTCCAGACAAGTGACCTGTGTACTTGGTGAGACTAACTTTTTGCTGCTTACAGTGAGACCGAGCTCAGCTAATAATTCTTGCCATCTAACATAGGGTATGGCAGATTTTGGAGGGCAGAGAGATACACAAAAATCATCAATATAATTCCATATATATTCCATATCCGTACTGAGTCGGATAAATGCTGGAAGATGGATGACCCGTGTTTGAACCCAAATGGGACCAAACAATCAAGAAAGTAGTTATTCAAATACAGGCCTAACAAATCTAAGTCACCTGGGTCAATAGGGACATGGCAAAAAGCCCTACTGACATCAATTTTAAAAATTTCACAACTTTTGCCTAACTTAAGTACTCGATCTGTTGTCAATAGATGGATATGTTAGAATAAATTCCTTGTCTAGATACTTATCTGCAGATACACCAGAATTGACAGAGTTACCAATAGGCCAACTGAGGTCAATTATGAGCCTGCTATTAATCGAACTTGATTTGTCTCTAGTCATAAATGGACAAGTATGCAAACTGTCGATTGGTGGTTCAGTGAAGGGACATAATACGGCCTTATTTTCCATTTCCTCCCTTAAATAGGTAGAAACATGGTCTGGATATTTAAGTGCACTTGTATGACTCACATTTTCACAAATTAGAGTAGAATCCCTATCAAAATCTAGGGGAAAGCCGTACTTAATGAGAAGAGGCAGTTGCCAATCCCAGTAATTGGCTAGGTAGTTTGCCCATGCTTCTGCGTTCAATTTTGAAGGGACTCCAATTTGTAAACCTTTGTAATTGTGCCTGTCATCAACTGCCTGTGTAAATGCAAATATGGTAAGTACATATGGAGCCATTATTACTGTCATAAACTTGACATGGAAGCCCATAAATGGGTATAAAGCCGAACAGTGGTTTATTCTGCTCCAAAAATTGTTAATTGTTTTTGGTTTTCTTTGCCAATTTCATTTTCTCACTATTTTGGGTGGTATTTATTTCCAGGCAATATTTGTCATCATTTACATCCTTGGTGGCACTACCTTGTATGTTATTGACATTACGAGTGATAGTCAAAGGGGGAACTTCAGCTGAAACAGTGGTGTGTATACGTGCCTGTGTACTATCATGGGGGTTCAAACCCAAAACATCACTGCCCTGTTCCTTCACTAGTCCACCATCGATGTTATCATGATTTACAGAATTTTTCTTACCTTTTTTGTGACATTTACTTTTCTCATCAGCCCGGGTTAGAACAACCTGAGCATCAAGACCATGTAATCTAGTAACAGAAGAATTTTTGTCAGATGCAAAACTGTCGTCTTCCACTACCAGTGGATCAAACCTATTTACATATTCGCTCTGGTACTGTGTAATGCTACTTCCTTGGTTTGTATCAATATGACCACCCATATTAGACACAACTTTACTGTCGACAGATTTAACACTAGTATTGTTATGCATAGAAATACACAATTCAGTACCATCATAATGTGAAATTCTGCCCTCATGTTTATTCACAATCTTACAACCTCTGTTAACCAAACTAGTACCTGTGTTTTGACATAACAAAGTACTTTTTGCCACAGAAGTATTTGTGCAATTCAATTCAATGTTTCTCTTGACAATATCTGAGAATCAGACATTCTTTTTTGACATTGTTACATAAAGACTTAAGTTTTTGAATAAGCAATCTATCAAAGCAATATTTACAAACTGTGAATTTTAACAATCCTGGGTCTAAATTTTTTGTGGACACTTAATTTTTTGAGATACTTTTTGCTAAGATGCAAGCCATCACAGTGCTCACAGGCATGCCTGTAATATTGGCCAGCAGTTCTGTGATGAGACGTAAATTTACAGGTACCCTCCTGAAAGTATTTGCATATCAGACCATTTTTGGACACCTACTATGTGTCTTTGGGCATGGGTCCTCCAGATGCGATCTATCTTGTCTGTTTCAGGCCAATTTAACCTGTCTGCCTCCATATTGGTTAACAAAATAGCATGGGCCGCTTTGGCTGACTCCCATGAGAAGTCAGATGCATCCTCCATGATATTTCCCAAATAATCAAGCATACAAGCCCTATTGGGTTCCGACTTCTCTTCTTGGATGCATCTGACAAATCCGGATACCCACTGAGTAATGTTTAAGTCGTCATAAGTGGGTCTGGTCTTCTGGTTGCTGGTTAAAATAAAATTCTGTGATCATTCCACAACCTGTTTAACCGAAATCTCCCCAGGAACCCCTCGCTGAGACTTAACTCTACCTCATGTAGCAAATTCATTAATATTCCTAAGCTCTGCCAATCGCCGCTCAACCTCACTTTGCAGTGAATCATTGGTTCTCAAGTAATCTATACAGTGGACCACACTCTCTACCGTAGCCTGTTCCGTAGTACTACCACCTACTAGATTGTTTGAATGAGAAGCAGCAGAGGAAGCAGAAGTACTTGCCTGTATAGAGCCCTGTTCGAGTGCTGCCTCCGTCCGCTGCACCCTCCTGTCCATCTGTTCCATCTTATCTCCTAACTGCTGTAGTTGTGAAAGAATTTGGTCAGAAACTGAGAGGGTTAGGGAACTGGAGGAGGGGGGTGCAGGGGCGTCTGCATCATTAGAAAAAGACTCACCCGGCATCTGCGGACACTTCTTCCCCACCAGTCGGGCATGCTGCAATGAACAATTTGGACAGAAAAACACTTTAAGCATTTTGAAGAACTGAGCAATGATGAAATAAATAAAACTAAAATCGAATAAATGAAAAGTATAACAATATAAAATCAAGCTCAGTTCAAAAACGTGTGTTAATCAGTCAAATCCTAAGAGTGTGGTGCCAAATTCAAACAAAGGCTTGTTTTTATACTAAGAACCAATGAATGAATAGAGTCCACTTCTCAGTGGAGATTAAGCACTATAAAAGTCGAATTAGAATTAGAATTCTACACATCTGTACAGAAATTCATGAAAACAATATAAAATCAAGCTCAGTTCAAAAACGTGTGTTAATCAGTCAAATCCTAAGAGTGTGGTGCCAAATTCAAACAAAGGCTTGTTTTTATACTAAGAACCAATGAATGAATAGAGTCCACTTCTCAGTGGAGATTAAGCACTATAAAAGTCGAATTAGAATTAGAATTCTATACATCTGTACAGAAATTCATGAAAACAGTTTTGGATTGGATGCTCCCACAGTTTGGAATGATTTACCTGGTGATGTTTACCCTGCAACCCCTTTTGCCTATATCAGGCAAAAATATATAATACAGCTTCCCCATAGTACCAACGTGGCTATGTAGATAGATAAATAGATAGATAGATCTTTATTCAGCATTACATTACAATGAAATAATACAACAATTTAAAATAAATGCTGAAAGGAAATGTCAGAAGTTCAAATGAACTTATAACTAGACAATCCTAAATTTGGACAGAACTGACAACAGAAAGTTAAGAACATACAATAAATACTGAACAGTAATGTCTGAAGTTCAAATGAACTTATTACTAAATATTACTTAACTTGGACATAGCTGACAACAGAAAGATAAGAATAAATACAGCAGATAATATATATTTCGATTGATGACACAAAGAAGCTATTTATCAATGACCATGCTAATTTGAACTGTTTGTCTATTAATTATATTTTAACATACTTGACAAAGTACTTCATGGTAAAACTATAGATTGAAATACACACAGATTTAGTACACAGATCCGTAACTTCCATTTGTCATACCATAATTTGTTAGATAGACAATGGTTTTTTGTATTTAGTGAGGAATTCTTCTTTTAATCTCTTTTTGAAGCTTATTATAGATGGTAACAATCTTATATGTGATGGAATTTTATTGTACAGTTTAACCCCTATAATACTAGGACATCTACTTTTCTGGAAAGTTTTGGGGATATTTTGATAAATGTTTCCACAGTTCCTTGTATTATAGTTATGAACATGCTTGACATATCTATATCGTTCCATTAGTTTAGGTGGTAGCAAATTCCTATCAGCTTTGAAAATATGAGTACATGTTTTGAATTTTATTATATCCCGTAACTTTAAACATTTGAATGCATTGTATGTGTTGCTTGTTGAATCTCTGTATCTTAAGGAGCCAATCAGTCTCATTGCCCGATTTTGTAATTTTATCAGTTTATCTATTCTGCAGTCATAAGTGTTTCCCCATATTTCAGCACAGTAGTGAAAGTATGGTAGAATAACTGCCGAGTATAACATTAGTAATGATTTGCTATCTAATCGACCTTTGCTCCTATACATGAGTCCAATCCCTCTACTTACTTTATTTTCAATATGCAAGATCTGGTCTTTCCAATTTAATTTTTCATCAATAATAATACCCAGGAACTTAGTATTTTCAACTCTGTCTACTTCTGTTGAATCTATTTTTATTTGTCCTTTGAATTTCTTGACATTCTTATTAGAAAATAAAATATAATTTGTCTTTTTGACATTAAGTGAAAGTCTATTCACACTGAACCATGTAGTAAGTGTTTGTAGTTCCTTATTCATAACTTCAAATAGGACATTTCAATTTTCATTGGAATAGAAAAGGTTTGTATCATCAGCAAACAATATAAATTTCAATACACTGGATATGTTACATAGGTCATTTATATATAAAATAAACAGTAACGGTCCAAGTATGGAACCCTGGGGTACTCCACATGTGATAAGTAATTGGTTTGATTTTTGTCCATTTAGTTCTACATACTGCTTACAGTTAGATAAGAAGCTTTTAACCCAGTTTAGTGCTAACCCCCTGATCCCATATAAGTATAGTTTGTCCTGTAAAATGTAATGGTCAATAGTGTCGAAGGCTTTCTTTAAGTCTATAAAGAGTCCAATACTGTATTCATTTTTGTCAATTGCATCAGATATTAACTCTACCATATCACCTACTGCATATTCAGTCGAACATTTTTTTCTGAAACCATATTGGTGACAGGAAAATAATTTTTGCTTTTCTATAAAACTAACTAGTCTATTATAGAATAACTTTTCAAGAATTTTTGAAAATTGTGGCAAAATAGACACTGGTCGATAATTGCTAAATTCTTTCCTATTTCCACTTTTAAAAATTGGAATTACTTTGGCTAGTTTCAGTCTTTCTGGGAATATTCCAGTGCTGATTGATCTGTTAAAAATATGTGTTAGAGGGACAACAATACTGTGAATAATGCTTTTAACAGTTTTCATTTTCACTTCATCATAACTCGTTGACATGTCTATGGAGTAATGATTACAGAATTGGTTTCTGGTGTTGTGCCTTAGAGTCTACCTTGGCGAGAGATCAAGCTCTGCAAAGTCTAGAATATAATAGGCTAAACAATAATTATATGGCCTAGGACCCAAATCCAAAGTCACTTGTACTTTTGACATGCACAAGCTGAACACACTTGAATGCATTGACCTTTGAGCTCACTGAAGCTTGGCTAACAACTCTTTTATAACTTTTTTGCTCAATTTTGTATTATTCTTTATTTATTGCAGGTATTTCCTGTCATACTTGGAAAATTTGCAACCAATTCTTAATGTAATATACATATCAATAACTAATTCCGATTGATTAAGCAACTTACCCTGAAAAAGTTATCATCAGATGTATGGCTACAATGTGCTCAGGCAGAAATATATTGTATTAGCATGACATCTTGTGAGCAATAGCTAATCAAAGTCAACAAAGAATTTTGATATTCACACTGGCATCACTGATTGACTAATGATTTCATCACTTCCTACATTATTTACTCTAGGCAAGAACAATCTTGATGAATTATTTACGTATCAGCATAGGCCAATCAAAGTGACCTCTGTCAGTGTACAACCAATGTTATGAACTTTATTTTAGTCAATTATTGTTGTGGTATCAGATATTTCATAATTTCAAATATTTCAAAATGTAAAATGTAATGTAAATGTAATTACAGTTCAATTTTGTAGTTGTTGAATTTACAATATTACTTACAAGTATTGTATTAACAAATTATCAACCATTAAGTGTTTCTTACTGTTGTTTTGGAGCTTTTGGGACTGGTTGTAGCAAGCATTAGCTGTAACATTGCATAAATCTTATATATATTTTACTTTCTTCTACTGCATAGAAACGTTGAATAAGACCATCACAAATCTTTCAGGAGCTGGTTGAATTTATTTGTAGAAAATACTTTTAACTGGTATATATTATAACAATGTTGATCTTTGTTTAAATTTATTCTATTTATAATTTCATGCAAACTGTTTACAAGGAAGAAACATTAACATAAAACAAACAAATCTGTTTTGTAAATATGTCATAATGTCATAATGTCATTGCAACTTGACAGGAATTATTTCCCAATTTTTTAGAATACAGGTCTTCAGCATTTTGAAGGTTTTGTGGAACGTTGATATCTTGACCTATTTCATGCTTAGCTATTAAGTAGAAAGATGTTAGAAATATCCAAAACTCTTCTTTTTATCATATGTGTAAAGGTACGAACTCATAAACCTCGAAAGTGATAATAAAATAGACAGATTCCTCATCATAGGAAGGTTGGATAGATAGATACATATTTTTGTGTTACATATAATGTAATACCAATTCACAGAATGAATTCACGGACATCAATTCTATTAATAGCTGGACTTTCGGAGATCTCTTTAGCTCAGCTGGTCAAAGACCTAGTGTTGTGTTTACGTCTGTGTGGTCAGAAGGTTGTGGGATCGACTCCCAGCAGAACCAATAAATAATCTCTCCATACAGTACATGATGGGGTGTTTAAATGATCCCCCCATCTCACAGCCAAGTGATTTGAAGTGTAATAATGTAGTCATGTATGACTTGAGTACAGGTCTTTCCTTGGAGGGGTGGTATTTAATATCATCACGTATATAGGTTGTGTTAATACCTGGGCTTCCAGGACTTCCCCTTTAACTCAGCTGGTTAAACAGCTAGACTTGCGTTTATTTCTGTTTGTTAATAGAAGGTCTTGGAATTGACTCCTAGCAGAACCAAGCAACAATCTCTCTGACAATCTCATATATCTGAAATTTCATTTAAGGATATATTTTGCAGTTAAATATATTATTGTTTGGTTACCAAGCAATATTTCTAGTTTAGATTTATCACTAACAATTTCACTATTTGTTATAATTTGTGCCAATATAACTAAGTTCTTGCAACAGTTTATTTCTTTAAGACTAAAATTGTACACAATGCAATAATACATGTATCTTGCTATCAACTAAACCACACTCACATTTTTGACATAGACATTTATGTTGTGGAATATTTTCTGAGCTATAAACTTTGATTTATTCAGTGTGGAGCTACAAAATGTGACTATAATCGACTTGTTGGCTTAACTTTTACAGCTAGACACACAAACCTTCTCTTCTAAAATTAATAAAGATTCAGATTTGTTACAACGACCTCTCCCTATGATTGCTTAAAGGGTAGCAAAAAATAAAAAAATGAAGGACATGCAGGCGCTAGGTTCCAATGGCACACATATATTGGAATGACAGTATTTTAAGCCTCTCTTACATTCCATCGTACGTGGCACGTACGTCCTGGTTACAGAGAAGAATCGGCTGATTTGCAAGGGGTACTTAAGCTACATTTGTTATTTTATAACAGAATATCAAGGTTGCACAGACCCCGCAATGAAAATTGGCATGCACGTTTTCTCTGCATGCACGCAGGATGGCAAAAACGCATCCATGTCTCAAGGGTAACTTACAAGAGACTTGCGCACGTGCATTCTCCTTGCAATTGTTGTAGGTTCTGCCCATTTACTTTACCATTGTTTGCCTGTGCTGTAAGATGCACTCACATGTACCTTGCATGTATATAAATCCACTGTGTAACCTGTAGCTAGTCGCAGACTGTTCTTTGATCTTCAAGTTGTGACACTCTTGTTGGTAGTATTCAGCTGTTTGCATGTGCAAATCTCTACTATCCAAAAACCAGGGTTGTTTTTCAACAAAGTTTGCAGCACACTTATATGTGTATACACGTATGATGGGATGTAAGAGAAGCTTCACTTGAACATAGTGCTAGTTCACGATGAATGTTCAATATCATGTTTAGGTCATGGGTAAAGCCATCATAGATTACATAGTTGCAATGAGGTCAAAGGTCACTTTTGAGATGTGATTATTTATGTAAATTAATCTTCTTTCGAATTCAATTGTATGTAAGTGTCATGTGTCCAAACGTCTGAGGTTACTTTGACCACTTATATTTACATTGTTTCTTTATATAAATAAAATCAGGGTTTACAGAAATTGTTGAACGACCTCTGGAGACATCCCAGGTCAGTCAATGCTAAGGGGCCAAAGTTCCAGGGGTTCTTGTTTTAATTTGTAACTTTACATCCCTAAGACCCAAATTCAGTCCAAAGGGAGACCTCCTAGTTGCCGGGCCATGAAGAGTATTTGCATAAAAGTGTCTTGAATTATACAAGAATGTCATGCTTGAAGGACAGCTTTTACCCTCTCCCCCACTGTTCTCCCCCAGAAAAAACAGGGGGATATAAATTTAAATGTTAGCAGTTAGTAGTAAAAAGTACCCCCCCCCCCCTTTAACTACAGTTCAATGTAAACATAAAAAGTCACTCTTCCTAGAATTCAAATTTCCTCCAATTACACAATAACCAAAAATAAAACAGACATGTAACCAAGAGTAATCTCTTCAATATTTAGAATCAACCTTTAACTGATCCCATAGTAAATTGTTATCCAAAGAATAGTTACAATTGCTGAAAGAGGGTGGCCAAATGACTGACATCTGGAGCTCCAAGACCGTTCAAACTAATGTCTTTCAGTTAATCGATCACCTTATTAATCAGATTAACAGTTTTGGTAAAACAGTTTTTAGTAAGGACCCTTGTGTAAAACGCCTGGGGTGGTATTCACCAAGATGGATTAAGATCAGATCAAGTTCAGATCAAATTTAAGAAAAAGTTTCAAGTGAGCCAGCAGATCAAATAGCTACTGACAGAGCATGGATCACTTGAGCTGAAAGGATCAAATATTTAATCTGCTTTTTATTCAATGATATGAAATAATGCCATAAATTTACAGTTAATTGCAAGATATGAATAAAGTTTTTGCTCTGTCATTAATCATCTGCCAAAGTTTTATATATTGATCAATATTTGGATTTAAAAATATCTATATGGATGAAAACAGCTTTATAGTACCATCCAAATGTATCAAAGCAGTGAGGAATAATAACTGGTCAGTGAGGGAAAAATATGTTGTCATTCACCAATGCATCAAATTTCCAATGTTATTCCATGGAATCATTAGTTCCTATGTCTCTGTAGTGGCTCATTAAAAGATCTGTCTTGATCGGAAAGTTAATCCATCAAAGTACATGGATCAAATTTAATCCAACTTGATCAAATGTTTCATGAAAACAAATCTTAGTTGATCGAAAAATCTGATCAAAAATTGATCATTTCTGTTCAAATTTGATCTGATCATCACTGATCCTTGTAGGTGAATACCGCTCCTGGACCTCAGGGGAGTCCCCTTTAGCTCAGCTGTTTAAAAAGCTAGGCCTATGTTACTTTCTGTGTTTGATCCAAAGCCACTGAGATCAAGTCTCAGCAGAGACAATCAGTAACTGCTGCATAGTACATGGTTGAATGTCTCAAGATCCCTCCCCCCTCACAGCCAAGTGAGTTAAAATGTAATACAGTATTCATGTAAGACTGTATTACAAGTCTTTCTTTCACGCATATCCACTCTGCTCACATCCAATCTCTACGAATTCTCTTTCAACTCAGCTCTTTGAAGAGCCAGACCTGTGTCCATATATTTGGTTTAACATAAATAAAGTGACAGCAGAGACAATCACAATCTTGCTTCACTGTACACTACATTAAATGCTTTCTTGCAAAAAAGCCACGGAGGAAGTTACTTGAATGGTATGTTAAGGCTACCTCATCAAAGGACATTTATCACCATCATTTAGAAAGGAAACCTGGAAAATAAAAGGGGCTTCATGAATTCAGTCAGTGATGAGTGGAAAAGGGGTATTAAATATTGAACTAAGTAAATTTAGTATAGCTGAAGTGACGCTTAACCAGGGTAGAGGACTAACATGTGTGATATCTGGACATCATTAAGAAAAGACCAAGGACATTGGCATTACAAATTATCCATATTTGTTCAGGATATTCTCCAACTTATGATAAATTAAAATGAATTCTGATTATTCTCTAATGTTTAATCATCTGTAAGGTCCTCAGTGGTCTAAAGAGTTTGGTATATAATCACAGGCCAACTGTGTTGGTTTTGACCTTTCTTCATCTGTACTTAGCAATTTGCAAATGCATTGGCATAGGTATTAAGCTATTTTTATCAGATTTTCATGAGAATTAGTGTACCATGATGAGTACCTGTCTCTTCACAGAAGTTAAGCAGCAATTGGCTATGTTAGTACTTCGATGGGTGCCCATCAGAGTGCACTACTCTTGTTTCTGATGGTTTCTGCCCAAAACACTTTTTGGCCTTGTTTTTATGCTTTCCAATTTTCTCTGTTCCTGTGCTACTGTCTACATGTAAAAATTCTGGAGAAGATATTACTATAATATGTTTATATTAGTTCATCGTCAGGCAAATGTACAGTTTGCTTGCGAATATACATTTCCTGAAAAATAGGAATGTGGGTAATAAAATATTTGCATCACTTTTTGTGAAATGTATTTCTTTCTAATTTTATGGGTTATAGATTTTCACTTTAATGCCACACTTTGTCATATATTATTTTGCAAATCTAATACCATTGTAGTATAATGGAATATTTAATAACAACTTAAGCAGGAATAGGTTGCCATAATTTCCAATATTGTCAATTGTGAAAAAAGTAATGTTATTTGTAATAGTTAGTGAACTATGTAATTGTTTTATGTTACCATAAAATGTGCAATTCATCATGGTTTCTCATATGAATTCTCCCCATAATCAAAATGATCAACATTTTCCTCAGAAATAATATTGCTGTGAGTATTATATTTACGTGCCTATCTTAGTGCACAGATGTAATATACAGCTTAGTCTTACGTTCCACTGTATGGGTTATAATATATACATATTTGTAGAATTTATGGCCATAACTATTTTTTGGGGAAGTAGATTTTTGCAAGGGTATGTTACCTACAAAGCAAGTGAATCTTATTGCCTGGCTGTGTGTCAGTTATTTTTATGAACACTCCTCCAAGGTTATGGTGTGTGGCCTGTGTCCTCAAAATACCCACTGAAGGCTTAAGTTTTACTTGTAACTTGGTTCCATTTTACCGTAACTAACCCATAACTACATGCATAGTGGGATGTAAGGCAAGGTTTATGGATTTGGGTTGCGATAAAATCTATGTGATATGTGATATGTGGATATGGTTCAATGTGATTTATGGAGCATTCTATATTTTTTAAATTGCTGAGAAAATAGAAACAATTGAAGGGTGATTGCACATTGCAATTGGTTTTCAAAAGCTTCCAATTAGTTCCCAAAGACACTCTGGCTGATCTCTTTGTCTTTAACTTGGTTTCAATAGAAAGTTTCAATGGATTCTAGAAACCCCCAATTGTTCATGAAACATTCTAATTTGTTTCTGAATCATCCCAAATAAATTGCGAACTTTTAGGAGTTCTTTACAATTGCTATAACTTGTTTAAGATAGAAAGCAATGTTTTATGAATGTTAAGATATAGCTTCAAGATAAGCTTCCAAATGCTAGATAAGGATGCTGATAAGGATTATAGAAGATTGCAGATGGTTAACAACAAATTCAAATGGTCTGAAATTATCAGACACCCACAGTTCACTCCCAAATATTTACCACAGTTTAAAGGTTGGTCTATGTGATATCTGGACATCATTAAGAAAAGACCAAGGGCATTGGCATTACAAATTATCCATATTTGTTCAGGATATTCTCCAACTTATGATACATTAAAAATGAATTCTGATTATTCTCTAATGTTTAATCATCTGTAAGGTCCTCAGTTGTCTAAAGAGTTAGCACATTTGGTATATAATCACAGGCCAACTGTATTGGTTTTGATCTTTTTCATCTGTACTTAGCAATTTGCAAATGCATTGGCATAGGTATTAAGCTAATTTTTATCAGATTTTCATGAGAATTAGTGTACCATGATGAGTACCTGTCTCTTCACAGAAGTTAAGCAGCAATTGGCTATGCTAGTACTTGGATGGGTGCCCATCAGGGTGCACTACTCTTGTTTCTGATGGTTTCTGCCCAAAACACTTTTTGGCCTTTGAGTTTTGGCCTTTTGAGTTGCAGATAGTTAACAACAAATTCAAATGGTCTGAAATTATCAGACACCCACAGTTCACTCCCAAACATTTACCACAGTTTAAAGGTTGGTCCCAAGGCATTCTCAAATGGTTAATATATATGACGGTTCGATAGAGAGTGGTTGAAGCTTTATTTACTCACTTTTGCCCATTAGCTCATTTTTGACCATAATATCAGTGGTTATATGGTGCAATATCTCTTATATATGTACTTTTGTACATTTTATTCATGCCTTATTGTGGATAATATAAGTAAAATGTCCCTCATTAGACACATATGAAAACATATATATCACTCGTAAAGATTACATAAAACTCTTGCTATGCACTTGTATACTATTGTCATCTTTATTCATAATATTTTTGTCGCCCATGTCATCAGAACGTTTTTTTTGTTAAGCACACTAGGGAAAAGATAAATCAATACCATACCAGTATTCTATTCCCATCCTTTTTTTAAATTTTAGAGAAAACTAAAGACAAATTACAAATGGAATGAAGGATATTAAATTCAAATTATTTGATACAAATACAATGAAGGATATTAAATTAAAATTATTTGATACTGACCAAATAGAAACAACAGATTTTGAGGCAGACAACAGTGCCTATAGCACATCCTAAGGTCGTGGTTCTATAATCCCGACTTTGGCTTTAACTCTTTCTCTATCCTTTGAACCCTTGCCAGATTTCCCAATTTTACTTCGCGACCTATATAAACTTAAAAATTGGATCCAAATTCAAAATCGGCAAGAATTGGAACCAAAGTTGGGAATATGGAGTCAAAACATCAGTTAAATATTTGAGGTCAGCACTCACTTCAGAAACTTTTATGCTATATGTCCAATGCATCCAATCACATTGCATATATAACCAATCATAATAAAATAATTTATTATACCTCAAGTGAGTTTCAGCCAATCAGATTACAGTATTTGTGGGCAATATGACATGATATTGCCCGTTTTGAACAAAAAATATGACCCAGTTGCCCTTTTCTTCTTAGAATGTAAACAAACTACGTAGATGTTGTTTACTAGATGCGTCATTGCCACGTCACATAATGACGTTATTGTAGAAATAACACACTCCTAGTGTGGGGTTATGCAGGGTTTTACAACGAATAGTGATATTAGTAACACGAAGGCGAAGCCTGAGAGTTTCTAATGCGCTATGAGTTGTAAAACCCTGCATAACCCCACGCTAGGAGTGTGTTATTGCTATTCTAACATGACATTTCATTTTTCACATTTATTTCTTGTCTTCTTACTGTTTTGATAAAGATTTGTAATTCATATTATTTGTAATTTGACTTTTAAAAAGTGAAGCGGTATTATCGCCCACACATGAAAAACTGGGCGTGAGGATATGCTCGGTTTTACCACTGAGATTGACCAATCAGAATCGCGGACACAAGCGTGTCATGTTAGAATCAGCATTTGTGAACAAGCTGGGGGAGTTTTGTATTGATGTTTTTTAGACTCTTTGTAGAAAAGCTAGGTAGCGTATGACGTGAATGTAATTGGTTTGTGACATCACACTGTATTAAAATGAATTTTTCACAAACATTCTACTCTCTTCCCCTGTACTTTAATAGCGCCTAATCTCTGTAAAGGCAGACTCTGCATTTTTATATACAATTACTGCTGAATAAAAAAGATAGAAAAAATACTTTCGGTATAATAAACAGAATAAAACTAAAAAATTAAATAATAATAATAAAAATAAAATCGGCCCTTGGGCAATATCACCTGTCCTCGGGCTTCATAAATCACAATATTGCCCAGAATGACATGTTTTATTCTGTAAATAGTTCCAGGAGCATCAGCAACATCAGTCCAAACCCCAAGACAGTAAAAACACAGGTTGAGGGCTCTTTATTTTAATATATATAATTAATCATGTAAAGTATATATAAGGTTACTACTAAAATTTATAAACAAGTCAGATAGTATACACAGTAAATAAAATATATAAATAAAACATCAGAATTTACCTGTTACACTCATGATCAAATCATTTAAAGTCATTGTCCATACAGATCATGAGAAAAATTGTGATATAAAATGACACATTACAAATGACTCCATTACAGAGCAAGATAAACCTAAAGGTCTACAAAGGCCCCAGCAGAAGGGTTGACCTTGGAAGGTCACAGTCCAAACTGACCTGTCAAAGGTCAAACTTTGACATGACAAATGACCTCTGTAAACGAGGCTGGATTTGAAGATGAGTAATTTTAGGATTAATTTAAGGTCAGCCTAACAGCTGGAGGGATGAGACCTAAAGGTGTACAATAAAGTGTATTAAGTAGTGACATATGAAGGCCCTAAGGGCAAGCTTGACAATACATAACATGGGTGGGAGGGAGGGAAATCAAAAAGTTTCTTGCACATGTCCTTCCCTCAAAGTCAAATCATGAAGTGATTGAATTACTAGGATACAGTTGAAGGGCAGGGGGAATCACAGGGGATATTTACTGTAAATCAGGGGGGGGCCCAATCAGAGGTAGTTGCTTACTAAGTTGCCTAGTAATAAGGAGTCACCCCCCAAGGTGATGTTACATAAGCTAGACTGGTACCCCAAAGGTGACCAGGACTGGTACCCCAAGTTGGTTGTACACACAATACCACTGTCTTGGGGCAGGACTGACATCCGTGGTGCCCAAACACCCCAAGAGACAGTCCCCACCCCAAGACAGTAAAAACACAGGTTGAGGGCTCTTTATTTTAATATATATAATTAATCATGTAAAGTATATATAAGGTTACTACTAAAATTTATAAACAAGTCAGATAGTATACACAGTAAATAAAATATATAAATAAAACATCAGAATTTACTTGTTACACTCATGATCAAATCATTTAAAGTCATTGTCCATACAGATCATGAGAAAAATTGTGATATAAAATGACACATTACAAATGACTCCATTACAGAGCAAGATAAACCTAAAGGTCTACAAAGGCCCCAGCAGAAGGGTTGACCTTGGAAGGTCACAGTCCAAACTGACCTGTCAAAGGTCAAACTTTGACATGACAAATGACCTCTGTAAACGAGGCTGGATTTGAAGATGAGTAATTTTAGGATTAATTTAAGGTCAGCCTAACAGCTGGAGGGATGAGACCTAAAGGTGTACAATAAAGTGTATTAAGTAGTGACATATGAAGGCCCTCAACCCCAACAGTAGGGATATTATGCATTTATAGCAGCAGCCAGTGTGGTAGCTAATTCTTCACCTGCAGAGTGATCAGCTTGAATGTAGCGCCAAACACAGTAAGAAGACCAGGTGCCATGACGCTTAATCTGTTGTAAGGGGACGTGGGAATTATAGGCAAAGGTGGCACCAGGTCTTCTGAACGAGTGAAAGGTGAAAAAATGTGGATTCAAACCCAGGGCCAAATTTACTGTCTTTAGGCATTTCCTGACCTTTGTATCAGTCAGGGGTTGCCAACCTGTGTTGCCATACACTTGAAACACAGAGGTGACTGCAGACGAGAGATATAATTTGGAAAGGGCCTTAAGGGCCCTAAATGGACAAATGACAGGATTTTTTAACTTTGGAAGACAAATGAGTTGTACAGTGTCCCTGTTTTGAATTGTCTTGGTCCACTTGAGCAGAATTTTTGCCCATTTTTTACTAAAGAATAGGTCCTGACCGGTGAGGTGACGTGAAGGGTCAAACGTGGTTAAAGAGTGAGGAGCCAGGTTGGACAACCTCAGGAATCCAAAGAAGCCAGTTTAAAAAGCAGCTCTAAAGACTTGTGGACATTCCAAGTCATCACAGGCCAGAGATATTTTTGATAACATGTCAATGACGTTGTGAGATACCAAGGTCAGAGGTCTATTGATCCTCACAGATTTCAAGAACAATTTCACTCTTGGGTGATCTAGGAGGTCATGTGGAAGGTCATATAAGACAAAAGAGGCCTTTATGGCCGACACATAAGTACATAACATACTGTAAGTACTATTATTACTAAGAAGACATTCCAAGAAAGACAAGACTAATTTTACATCAGCACTTTCAATAGGCACAGAGACATAAATGCAAAAGGCCAGGAACACTTGGAACATTCTTTCATACGCTTGTCTGTTCTTGGGTCTGTAGGCCGAGTGGGCCCTAGAGGCTGCTTTTTCTGACAACACTTGCAAGGCCACATTTCCTACAACAAAGTATAGGATACTGTTAATTATCATGTATCATTTCTCAGACCCCTGCGAGGGTATGAGACACTAATCCACCCCTGCAAGGATAACACAGGCCCCTTAACAAGGATAACACATTATACTACTACAACTCTGGATCAATGTCCAGAAAAGTGATATTTGCAGGGATCCATACTGGATCTTGAACATACATTTTTAATTCTAGGCAATCATTGCCACTACCAGTCCAACGCGACAACAAGTCAGCCACCCTGTTGTCCAACCCCCTAACATGTACATACTGTGCATCAATATCAGCCAGTGCACAGATATACCAAATATTCCGAGCACAGGCCCCCAGATAAGGATCTTTGGTCCTACCAGACCTGAGCACTGAGACCACTGTCTCATTGTCACATTTTATCAACACTTTTTTACTGGCCCAATGAGCATGGAACAGCTTCACTGCTAACAAGATGTTGACCATTTCTAGCTGTACTATGGACCAGTTCATGAATCCCAGGGGTATGGGGAGATGGTAAACAAAATCACACCAACGCCCCCCAAGACCTGTGAGACAGGCGTCAAGCTCCAGTGTATGATCAACAGGTCTGTGGTCATATAAGGATATGCCATTGTACAGTGGCAAAATTTTGCAAACCATCTAAGGTCACGCCTAAACTCAGGGGTCAAGTGAATTTGTTGACTAGCATGACCAGCCCTAAGGAGGGCCAACATTCGGTTCAAAAATGCCCTAGCTGGTTTAACACACTTGTGCACATATAGCAATAATCCCAAAAGTGATTGCAATTGCCTTTTTGTACAGGTATCTTTGGTCATCCAGTGACGCACTGTGTCGTTTACTTGACGCAACTTGTCAGGAGGGATGGAAACAGTGCCTTTTTCTGTATCTATCAGGACCCTAGGCATACCACTTTAGTACTGGGGGGAACTAATTTGGTATCACTGATGGTGAGACCTAATTCCTTCATGAGACTGAAAAGTGACGCAAACGACGCACGCGCGATGCCCGGGACGCCCATTCCAATGTAATCATTAATATAATCGATGACGCAAAAGCCCCTCTGACGCATGATATGACGCACAGCGTCGCTTAAGCGTTGAAAAATTTGGCTCCCCTGACGCGTCCCGAACGGCAGACAGGTGTCGACGTATGCGTCACGCCAGTGAAGTCCTAGGAGGTCGTAGTCGCCAGGGTCTATGCGCACATGGCGAAATGCCCTACTGACATCTATCTTATACAAATGAGCCCCCCTACCCAGACGCTTCAACTCAGTAGTAATGACGTCAACAGTGGGGAATGTTAAAGCAAAGGGGGTACCCAAGTAGGTATCTTTGTCGATGCCAGCATTGACCAAGGCCCCCAGGGGCCAGCTCAGATCTATTATGACCCTGCGTCTGTCAGAATTGGGCTTATTTCTGGTCATGAAGGGGGAAGTGTGTGAGCTTTCAATGGGATTTTCTTTAAATGGACCTAGTATGGGACCATAGTTGGTTTCTTCCTGTATATATGCCTCTACATCCTTTGGGTACTGTATAGCAGAAGAATGGTTACCCCCCTCACATTGTAACTGGCAATTTCTGTTAAAATCTAGAGGGAAACCAAAGCGAAGCAGCTGCAACACCAGCTGATCCCAATAATCTTTCAGTAATTCTTGCCAGACTTCAACATTCAGTTGTGATGTTACAGGAATACGTGCTTGCATGAAATTTGGTTTTTGGGTATTTTTGACAATCTCATGAATTTCAATTAGGTTGTCTGTGTGATTAATATTGATATCAAGATTGGTAGGCATTTGCTGCTCTCCTAATGGTATAAACCCAAAGTCAAAGTCTGATTGTTCACGCCATTTTTTAAATATCTGGGATTGACAATCACCAATATTGATCTGGTCACCAAATTGTTTGAAATGCATAATGGTATTGACAAATTTCTCTTCAACCCCCGCATTATTGACATCATATAATGGAATGCATTGATCTGTGAACCGTTTGTCATTTGTATGTGCTGCGTGCACACTACCCCAACATTCCGGATCCGACTCAGAGGTGATCTGATGATGACTCACGTGTTTATCAGGATTCAAACCAAGACCTGAATTGTCATTGTGTCCATTCTTTTGAGGGACAACAGGATTCAAACTTGGACCCGAATCAATGTTTTGGTCTACCTCAGCATACACTTGCTCCACCCCCGAGATCTCAACATCTCTCACATTATGAATGTCACTCAAGTCCGACGCCTTGGGATGGGCAACAGGGAGGCTGAAATTGTGCTGAGCACCCTTTTGAACAACACTAGACGCCTTTGTGGCATTATGACTCTGTGTTTGACGCATTTGAGAGTTGACACCTATTACATGACATTTACTAGCAGTTTTCTTGACATGGGTCACACAATCAATACTTTTTCTGGCCAAAGAGGCCTCAATGGCCTTTGGTCTGACACTAGAATTATAGAACAACCTAGTTCTGTATTGTTTGACTACATTACCCTGAACACTAGGTTTACAGCTATAATTTTTTACTCTGTACTGAGCATCACCAATGCAGCTGTCCCTTCCTAGTGATGGGCAGCTGCTTGGTCGTTTTTTGGGTTTTGCTTCTTGAAAAGACAGTCTTTTTCAGCATGATTCAGCTGTTTTCCCCCCATTAGGCAAAAGGCACAGATATGTTTCTAAACTTTTCCATTGAACTCATGATCCTTACTATGTGTACAACTGCCAGATTGAAAATTTTTACAGAACCATGGTTTCCTACCCGGATCTGATGGCTTAGCCCAACCCCCCCTAGCTGGAGCATGCTTTTGAGCGTGAGCCCTACAGATCCTATCTATTCGATCCTGGTCTTCCCATTGGAGGGTACCCCGCTCCATTTCGCACAGTAAGACAGCATGTGCTGCCTTAGCCCCCTGCCAAGTAAAATCTGTGGCATCTTCCATCAGATCACTGAGGTAGGAAACCATGGTATTTTTTCTCTTGCTAGATTTTTCCTCTAAGATGTTTTTGCAAAAGCCTTGCACCCACTGGGTGAGAGACAGTTGGTCATAAGTGACCCTCTGTCTGTTACTTCCACCCAAAATTGCCTCATGTGGCCACAATACTTTATTTTTCACTGAAACCTCAACATTCCCCCCCCTTTTTGACTTGTATTTCCCTGAGCACTCAGTACCTGACAAGTGTGAATCACCCTTTAGCTCCCTGATTCGTTTATCTACTTTTTTCTGCATCGACTGTGATCTCAGAAAAGACAAAGAGGGACTATCACTATCATCAGACGATGATTCACTAGAATCTGATGGGGGTACAAACTGTTTACTTTTCTTACTTTTACTTGGGGTACTTTTACTAGGTTCAAAAAAGTCACTACTTCTACTTAACTTTCCTGTTCCTGCAGCTGAGGTCGAAGACTTGCCCTGGTCTTGCTCTGTGGACGAGATCCTCTGCTCCACTGTTTCCAGTCTGTCAGACATCTTCTGTAGCTGAAGCAGTATCTTCTCCTGGATCCGCTGTCCGGCCGGATCCGCCTGATCCGTGGCAAGTGACATACTTGCAGCGGCAGCATCTCTTAGTCCATTAGGCACTTCCTCAGCATCAGAATTCACATTGTCCACATACTTGCACTTCTTTCCAGTTGGTGGCAAATGTCTGTTCTTGCAGTTCTTGCATTTTTGTTTGTTATCTGGCATTTTTATAACTCAAATTTTTCCTTTTCAATAGTCAAAGTTACTGGAAAACATACACAAAAGAGACTTAGACTCTCTCTTGGCAACCTCAGGCTTATGAAAGTGGGACCAATGTCAAAAATACGACCAATTTGGCATAATCAATGCACAAGAATGAAATATAGGTTAGACCGTCCCTTTGTGCCAATGGCACTCAAAGCCTGTTGATGTCAAGATGACCAAATCTCTCCAAGCGTCATAAAGTTGACGTGTCACAAACAACTCAGCGTCAAATGTCACAATATCACAACATCCATGCAGTGTTCCAGTGTACAACACAATTCACAAGTGTAACATAAAATCTGTTACTGATAAATGACCATCCTAATAATGTACACTATCTTACACTTTTAAAAATAAAAACATTCAAAGTAAAAAACTAAAACCCTAAAATTAAACAGTTCCATAAAATCAAAAAGTTTTTCAAATCAAAAAGTTTCTTGCACATGTCCTTCCCTCAAAGTCATATCATGAAGTGATTGAATTACTAGGATACAGTTGAAGGGCAGGGGGAATCACAGGGGATATTTACTGTAAATCAGGGGGGGGCCCAATCAGAGGTAGTTGCTTACTAAGTTGCCTAGTAATAAGGAGTCACCCCCCAAGGTGATGTTACATAAACTAGACTGGTACCCCAAAGGTGACCAGGACTGGTACCCCAAGTTGATTGTACACACAATACCACTGTCTTGGGGCAGGACTGACATCCGTGGTGCCCAAACACCCCAAGAGAAAGTCACTCAGTCCCAAGTTCTAGACTCCCTGAAAGCAAAAGGAACAAATCATTGTTGCAATGAACTTTCTCTTATCGTTTGAACACTTTCAAAACTTTGGGCAACATAAATTAGAAAAGAAAGTTGGTTTACATATGGCTGAGCTAGAGAACAGTTCTAGGTCACAAGATAATAAGACTGTTTAATAATAATATCAAAAAGGGAAGGGATAGCTGATGTTTTTCAATCATACATTGTAGTCTGGCACCATGAGAACATCGTAATCATCAGCAAAAAAATATGTATCTTGTCACATTGGCTGTGTAACTGGGTGACCTTATTGGTATGGAAGCAAATGGAGTATGTAAGAAATAAGTAACTTGGCAAATGTCTAGGAAAGAGAAGAATACATGCAAAAATGAGAATTGCAATCTCTTCTGGGACAATAACAATATGTTTGTAAATAGTTCAATCCTGCACATATATTCATGAACCACCAGATAGCGCTACTTAGAAATTATTATGAAAACCAACAAAACTTGCAATCAAATTCGGGAGGGAGCTTGGGTGGTTGTACAAGCTTTTAACCACACTGCAGTAGTTTTCCTGAACCAAAAGTTATATGAACACATGGTCGAACTGGATGCCTAGTAGGAATGGGGGCTAAATGGCATAGAAGTTAAAATGTGCAAAAACCTCCTTGCCTGGTAGAGAAGAGAATTGTTAGCATTGAATGAAAATATCTAGGGACAATGACAGGCCCTTCTTGTATATTATACTTTGTTTGGTACAAGAAGCTGGGTATATTTGCTGAAGGAGCATTACATGCTTTGCAGAATTCTTGTGGCATTTTGTGTTGGCAGAAATATGGCTAACCACTCACCACCATGTTGATTTAGATCCTTAAAGAAGGCAATGAAACTCTATCACCCAAGCAAAAATGCTCTCAAGTCCAAGGCTCTTCCCTTTTTAAATTATTTGTGGTTATAGTAGAGAATGTGATGTTTATTTGGCTATTTTTAGGGGTTTGTGGTAATAAGGATATCTTTCCAGTTTCATTGTTTTTTGTTTCAGCTGGAAATGTGGGTTTGGTACTCTGTAGCCATTAGTAAACGCATAGAGCTAGAAATTGGAAGTTGAACACAAAATAATCCAGAGAGGAATATTTGGATCACATAAAAGGATGAGTCAGAGGGAAATAGTAATCAGAGTCAGTGTAGTCAGAGTAATTTGTGTGAGTATTTAGTAAGCTTTTTGTTAGGATCTGGACTTTGGGGAGGACTTACTCCAAAATTAGGCATTAAATCTTAAAGTATCTTAAAGTAATTCAGGCAAACATATCAAATTTGATTTACAAACAAAAAAATAAATGGATAAAGGAGTCATCACATCAGTTTATAAATTTATTTCAGTAGCTACTTTGTTTAGTAAATACTTTCATGTTTTTCTCCATGATGAAAAGTGCCATTACATTTGTACTGGGGGTACATACACCCTGCAGATGAGGTTACCCAGTATTACCAGTGTAAAAGTTATAACTTGAACTGTTACATCATGTTTTTTATGTTCAATATATGTTACAAGAAGTAAAACAAACTATATAGTAATGATTTTCCCTTCAATTTGCCTCATTTAATCAATCAAAACTTTTATTAATGGCCAATTTTTAAATACCAGTGTTGCCACAACCTTTTGTTCATCATATATACTTTTAATTTTTTCTAGTAATTCTGATATATGTTAGGTCTTCAACAGTCTTGAGTTGGAATAAATATAATATTTGGCTGCTACAAGAAAGATTTGGATTGGAGGAGAGTTAATATCGGTATTTAGGTATCCTAGAATATATTCTAAAGGACAAAAATCCAAACTTAGTCCTGTCTTCTTTTTTACCCGTACTCGAACATTTTTTCAAAAAACCAAAACTTCTGGACATTAGGAAAAAATATTGAATGTAGTTTCTGGAGCAGATTTGCATAAGGAACAGTCAGGTAAAGTTCCTTAACAATTTTCTCAAGTAGTTTGAGAGTGCCAAGAATACGATGGAGAATTCAATACTGAAACCACATAAGATTGTGGTCCTGAATTAGTTTTAAAAAATGGTGCCATGTGCTTTCATTGATGTGTAGGTTAAGTTCAGTATTCCAGGCAATTTTACAATTCATGTTTATGACTGTTTCATTTAGAATGTTGTAATAATATTTTGAACACGGATTGCAGGAAAAAATAGGAAGTAAATGTGTGATCAGACATTGCTGCTGAAAATAAAAGGGACCATCTTTCTTATATTTTTATACATAAGATTCATCAAAGGATTTTATTTGTAGGTATTCCAGGAAATTCATTTTCAATAAGGTATATTTATTTTATAAATTTATTTGACTAATAATATTATCTTTAATGTCAAACAAGTCACCAACAACCATTATTCCCTGCTTACTCCAATTTGGTAAATTGAGAATGGCCTTTGAGATGTTGGGGCTATACCATAATATGGTTGACAGTATCTCAGTGCTAGACCTAATCAGAATGTCAAAATTTGTTCCAAAATTGATTCTGGGTCTTTTTCTCAGAATATCACACCAGGTTGAACAGTACAATGCTATCTTTGAAACTGGTGCAGTGGTTTATTTTTCAAAAGATTTAGCTATAGTGGAGGTTTAAATAGGTCATCCTATTTAAGTTAATTTTAAAGATCATGCAAAAAGCTTAATGTTAGCCATTCTTAGGCCACAAATTTTGTAATATTGAGTGATGTATTTACATTTGATTTTGTCTGTTTTATTACCCCAAAGAAATACAAAGAGGCAAGAATTGATTTCTTAAAAAATATGTGATTAAATCTTGAAAGGATAAAAGTTTTTATTACAGTTATTTTACCAAAGGGAGTCAGATTTCTTTTGAATTTTCTAAAGCTTCTGAGTATTTCAAAGCAATCATTGTTTTAGGTAGACTAAAAATATAATTTTCAACAATTTAAATTGAGTAGTCCCCCAATTCAGTTTAACTGATACTTTTAGGTTATCTTAAGAATATATATTCCTTCCAATGCAAATAAGTTTTTGTCCTGAAAAAGAACCAAATATTTCAATAGTATTCATGGCAGCTTCTAAGGAGCTCTGTGAACCATTGAGTATAAGAATTGTGTCGTCGGCGTCGGCACCGTTGTATGCCTTTTTAAAATTCCAAGTTAATATGGATTAGTGTAAAATTTGTACACCTAAAATAAATAAATATGGAGCAATGGCATACCCTTGTTTTCAACCCCTTTCAATGTTGAAGAAATTAAACTTTACTCCAAGTTGGAGTATTGAAGCTACAATATTTGTCTTCACTAATTTGATTCATCTTATAAATTCTTTTATATACATTTTCATGAAATTGAATCAAAAGTTCAAAATATCATATTGGCTAGCATGGCTATGTAGGAGCCTGCTGGGGCAGTTCACTGGCTACCTTAAACTAGTGGTTTCACCTTGGTACTATTAACAGGGGCTATTTATGCTACCCAATGAAAATTACCTATGCTTCATTACTTCCCGCCATTCTTTGTGGGATTCATTCTGAAGTTGAGAGCCTAAGAATACACATTGAAATTATAGTTGCCAAACAGGAATTTTAACTCGAAGTTCATCAGTATTTTAGTGTTTTATTATTTTATGATCAGTTTATCCACATATCAGTATATCTGTGAAGATGCCGTCAACTAGAAAGAAAACCCCGGCTGCCAATCTCAAGAAAAAAGTTACTGCCTCTGCCAGGGCACGGGTATCAGTTAGGAAAGCAAAGAAAGCGTCAAGTGAGCTTCATGGATCTTACATTGAACCTGTAAGTACTGTCACTGCTACCGTCAACGACACCGTCACAACATCTAAGGATCGAATTGCCCATTCATCTTCAAATGACGCTATTCTGTCTTTGCTACAAGATATGAACAGATCCAATCAAGACCTAGTGAGGCGGATTGACCCATTGGAACATCAGCAGTCTGCTAATTCAACCCCCATTGTGATGAGGTCCCAGTCTCAAGTCCACAGTCATTTGGCCTCGTTTACAACTGACTCTATTTCGGATCCGACTCAAGGACATCAGGCGGGTCTGCAGGGCCCTCAAACGATTGTCAAGGACACTAGTGAACCCAGAGATTCTATCACGACTGAATATCACCCACCAGCGTCACATCAACCTCAAGTCACTGCTACAAACACCTTTCAGCATCAGAACACTTGTCGCCACGCCGTCGTGCCCAGCTTGGACGCCTTGCGCAGCAACCCCACATTATCTCAGGCAGTTTCACAGATCCTGTCCACCTATGAAGGTCAAGCCAGGCTGGATGCACCACAAGGTAAGGCATCAAATACACGACGCTCGGGTAGATTTAATGCCACTGATATTGTCACAACCCCCCCAGAATTAAGGTGGGCAAACAAGGGTTTTCACGGGGGTCAAGGGAAGAAACGTATCCTATGCGACGACCTTACCCTGACCCAGTGGGCTGTGGGTTAACTAAGCAATGTTCACCAGATGAAGGATCCTGGGGTAATGAGACAGGCACTTCTTCAAACCATTTTAGCTCTAAAAGATGCCACATCTCTACCCTGGCAAGCTGTCCGCATTGCTTGGGCCACATCAATGCATGAGCCTGAAGAAGGCTCACTGACATGGGTTGATGCTACCCAGTGGGCTTTAAACAGGCTCAGTGCCTCTCAGATCGCTATGGCCAACTCTAGCATTACCTCTGTTACATCCCATACACAGCAAAAGAAGATTTGCAAGTACTTTAACGAAGGTTCTTGTTCTTATAACAACAATCATGGTAATTACAGACATATTTGTGTATTTTGTGCAAGGCAAGGTCGTAATCTGAGTCATCCTGAGTCAAAGTGTAACTTCAAGAACAAACCAGATACATTAGAACAGAAATAGGATGACCTTTTACCACTTGGAAGGGATTGTGTAAAAATGCATAATAATTCTGGGAAAGGGGGGGGGGGGGGCAGTGTGAACTATGCTTTATATTCCAATATGCTTTGCAACCATGTAAACAGCTGTTGAAAAATGCGTATGACATGTATTTCACTTCAGGAAATGTTGTAAATAAAGATATTAAGGATATTGGTTTTACACCTGGCAGTTCTAGCAATAAATACACCACGTTTAAATCTTCGTGCCCACATGTGGGTGTGGGTGAGGTCAGTTCTGAGGAAGTTGGTCCTACCTTAACAAATTGTGTTACTGGCAAATTGAAATTTTTATACTGATTTTCGATTGTACATGTGGCTTTTTCTGATTGGTCACTCTCTGGTCAGTGATTGTAAAACCCTCTTCACTCTGCCATTTTGAAGTTGGAGGCACATGGGATCACATCTACAAAAAATAAAATTTTGAATGTGGAAGCTTTCACATGACAACTTTAAGTGGTTTTAGTATTTTATCATCTTAGTTTTATATTTTATTTGTGTACAATGGCAGAGATTGACAGAAAACACTACAACCTGCGTTCCGGTAGTGATACGGTTAATCTCCCCTCTCATATCCGTATTTCGAATGATACAGAATTTCTGCAAAAGGTGCTTCAAAATGACCAGAATTTGGATTCCGGTGATTCTTCTGACTCGGATTTAAATTTCAGTGCTGTCGTTGAGTACTCCGACAATGACCAGGTAGATAAACAAAACATTCAAAGTACTCCGGGTACTTCTCGAAGTACTTCTGATACACATACTTCATTGTCGGATGTTGCCGTTCAGCAGGCGATAAATGTCCAAATTTTGTCTCAACTCTCATCCATTAGTGACAGATTACAGCTTTTGGAAAAAAATAATGTCAAGAAACATTCGGATCCGACAAAAATGAAAGGGGTTTCCAAAAAGAAAGCCAGTTTGCAGGTTACCTCGGTCACAGTGCCACCAACACAATTTCAAATGCCAGATTTACAAAAAATCAGACAAGATGTGTACATTCAAAGTCAAGTGGACCAGAGACTCAGAGATCTTGCTAATACTGAGAACTGAGGTACAAAAATTAAGTCCTTAAGGGGGGGTCCCATTGAAGTAGTGGTCCCAAATCGGGTCAAGTGGCCACAAGAATTTGTGCTATCCGGATCTAAGAAAGAACGGATACAATATGATAATCTTTCTGTTGTACAGTGGGTGGCTGGCTTTTGTCGGATCCTAAGAGAGGAAAAAGATCCTAAAGTTACTGAACACATGCTAGATTATCTCATAGCATTGATGGAGGATGCCAATGACTTCTCTTGGGATGCAACAAGGGCCAGCCATGCAGTCCTGCTTTGTAGGATGGAGCAAGGGGAGGTCAAAGGTTATGGCGAGACTGATAAGTTAGACAGAATTCGAAGAGCTAATGCTCAAAGACATGTCACCACCTCACCGAATGAGGCTCAAAATTCCCAAAAGAAGTTTAAAAGTACTAAGGTTCTCACTTGCTCATACTTCAATCAGGGCACTTGTGTCCACCAAAGATCACACGATACTAAGGGCACAATGTATAGGCACATTTGCAATTATTGCCTTCAACACAATGGTAAAACATACCCGCATTCTGAACAGAATTGTAGAGGCAAAAATATCAGAAAGACGGTGTCAAAAAACGAGTAACTTGTGGGGGACAAAATGCTGTTTCCACCCAAAAAATTCGTCCCAGAGTTGTATATAATGAAAAATTTCAAATGTCTCGAGCTGAAATCAATGCCAGCAAAACCATGCAAATGGTTTGCATACAGTAAAGCTTTTCAAACAACTGTACATAATAAATCGTATGCTCAGGCTCTGATGAATGCAGTACCTCTCCGAAAATGCTAAAAATCTTGGTACACAGGTTATACACAAAAATTCCTTACTTGCAGCTAAGGTCACCAGGGATGATAAACAGTTCAATCCCTCTCACACAAGTTTGGCTATCACAAGTACTGTTTCACCATACCGTCCTCATTTTCCTTCTAACAATACATTGCAAACAAGTGTGACTGAGGTTGAATGTGAAAGAAATGTTGGTGTCACTGTGACCGGGGCTCGCTCTTCTGGGGCGCCAGTGTTATTGAAAAATAGATTTCAGCCCTTGCAAATGCTCATGAGGGATGATTATAATGAACCTCAATTAGAGGAAACTTTGCAGGGCTTCAACAATGACAAGCATAGTTTCTTAAATGCTGTAAATGCACAAAGTATACAGTCACATGTTAAGCCCTTGTTGGCTTCCCAAGAAAACGAAATATTGGCGGGTAAAAAAAACAAAATTGGGTCTTTGGCAAGGGGAATCGCTGAAGGCTGTAATACAAAAAATCACTTAGAGAGTGCAAATATCTGCCAGGCTACACTTGCAGGGGAATCTAACATGCACAGGCCTATTGATCCATCCAGAAACTCTGAACCGCAATACATAGACCCTATGTTTGAGTCTTGTCTTCCCACTGAAAATGAAGTTACATCTCTCACACAGAGGAAGCTGCATATTGCTAATAACACTGCAAATAACTTTGGCTTCATACCTAAAGCCCCTTTACGGGTATATACTGGGGAGGTAGTTCACTGGCAAAATATCCTGAATATCTTAGAAGCCCATGAAATAATTAAGGCCACAAAAACTCCAAATTATATGAAATGTCGCATTCCCGTACAGTCTGGCCTTAATATCAAGGCCTGGAGGGCCCACTTGTCTAACTATTGGGACCAACAATTATGTGATCTATTAGAATTTGGATTCCCTCTCGATTTTGATAGGTACTGTATCTTGAATTCTACAGAAATAAATCACACTTCGGCTATTCAGAATTCACAGCATATCAGCCACTTCATTCAGGAAGAGATTGATTACAATGCTATGTTGGGTCCTTTTGATTCTAAGCCCATACATATGCATGTTTCACCCCTTCTAGTTAGGGACAAACAGAATTCTAATGGTAAAAGAACTATCATGGACCTTAGCTGGCCCAGGGGTGCCTCTGTTAACGATGGAGTGAAGAAAGATGTATACTTAGGTACAGAATATGACCTTCGCTACCCGTCTGTCGACACCATAACCAATTCATTAAAAAACTTAGGTACTTCTGCTCAAATGTATAAAATCGACATCAGCAGGGCTTTTCGCCATATAAAAGTTGATCCTGCAGATACAGATCTCCTTGGTATACAGTTCCATGATAAGTATTTTCTCGATCGATCGGTGGCTTTTGGATTTAGACATGGTTCTTTAATTTTTCAGAGGTGCACAGACGCCATTCGCTACATTATGGCCCAAAATAGCTTCCCTAACTTGTTCAATTATATTGACGATCTAATATATACTGGATTGCCCTCTGAGATACACTCTTCATTCACATTTTTGAAGGAATTATTGTCAGAATTAGGCCTGGACATTAGCTTCAAAAAGTTAGTACCTCCATCCACTTCTGTAACATGTCTAGGCATCCTGGTTGATTATATCACCAAAACTGTTTCCATCCCTGCAGATAAGCTGCAAGAAATTATACAGCTATGTGTGCGTTGGACTACAAAGACATATTGTAGCAAACAAAATTTACAGTCGCTTCTCGGATCTTTGCTTTATGTCACCAGATGCGTTAAGCATTCCAGATATTTCTTAAATAGAATGTTGCAAATGCTTAGAAATAATGTTCAGAGTCGTAAAATTTTAATTACACAAGATTTCAGAAACGACTTAGCCTGGTTTAACCAATTTTTAATACATTACAATGGCGTTACGTATTATGACATAAATTATTGCCACACGGAGGTGCATTTCGATGCCTGCTTGTCAGGCCTGGGAGCCAGCTTCCAATCTATGGTGTATGCTCTACCCATACCCAAAAACTATAACAATTATAACATAGTTCACTTGGAACTACTTAACATAGTTGTGGCCCTTAAAGTATGGGCCATCCATTGGTCAAATAAACGAATTAAAATACACTGTGATAATATGGCAGTAGTCGAGGTACTCCAGAAAGGTAGGGCCAGAGATGCTACCCTTGCTCTGATGGCCAGGAATGTATGGCTAATATGTGCACTTTTCAATAAACAGTTACTTGTTTGTCATATTCAAGGCAAAGACAACATATTGGCAGACTTGCTGTCCAGATGGCAGTTTTCAGCTGCAAATTATACACAGTTGTTGGAGATTTTACCCCAACCAATTTGGGTTCAAACCCACATAGACTTGACCCTCCTAAATCATAATATCTAAAACTATGTCTATTTTCATATGTTTCACATTTATTAGGCATGGCAGCCCAGCTGGCCACCTCTGCTGCTGGTAGATTGTTATCAAGGTTTCGTCCCTATACTTTGACTCAATACCGCAAAATGTGGAGAGATTTCTTGGCATTCCAGGTAACTGCTCAAATGTTACTCTCTTTCATGGAATTCTTACATTGCAATGCCTTAAGCTTGAGTCACATACCTAACTATCTTACAGCCCTTAGGGCATTACATATTGTATATGGACTGGAAACCAGTGCATTCAAAGATGAGCGTTTGCCATTGTTCATAAAGTCACTTAGGCTCCAGGCCCCCTTTAATCCAAAGTTGGTCCTTTCATTGGACATTGAATTATTGCAGAAAATTGTGTCCAAATGTGACAATTTCTCCTTTCCTGTAGTCTTTAAACCACTTTACTTGGTCACATTTTTCTCATTCATGAGATTGTCCAATTTGCTGCCACATTCTGTAAATTCTTTCGATGACACTAGACAGTTGGCAAAGGGTGATGTTATTTTTGGCCACCAGGGAGCAGTATTGGTAGTCACTTGGTCTAAGACCGTGCAAAATAGAAAAGATTTTGCCACGATTCCCCTCCCAGATCTCCAAGGGGGTCCCCTTTGTCCTGTCACTGCACTTAAAGTCCTTTTCCAGGCGTCCCCTAGAGGTCCCAATTCCCCTGTCTTTATGATTCCTAGACAAAAACAGTGGGGACCTCTAACTGATTCGGTGGCCCGTAAGGGCTGGGGCCTCCTGGGCTTTTCACCATGGGGTACCCCTTGAAAATATCATGAAGCATGGGACTTGGAAGTCCGATTCAGTATGGACCTATCTTTCCTCCTCAGTGTCTGTTACCAACCCTGTATCCGTTGCCTTTCAACATGAACTACTTCCCTAGCACTACTGGGGCTTGGGTGCTTCTTTATTGCTAGATCTTGTGTACACACTGAATGAAAGATTACTCATATAAATGCTAATATCAAAACTTCTTAAAGATCTTATACATTATCTCAGTGTGTTAACAGTTTATTGGAATACACTGACTATTTGCTGGCCAACTTACCTCCCTTACTTACGGGTCATTGATTTGACTTTGACCTGCCTTTGACCTTGCAGGTGCTTCATCTTTGACCTTGTGGGTTAAATTCATTTCTGGCCTGGCACGGCTATTATTGGGTTGGCAGGGAGATTGGACAGAGCGAATTATTCCAATTCATGAACTCTAAAGTCAGTTATACTTTGCTGCCCAATCTGTCTGCCTTTCCTATCCACTGTCTTGCTTGGCTTGACCTTGCTTTGACCTGTGGGTCTTTTTACTTGGACCTGACCTTTCATACTTAGTTTAGTTCGGCAGGTTGCTTGGCCAGCCTAAGGCATACATGAATATTAATATAAACTGAAAATTTTAGTATGTGCTTCTAAATATATCAAGTAGTTTTACAAAGTTAAAGAATAAATTTTTTAATCCCATGTCCTCTTTCTTTCAACTTGCTGGGAACTGTTCGTGCCCACATGTGGGTGTGGGTGAGGTCAGTTCTGAGGAAGTTGGTCCTACCTTAACAAATTGTGTTACTGGCAAATTGAAATTTTTATACTGATTTTCGATTGTACATGTGGCTTTTTCTGATTGGTCACTCTCTGGTCAGTGATTGTAAAACCCTCTTCACTCTGCCATTTTGAAGCTGGAGGCACATGGGATCACATCTACAAAAAATAAAATTTTGACCCTCCCTGTAGGTTACCCCTCCCATTTGTTTTTCCTATTCTGATGCTATTAACTATATAACACCATATAATATTATTATCGTGTTTTTGTTGTGAACAGATTACTGTGTGAGCTATTTTTCAGATCACCATGAGTAATAATGGTGGGATGTGCTTCAATTTTTTCATTACATCAGGAGCTATTATAATACAGGATTACTCCTTCATGCTCCTTCCAATGGACACAATATTTGTGTTATGTTTCAAGCCTGCAAGTGTAGCCCAAGTTTATTGCTTGGGCTGTTGATTAGTGTTTCTGGTTGTGCTATTGTGCCTATTAAGGAGTGCTGCTTCTTCCTGTGCTTCCTGCTTCAAGATTAAAAAGAATTTTATGTGATTTATGTATTGTATTATTTTATTCATTGTATCAGGTCTCATTTTATTCACTGTATCATGCTATACAGAATACATATTTACATTAGTTGGGATTGGTGAGCTCACAGTTATAGTTGAGGTCTTGAGTTGATATATTGTCAAGCAGAGGCTGCATTGGGCAGTCACTAAGGTGTACATATTTATTAGTGAGGGGACCTCAACGCTCACCTTCCCAACCCATAGCGTAGCAGTGTCTTCTTTTACTGTCTTTTATCACACCTTTTATCCATAACACTGGAATGCATATTGTGCACTTCCAGTTTTTTTTTATCATCTAGCAGTATTTTAACAACTATTTGTCACTGGAATGCACATTTTTGCACTTCCAGTCCTATCTCTTGCCCTGGTATCTACCTATATAAGCCAGGGTGCTTCTTTATTGCTAGATCTTGTATACACACTGAATGAAAGATTACTCATATAAATGCTAATGTCAAAACTTCTTAAAGATCTTATACATTATCTCAGTGTGTTAACAGTTTATTGGAATACACTGACTATTTGCTGGCCAACTTACCTCCCTAATTTACGGGTCGTTGATTTGGCTTTGACCTGCCTTTGACCTTGCAGGTGCTTCATCTTTGACCTTGCGGGATAAATTCATTTCTGGCCTGGCACGGCTATTATTGGGTTGGCAGGGAGATTGGACAGAGCAAATTATTCCAATTCATGAACTCTAAAGTCAGTTATACTTTGCTGCCCAATCTGTCTGCCTTTCCTATCCACTGTCTTGCTTGGCTTGACCTTGCTTTGACCTGTGGGTCTTTTTACTTGGAGCTGACCTTTCATACTTAGTTTAGTTCGGCAGGTTGCTTGGCCAGCCTAAGGCATACATGAATATTAATATAAGCTGAAAATTTTAGTATGTGCTTCTAAATATACCAAGTAGTTTTACAAAGTTAAAGAATAAATTTTTTAATCCCATGTCCTCTTTCTTTCAACTTGCTGGGAACTGACTATGTGTTGACACTAACGAGGCACTTGACAAAGTTAATGTTTACATTGACAAGGTTGATTTCTTCTGTGAGGATTGGAGTCAGGAAATCACATTTCCATATTATTTAGTTTTTTTTGCATGGTATTAATGACCCCAATAAAAGGGGGTTTTACTATGCAAATTGTGATACTGATAGTACTGTTGTTCTGTACATTTGTAAAGAAGTACCATCAAATTACTTGAGAGTTTCATTTTCTGGATTTATGTATGTACATCATTGTGTCCATGAATATATAGAATATTTATCTGTTGATGAATGTATGCAGGCAAAAATTGCACATAATGATTGGAAAAAGGACCTATTCATTAGGGAAACAGTAGGTATGTCGTACTGTGAATATATGATTGGAATAATTGATCATTTGATTTGTCAGCAGGAATCAGCATCAAATAGCGGTAACACCTGTACTACCAAATCTCTTGATAATCAGATTACAGCTGGCACACATACTAACAAGGATCTTCAGGTCCCTTGTTTCATTGAAAATGTGTTGGTGCAAGATGTTGTTTCAATGATAAATGTTGTGACCCCAATTTTCCGGATGTGAGGGGTTCATTAACCACTCTTCAGCTGATTTTTCATTTGTGGGCCTGACAGGTGCCCTATTCACATTGACACTATCAATAAATGCATTGCAGTAGCTGATGTAATTCGACAAACTGGTGTCCCCAACTACCAGGCTGCTAGGATCCCTTTACTCTCAGGCTTAAACATTGAGGCCTGGAAGCGTTTATTACATGAATATCCTGAAAAGTTTCTCATACAATACCTTAAGTTTGGTTTCCCCCTTTCCATTTGTAATCATGATAATTTGAACATTAGAAATGTAACAAATCATCATTTGGCTATTCAATATCATCAGGCGGTTCAGGACTATATCTGTAAGGAATTAAAGTATGGCACACTGTTAGATCCTGTGAATCATATTCATTCTCCACACCTCCATTGTTCCCCCCTCCTTACCAGACCCAAAGATGAGTATATAACAGAAGAATAATTTTGAATCTATCTCATCCACAGGGTGTTTCACTAAACGACAATGTAGATAAGATAAGATTTGACAGCAGACCTTTTTCACTCAAATTAGTTACAGTAGATGATATTGATCGAGAAATTTTAGCACTAGATAGACAACTTATCTTCAAGATTGATGTCTCTAGGGCATTTAGGAATCTTAGGGTTGACCCTGTGGATATTTTGAAACTAGGAATTACATGGGATGCGTCCTATTATCTGGATTCTGCGATTGCGTTCCGCTGGATGCATGGGACGTCGGCGTTCCAGATGGTAGCTGACGCCATTGCCCATATTATGAGTACTAGGCGTAGGAAAGTACTTCCCTACGTGGACGACTTCATAGTGGTAGCTGAGGTCTGGCTGGAGGTCTGTTTAACGACCTAGCTGGCCTATTTACTGAAGTCGGTGTGCCCATGAATCCAGAAAAAATGGTTCCTCCCTGTACCTCCATCACTTGTTTGGGTATCACCATTGACATTTTACACAATACCCTCTCCATTGACCATCAGAAACTTTCTTCCATCTACCAGGAGTGCACAAGGGTTCGAACCAAGAAGTATCTCACCAAAAAATCTTTGTTGGGTAAGCTCATATATATACATAAATGCGTAGTCCCAGCCAGGAGCATTCATTAATCGGATTTTATCCCTCTATAGGGAGAATGGTCACAAAAAACGAATCAATGGCGTCACCTTCTTTAATAAAACCCCAATCCCAGAGAATCACACCTTGTACCTAGATCCATCTTTGACAGGTATGGGGGCTGTATGGGCCAATAGAGTTTACGCAACCCCTGTGTTTCAAATCCCTAATTTTGATCTCCAAGATGGAGATGTTGAACATTGTAATAGCACTCAGGACATGGGGTAAACTGTGGAAGCATGCTCAGGTCCATATTTATTGTGACAACATGGCAGTGGTCCAAGTGGTAACCTCATCAAAAACTAAAGACAAATTTTGAGCAGCGTGTATTCGAAATATCTGGCTTCTCTCATCCATCTTTGATATTAATATTGTTATTCACCATATGCAGGGCAAAAAGAATGTTATCGCTGATTGCTTATCTAGGCTTCATTCCTGTAATCACATAGATAAAAATGTTTTAACTCACCTTGAACACAACTATGTATGGGATCATATCAATATAAATGACTTTTCACTTAATTTAACCATATAATTTCAGGTACATCCAGTGCTTCATCCACACTCTTCGATTCTGCCTGGTCCAGAAGGTTCAACAGCCAGAGCTCACCGGGCTCACTTTAGTCATAAAGAATTATTTGTCTTCCATTTCCTCTGTTTCAAAATTTTTCAATCTTGATACTTCATCTCTTGCTGACATATCCATTTCTCATTATTTGAGAAGCATCTCAATTAATTCCTCTTTTCGTCCCACTCCTCGTGGCATCTTTGACATTGCTACTCTGTATCAGATTTCTAAAGCATGTGACACTTTATCAGACCCTCTCTTATACAGGGCCATTTTTGACAGCCTTTTTTTATTTTTGAGGCTGTCAAATCTGGCTCCCCATAGCTCATCCATGTTTGATCACACTAGGCACATTTTAAGGCAGGATCTAATTTTTCACCACCCTGGTGTCCACGTGCTCATCAAGTGGACTACAACCTTACAAGATTTTAATTCACATCATCTCATTCAGTTCCCAGAATTGGAAAATATTTTTTTTGTGTCCTACTAGAGCTCTCAAAGTCTTGCTCCCCTTCCTAGGCCCCTTCCTTCTTCAGCCCCATTGTTTGTCCCATTGTTTGCAAATAACTTTCCTCCCTTTGCTTCAGTTATTGATACTCAGAGATTCACTTAAAAAATTTAACACTGCTGGGTATCTCCCCTTCTGGTCATGGTTTTCATACCTTTCGTAGGTCTGGGGCTACATTCGCTTTTGACCACAATGTCCCCCTGCAAAACATAATGGTCCATGGCCTCTGGTGAAGTTCAGTCATGTGGACATACGTTCAGAACTCATTTCATTCCTCCTCCATCATTTCCACGACTTTCTCTGCACACATCCCATCTAGCTTCTTGTTTGGGTTTGGGTTAATATTTTACAAACTTTTCAAGTTTTTAAATTTCTAAAATGTTATCTCTTAACTTGTGTACTAACATATAAATAAAATTGACTCAATGTGTTTTACTCTTGTTTTGCTGTGACTGTTCTCAGTTTGACATTGGGTTCATATCTTTCACACATGACCTCTGACCTTTAGCCTGTCACCTACCTTGAACCCCAACTCTCGCCCCTATTCCACTCTGTGGTCGGGGTTTGAATCTCATAAAGAAACTACCTTCCCAGCTTTGAATTTCTTGGTCAAGTTAACTGATCAGTCTAGTAGAGAAACCAATATATTTTCCGTTGATAAAACCTCTGAGATTTAGAGATTAGTTTATCTAAAACAGCTTTGAACCTTGCTGCAATGTCAGAGGCCATGAGTTTATATAAAATGCTCAGTAAAAGAAATTGGATGCCATTTTTTTAATTCTCTATTCTTTTCCCATTTAGGAATGCAGGTAATCACAGTTTGACGTAATGTTATGGATAGATTGCCCTTATAGTAGCTATAACTTAGAGCTTTTAGTATTACATATTTTAAATTGTTCCAGAAACCTTTAAAAATGCACACGGAAAGCAAACAACACCCTGTGTTTTATTATTTTTCATTTTTCTTAGAACAACGTTAAGTTAAGAAGTTGTAAAAGGTCCCTCTGGTGAATTTGCTTCTAGTTTGGTTAATCTTGCAACATGCTGGTCTGTCAAATTTCAGTAAGTTAACGTCAGGCATTTCTTTGTCTCTGCTTTAAATGATTTGTCATAAATATCTGTTATTTGGCATAATACATTTGAATGTTTAGTAAATACTTATATAAAATTTATAATATGAGTTAATTAGTATTGGGCCATGTGTCACATACATTGGCCAATCTGTTAAATGTTTTCATCTTCTGGTCATTTCCAGTGATGTTTCGAATTCATTCATTATCATTTTTCATTATCATATTTTTCTTATTTTAATCCGGGAAGGCCCTTTTCTTCATGTGTGGACAGATAAACATGGCATTTAGTCATCATACTTAACAGGTGGTCGCAAATATGTTGGTTGTATTGATTTGAAGAGAACATGAGTATTTGGACTGCAGATAAGATGCTTTTAACAGTCAAAGGACAATGGGTTGGTAAGCCATAAAGAGTTCTTACTCTAAAGTAAGCCAATGAAGGCTTTGGAGTTCTGCGGACCTTTAAAACACTGTCGGCCAGTCAAAAGGTCAACTTTACTCATCGCTATTCATTTATTTCATTCAGCTAGATTCCTTCACAACCATATAAGTTGAAGTTTTAGGTTCAGATAAGTTTCACATGGCCAGCCAAGTCCTGGTTTGCCTGCCAACTAAGGTGGTTGACATTTCCCTTCCCAACTTACTAGGTTTTAATACATGGTGCATTTGAGGGGTTCAGATATGTTGTGCTTATGTTTACATGGATTTGATATGGATTAATCTTAGTTTATTTAGTTACTCATAAAACATGTGACAGCTAAGTTATTATGTTTGCATAAAACCCAGACGGGTGACCCTTCCATCGTCTCAACTCTCCATTATTTTTACATAATGGAGAGTTAACACTACATTATTTTCTAACAGTGGATTGAGTTTTAGTTCAATGGCCCGTCTGCCAAGAACTAAAGGGTACTTAGTATTTGTCAGTCATCCTCAGCACAATGCATTCAATACTGAAATGTTTTCATAACTTCTTTCATATTAATTAGTTCAGTGGCTACATTTGTAAAGTCTTTTCAATTCTGAATGACATTCAGCATTCATAGAAAAATACCTCATGGAAAATGCTGCCTTGAAAAAATACCTCTTGACAAATACAAAACAAGCAATTTAATTTGTAAAGTTGGATATTTTTAATTCTTTGCATTTGTTTACCTGACTTTACAATGATCTTCTGTGAACTTAATCAAAGGAGCAGCTAACTTTCAAACAAACTCACTGTGAAAATCTAACCCAGCATACTATATGAAAAGGAGTGTTTTAATGGCTCAAAATTTACTCAAGTAAACTAAGAAAAAAATGTGCAAAAATGCAGTTCTGAAATGCATTACTGCTGGGTTTATATTTGATTTAACTTTTCAAAGTTTTAAAGTTCAAAACAAAGATTTTAACTTATCTTATTACAGTTTGTTATATACCTCTAAAATGATACACTGTGGTTCAAATGAATTTTGTTCTTAATGTTGTGGATTAATTTGCATAGGAGGTATTACTGAAATACAAAATGTGGTGTAGGCATCCTTTCTATGAGGCTTTTTTCCAGGAGACAATCTTTCCAGCAGGCATTTTTCCTTGATTCCAAATTAGGAGACAAAGAAACACACAAAATAAAAATCTTGAGAAACCCAATAACTTCAACACAAAATAAAACAAGTAAGTAATTCTTCAGTTTCTAGTACTTTCAATGCCTGAAATGCAAAAATAATAGCTTACTGTCTTAAAATAAGCACAGATTAATAAAGTAACACAAAACACTCACCACAACAAATTATCCACAGCATTGTTAAATAAGCAGTCTAATTTGTTTCTGGAAAGTGCTTTCTGTAAGTCACAGATCCATATTTTATCAATTATCATTATCCATGGCTAAATTTTGTGGCAGTAAGATAATACTAAAACTTTTCAAACTTTATCCAAAATTATATTCTCTCATAAAGGAAAACCAGTGGCACACATGGTGAAACAATGTTGATTGTTTATTGAGACAAAAAACAACCATAGAACTATTTTAGTGAAAGCCCCATATGGTGTGCACACCAACATTGCAAAGATTGTCTAGGTTGATCATTTGGTACAAGGTGTTGAATTAATAAATTGGTTTTAATTTACAGGGTTTTATAATAGATAATTACCTCGTGGCACTTCCATTATGTAAACTTAATGACCCTTTGGCCCTTTCAGGGCCTCAGGCCATTAAGTTTACATAATGGAGCGTCACTTGGCCATTATCTATATACGAAACACTGATTGAACAGACAAACTGAAATTCTACAGAAACAGCACTTCTTAAAATCCAAAATGACATTACTGCTTCAATGGACTCTGAAAAGGCCATTAGTGTTGATGGCACAGTGTTGAAGTGTATCATATCGTACCTTACAAACTGCAAACAGAAGGTTAATCTAGGTAATAGCTTTTCATATGTCTTTTCACTGCTCTATCGAGTACTCCAGGGGTCTGTCCTGGGTCTCCTCTTTTGTACCCATTACACTACCCCCCTCAGTAATTTCATTCCAAGTTTAATGTCACTCATCTGTATGCTAATGACACCTAATATATCTACCACTTGACAATAGGAACTTTGATTCCAGTTTTGCTGAGCTCACTGAGTGTCTTACCTGTGCTAAAAAGTGGATGGGCGTTGTGAAACTGAAACTTAACCCAGAGAAGATAAAATTCATTATCACTGGTGATGGACAAGCCAGAGAATCTCTCGTAAAAATTTCCCACCCAACTTCATGGAAATTCTGTCTCCCTACTGATATAGTCAAGAACCTAGGTGTTACTTTTGACTCTGGAAACACCTTTACCAGTCACATAGCCAAGGTTTGTTGTGCCTGTTGCTATCACCGCAAAGACACATATTTAAATTCTTCAGTGTAGAGACTGCAGCTCTACCTGCAAATTCAATGATCAGCAGTCAACTTGACTACTGTCACTTCCTATTCTATTGCATAAGTAAATATAATGTAACTAAACTAAAAAGATTCAAAATACCGTTTGTAGAATTGTTTTAGACTTTATAGACCAAGCCATGTCACTACCTTTCCTCAAAATCTACACTGGCTCCCTACTTCATATTGCATCTTATTTCAATAAAATCAAATTACTTACTTATCATCCTCATCGCTTTTCCAGTATTTTTTCCTAGAAAGGCCATTGGTAGGTGTGGTTTTGCATTGGCTTCTTCTACTGAATCAAACAGACTCCCACAGTCAGTCCGATCACAGCCCACAGTCACACGTTTCTGAAGCCAGCTAAAAACCTATTTGTTTAGACTAACATACCCTCCCCATAGTATATCTCATCGGTGGGCGTTAATTCGTATCTTGATCTGACATGTCCCTGGGGATTTCTCTTTTGACCTAGAGCGCATTAGAGGATGCTGTAACAATTTTAAGGAGGAAGCCTGTTTTGGTGCTATTTTAGGTTCGTTTGATGAACCACCAAATCAAAATTTACACCACTCCCCCTTTATGGCCAGATAAAAGCTAGGTGCCCGCCACAGAAGGGTTATTATTAACTTCAGTCTCCCCAAAGGTCATTCTGTAAATACTGGAACTGCAAAAGACCTCTACTAAGGTTTATTTATTTATTTATTTGGGGTTTTAAGTCGTTTTCAACACTGTACAGCTCATATCACGACGGGTAGTTGGAAGGGCAGAGGAAACAAGTATATACAGTTGGTCAAGTTTTTGTATGGTAAATTGCCAACCAACGGCAAGCAACTACTAGCTTTCCCACTTGAGTTAGAGCCAGGAACTGAACCCCGACCTCAGAGGTGGGAGGCGAGAGTGTTACAAATCTCCCACTGTGGCCACCCATGTACTGAAAGAGAATTAACCCTTGCTTGGTCACCTTCTTTACATATGAAAGTGTGTCAAGACACCATGTTTCTTCACACAGTATGGTTGAATGCAGACTACTATTTTGACATCAGATTTCTTTCAAGGCCTCAACTGTTTTCACAAGTTTTTATCCACTCTTAATGACACTGCCTTCTTTGATAGCCACTTAATCAGTCTACAATTCCAAGTTCAGGTTATTTATTGCTTTTTGTACATTCAAATCCAACTTCACTAGTTTTCCTCTCTTATCTCCTCGCCTGTCTAGAATTCTTAACTGAAAATAAAGCCACGCGCACAAGTATTGCACTTCCACATTTCGGCCATTTAGACCAGCTTTGTAATTTGTAACCCTGTCATTGCCTCTTTGAGAACCAAAAAAATTAAAAACCTCCAAAATGTCCTTTTCCCCGACAAGCCTTTAAAGGTTACTCTTAAGAGAATTGATGTTACAGATACTTTGCACCTCATTATTAGGACCTGTAACTTCACATACAAGGACCAGATTTATAAGGCATTCTATTTCATAGCTTTCTCTTTCTTTCTAGAGAAGATCGAACCTAGACTCCCATGCAGTTAAAGCCTTCTCAGCCCTTCATCAACTGACATAAAGTGATATTATCTTTTACCCTCAGGTCTGCATGTCATCATTAAGGGGTCAAAGACTTTACAATCCAAATATAGGGTCACAATCATCAAATAACCCCCTTGGCACTAACCCGTTTTGCCCAGTAAGGGCCATTGAACTCAAACTTACACTTATCCCTAAGGGTGAGAACCTCTCATTGTATTAAGTAAAGCATAACCACACCTGCATCTCCCTCACAGATACCAAAGTTAGGTGTCAGTTTGTATTCATACTAGAAATGGCCTGCAATAATCTGGCATTACCATACATACACTTTGTTGTTCAGGTGCCACCTTTGCTATAAATTCTGAAATCACTCCAAAAAAAATCAGGCCAATGGCACCTGGACTTGGTGTGTGTGTGTGTGGAAATATATAACCAAAGACCATCAAGTCTCCAGTCAGGTGTTGGTTGCCTTTCAAAAATGCCTTCACCTCCCTACTACCACCTAGTCTGGGGGTTTACGTTTTTCTTAGTTCATTAATAAACACCAGTACTTTTCTACAAACCATATTTTCTCTATTTCATTGAATTACAGTCACCTTAAAATAAACTGCTAGCCTTAAAGTTTCCGTTGTCTTAACTTATGTAACTAGTTTGTGTTTGTTAACTTTATTTGTTATCTTGTTTATCTGTTACGGGGACTTTAAAATTTAAATTTATCTATGTTAAGGTTGACATAAACTTGTCATTTACAGACTTTTGTGGTATTGTAATAGTGTAAATAAAACAAGATAATCAATGCATTAGCCCAATTATGGGTTTTATTGTATTTTTATCTGCTCATATTTAGCCTTAGGATAGACAGTCAGTATTTTTTAACATAAATGAAATTGCACAATATTTCAAAAAGAGCCCCTTCTGAAATGGCACAATATACTTCATCAAATTATTGGCAAGTGTTGAAATACAGATTTCTGACAAAGACCTCTGGGCCAGCCATATTTGTGCCATATATCACATAAATATCAAGACGCCTGACATTAAAAATTTGACCAATTATACTGTTCACTGTGAAGGGAATCCAATTATTCACATTATAAGTCACATCCTGTAAAAATAAATATATTAAAAGCATGACTGGAGTTTTATGGCAATCTACCTCTCTTTTTCAGCAGCAAACGTGATGTGACCTTATACAAATAAAAAGTATATGAATGAAATTAATTAATAAATTTTGTGGTCATAAACTTCTGTTGAACAAAGGACGCAATGGCATCCAAACTCAAGGATGTCAAAACATCTCTTCAATTAGCAATATGCAAGCATATTATGATGCAATATTTTTAAACATCATTAACGTATACGTGAGTGTTTTATGTAGTTTTAATTTGCAATTGTATATTTACAAGGTTTCAACTTGAATGAAATCTGTCACTTTTAATTATTGTCATTGCAAAAAAATGGCTGTAACGGCAACATAAACTTGGTCAATAAAGATTGGTCAAAATGGCAGGCTTGAAACTTACACTTTTGACAAACAGCACAGCATTCCCTGCAACATCAGAGAATGCCACCAGAAGGACTCCTATGCCTTGTTTAGTTTCAATGTTTATTTCACTCACGTTGAATACAGAGATGGATGTAATTTTTATGTAGTTGTAGAAATTGGGTAAAAGGTTCCTTCAGATAGTATAAAATAGACAGAAATAACCTTTTAGAAAGCTAAAAAACAGTGATATAGTATGTTGCTTGAGACATATTTTATTTACTGAATGTTCTGAGTGCAGCTTTTAAAACTAGCAGTCAATATCAGGCAATGGAGAAGTTACATTATATCTCTTAACAGAGTTTAACAAACTGCCAACATGCTTCTGGTCTCTAGAGTGTGATGCACATAGGTGGCATTGTATGAGTAAAGTTGTCTGAACTCTGACTACAACAAAAAAAAATTTGAGAAACTGTTCAACATAGAAGAATGACAATAATAATTATTACATCTTTGTTTATCTGTCTGTCTGTTTGTCTATGTTTGCATTAACTTCAAAAGTAATGAACAAATCTTTATGTTTTTTTTATGTGGATAGGGCCTGATCAAAGGAAGAAGGGATTTCTGTTTGTCAAAGATCTGATCATATTGTGGGTATAAGAAATTCCAGACGTTTTGGACACACACAGTGCAGGTCCGCCGTCTGTGGATGTTATATTTTTTTATTAATTTTTACCTGAGCCTAACTTTCGACTCTGACCCATTCAACACAGCCACTGGATTGGTGTTAAAACCTCCATCAATCAGGATAGGGCCTGGGATATCTATGGTGAATCCTGTGGGTGGATCAAGGTTTGTGTTTGTGTTTACAGTTTGATCAGGGACACAGGGTGCTGACAAAACAAAAACAGTCAAAGTAATATCTTTCTTTGTAAAATTTCGTTCACTTTTTTCAGTTGTATGAATAAATATTTTCCTTTACCCCCGTCAAAAGATAAAAAATTACTTTCTGAGCTGCATATACAGAATAAATATATAATGATGGAAGATGACAATGTTTTGTAAGGGCATGAGGGATGTTTTACTTTACTATCCACCATTTGCATGATTTATATGTTAAAGAAATACATAGTTTAATAGAGATTGTGACAAAGTCTGCCATGTATACAGGGGCACCAATTAATATAAAAACCTAAATCTTCAACTTCCTATTTCTACATTGATTTTTGTGCAGTAAATATGAGCACAACTGCTTAAAACATACATTTCTAATAATATATGTAACACATTTGTTTCTGAAATATTACCTTGATTGACACTTATTTACACTAATTATCTATGGTACGGAGGTGCCACTATATAGAGTAAAATGTAGATCCTGCTCTGTATATCACCAAAAATATGTGGTGAATAATAAAAATATCTATATTTTTAACGTAAGATATGATAACTACATATAAAAACAAACAAAGGTTTCATAAAACTATAAACCACGTGCATCCGGTAGAAAATTTACAATTATTAGCACTTGTTTACAAGGTGTATGGCGTATCCATAGAAAGGGGCACCAGGAATTGAAAAACATATCCAGACTTTAATTAACATCAAAGTGCAGGAGGATAAAAAAGCATTAAAGTGTAAATTTATTGGAATCCAAATTATGAAAGACAACTAAATCTTTGAAAAATAGATTGTTGGGGGTAAACATTTTACTCTCTATTCAAATCGAATGCTAAAAAAGCTACAGTGTGCTCAAATTAGCTTTGGTTTTTTTTTATCATGACATATAGTAGCAAATGTTTTAAAATTGCACTTATTCATCAAGAACTACACTAACTATCTGTTGAACAATGCTCCAATTTCAGCATTCTGATTCTAGTGTACAAGTGCATCCACACTGGTTTTCCAAAGTTGTCCTACCCCTTGAAATTACAGACATACCTATTCAATTAAGACTAGCTTCTATATACCTTTCGTCTCCTTGGTTTCACTTGTGTTGACCTGTTATGTTTCTTAATTCTGAGTGTCTGTTATATGACTTGAAATAAATAACTCAAAGTACCCATGTCATTACATGAGCTTCATGAATACCTGAGATATTTATCCTGAAGCTTCATAATATTCAATTAACTCACCAGTTGCACATGCGTTGATAACTATATTCTTTAATCCCAACTCTGAGCTAGTAGCCACCCATGTAATAGTGATTTTAACCACATTGAACAAGTTAACGCCAAACACCCTTTTCCTCAGTCTCCACTTATTTCCACTAAGGGTCTGAAATAACATGACATTTATGTACTTTACACTTGTTTTATGGTTACCTAGCAAGAACTCATAGACCATCATTCGGGTGTGTTTCCCAAGAATGATCCGAATTTATTCGCAAAATGGGAACACTTCTTCCATTGGCAAGACTCTACCTTCATAAAAATTCTTTAGAAAGATCTATGCATATTATCAAAAATATAGGCAAACAAACAAAGAAGAAAGCAAAGGAATGGACAAACAGAGTGTTCTCACAGGGATCAGGTTTAGTGTTGAGGTATCCATACAAATGAGGATACGAGATGATCAGATTCATGTTGACGAAGGTCGATTTTTACACTCTTTATCTATACACAGTGAAAATGATCTGGTATAAACTGATCTGTAACAATTTTTATTTTATTTTTTTCTCTACTTTTGGTATGTATTGCCACAGATCTCCTGTTAAAATGAGTTCAAATTCCTGGAAGAACTTCACACCATTCTGTTTAGTATAAACAGCCAGAGTCTACAGCCAGAGTCTACTGAGAAGTCTACTCACCATTGTCACTTGTGGGAGTGAAGCACACATAGAGGAAAGAGCCTGTGATTACATGCTAAACCTGCTAACTTACTTCTATTCAGTGTAGAAAAGGCTTGTATCTTTACATATTGCCTTAGTGGTTAGACTTTGTACTTCAAAACACAGGGAGGTTCCAAGTAGTCTAGTGGTTAGCAGGTTGGTTATCAAAAGCTATAAAGTCCCCCCCCCCACACACACACACCAATGACAACAGTGTGGACCTATTCCAAGTCTGATCCGGTCTGTTGCGAGCAACCCGGACTTTCAAAACATAAGCTTAATTAAGTCAATGTGTCTCTTGAGGAGTGGAAAACTTTCTTTTGATTTTAAAGAATACACATCCATCATAATACACAAGTTACAAGGCTTACCACATTCCTGTCATAGGCTGGTATAAATGCTCCGTCTTGGAATGCTCTGATTCTTACCTGGAAAGAAACACAATTAGTCTTGCCAAAAGATCTATGTAGCCATAAAACATTATCGTCTTTTTGGTTGTTTATGTGTAATAGCATGTCTTTCTAATGATTAAAATCTACACTGACAAAAGGGTAAAGTGCAAAAACATAAACAATAGACTTTCACTTTATGTCTGTATCCTAGTATTAATATTTAGAGATGATAGATGGTGCATGCATGCTGTAAGTAATTTTCTCTGAAAAGCAATTGTGCATCCATAAACACTCAGTCAGAATGGCTTTACATTTAGGATAGCTTTTAAAGTTGATAAAATGTTGAAAAAGTATGTAAAACTTCTTGAGAAACTAAGGAGAAAACTAAGAAAAGACGCTCTGCAAAGGATCTTCAGTCAGGGAGTGCATACTTATGCCAAGGCACGTAATAGGTAAATGGGAAAGTATGGATTATATTTTGTATTCAGACAAGGATTCGGATGACTCAAAAGGTTTAATTGGACCTAAGTTGGACCAAGACCCATCTTCTGATTCTAAGAAGATCCAACAAGTAGTATTTGTGTAATCATGCAACAAACAAACAAGCACAAATGAATAAACAGATAAACTATATTTTCTAGTAGGGGGGGTGTGGGGTGTGGCGGTAAGTAACATGAAAGATAAATATCTGTTTAGAGTTTTTTGACAATCATGTCATTTGATGCAATTTGGTTTATGTTCAGGAGGCATATATGCCTTCTTTTTGATCAACAATAAAAGCATAATGAGTGTGAAACGCAAGTTAAACAATAACAATAAAGAAAATTTGTAATGTCCTTTGGAATACTACATTAGAAAAGCATAAATAAGTTCTTTCTTATTATAGAAGAGGTTTAAATGACAGTGACATGAAGACAAATTATAGATACATTTAATACATACAGTTCTAAAGTAAAGAAAACTGCAAACATACTTTATGTAACATCTGTAAATAAAAGTCATACTTTCAACTTCAATAGGACCACGTTGGTGCAGTGGTAACAAACGCGCATCCCACCTTTAAGTTTTGTGGTTCAAACCCTGGAACATAGGTGGGAAAGTTGGTACTTACTTACTGATGGTTGGCAGTTTATATTACAGAACCTTGAGTAGCTGTATTTACCAGTTTCCTCTGCTCATAAAAATAACTGCTTTGATAAACAAAATCTACAAAGGATTTTTTTCTATACTTTATGAAGCAATGCCAATTGTGATATTAACATCACATGATTGATGTTTGGCTTTGCTTCAGGTCTTAATGAATGTAAGAAATGAAAACCATATGCTGTTGGTGTGGCAGGTGCTGATTTAGAAATGTACATATATCTACTGACATTAACACATGTAAAACCACCATTTGATACTGATTGTTTACTTCAAAATTGAACAAGAAGGCTTCTTTGCAAAATTTCAACTTTTTTATTGAAAGTGTCTTGAAGTGAAATGATACTTAATGAGAATACTCGCTATATATTTGTTTCTGTGCAATACTCCTGGAATTGGAAATGCAGAATAAATTTCTACTTACACTACTTGAGAGCCTAATCTCAAACCGAAATGTGTCTACTTGAACACCCTGGGCAAATCTAATGTTATACGCATCAACATCAGGGGGCCCAAAAGTAAAGGCCCCTCCAGGTGAACCTTTCAATGCTTGTTCAGCCTCATCATCTTCATCATCACCAGTCACATAGACAATAAAGGATTCCCCTGGTCAGAATAACAAAAACAACAATATCTGAAAATATATTTTGTCTTATATCTAGTTCCCACCATTCAGTGCTGGCTTCATTAGATACAAGTCAAATATACTCAACTCATCCAGGCTTGTTTGTAATTCTAATTCTAATTGGACTTTTATAGTGTTTAATCTCCCCTTAAAGGCTCCAAAGGGGGCTCTAAGGTGCAACAGAACCAAAGCTGTCAAACCAATTTCAGTATCCAGGGACAGAAAAAATGTCAAGCACCATAGAGAGTACCAGGGGATTATTAAGACTAAGGTGGGTATGCCTTGGTGTACAGGTTAGTTTTAAGCTGCTTCTTGAAAGGGGTTAGGGAGGAGGGATGCACAAAAATCATCAGGAAAAAGCATTCACAACAGTGGGAGCATGAAAAGCAAAAGACAGATTTATGCAAAAGAAGGGTAAAACTTTGGAATGGCATGAAAATTACCACCACTCTGACTGAACCTGGTATTAGAAGAACTTCTGTTGGAAGAGAGATATGGAGCAAAATACTTGGGAATAACAGTGTGAAGAAACTTGTAAACAAGTGTGACTGAATCTTATGCATTTAGCTAGAAAAAACCTTAAACTTGGTTTGTTTAAGCCATTTTTTTTTGCAGAATTTAATTTGATTTTTAATTCAGACTAATAATTTTTTTGTGAATACCACCCTGGTGGTGAAAGGAAATAGAGGAATGTATCCATCAAAGGACGGTATTTGCCGTAAAACGATCTGCTGTGGTTCTCTGATTTGAATTCAGAATTTAATCAATACTTTTCAAATATCATTCAAAACTAGCAGTCCATTTAAAACATATTACATCCAACTATATTTACCTCCGCAAGGAGGTTATGTTTTGGCCTGGGTTTGTTTGTTTGTACATTTGTTTGTGAACAAGATAACTCAAAAACTTATGGACAGATTTTGATGAAATTTTCAGGATATGTCTGACAAGGTAACAGGAAGAAATGATTCAATTTTGGGAGTGATCCGGATCACTATCTAGATCTTCTGAATCCATGAAATGTAATTTTTAAAGACAGATAACTCAAAAAGTTGTGGACGGATTTTGATGAAAATTTCAGAATATGTGCTCTCTTGGAGGAGGTCTGCACTCTCCGAGTGCTCTTATTTATGATGATATTGCTCTATACCATAACTTGACACTTGGCCATACAATAGAATGTTAAACTACAATTCCTTGCCATCGGCAATACCCATACATTTCCTGGACTTTAAAATACCATACAAAGAGAAAACCATTGGAGTCGAAGTAAATTAACTGATATTGAGAAGTCTGTAAACAAAATTAGATGTGTGGCAAGATGGGGTGCTGATTGAAGTAGAACATATATTATTGTCCCTCAGATTTTTGTTGTTGTTTATTTGCGTTTTAAACACATTGTATAGGCCAAATCACGGCGGGTAGTTTTATGGGCAGATGAAATCAGTACATACATTTGGTCAAGATTTTGTACTGTAAACTGCAAACCAGTGGCAAGCCACTACCAGTGTTCCCACTTGAGGTCGGGCCAGGATTCAAACTCTCAGAGGTGGGAGACGAGAGTGTTAGCACTCTGCCACCATGGCCCACCTATAGTGTCACTTAGAAAGCACTGTTAAAGATTAATTCACTTGTAACTTGTGTTTGCATCAGTACATAATTTAATCCATATGAATCAATGGTGCTACATATTTCCAAAGCAAAAAAGGAAGACTTTTGTGGTCAAATTGTGGATGGAAGCACAAAATAAGCAATCCCACCTCTATTGTCTCCTTTAGGAAAAATCTCAAAACCTACCTGTTTCTGAAAGCCTGACCTGTATGACCTGGCTACGTTAACAGACTAACTCTTATTCAATATGTTTATTAATAGTTGGGCCATTCTTGGATTCTGCCACATGATGGAGTTTAAGTTATATGAAAGACCTTGCTCGATTCAAATATATATGTTGTTGGAACTTTATATCTGTGTACTTATATAGCTTTTTAAAATTTTAATCTATACCACTCATGTGGTCAACTTTATATATTTTTTGATTGTTAAACAGTTTGCATGTTTCCAATTATTTACCTAGCTGGTTGTACTTTAATTGTACATCTGAAGTGTTGCATGCACCTGGAATAAAATACAAACAATGAAAACAAACTATTATAGTTCATCTGTATGATTTGAATCAATATAATAATTACTAAATCCATGTTAAAACATCCTTAGTCAGGCCTTGGCTACTATAATGTTTTGGGTTTTTTTCTTACAGTTCAATGTGTTTTGCAGAGGAAAACTTTCTCCTTTGAATATCCACCACACAATCTATTTGACCTAAGTATCAGGGACCAATTTCACGAAGATCATTTTTTTCCTTTGCGAAGGCCACCTTAAAATTCAGTTTTACAAAGCCTCCTTTTACTCTCCCTACCAAAGGTCTTCTTTGAAACTTAAGGAGGGAGCAAATATTCATGAAAGTTGTTAAACATTCCTTAAAGAACACTTCCTTAAATTTAAGGTAAGATCTTAGCTTCCTTGAAATTTAGGGGAGTCTTCAAAGTTTCCTTTAATTGGGGAGGCTTTATCAAACTAAGATTCTTTAAAGGAGGAAAAAAAATTCGAACAAAATCCTTGAATTTAAGGTGACCTTTATCTTAAAGAAGATTTGTGAAACTGGCCCCAGGAAACGAAGACCAGGTTATATGTTTTTACTCTATGATTCTCTTAATTTTGGATATATGTTGCTGATTATGTGAAATCTACTAATTAAATCTATTAATATATATCATACTAAGCCTGATAAAGGTGTTTTTGTAGATCTGCTGCTTATTTTGTTGCACAAAAATACATCCAGAAATGATGAAGAAACCTCAAGTTGAAACAAAGATTTTCTATTTACTGGCACCCCTTACTATGGATATTTTAACAGCTGATTTTTAAATATGGTTGAATATCAATGCAAAACTTCAACAGATAAATCTTTAAGTACATTAGACGATAATAAATTATTTAAAAACAGATTTTTGATGTTCTAGATAAAACACACTACACAAAATGGACACAAGTATCAGCCTTTCTGTGGTATTGAACATTGCTTGTGTACAATGGACCATATAACTTCGAAACTGTCTTAGGGTGTTGCACCTCAAATTTCGCCTCTGTTCAGAGATTAAGTGCTATAAAACTCCAGTGTTTAATAGAATAGAACATTGTAGAAATCTTTCTTTATCAGACATTTGTAAATGTCTGTAACATATTGAAGAAAGGCATCTAAATAGAATTTTTGATATTATATGAAATTAGCACAACTGTAATTCGACAATTACAGGAGCTTAGTATTGACCTTTGTACAGTTTTCCATTTTTACTGTAAAGTGATACATTCTATCAAATAATTAATTGTGGGTCAGTTATCTTAGACGATGATTTGTGATACTGGACAAATCATTACTCACTGTGATACTGAGCCTTCTTTTGCAACAACATTAATAATCTGTCTGTGTTTATCAAAACTGCATGAGACTTGATGTAAGTTTATCTGCAGCATTGGGAGATTAACTAAGTCATGTACTGATCTGCACATGTGTCACACATTTTCCTACTTAAAGACTCTTTGACATCCAATGGGACAAATTTGTCAACCATATCTTGTCATGTGAGACATGAAGAAGGATAATTATAATAAAAAATAACTTTATTCAAAACATCCACTTACCTGACACTTCATGGACTGCATAAGCTCCAAGTAAAGAAAGAACAAATAGTGGAATGACAATCCTGGAAAACATAAAAAATCCTTATTAAAATAACAATAATGCTATTCAAAACCAGGATAAAGATATCTGCTACTTTTATACATATTAGTCCATGTTACATAATTAACAAAACTATTTCTCGTGTTTTTAGAGCTATTCAAACTGACACATGTTCCTTAAAACCATAAATTGAACATAAATATGGGAAACATTCTTTCAAAGTATAACAGAATGGTAAATTATAACCCATCAAATACTACTAATACTCTAGAAAACATGAATAGAGGACCTCCGCCAGGGGTGCTTTTCTGATAATTCATGGTTTTTGTATAAAAAATAGAATCCAAATCTTTCCCAAATTTAATCATTTCTTCCTTTGGTCAGACCAAAACAATATAACACTTAGAAAGTGAGGGGTTGTAAGTCCCGTTCATCAGCCACGGTCATATTGGGACAGGTCCTCAGTATTGCCATTTGTGGGACTCGAACCCACAGAGGTGATAGCCTATGATTAGATGCCAGACTTACTAACCACGAGGCTACCAAGGACCTCGAAACGTTAGAAAGATCCATTAAATACTTTTGGAGAAATCACAAAGCCAGTTAAACAGATCGATACAGAGTAAGATAGAAAAATGGATGCACTCTAAAACATAAACTCCTGGTGGAGGTAATTTAACATACCATGAAGAAATCATACCTCATGATTGCTGTCAAACTAATACCAAAGATGCTTTACAATGACTGTATATCACTTGCCACTGAATGTCAAATTCCTCCTCTCTCAAAGGAAAAGTGAAGTTAATCCAACAACCATCCCTATTGATATAACTTCCTGAAGGAGACGATTTTTTGCCCATTAGTGTCTACATTTACTTTTTTAAATAGAGAAATTTACTTTTTTAAATAGAGTAATTGACTTTTTTAAATAGAGAAACGGCCCATCAGTGACAGAGTGCTGATGATATAATTTACAATCAATGTATGTAGTTACAAACCTGGAATAATGTAAAGTCTGCAATTACCAGTGTACCTAAATTAGAAATCAATATGGGTAGGGCATATTTAACACAACATGCTTAAAGCATGGAGTGGATTTTTGAAATATTTGAAACACCCACCATGGGCTATCACATGTTAAACTAAAATGGACATACCAGAGGGGTGAATGGGGGGCAGAATGGTTATACAGGATAGCTCATTTCTAAAAGTGCACTACCAAGATATGAGGCGTCATGAGGATAAAGCCACCTTGTAAAATTAAAATACAAGTTGTTACAACTGAACAGAATGGTGTGAACAGGCCTTAACCGCAATGGATAAAAGACGTCAATTCCTTTAAGTGCCTAATTATATTTAATTGAAACTTATGTAATAGGATGTTTAACACCTGTTTAAATTTGTTTCAGCTAAACAGCATAAATTACAAAGCCCTCATAGAGTACAAACCTTCACCAGGATGTGTTTACAAAAACCCAAGATGTTAAGTGTTTCCAGAATATTATCCTATATTTCCTAAAATTAAATGATATTTTTTCTTTGATTGGTCCCTGGCAATAAAAATTGAAAGATCCATTCATTACATTCCTAGTTGTGAATACAGATACGTAAACAAATAAACAGCCAAATTCACCCATAAACACAACCTACTATTAAATACCAATTTTAATCCAGCCCAGAAAGTGCAGTTGTCTGTGACAGAGGTGCAATCATTGGTGCTGGAAATTTATCCAATGCCAATCCAACAGGCATTGTCTGATGGCAAAACCAAAGCATATGGATCAAGAGAAATGACCATTATTGAAAAGTGCCAATCCCTGAAAAGTCAGCAACTTCACCAATAATAGTACATACATTTACTATGGCCCAGCACCTCCAATATTGCTTATGACTGCAGTGATAAAATATGTATTGACCAAGATTACCAGCATAATTAAATTACCTGCTCCCTGTGTCATCAAAATCATTTTTCTGAACAATCATCCATAATCCATACATAATTTTTCGAGCTCTTTTTACATAAAGTTACAAACAGGCAAATGCAGGCTGCCAAGGAAGATAATCTTTTCAGCATAGGTAACCAGAAATGTTATAAACTATAACTTCATTAGAAATGTATCAAACTTGTTCATGATTTCAAAGTTTTTAAATGCATTATTTTATTCTCTATTGCAACCAGTATCTTTGTGTTTAACTAGTACAATTCAGCAGTCACTAATGCATTGTGAGGCAGTGGAGTACCACTTCACATTCTTTAGATTCTTCATGGCATTTTGCTTGAATCATCTGCAGGCAAAATGGAGGCTCACAAACGTATTTATATTACCCCTACACTTATCACATGTTTATTACAAGAAAGGTCAAATCAATACAATTATTGTTGCTTTAATTGTCCAACTTGTTTCAAAATAAGTATAATGAGTCCAAATGTATCATAGGAATGTCATAAACTTCAGCCATGAAATATATCCACAGTAAGATACAATCCTGAGTATTAGAAGATTTCTTCATCATGACTGCAGAGATTGTAATACAAAAAATATGTTGGTGCAGTAATTTTAAACTGAGCGTATTAGAATAGTCCAAGTCACATTCTTCAATGTGTGGTCATCATTTATTTTGTCAAGTTGAATTCTTATGTGCAAGTCATATTGTTAATGTTAGAAATCTAATCGAATTGACCATTTATTACTTTATAATCTGTACACTGGAAGATTTTGTAATAAGGAAACACTAGATGGTAAATAGGTTATTGTGTTAAAGCTTCATAAACAGATAGGTGTACTAAAATGGTGGAATTACACTGACAAGTTGGTACGATTTTTGTGCAATTTTAATATAGGAAATATGGAGTGATAAATAAACTAACCCTGTTGAATTCTATTTACTTGGTCCATTGGTGTCTTTTATTGTTTTTTGTTGTGTTTTTTTTTTTTTTTTTTTTTTTTTGGGGGGGGGGGGGGATTTTTGATTTATTACATTTTTTATAAAGAAATAGCTTCTGGTTGACTTTTTATTATCATTAGAACTGCAGCAGTAGGATATTTTCTATGTATACCTTAAACAAAGTTTTAATATATATTTGATTTCGAAACCAAGATATCGTTGTGTATGTTTGAATGATGGAACAGCTAAAATGGCTTTAAATTTGTTTTAATTTTCAAGTAAGATTTATACCTTAGTGTGACCAAAGTATGAATACAGCCATTTTATAATAGGGATAATGACAAATCCCAGTCCTTCATGATGGTTTTAAACCACCATTCTGCTGTATTAAGCCACTTAGCATTACTGGTCAGTAGTGATTGTTGGTTAAATAGAGCTACTATTAGTTTAAAATCATCATTAAACAGTGAAATTTGTAATTTTTTCCTAAATTAAAAATGGTTGTATTTTTTAATTTATTTACTTTTTTAAATTGAGTATTTTTCGTTTCAAACTTTCATTTTCAAACTTTTTAAACTTTCAACATTTCATACGCATATTAAATAAACAAAAACATCAATGAGTGTCAGCATAATGCAGTATAGGTTAGTTTATTCTTTATTAATTTACTTTAGTAACAAGTATAATGTCAATAATAATAATGATGATAATTTCAATAATATAATATATTCATAGATACCCTCCCCTATTGGGCATATTATTCAAAACAAGGCCACTGTCGCAGCAGTTATCTCCCGCCTTAGAATCAGTAATAATGGAGAACTAAAGGAGATATAAGGCCTTTGTAGTAAGATAACCCCACTTGACATTGAAGAAAGGGTCAAAGGTAAAAGTCAGCAATTGGAAAGGAGTCTCAGGCCTTTACTTCCGTTAAGTTGTTTTCACATTTAGAACGCCTAGTAGCAATGATAAGGGAGATATAAGGCCTTTTTAATAAGATAATCCCATTTAACATGTGATAAGACGGCCATTTTCTTTTCAAAACTAGGCCAAATTACTATCAACCTAACTTTCCTAGCCATATATATTTTGCGCATATTTGATGAACCTAGCTGCAATATTTCAAGTTTTAGAGCATCTTAATGATTTTTAAATAATTGGCTATGGCGGCCATTTTCTTTTTCAAAATAAGGCCAAAATTTTTCTCAGGCAGAACATTTAAAGGCCAGGACTTTTGATGGTCTGTCTTTATATTCTGAAGCCATAGCACCAATAATAAGGGTGAAATAAGGACATTTTAGTGTGATGACCCCATTTAATCTTGAAGCAGGGGTCAAAGGACTTTCAGTTGGGTGATTTAACAAGAATAGGCTGGGCCAGGCTGACCCTGGTTCCCCCTCTCGATTTGACTTGACCTCCTCTGACCCTGACCCCGTTGGGACTGTTCCACCCAAGGGGGGTTCTCCGATAGGATTGATATAGGCCTTTGGATCTTGGAATTTTTCGACTTTCGAGTACAGGTTGCTTCCTGACCTCTGATTGCCCCTTGGACCTGTTCCACACAAGGGGAGTTCTCTTACTGGATCGATATATATATAACTTTCGTTTTTCGGATACAGGGGTTCAAATCTGCCTGGTCAGCTTGACCCTGTTGGTAAACATTTTTACCCTTCTGAGCTCTGACCCCCTTTAGGCTACTCCCACCTTTGGGGATTTCTTTTTAGATATAGGCTCAGCTGTTCAGGGATAGGCTGAATCTGCAAGGACATGGATTCACCCTCTCGAACTGTCATCCATTATTTATGAATTAAAATGACTGGTTAAATGACGTTTTAGTGTATTGTATGGTGGCATTTTAAAAATATTTTATCTCTAAAATCATTTTAAATATTTTATGCTCTGATACCAACATGTATAATAGAAACCTCAACCTTGTGTTTTACTGTGTTGAATAATTACCAATATCTTCAGCTCTAATCGCTGCAGTCAGCTCACTATTTTTCACCTTTTGTTTTACATTTGACCTTGATTGTTTAACCTGAACTGGTACGGAAGGCATTTTATAATCTCCCGACCAAGGCCTTCGGCTGCAGGTGGGAGATAATAAAAAGAATACATGTTAAACAAGTGTTTAACATATGTAATCCATTACAATTTATTGGGAAAATAATACTGTTTTTGCATTTCACATTTCATAAATAGATGAAGCTAGTGTTTTTCAACATAAAAATTTCACAAAATAAATATAAAAGGATGAAAAACTTTACTGAATATTTATTTGGTAATGACAATCAAAGTGGATTAATAATGTACTATTAGAACTTCAATTAAAATAACTTAAATGTATTTACAATGCTCTCATGCATGCTACATATAATTCTTTTAAGGAATAGTATTTTTGTTCAAATATATAATGGTACAAGTATATGACTGATACATTCTTCAAGTAACTAAGTAAATCAATATTTTTAATACTATTGCTAATGTTAATTGCAAGTTTTAAAAGTTGACTTATATCGATATATTTTACAGTGTTTGTAAATGGAATAAAGTATTCTTGCTTTACAATCTTAGATTATTGAAAAATGATGTCAGACATACTTTAACCTGGAACTATACAACTTTGTAATTTGCACATTTAAGTTGGCAATGTGAATATTCAAATTGAGAAAAATTAACAGCATTAAATTGATTAAGTAATAAATGGCAGTTCTAAGCTGTCATATTGCACGATACATCTTCAGAAATAAATTTGATTTGCACACCATATAAATATTTTATGTGGTAGATATTTTTCTTTTCATAATTCCCGTCTTAGAATAGTGTATTATTCAAAATTACATCAGAGATACTTACTTCTGAAAAAAAAACAAATGAATTTAACATACACACAATAAAAATATTTCATATTTTGTTAAGAACACAAAAAGTTTGTAGATTTAAATATTAAACTGTGTGTTTTGGTCTATAAATGATTGTTTTGCAATCATGGGTAAAGATTTGCAAATTGTGCATATAGTTGCACTATTATTTTCAGCATAGCTGAAATAATTTATTTTAGGTAACAATAAAGTCTTTTCGCATTATTTTTGTTGAGTGAAAAATTAAAAATAACATTGATTGGTTGCTAAGTGTTTTTAAATTGCAGAGTTAAAAGTTTTTACATCCCTCAGAGTTACAATTTGCCCTCTCCAGGGTTCTGATTCGGGCTGAATATTTACTTTTTGCACAACAAACTACTTCCATAGATTCAGTCAGACAATGGCATCAAGCATGACCTAAATAGACTGAATTATGCATAGCACTTTCACATAAAACTTTATCCAATCATTGCAAGCTCACAAAAACTGAATCTTCATAAGACAGAAATCATTTTTATTGGCTCAGCAACTGTAAAAAATTACACCTTTATTTCAGACTCATAATTTTAGAGATCAGGTTGTACCATCTACTTATGTCAGAAATCTCTGGGTGATGTTTGACTGCAACATGGTTCTCTCTGATCACGTGAATAAGTTTTCATAAATCTTTATTAGAGAACTATATTGGATTACCCATCCGCTAAAAGTCAACAATTGTTTCCCTTGCAAATTCTAAAAAAAAATAGTTGAAGGAACTGCATCTTTTTCCTCTTGGCCTCATCCACAGACTGAAAGTTCAAGAGACTCCAGGTATGATCAATCTTTTCTCTGCAGGCTTGTGGCAAGTGACTTGGAAGAAAATCTCAGTAAAGTTCAGAGTACAACAATTGAAAATTGGACTGATCACATGGCCAAAATACATTGGTCAAAACCTCAAACTTTACACATTTTCTAGAAATACAGATGCAGTTACCCAACATTTAAATTCCTTCAAAGTCCCCTTCTTTTAACTATAACTTTAACAAATTTTACAAAAAAAAACACGCTTTGAGCCATTATACACCATCTTTCTTGAATTTGTTTGCCTTCATAAAATAACCAATCCCTGAGTAACATCTGTGGAGAAGCATCTTCTGCTACGAAGAATGCGCTTGTTAGATTTAGATTGAAAAAGTCATTGCTAGATCCTGAAATCCGAAAAACTAAAGACCAGTTTCAAAACCTGTCATTCATATCAAAACTTTTGGAGAAATGTATTCTAGACTAACGTTAATCTAGATTGAATTATCATTAAGATAAGTTTGACCTAAGGAAAATACATCAGTCTGATATAAGGAAAGACACCAGCACTGAAACTGCTATACTCAAAATTATATGGCGATATTTTACTTGTCTGTGACAAAGACCAGTGTACTTTACTGGTATTGCTTTTAGCTTCAGGTCTTTTAGCTTTTTAGCTTCATTTGATATTGTAAACCACACAATCCTTCTGAAGTGTCTTTGGACAGAACATGGCTTATGTGGTAATGTCCTGGCCCCGTTTCACAAAGCCTCTTTTGTAAAAGGAGAAGCCAAGAAGTGTTATGTCTGGGCGCCTAGAAACTGAGCAAGGTTTCTAGGAACCCATAAATGTGTCACAAAGGGTCAGGTTGTAGCACTTTCAGACTGGTACCCATACCATTATATAATTGTATAGAACTTTTTAACTCAATTTGCCTTGGGTGGAGGACTGACACCTGGGTTGCCCAGACAACCCAAGCGACCAGATGAAAAATATAAAATAGGTAATAAGAAAGTAAATTAACGGTATATCCCCTCATTCAGTAGCTCCCACTGATCAGTGTTTGATTTTGGGTATATTCCCATTGACGAACAATGAATGTCACAAAGCTTGAAATATCAAAGAATGGGAAGGGGTGTCCCCCAAGATGTGCATGGTATTGTTAAAGCCACTGGTGCCTAATTTCATGAAGGCGAGAATCCCAGTCAAATCACAATTGAATGTACAGGCTTAGAAAGACCATCTTAAGTATTATTGGGATCAACAGTTGTCTGTTGGCTTTAACAGAAACTGTGACCTCAAATATGACAAAGACAATCATAAATCTGCGTTGGAAGTTACCCCCATTGCCCCCAGTCACTGTTCACCATTCATGACCAGAGCCAAATCCAACTCTGACAGACCTTGAGTTATAACTGATTTGAGCTGGCTCCTTGCGGCTTCTGTCAATGCTGGAGTTGACAAGAATTCTTATTTTGACAGCAATTTTTGCCTGATCTTCCCTACAGTAGATGATATTACTAGTGAGCTAAGGAAGCTGGGATGTGGCACTTTTACTATATAAGGGTGATGTTTCACGTGCGTTCCGTCACCTCAAAGTAGATCCAGGTGACTATGACCTGTTAGGTCTTTAATGGAAAGGCTATTACGTCAACACATGAGTCTCGTTCGGGACGCATCATGGCAGTCAAATTTTTCAGCATTTGAGTGACGGCATCCGGTTTGTCATGTGTCAATGCGTAGGTATTGTATGCTGCTCTCATTGAATTGATGGATGAGCTTGGTCTGACCATAAGACAGATGAAGTAGATTTCTCCTTCAACGCAAGTGATGTGTCTCGGTGTGCTCATTGACACAGTCAATGGTACTATTTCTATACCTCCTGACAAATTGTGTGATGTCACGGACAACGTGCGTCAATGGTTTTTGCATGACATTGCTTCTAAGCTTGAAATACAATCCATACTGTGTTTCTTACTTTATGTGCATAAATGTGTTAAGCCTGCGCACATTTTTCTCAAAAGGATGTTGGACGTTCTCAGATTTGCTCACAAGCGCCAGAAAGTGACTTTGACTACAGATTTTAAAAGGGACCTTAAGTTTTTTTTCAAAATTCCTTCCTATGTACAATGGGGTGTCACTTTATGACCACAGACCCATTGATATGACACTTGAGCTTGACTCATGCCTCATAAGTTTGGGAGGTCGAACTGGCAACTTCATTTACCATCTTCCCATCTTGTCAAGGGTTTTAGAAGCTGGACTATAGTTCCCTTGGAGATGGTGAATATCATCTTAGCAGTGAGACTGTTCAAGCATCAATGGGCATTAACAAAGGTCCTCATACATTGTGATAATGCAGCAGTCGTCAGTGTGCTCAGATCTGGAAAGACTAGGGATCCATATCTAGGTGCATGGGCATGCAATGTGTGGTACGTCGCCGCAACATCAGACATAGATTTACAGTATAAGGGGCGTCAACAACAAAGTGGATGATGCCTTGTCCAGATGGCAAGACAGTGCAGATCAGTGGCAGCTACTGGGTTTACATGTTGTGCACCTAGTGTGGCTGCAAGTTTCACATGAATAGCTGGAATTAGATCCAGAGTTGTAATTTTTAGTTGTATATTGTTTTTGTTACGTGTAGCATTAATATGATTGTATTCAAGGGCCTCTGGGCAGGCCTGGCCTGCAATGTTTTTTATTGATACTGAGAGATGCTAAGCTTTGTGTTGTAAATAATGAAGCACTGACGTCACTTTCTGCCAAGACAGCTAACTGATTACATCAGACGTTTCATCAAAAGACCTGTTCCACCACGTTCAGAACATTTGTAGCTTTCTGTGTGAATACTAAATATTTGTTGGTAGAAGTGGACATTAAAGTTGTATTGTCTTTTTTAGAATGTCTAGTTATCAATGATTGATGAACATCAATGATTGAAAATTATGTATCGGTTATAAAGGCCCATTTTGTTCTGTATGACTTGTCTTTTGTAGTATTTGAACATCCAAAACTTAAATACTTTCTTTAATCTCTCAGGATCAATCGACCTCTTACAGTCAAGTCACATAACATCATTCCTGTAGATAGGCTGGCCCAGATTTCCACTGCGTGTGAAAATTTGACCCCAGGCCTGCTTTACAGGGTAGTACTTTTACTTGGCTTTTCAGCTTCTTTCGCTTATCAAATCTTGTCCCTCATGCTTTAGCAAGCTTTGAGCACACCAGGCATTTGTCAGGGGAAGACATATTTTTCACCAAAGAAATTTGTCAAAGTATTGCTCAAGTGGAGAAACACCATGCAAACACGAGATTGAATCGAGTGTGTAACATTACCAAAGCTTCATAACAAACTCATGTAAATATTCTGCTTTGAAGGCCTTGTTCAAAGATTATTTAATGTCTTCAACTTCTTCCTTGTTTCAAATCAATGGCCTATGTTTTTACATTCCCTTAACTGATTCTAGGGTGCATAAAGTTTTAAAGAGTAATCAATCCTTGGGTTTGAACCCAGCTTTCCATACTTTCCATGATTTTAGAAGATCGGTGGCAACCTTTGCTTACAACTCCCATATTCCCATTCAGGAGATTAAATGTCATGGAACTTGGTCGTCAGACTGTGTCTGGCGTTACATTCAATCAGATCATGTTTCTGGTGAAAGTTTGGCTACAACTCTTGCTTCTACTATAAATGCTTTATAAATTTCCTGCTCTTGGTCTTGGGTTTGGGGGTGCTTTCCTATGTTATATCATGTCAGGTTTTGGCAAGATTTTGCAAATTTATTCAAGTTCTTACTATTATTAGTTTAAACTCTGAGGGTCCCTTCCTCTTCAACAGTTTAGGGGGGCTTTGGTTTGACCTTAGTCACCTTAGTCGAAATTTGCTATGAATCATGTACTTTGGTCTAAAGACGTCCCTGTTCAGTAAATTGCAAAGCCTCCCCTTCTACTGGGGTTCAAGGTCACCACAGAGGTCAGTAAGGTTAATATCATTGCCTAGGTTTGAATGTCAAACCTTATTCTAACTTCATGTAAAGAATGGCTTCATTAGGGCTGTTTCATTATAGCAACTTCTCTGTACAGCCCATATCAGTATTTAAACTATTTATTACTGCATAGTATTTACAACAAAGACTTTTTACATATTCATTTTAGTAGATCTGTAAATGGTATTAGTATAAGTCGTGTATTTGCAATTTTTGCATAGTAATTCATATTTATAATTAATAAAATGGGACCCTCAGTTGTTTGTCTGTCTTGGGGGTTGGGGACTGTGTATACAACTCGGAATATGTTTTCATTTGGGATCCATTTTTAAATGTTTGAAATACCTCCTGTAAGCCTTCAACAATTATATACAAATCTAGCACTGGATGGATGGGGGTTGCAAATTTGAGCAGCTTGTTCTTCAAAGTATACTACCAGAGATACAGGGCCTTTCTTTTGAGCTATAAATAGGACTTAAAAGATGTCTTAAAGGGAAAAAAACAAATACATACAGATACATCTGTAACGAAGACTGTGACTGTACTGTTACATTCAGATGATAAATTTTAAAAAAGTGATTGATAATGTTGTAACATGCGTTCATGGGAGAAGTATTTTCTATAAAATAAATCTCGTAAACCATATAGTTCAAATGTTTTTCAAAGCTTTGTATGCCTGCAGCATAAAAAGTAAATGATATACAACTTATTTATGTAATGCTACCGCTGATGTATGCTACACATCTGCCAAATATCAAATATCATGTTTTTTGCAGATGTTTTCCAAAGAATTTGTCCAATTGCAATAGAACATAAAAAGTGAAGTGTAAATTATTTATATAAAGCTACAGCTAACATATATTACTTACCTTCCATATATCATGTTTCTGGGCAATTTATACAACACTCTTTACAACAGCAAAAACATGAAAAACCAGTCAACTTCATAGTAATCAATGCAGCAAAATATAGTGGTTTATGGAACAAATAATTAAAACAATGCTAGTAGTTTATAGGGAGCAGTTCACGAGGTAAGTCAGAGTAATAGGGTCGGTCAAAGGTCAGGGGTCATAGGTCAGGAAGTGACGTCATATACATGTCAAGTATCACGTGACAGGAAGGTGGCTTCTGATTGGAGGATGGATTCAAGTATTTCAGGATGGGGTTTTTTGATAGAAGGGTGGGCGTGTCCATGTCAAAGAGAAGATGATGAGTAATGGTTCTCTATTATAAGGCCTGTGGAAAATTAATTATTTTGATTATAGAATGTGTAATGAAATATTTATAATAAGACTCTTTGTTATTGATATTCAAAGAGCTCTTTGTATGATATTATCCAATTTTAAAAAGCAATGATTATCACAGGTGTGTCCAAGGTGTGTCCAAGGCTGCTCTAGCAATTAAAATCTGAAATTGTGTAAAGAGGAGATGATGGATGATGACAATGGAAGGACAATTACCTTAAGATCCTAGCAAATGATTAATCTTTTTTTACAAGAAGACTAATGGATTCTCTGTACTTTGAAGGCTGTGCGGTATTCTTCAAACAGCACTGATGACAATGTGACCAAGGTTCTTCCAACGGTTGAAATTTGAGTCTCCACCCCCTCCCCCCCCCTCCCCTTCCCCTGACTTTTAAAAATAAAAGCTGATGAGGCAGATATTTAAAAAATGCTGCTGCCAGCATTCTTTGTTTATTTCTAAGCTGTAACTTGTATGATCAACATGACTACTGGGGGCTTTTCATTGTCCACTCAGGACAAAGAATTTTCAAACAATGTTTGGAAACCTACCATATTAAGCGAAGATAGCGTGGGTACTCCTCAAGCTGGGCTATCGCTTTTTGGTGGAAAGCATTGCGGCTTTACCTTCGGAGGCGGGCCCTCTCAACAGTACATGTGGTATGACAAGAGATTAGAAAGTTTCACTCATTGGCCCAAGCTTCATCCAATGAGGCCCGAATCACTGGCAGGTGCAGGTTTTTTCTACACGGGTTTTTCTGATAAAGTGAGATGCTTTTCTTGCGATATCACTCTCCACCAGTGGGAAGTTTTCGACAGTACGTTAGAGCAACACAAGAAACATTCGAAAGGAAATTGTAACTTTCTCAAAATTTACTTTCCTTCAAACTCTTTACAGTGAACTTAAACATGGAATACCAAATAGATGTAGAAGATGGTAAAACGTTGGAAGTGAAGTCATTTGGTGAAGATCTGTCTTTGATTTTCATCCACAAAGATGGGGAAATCTGCCTGTCATCCAGGATGTACAAGGTTTTGAAACAACACTCCGATGCTCTGTCCCAAGCCTTGTTGAAGGTTTGTGCAAAGGAGGATGATGTTCACTGCAACGTTGATTTAGGCAGAAATATTCATGCCTACGTCAACTCACCCTATAGATGTGTGCAAATTCGGCAGTTCGAAGAAATTGATGAAAACAAGAACATTGCCACCAAAGAAGGAATATCTTTCAAGCGAGCCCAGTGGTTTGTTCTGTTGGGGATATTTAATCAAGTTGAAAAGGATTTTGCCTCGCCTAAAAGATCCATCCAGTGCCGAGAATTCCATGCGAATCAGGAAGACTACTTTGCCTGCCCGATGTGCTGTCCATCCGCTGGGTTGACTGATGCTCCTCAAAAGAAACAGAAGTACTTCAATGTGAAACAGAAGGCCTTGGATGAAGTCCGCACCCAATTGTTTGAACAGTGACATTAGAACTTTCAAACATTTACAAACTTTCGTTACAAACTTTGGATTAATACAATGTTATGTAGTAAATGGATAGCATTAAAAAGTGGTAAGACAATTTTAAAAAAAAATCTATCTTTTTTGATTCTTATTATCTTGTCGTAACGATATTCAAAAGAATGTTCCATGTATTAATAAAATATATTCCATCTACATCTTGTATATATGAATATATTGAAGTGTCATTAAAAGCGTATACATTTTACATTACCATTGTTTTTCTTTTATCATCTGTGTTCACCCATACATATGAAAAGTTCCACATGTCTGAAAAAAGCTCCTATATGACATTGCTAAATCGGTTTTCAATCTATTTGGTTACTGGTCACCGGTGTGTGCGGACATGGCTTTGGTTAAATTTCAATCTCCCTGCACTTGGATAGTGTCTGGGATGACAGGAAGTGGGAAATCTACTTGGCTATATAACCTCCTGAAATTAAAGGACACAATGTTCGAAGAGCCCCCTCAAAAAATAATATATTGTTATTCCGTTTGGACTAACCTATTCGACGATATGGAGAAAAATTTGGACATAGAATTTGTGCAGGGTATGCCCCAAACAGAAAAAATCAAAGATATATTCGATGGTCACCACCACCTTATATGCCTGGACGATTTACAGCATGAGGTGTCCAATAGCAAAGAGGCTGAAAGACTTTTTACTCAGCTCAGTCACCACAATAACCTGAGCGTGATTTACTTGAATCAAAATTTATTCTATCAAGGCAAGTGTGCCAGGACACTAAACCTGAACACAGCCTATACGGTCTTGATGAGAAATCCTAGAAACATCCAGCAAGTGTCATTGTTGGGTAGGCAATTGGGAATGGGTTCTCTTTTGAAAGAGGCCTATCAAGATGCTACTAGTAAACCCTTTGGTTATTTAGTCATAGATCTGTCTCCCAAAGGGGAAGAGAAATACAGACTGAGAACCAATGTATTTCCGAGTGAGGCTCCTGTGATTGTATATCAATAAAAGTACACTGCACCGGACTGTCACAAACGTCCAAGTCACGGACTAGACAAGATGTCACAAAAGCTGAAAAGGTCTAAAAGTTTTCTCACATTATTACTGGATACCAAATTACCGCAAGCTAGAGCTTTACTGTCCACTGTTACACAACCACAAGTGGAAACCATCGTTGAAATCATTTACAATCTTATGAATATTGCATCTGCATCCAGGGACAAGGCGGTTCTTAACAAACGAAAAGCTTTCTTAAAAAAACTGGTGAACAGAAAAACAAATTTGAATCAGAAAAAGAGATTGGTGGTAAAGCATAGAGTTAAACTATTAAAGACCTTGTTACATTTCAAGAAAATGCTGCTGAATGTTTTAAAATGAAGACCCTAGTATTAATTCCACGGGAAAGATACCAACAGTTGTTATCTAAGGAAACAAATGCTCCTTTAAATGACCAGGAAAGCGACATTGCTGATACCTCAAAAGAGAATACTGGACCTAACCAAGAAACTGGTCAATCCGATCAGTCAAAGGAAATTAAAGAGCCTACAGCTCTGTTACAGGAAGCCGATCTATTAAAGTCACCAACATCTCCCCCACCACCACCACCACCACCAGGTGAACCAGATCTTCCCACACAACTGGGAGGTAGTGGCAGCCCAAAAAGAAAAACCGGAAAGAAAACTGTGTGGCAAAGCAAGTGGACTAGCTACTGATATAATTCTAATTCTAATTCTAATAGCACTTTTATAGCGCTTAATCTCTGTCAAAAGACAGACTCTAAGGCGCATCACACAAAAACATTGTTCAATATTCAAAAACCAGAGACATTGCAGGGGTCAGCACCGCGGAGAAAGCAGAAAGGAGATTGGAAATTTAGGGTGGGTATGCTTTTCCAAAGAGGTATGACTTCAACTTTGACCTGAAAGAGGCAAGTGAGTTTGCAGAGCGGACCTCATCAGGAAGGTCATTCCAAATCATAGGTGCGTCATACGCAAAACTGAGTCCAAAATGTTTTCGAGACTTGAAAATTGAACCAAAGTGGGGAACCTCAAGAAATATGCCATCAGATTGACTTCGACGAGTGTTATATGCACTATGTCTGGGAATGAGGAAGGGTTCAAAGTATTTGGGGTTACCACTGTGTAGGAACTTATATACCAACATGGCAGTCTTAAAGATAGAACGGTACTTAATTGGCAACCAATGTAGTGCTTTTCTAACTGGAGTGATGTGTGAGTACTTGGTGGTGTTGGCAACAATTCTGGCCAGGCTATTCTGAACACATTGAAGTTTGCGCAGATCTAGAGCTGAGAGACCTCTGAACAGAGAGTTACAGTAATCTAGTCGACTTCCGACCAGAGCATTGGCAGCCATAAGAGTAGCTTCATGTGTCAGATGTCCTCGGAGTCGCTTAAGATCCCGGACATGAGCAAAACAAGCCTTGCAGACCTTCCTAACATGGCAAGAGAATGAGAAATCAGAATCAAACCAGACACCAAGGTTCCTAACTGCATCTGTTGGTGATATGAGATTACCAAGTATGTTGACAGGGAAGGGCTGATTAAGTTTTTCGCGCTGAGACTTTGAGCCAAACACAATGAATTCGGTCTTATCTGGATTTAGCTTGAGCTTATTTGTAGAGAGCCATCTCTTTACGTCTTCAAGGCAGTGTGACAGCTTATCAAGGGCCGAGGCAGCATTTTTATGTGTGAGGTGTACATACAATTGTGTGTCATCAGCGTAGAACTGTTAACTAATACCAGGATGATTCTGTATGACTTTACTCAGTGGAGTAGTATAGAGTGAAAAAAGGATTGGCCCCAGGACAGAGCCTTGAGGCACACCATACAATAACTTTTTGGCATCAGATAAAATTGACCCAATCTTAATGCACTGAACACGGTCTGAGAGATAAGACTTAAACCAATCGAGGACAACCCCGCTCACACCAAACCAGGAGCTAAGAGAATTAAGTAGCGTATCATGATCAATAGTATCAAACGCTGCTGATTGATCCAAGAGAACGACAGCAGTAGCCTCACCTTTAGCAAAAGCCAAATGAACATCATTCTTAATTGAAAGCAATGCAGATTCAGTTGAGTGACCTAGTTTGTAGGCAGATTGCCTGACATTCTCCAGTCCGTTCAAACTAACATGGTCATTCAACTGAGAAGCAACAACACGTTCAACCAGTTTGGATATGAAGCCCAACCCAGAAACAGGTCTGTAGTTTTTTAAGTCATTGGGTGGTAGTGATGACTTTTTAATCAATGGGGTTACAATAGCCTTCTTGAATTCATCAGGTACAACACCTTCTGACAACGAGCAGTTAACAAGCCTGGTGATAGAGGGCAGTAAAATATCAATACATTCCTTAACAAGAAATGTAGGCCATGGGTCTAACAAACAAGATTTAGTGGGTGACTTCATGATAATTTTTCTAATTTCCTCTTGAGAAACTTGTTTAAAGCAGCTGAAATTGGGTACATCAGGTGGAGGAGGCAGAGTGAATGAGTCACTAGAGGAAAATGAGTTTCTGATTTTATCTATTTTGTCACTGAAGAAAGTGACAAACCGGTCAGCAAGACCTTTCTTAGATTCATGAGAAGGGAGTACTGCTTCAGGACTAGAGTGCAGTGCGGAACGCAAGACCTGCCATAGCTTCTTGGAGTCATTGGTATTTTCTTTGACCAGGTTTCTGAAGTAATTTGCCTTATCTTTGTTGACCAGTGAATTGCAGCGACCAATCTGTCTTCGAAGTCTAGCTCGATTATAGGCAGATTTATCTTTACGCCAGATTCGTTCCAGCTGTCGCCTGATGGTTTTTGCCAGCCTGTAGGTGTCAGATAGCCAACCAGTAGCTTGCTTAGTAAAAGTGCGAGTAACCAATGGTGCATGCTTGTTGAGCAATTTGCTCAAATCATCTAAGTATTGTTCACACAAACCACTGACTGTATCACCAGGGCATTTTACGAATGCGCTATTTCCCAAATCCTTACGGAAACTGTCCATGTCAATTTTATGATACCTCCTGAAAGTGACAACTTTTGCCTTATGTGAAGGAGGATTAACTGAGTCAAGCTGAGCAAGGACAAGAGCATGATCAGAAATAAATTCAGCAACTCGTACATTAGAGATGACACTGGCATCAGTAGGAGTAAGAACAAGGTCTAGGATATGACCATGTAGATGGGTAGCCGTTTGAACATTTTGTGTTATATTGCATGATTCTAAACAGTTCTGGAATTTGATACTATCATTTGAAGAAGTATCCACATGAATATTGAAATCCCCACAAATTAGGAAAGAGGGAGAAACAGAGGATAAATATTCTAAAAGATTGAGAAATTGGTCCAGGCCAAAGTCAAAGTTGGGGTTTTACGTCCCGTTCAACAGCCAGGGTCATATTGGGACAGGTCCTCAGAATTGCCACTTGTGGGACTCGAACCCACAGAGGTGAGAAATTGGTCCAGGAAACTTTCAGAGCATGAGCCAGGTGGACGATAAACACAAGTCAACACAAGCTGTTGAGCCGCCGACCCAATTGCAATGCTAACATTTTCAAAGGAACTGAAAGTAGGTGTGTCCACAGATCTAAACTGTATAGCTTTGTTGATAAAAAAATCCGACACCACCACCACGGCCATGAATACGGGGTTTGTGGCAGAATTTGAAGCCTGTCGGGGTGATGGAATGTAGAAGGCTGTCCGTTTCCTCCTGGCGAATATGTGTTTCAGTGACAGCAAGAATGTCGACAGAATGTACTGTTACAGTATCATCGATGCAGGGTCCCTTGTTTCTTACAGATCGGCAATTTACCACCCCAAACGAGATTGGTCCAGGATTAAGGGAGATGTCACCACAAAGCAACAATAAGGTCGCAAGGCCATGACGCTTAGCCACACAAGGGAAAAGATGTGTATTCAGGACATATCTGTGGAGTCTGTAGGGGCGTGGTAATGAAGTAAGACCATGAGCAGACAACGGAATAAACACATTAGGATCACTGCTTACTGACTTTCTCCAAAACAACAGTAAGAGGAACAACCAGCGGATGGTACTCATTGCACTCCAGTTCCCTAAACTAAGAACAGGACCGTGAGGAGTAACACCAGTATGCCCTAATTCTAAGTTAGTTACTATGTGACACAGTCTGTCCACTCTAAATTCCGTCCCGTGGGCGACTCACGGGCACCCTACACTCCTCAATGTTGACTCAAGAAAAGGAAAAGTTTTTAGAGAAAATATATTTTGATCCCAAGCAACCTACTTCTTTCGGAGGTGTGAATAAATTGTATCGCTTTGTGCAGACTAAGCGGAAGGATGTTTCAAAAGGAGATATTAAGAGATGGTTAAGTAAGCAGTCAACTTATTCGCTGTACCGGAAGGCGATACAAAAATTTAAGAGACCCAAGGTCATAGTGCCAACCAAGCAATATTTATGGGACTCTGATACCATAAATTACGGGACATTTGAAAACGAGAATGATGGATTCAAGTACATTGCTGTATTTATCGATATTCTATCCCACTACCTTTACACCGTACCTTTAAAGAGTCTGAAAAGCAGGGATATGGTAGAGGCTTTGAAGAAGGTTTTACCAGAAGGGAAGCCCAGTATTATTCGCACTGACCGGGGACCCGAATTTGCTGGTTCAGCAAACCAGTACATGAAAAGACAAGACATAAAGCACATAACTACATCGGAACATTCCAAGGCAAACTATGCCGAGAGAGTCATCAGAACAATTAAAGGGAAGCTGGGACGTTACATGGCCTATAACAAAACGCGGAGATGGTTAGATGCTTTGCCGAGTATAACTGAAAGTTATAACAACACATATCACAGAACAATCAAGATGTCACCGAGAGAAGCTCTCTCCACACCAGACCCTATTCTTTGGACAACGCAGTACCAAGACCCTGCACTGAACAAGAAGAAGAACAAAACTAAATCTCCAGTCAAAGCGAAGGACAGGTTGTCTAAAAAAAAGCTGTTTGGATTTAAGCCAGGAGACGTGGTCCGTCTGTCCAGAATACCGGGACGATATGACAAGGAAAGCGACAAAAAATGGACGGATGAACTGTTTAGGGTGACGTCCCGCTCACTCAACCAAGGAATTCCAAAATACGAAGTGAAGGACTTTGCAAACGATCCTATATTAGACAAGTTTTTCGGTGATGAACTTCAGAAGGTCATGGTAGATCAAGACACACAGTACGACATAGAGAAAATCATCAAAAAGTGAAAAAGACAAGGCAAGACACAGGTACTGGTGCACTGGGTGGGTTGGCCATCGAAATTCGACAGCTGTATAGACGAAGATCAAGTGAAAGACTTTACGGCATGATTTTTCAGTTTTTATCTTCTAGGGATTCCCTGGACACTCATCCCAACAACATTTGGTACGACTTTAGCATTGACCTTCCAGGACCATTGGAAGTGGACGAAAGTTGGGAGTGCGCTTTGCTAGATATTAATTGTGTTCCTCAAATTCAAAGTCCATTTATCGTGTATGTCGACATTGTGAAGCAAAGTTTTATCAGAGACACAACCGCTTCCGTGCTAAGAGTAGTGCACTTTTCAGACAGCGATTTCGCATTTCCCTATTACTTACCAGTCAATAGAGGGGAAATCACGCAACTGAGAATGTCCATAAGAGACCTAGAAACGGGCCAAGTACCGACAGAAAGCGTTAGTGTCTTGACCTGTACACTTGGATATCGTAAGAGAAAGAAAAACCATGGAAGCTAGTGTGTGGGTGAAACATTTTTCGGATATGTCGCAAGGTTTGGTGCCTCATAAAAAGAAATATTATACTGTCCGTCCCCAGGTGGGTGGGGGCGATGTGCAGCTCGTCACACCAACCCAAGCAGTAGTTGAGAGGGCAAAAATGGATGTAAAACGAAAGTTGAAAGAAGCTGCAGTATATAAACCACAACGTATCAAAGTTGTCTCTCAGTCTGGCAGTGGAAGTAAGAGGAAGCAGACAAGCAAAAAGAAAAAGCAAACCAGTAAGAAAACGAAATCATCTCCCAGAAAGAAGTCAAGTGAGAAGAAGAAGAAGAAGAAAGGGAAGAAGTAAAAACAAAAAACAAAATGGATGCGGAACAGACCTACTCTTCTAGGTCGAAACGAGCATTGAAGAAATACAGTACATTGAGTTTGGGCCTAGAAATGGTATTTCCGGTATTTTCCGGTATTTTCCGAGGGATCCATTATCGAATTCGTAATCCCTGGGACCAGTGCAGAATACATAGATCTGAAGAGGACACGATTAAAAGTCAAAGCAAGAATATTAATGAGCGATGGGACAGCAATCAAGCCTGACAATCATGTCGGACTCGTTAACCTCAGTTTGTCGTCTCTTTTTCGACAAGTAGATGTGCTTTTGCAGGACAAAATTGTGAGTTCCGAGTTAAATATTTGTTACCCCTACAAAGCATTAATAGATGTGCTACTGCATTACGGCTTTGACTTGAAAGAGGGCGAGTTGCAGTCTGAACTCTTCTACAAAGACACCGGTAATATGGATGCTATCCCTCCGGGAAATAACCCAGGACTGATGGAACGTGTTAAATACACGCAAAATTCCACAGAAGTCACCTTGGAAGGACCGGTTCACACCGATGTGTTTCAGCAGGACCGACTAATTATGAATGGTGTCAAAATTGTCACCAAATTTCATCCCATCAGCAAAAAGTTTTCTCTGATGACGGGAGACGATCAGGAGTACAAGGTTCAGATCACCTCTGCTGTGTTGAGAGTATGCCATGTCAAAGTAAGCAATGCAGTGATCCTAGCTCAGAATGAAGCTCTATCTTCTTCTCCGGCACTCTACCCTTACTGGAAGTCAAATTTCAAGACCATGTCAGTTCCATCCGGTGTAACAACGGTCACCAGCGATGATATCTTTCACGGATCGGTACCCAGCAAATTGATCATTGCTATGGTTAAGACGGCTGCTTTTCAAGGAGATTACAAGCTCAACCCTTACAACTTTATCAATGCCGATGTGTCATCGATCAATGTCTCTGTGGATGGACAGAGCATACCCGGACAACCATTGAGACCAGACTTTTCAACTGGAGATTACACGACATCTTTCCTGTCCATGTTTTTCAACAATTATCCTCATTACGGTGGAGGTAATTGGATAAGCCGCACTGAATACGCCAATGGCTATTCCTTCTTCTGCTTCGACATTCAAGGAGAAGCGTCGCAGGATATATTTGGGAAAATCAGAAAGGGCTTTACCAAACTGGAGATGTCCTTTGGAACGCCAACACCTAACTTGATGATTTTGCTGTATTCCCTATTTCCTGGACAAATCAAGATCGACAAAGCCAGAAACGTGATTCTGTAAAAGTGAAGTAAAAGTCAGAAAAAAATGGACACTTTACAGCTAGAATTGTACATGAAAATGGATAGTCGGATAGCCGAGTACTACGGGGGTGTGCTGCCTAGAGATCTGCTTCCCACGAGTCCTGTGAAACCAAGTTTTTACATCGTGAACCAAGATGAGAGTTCAGAGGTCGGATAGTGCTGTTTATGCGGGACAATGAACTTACGGAACATTTCGACCCACTGGGGAAAGTTCCAGACCAACATTTTAAAGACTATATGAGTTTTCAAAGTCAAAATTATATGTATAATACAAAACGTTGTCAACATTATCTGAGAGCCAGAGACTACTCTATGCAAGACATTTTGGATATGTTTGTCAAAAACGACTTGGTGTACAATGATCAATTAGTTTATTTCTTTTACGCATATACAAAGTAATAATACAAAGTAATAATACAAAAAAAAAGTAATACTGACATGTAAAAAGAGATCATTCAATGAGTGAAAATGTCCTAATTATTGTACTTGTATATATGTAAATAATACTTTATCATTTGATAGTTGTACAGGCTGGAAATAAAATAGTTTTTAGTTTATCTGCCTTAGTTCGTTTTGTTGGCCTTCTTTACTGTGGACAAAAGGGTACCTAATACATTTTGTCCAGGATATTTGTTGCTCGGCATTAAGATTGCAATGTTGTAATTCATACCACAACCTAAGTGACTATCTTTGTCAGCGAAAACAATTTCATCAACAACTAAGCTGTCTAAAGCGTTTCTAAATTCTTCGCATTGGATATATTTGCACTGTAGGGCTGCTTCTAACACTTTGGCTAGTTCGTCATACCATGACATTTTGATGCTTACATCATTTTTGTATTTGCAAATGTCAGACCAATCTGTTTCCATTTGAACTACACTGGCAGACTCTTCTCCAGAGTGAAACTTTACCAAAGAAAAGACTAGGTAATGATCGACGGAAGTAAACTGTAAATGGTCGACCTCAAATGTGTAATGGTAAGAATTGCAAAGTGGATCCAAGGTACTGTCTTGAAAAATATGACGATCGTATAGTGGCCAGGGACTTAGCATTAAGTTTAAGGGCTCAGTGCTGATGCCATCGTCTTGAACTCGTCGCTTGCAATAAAAATAGTTGAAACCCACCCTCTTTTGTGTGTAGGTATACATGGTATTGTCTTTGGTCCTAAAACCTTTGTTAATGCCACTCTGACTGGCCTGAGTTTGCAGTACAGTTGACATGATCTTTACCGGGTCTGAAACGCTCTTCTTATTGATACCTTTGCATGACAGCTTATATCTCCCATGGTTTTCTAGGACATAGGTTTTGGAACAAAGGGCAGTCATGGCAAGGCCAGTCGCCTCTTCCTTAAACAGGCCCGGGGTTCTCTTTGCATAGAGAGCATCATCTTTACAACAAGTCTGGGGAAAGAACGTTTGTGCATCCGCCTCACGAGGTTGTCCACATGTCCCATGCATTTGCTTTAGAAAGTCTGACTTGAGGTAGCGAAAGACGGCCTCTTGAAGAGTTTTGTGTGCCAGACCAAAGTATAGCGAGTCCGTGTCCATTTGGACACACTCAAACTTATTCCTAGGTATATATTTACATAAACAGTTGTAATAAAACTCTAGCATTCTCAGCTTGGCGTAGTTCAAAATGGTAAATCCAATTTGAATGGGAACATCCATGGTGATTTTGTTTTTGCCTTTGTCCAATTCATACACGTCATCCCCTAGTAGAGTAGCCTTTCTAAATTCTGGTTTGTTAACTTCTATTTTGACCTTAGAGTGACCTTGGATGTACTGGGTGTCTGAAAATCTTTCTTTATTCATAATTGTCGATCCATACGAGCTACACAATAAAATTTTAAAGGTATCTCCCAATAAGCCCAGGTTAGGATCATTGTCAGACTGTCTGCGCCCTTCGATCCCTTGATCCACAAAATGTTTGAAACACCTAACTGGGGAAAACTCAATGATCTCGTACAGCCTGGTGACTACCAGACCGTGATTGAGATACCATTGCAGCAAAGGTGTGGACAGTAAAATCTGTCTAGCCTTCATGCCACCGACTAAAAGTCGTCTTGGTGTTGTTGGTGCATAATGGTCGATGCAGTGTTGCATCATGTGCTCTCCCATAGCTTCCGGGGGAACTTCAGTGGTACAAAATAAGGGAGAAAATTCTTTAAAATACTCATAGGGGGACAACTCTGACCTGAAATCCCCTTGCCATGCGTCAGGCACCTCGATGTCTACCTCTGCCATTCCAAATAATGACCCTGTTTGTATGGCACTTAGTAGTGACTCTTTGGATAAGGGGTGCTTATGTTGTCTGTAAAACTGTGGAGAGTATCTATTCTGAATCTCTTCATCGCAAAAAGATACACTATTCTTAAATTCACACTCCCAGATTTCATGCACTTTGTACCCTAAACTTTCTAAATATTCTTTTCTCAGTTTTGTTCGCCAATATTTTGCCTCTTGGTTCCTAACCCACTTTTCTGACTTTTTATTTTTCATTTTCTCTGTGCACGACCTACAACCGTGGAAGAAACAACCATGATACTCGTACACATCCATGTTGTGTATCCCATCCACATAAAACCCCATGATGAAATGTTCTTTCCCAGAATTTAGCTTGTGTGAAATTTTGATTTTTTGCATTTCAGACAAGTGATCCATCCAAATGTACATATTTAAGTATTTGTTTTGAATGATGGGTTTGTAACCCTGCTCTTCCCTTCGCCTAACAAAACTTCCACACGGCATATCTTGGGTTAAGCAGTACGGATACAAGGCATTTGCATCGAATCCAAAGATTTTGGCACAAGTTTCTTGACTGTTTTTTAACTTTTGACCGACACTCATGGATCTGGTAAACACAATGGAAGGACCACCACATATATTTTGTTTTATTTTTCTGTACAAATCTTTGTTTGTTTGGTCGAAAAGAGCAAAATTTGAATCTTTGGATCGGAACATCATTTTCCTTGCAGCTCCGGGAACAGAAATTGTGTCTTTGAATAAGTCAATGTTATTGTCAAAATAAAACTGCTGAAGATTGGTAACGGCCTCTGTAAAGGGATTTATGTATTTAAGATTGTAATAAACTAAGAAATCCTTTACAGTTTTCATGTTGTGTTCCTTCCACACTTTTAACAGATACCAGTAATTACCCGGACCGGTCTCGGGTATTTCATTGCAAGCACAAGAGCTTTTTTTGCTAACTAGACAAATTGGCTTCAGACAATCATCTTTACAATGCAAAACACCACCGTTTATGCATCTCTCCGGATTTTGATAGTTGTGATATTCCATATCCTGACTTTTCATACTTACCAAGCGCTTTTGTTGCCAGTGTTTCAACTCTTGTTCAAGAACGTTGCACTCTTTTAGGTCACTGAAAAAAGCTTCGTAAGGGGGCAATTTGGTTTCTTTCAACACAGAGGGATCGGTGAGGTACTGATAGCAAAAGAAACCTTTTTGCTCTTTTGCCTTATAGTTTTTTAAAAATTGAGCATAAGAGTAGCCCGGGGCTATGTAGTGACTAACATCGAGAAATTTGAGTGAGGGAGTAGCTATTGTCAAGTAGCTATTGTTTCGTTTCACCGTAAAAGAGTGCTTGTCCTGATCTGTCAATTGTAAATGCTCACACAGTTTAGATTTTACTAGGTTCAAATCATACTTGGAGGAATTAAAACCTAACACTGGCACGCAACTGCAATACTGATCGAAACGTCCATGCAACAGTTCAATTTTTTTAAGCATGGTTTGCCTAAACCTTTCTCTGCGGTCAACAGTCCGTGGAACTGTGTCTTCAGCATTGTCATCTCCAAAAATACTTTCATGGTCAGTGTCTGAGTCGTCTGAACTAAATTCATGGAATTCTGCCCTCAGCTCATTCGTGTCCCGCAATCTGGCTATCATGTTGTCAAAAGTGTTGGGCATGTTGACTCTCTTGGCAAACTTTTTGGTGGGCGGTTCAAATTCCTCACTTTCAGTTGCTTGGTTTTCTGCAGCAACACCAGCGGTGGAGGAAGTGGCTTCGGTGGTGTGACTGGTTGGAACTGGAATCTCGATGGGCAATTCAAAAGAATTTCGAAGGGTTTTCAACTGTTCAAAGACCCAGGCATATTTCTGTACTTGCATTGTTTTTACTGCATTTGCAATGCTGTGCATGCGGTCTAACATTTGAGATAGCAGCTCGTCCAAATCGTAATTGACGTAGCAGACGCCTTCCTTAAATCCTTCCACATTAGACCCCACCCCGACTGAAATTGGTACATGCTTTTCTTCCCTTTGTGGTGTCCCGGTTTAATTTTTGAAGAATGGCCTCAAAGTCATAGGTGATAAAGTAGGGAAAAACTCTGTCTCTTTGAGGGACTTCAATTCCGTATTTTGCCAGTTCTTCGAAGACGGTTTGAGAGGTCTTGTGAAAACCACCGGGAAACTTGAATTTCGTAACTTTTGAACACACACTGTAATGGCGTTTCAGATTAAAATAACGCCTAAAGATTCTGTCGCATCGCATGCATTGATATCGCTTTGCATAATTATCTACGTCTTTGATGTAAGATAAATGATTGCCCTGCATGTCCAGATAAACAGTGTCCGCAAAAGAGCTTTGAGATTTGTAGTGTACGGTCACTTTTTGATTTTCTAAAAGTTTGAATATGTCTAGGTTGACCTGAAAACAATTTTCCAGGTCGGGAATATCACACAGTTTGATGCCTGAAAACTTCTTGCCTGTATCGATGGAACAGTAGTCAACCCAGTTTTGAAATTTTTGATGGGTGAGAGGTTCTAATCCAGTCTTACTTTGGCACTGGTGCCAAGCCATGCACCTAAAAAAGCACAGATTGTCGGTTTGCTCTGTAAAAGTTACAATAGAGCGAGAGTCTTTAACGTGTTGCGGGAGGACTGCAGTGTGGCCGAGGACATAATCCAGTAAGGAAATGTCAAAGTGGATATTGGTGATGTATGCCAATTCCCAAGCGCTGTTCGGCCTCTGGTTTTCCACATATGCTGCGGGGTTGAGTCTCTTCACTTTATTCTTTAAAGACCGTAGACTTCCGTGTCTGGTAATGGTGAAGGGAGTTCGAAAAAGGTAGCTATTCTGATACGGAATATAATAATGATAAGTGCCATCTTTCCTGTTCCTCAAAATGAATCCTAGGTTAATGTTCAATTTAAAACTGTTATTTTGATCTTCGTAAATATTTTCGATATGCGACATAATCTCATCGACACCTCCTTGAAGATTTTCGGTTGGAAAATTGTAACTTTTCACAACTTCCCCTTCTCTATGAGGGGCCATTATATGCGTGAGGTTGTTTGTATATACAGCCTCAAATGCAGGGTCAATGGTTTCGCCTTGCGCATTCTTCCAAGGGGGAGACACTAAGTCGAAATTCTGTACCCTATCTCCCCCTCCGTGTTGAGTAACTTTGTGATTGTAAAGGGCACTTCTGTTGGGAAACACTTCACTACATCTACGACATTTTAAACTTTTGTTGGGAGATTTATATGCTCCTGTGCACGACTTTTTGTGAAGATGCATCCCACGTTCGCTGTAAAAGTTTTTCCCACAAAATTCACAAGGGTGAGAGGTGCCATCGCATCTTTTCAGATGTCTGGTCAGGTTCCACTTCCTGGCAAAAGACTGTCCGCACAACTCACAAAAGAAGGCACTCTTTTCTGGCACTGCGAGAACTCCTCTACAAGTTTTAATGTGGTTCATGTAATTGGAAAAGTATCCGAAGGTCTTGCGGCATTTTTCGCAGGTGTATTTCTACAAGACAAAAACACACACACAAAAAAAAGTAAAAAATATGATCACTCATTGGCAATCTGTAGATGTAAAGCATTGACTTGTTGTGAGTCCAATACTCGGTGGAGATTAAGTGCTATAAAAGTCCGATTAGAATTAGCATTACAGTGCAGAAGAAACTATCCTACTTGCGTATATAGAAATATTTGCTAGGCAACATACACCAAACAACAAAATAATTTAAGGTTAAAATAGGGGAGTGGAGAAAGATATCCGGCTCAAACCGCCGCCCCCAACGCCATACACCCCCCCCCCCCTTCCTCTGGTAACCTAGCTAACAAGTGGGTTGGGGTTTCAAACCCACCAGTGCCCCACCACTTCAGTTGTGGCAGAAACCAACCAACAAAATAATTTAAGGTTAAAATAGGGGAGTGGAGAAAGATATCCGGCTCAAACCGCCGTCCCCAACCCCATACCCCCACCTCTGGTAAACTAGCTAACAAGTGTGTTGGGGTTCAAACCCACCTCCACCAGTGGCCAACCACACCCCATCACTTCAGCTGTGGCAGAATCCCTGATTTTTGTGACACTAAATTAGTTCTTTTTTCCCTACAAAAAAAAAGCATAAAATTCTACCTTGGCAGTACTTGTAGCCTTGGGTGTTGTCCGGCTGTTGGGAGGATGATCTCTCTGACTGGTACTCGATTGGCCATGATTCAACTAAAAAAATGTTCATTTCACACTAATTAGTAATTGCAGTGTGTTGTCATAAATAAAATGTAACTTATATACTGTCCTAGTGGCTATTACTAATAAAAAAGTACTTTCTGAATGATTGCAGCATTTTATTTAGGTACTACCTGATGTAGGGAGTGCACAGTGAAAAAAAAGGTGGAATAGATTGATCAATTTGGATTTTGTGATGTCAACATTGATCTATTTATAGAACAGAAAAAATTTTGAGAGAGAGAGAAGTTGTGTTTTAATGTGTTGGATTATAGTGAATTATTGTCAAGCATACGAGGTGAGTTTCTATAAGATATTTACTTGATATATGTGTAGATGATTTATAGAATATTTTGACCTCTTTCTGTAACATAAAATACACTTGCAAAGTGAATGTTTTGTCACATTATTAAGCAACTACCAAGCCAGCTGATTGACACATGCCCCCCCCCCCTTCTCCCCTCTCTCTCTCTCTCTCTCTCTGTCTCTGCTATCTCCCCCCCCCTTCCCCTCTTTTTTTTTCCTCCTCACTCTTGTATGTGTGTGTGTGTGTGTGTGTGTGTGTGTTTTTTTTCCTTCATAATGCTTACTCTGCCAGTGAATTAATTAGCTCACCTGTGCTAAAAAGCTATTAAAATACAGCATTTATTTATGCTAGAGTAATCATATTGATTTAATCTTTTTACATATATAAACAGAAATTCATTGTCTTGGCTGAACATTTCTAGTACATTAAAGTCCTATTATACGAACCTCTTGAGGAGTAAAAATGAGGTTGGATAATAGAAGGTATTTAATATTATTTTCTCTGTAAATTTTCGCTCTCAGAGCAGTAATCTTAACTATTATAAATACCATTAATCTGGAAAAGCCTGTGAATAACATTTTAAAAAATGTTAGTAATTGTTTTCTGAGCCTATTACTGTGATATTTAATGCAGTTCTGATATTATTGTGTTTCAGAATGATGTCTAACTGGATTTTCGCTGTCATCATTGGATGTTTAACCCGGATTCAGTGCTGTCCAACAGGTTGTGGTTGTAGTTTGAAGGAACTAGAGTGTGAACACATCGATGCGGACACTGTGTTGTACAGAAATGTGTTGATTGTCGAGGCAAGCTTCAAGGACAGCATCGTTGATGTTAAAAAGTTGCTGGAGGCATTCCCAAATTTGCAGGAAGTGCGCATGCAAAACAGTCGAGCCTTCAATTGCCCGCGACTGGATACTGGCATAAAGGGATTGTACTGTGGAGATGGTGGGTACACCAGCGGACCAAGGATACAGTCAGACATGAAAATGGAGGAAAACATTGAAGATATACTACAGATATCGCAGGGAAGCCTCAGTCTTGGAGTACTTGTTTTTGTGTTGACAGTTGTATGGATCGCCTGTAGATTTTACTTTTTCATCAACAGAAGGCTGAGAGCGAGACAAAATCTGTTGAGGTGTGGGGATAACAGAGATGGTGATGATGGAGACAATATGCTGATGAGATTCATTGGGAATCGTGCTGACCAACTGAGACAACAACAGCAGCAGCGTCAGCAACAACCGCCACAAGCGCAACAGGAACGACAACATCCATTCCAGGTTGTGAATACTATGTAGTTTACATATATACACAAACATCAACTTTTTTTTTTGCAATATAAGCTGAAAAGCAGATGTGTTTTTTTTTCCATCGTTTAAGAGATTCAATAGAGTTTTTTTTTTTTTTAAACTTATTATTATTCAAGGTATATTCTTTTTATGTGTTAAAAAGTGTGGACAGCAACAGCACAGACAACGGCAAGGACAAAGAGTGCAACCTCAACCTGTGATGCACAGACCGGTAACACGATCAATGACTAGGGCACAGAGACATTAAACGGACTGTTTTGGTTTTTAAAACTGGTGTAAATAGTGACTGTTAATATAGAACTGTGTATCACCCATTATAGATGTTGTCTATATTATAATTTGCCTTTGCTATTTTTTTGTTTACATTGTATGTATATAAATATATACACGGTATTTTTGTTTACATTATACAAATGCAGTTGTGTGTTTTTCCTAGGATCTCAGGATGACTTTTTAAACATTTATTATATGCAAAATAGGGGGGGGATTTTGTTGGATCTGAAATGTCTTTTGACATATGGGTTTCTTTTTCATACCTATAAATTTGATGTATTTACGGGTAGAAATGTTCTTTGATTTCACCAGACACCTGAATAATAGTAATAATAATGACAAATATTGTGTATATTCTTGGTCATTCCTGATTATATGGTATATATCCGGTTGTGTCTTTCTTCAGATCGTAAATTGTCTACATTGACTTGCTCAAACATGTGTAATGGAGGGGGGGGGGGCGGTTATTGTTGACATATCTTATAATTGTTTATGTTTTAGATATTTGTTTATTGGAATGTACAAGTGCCTTGTATATCGTATTTACTCAGATTTTTACTTATTTCATAATAAAACAAGAAATGTTTTTTGTTTTCACCTGTATACTTTTTATTCTTATCTGTTCCAACACCTCTGGATGTAGCACAATGTTCTTCACCAGGGCCCAAGCAAGGATTAAATCCACATTTTCGTGAGATCTAAGTTGCTGTCTTTCAGTTGAGGTTAAGGGAGGGTAGCTGGGTTGCTGACTGTCACTAGGACTTGTATCGCAATACATGTAATTGGAAGCCATGCCTGAGAAAATGAAATCCAGTTGGCAAGTTTCATAATGTTCTCTTACAAAATACAGAAATAATATATGGGAACATTATATCTCTATCAGAAAAACATAAATTTTCCAAATTTGACTATGCCTGAGAAAAGAAATCAAATTCAGTTGACAAGTTTCATAATGCTCTCTTACAAAGTACAGAAATAATATATGGGTGGTGGGCATTATAGTACTATCAGAAACAGAACTGAGTTTCCAAATTTGACTTGCAGGCAAACATGAAGGCAAAAAAGCATCAGTGATATTGATTTTTATTAATGTTATTATTATAATCAAGTGGATATTTTGCATTATTATTATTATTATTATTATTATAATCAATTGGTTTTTACTTACTAAATTTATGTGAAAGCTTTTATCCAAGTTGGAATTTGTAACAACCGTAAAGAAATTTTCACAGTTTTTTTTTTTTTCTTCTGTTTACCACACTTTTATCCAAAACATTGTTTATATTGCTTGCACTTGAAGTCACCTTGTAAGTCACCAAAATCAAATGATTGAATTATCCTGTTACAGTTGCTTTTAACGTGTATTTTCAAAATAATTCTTCAATATGACAATGACAATCTATTGACTAACAAAAAAAAAAAAAAAAACAGTTTGACAATTTGAACCATTCAAACAGTCTGCTGATAATGAAACCTTTATTGTGATTGGCTGGAAAAACTTGGTTAAATAATGCATTTCTAGAATGGGGGGGGCGATTATGTATGAGTTTTACTTTTAAAGTTGATGGATTTGCTAAGACAGTTCAGGGTGACAAGTTTTGAAAATAGTCACTTTGTTTGAATTGAACTGGCAGATTTAACTGATTTATAAGGTGTTTTTTTTTTCCATTACTCTATACTCTCAAAATATTATTTTGGGAAAACTTTTTAGATTTTCTTTTATAATTCTAGTTATGCTTTCATAGCAATTGATCTTTTCACAGTTTGCCAGAAAGACTGTGGGAAACTAAATGAATGTAGTTACCACTTAATTTAGGTACACAGTTGTCATAACTTTCTGCTCATAGAATATAAATTTTAAAACCCAAAAGTATTTATATATGCATATATAAATAAATATTGTACAAAACCTTATCAAAACCCAGGGACATCTTCATATATTTTCCACTATTTCCTTTTCATCTCCACTAAATGAGATTTCTGGACTTTTTATGGACATAATGTTTTCTGGATCTGAATTCTGCACACAAGAATAAGAGACCAGTGAGGAAAATAAGACAGAAGTTTAATAGGTGCAGATAATACCTTGTTTATGGCACCAGAGTCAAATAGTGACAGCTGGAGTAATTTGGACTGGTATATAACCTTGATTACTTGTTCTCTCCAATCTTATATCTTCTATTACACCTAAAGCTGTGTTTCCAAGTGTGCAGATTGTATAGCTCATTGTTTTCCATTTTCAAGAACATTGTGCACTGGAAGCAAATAATTTGTGCTAAAGATGAGTTATTGGTGTGGAACACCTCACAGAAGGAACAAGCTATGGCTTTCTCTCCAAAAGCATGATTGTATCTTGTGCACCTGAGATTTGTGTACATGGAAACATGTCCTACACCATATAGCAGTAGATGTTTCTTTAAAAGTCTGATCATTCTATAGTGAGAAGGTTTGGAAAGAATCTGTATATTTGTAATTTTTTCCTAGAAAATAAATTGTACAAACCATGCATAAGTTTAAGATTGTGGCAATTGCAATGCTGGTAACTTTATGTGTGGGGGATGACTGCTCCAGCGATTTTTGTACCTGTTTGGAAAATAGTATCTTTTGTGACAATCTCTACAGGACCCCAGATCTTGTGCCTGTGAACAAAAGTGCAATCACTACTATGTACATAAATAATGGATATCTTGGTGATCTGAAATTCCTGGATGAATTTGAAAATCTTGCAGTTTTATACTTGATGAATGTACACATAAACTGTACTCTGGTGGAAAAGGCTAATGTTAATATCCAAGGCAGTGGTTGTCCAGGTCAGTGCAAATATATATATATATATATCTTGTATGCTTTCTTTCTCTCTCAATTTTTAAAAAGCATGTAAATGTGATGTTTTGTTCTGACTGTTGTTTGTTTGTTTCCCTTAGATATTACCACCGATAGAGTGCCTTCTCAATCCTCACCAAGACAGACTGCTAAAAGCTCACCTACAACCTCCTTGATAAGTCCTATGACCAGTGATCAAAGCCCGCTAACAACTGAAAAACTCCTAACCTCAATTTCCCACACTCTAACAATGCCAGAATCCACTACGTATTCTATCACTACCTCCAACACTATGTCTCCCACTCTAGATATGTCTACTGTTAAAACCACTATGGACCTAAAGTCAACTACCGGTAGTTCAACCAACAAAGAGCTGGCCACTACTGACCCCATATCAGGTGTGTTTGTGCTATTAAAATATTGTGCTTTTTTTCTTTTGTGCTATGAACATTTTTTTGTATAAAATAATGGATACTGGTTGGACTGTAAGTGAAGTTAGATATACCTATAGATAGTTGTTTAGTCTTTTCATATGAGTGGGAGTGTGTCTGTGTATGTGTGAGCGTGACTGACCATCTCTCTGCATTCTGTATATCTGTATGTATTGATTTTTAGGTCACCAAACAAAGAGACCACTTCCAGTCCTGTCAACAACCCTACCAACAGATGGAAGGTGAAGGATGAGTTTCCCCATAGGTCCCTTCATTATCAGTTTTTTTTCGATACACTGCACTCTGGTGCCGTCGCTGAGGAAGTTCTCTAAGCTACAATAAAAAAAAGCAAATAAAAAATACTTTTATCAATGAACACATTTTACTGACATATATCCATTGCCATTTTAATCCACCCTAGTATGTAATACTGTCAAACAAGCCTGTGCACCAACACACACACACACACACACACCGAGACTCAGACAGATAGACACACACACACACACACAATCCGAAACCCTTTAAATATTGTTTTCTTTTGTAACTGTTGAATATATTTATGAATGCTAAATCTGATATACATTGACATATTTTTCCATGTATATAATACAGTTAAAAGTGTTTGTGTTGATAGACAGAGACACACACACACACACACACACAGACAAACCAAATATTTTTAATGTTGTTTTACTTTTACTCATTTAGTGAAGTTCTTTGGCAGTTAATCATAAATTTCTAATGGTTACGCACCAGAATTCCTCTTCTTGTCCACCAGACGCAGTGGTTGCTCCACTGGGTCCAGCAGCAGATGTGCTCATTGTAGGAGCACCAGGTAACGAGGCAAGGAAGCTTGTGATGGATGGTAAAGCTAGTCCCCCGGATGTTGACACTGGTAGAGAAGCTGTTGTTGTTGTTGATTGTGACCCTGAAATTTCTATCACTTCAATTTCAGCTTCGGGCGTTGGCAATGAACTCTCAAATGAAGAGCTACGTATAAAATACAAAAATGTATATTATGTATATTTTCAGGTTGAAAGGAGGGACAAAGAAAAGTTTAGAAAGCAGAAAGAGGAGAGAGAGAGAGAGAGAGAGAGAGAGGGAGAGAGAGAGAGAGAGAGAGAGAGAGAGAGAGAGAGACAGGGGGATCTTTTAAAACTGTATTTTATCGAGACATTAACTTAGTCAAATTAGTGGAAAATAGAAAAAATATTATTCAATGCTTGAACCATAAATAGATCTACAGTCACAAAAAAATTGGAAAATGATGTCAATATTCTAATAGTGGTTAACATTTCCTGTAAATAACATTTAGTAGATTAGAAGTTTTATGTTTTAAAAATAGCCTCCTGATATTCATAATGACAGCACTGTAAATATTAGTTTTTAACCAGTGTGTACTTTCATAGTTTATTAAAGGTACCTTTTATATTGAACATCACAATATTAAATAAATCGTATTGCAGCATAATGTGTACCATATAGATTTTTATGTAGTCACATCTAGTTTTTTGTATAAAATAAGAGTATTAGGATGAAATTGAAAAGTTTGTTGCCTAATGTTGGTGTGTAGATTGATAGTGCCTTATTGTCCATTTTTTCTTTTAATAACACCCAACAAGAAATTTGTTGGAAAGATTCATTTTACTAATTCCAAGTCAAGTACAGTCTTAATAGAATTAAATGACAAATAAAAGGTTATAATACCATACATGGTTACAATTTGGTAAAGGTTGCAACTATTTTATAAATACAAAAAAATTATTTCTAAAAATTTAATGTGACTTACCCAAGACTTAGAGTTTCTTCAGTTTCCACTTGGCTCCCCTCCTGGAAGATCTGTTTTTGCTCCCTCATTTCATCACTGAAAACAATTTAAAACACAATTAACTTTTTTTCCAGTTTTTTTCCAGTATTTTGTGTTATACAGAGAATGGTGTTAAAATGACATGCATGTACAATGTCTTGTCTGAGGTAACTTTATAACATTTCACTTTAGTGTCCAACATTTTATATTTTTTCTATAATGTAGATCAGTTAGTATTGTACAGACTGTAAAGTATAAAGTAAACAATTAGTTATAATAAAAAGTCTTACTCTACTCATTTGTACCAATGTCTAATTAGCTCATTGGTGTTTCAAAAAAAAAACAATTAATTTTTTCCAGTATTTTGTGTTATACAGAGAATGGTATTAAAATGGGATGCGTGTACAATGCCTTGTCTGAGGTAACTTTACAACATTTCACTTTAAAGTGCCCAACATTTTTTTTTTTTGCTACAATGTATTGAAACAGACTGTAAAGTATAATGTAAACAAATAGTTATAATAAAAAGTCTTACGCTACTCTCTTGCACCAATGTCTTATTAGCTCATTGGTATTTTTAAATTTCTGTATCCAGCCATTGTTGATTAGATCTATGTTTTTAACATAGTGCTGTATGCACAAAGTTTTTAAAGAAAACATTTTGAGATACTTACTCAGTGCTATCAAACAGAGAGCTATCCATGGTTTTATACTGTTAGAAAAGAAGTAAACACATGAAAAGTATTTAGAAAACAGTGGGTCAGACTCTTTAGTGCAGGGTTTCTTATAGGACAAATGGATGACCAAGTGCTATCATGCAAAAAAAAAAAAAAACAACCATAATAACAAAATAACTAATAATCACATAGCAGAAATAGAACCAGCCTAGACATATCTTTTTTAAAGTGATCATCCATCCAAAAACAGAGTATGGCATACAGGAGAAATTGATGATGCTCACGGGTGACCAGAAAGTTCATTATTCTGAAAAACCATTATCGTATATGCCCTAACATCAACACCTTGTTAAAAGAACAGTGTTTTTGATGTTGAGAGTAGCAAGCTGTGTAAATGCTATAATTACATGTGTTCCTTAAAACAGGCACATTCTCAATTGTCAATCAATCAAAAGCTCTGGTTCGTCTTCTTTAGTTACCCGCAAAGATAGGTTTGCCTTTGAGGTAAACAATCTCCTCCAATTCATGCGTGTGTTTTAAATATTACTTATATGTCTGCTTCTATGTGTAGCAAAATATATGTTATTGTAAAAATAGTATCACAAGAGTCAAGTTCATAGATTGTCCCCTATTGCTACCATTCCTCTTTTACAGAAAAACAACCCATCAATCAAATCACATCTGCCCTTATATTAAAATCTCCACAATGTCAAGTCCACCATCAGTCATCGATACCATTTACATAGACAAGACCCCCACCATCCCATCACTCTGCAGAGAAAAACAAAAACCATCAATCAAAACACATATGCCCTTTGATTAACATAATTATCTATCTCTCCTTTACAAGGTAAGCCCTCCCATCAGTCATCGATACCATTTAAGCACACCATCCTATCATGTAACACATGCCATCAATATGACGTCTGTTCCTTTTACTAGGAATCCCAGGAATCCATCCTCCAATCAGAAGCCACCTTCCTGTCACGTGATACTTGACATGTATATGACGTCACTTCCTGACCTATGACCCCTGACCTTTGACCGACCCTATTACTCTGACTTACCTCGTGAACTGCTCCCTATAAACTACTAATGCTGACAGTAATATCCAAAGTTGCAAGTAAAATTAATGTGATATCCAATTGATGTGTGTTCGTGAGGTGGAACTGTAAAATTAATTGAAAATATGTTTGTTTTAAATGATAAATACTATCTAAATGAAAGGTGTCTGTCACTGCAACATTTTATACAATAGAAAACAGGTACAACACGGGTATTTTATTGTAAATCTTCATGAGTGATATAGTTTTTTCTGTATATGTTTAATGAGGGATGCTTTACTTTTATTATCTCCATGTTGTATGATTTATTAGTTAAATAAATCTTTATTTAAACAGAAATTGTGAAAAAGGTGGTCAAATATACAGGGGCAGCAGAGAGAGGTTCCACGGAATCAACCATGAAACTTGCTACCTGTAACAATTAGTCCCCCCTACAATGATTGGTCCAGGAAGATATCATTGAAGAACATACATCTAATGTTAAGGATGACATGAAACAAAATTAGATAAGGAAAAACTGGATAGTAAAGCAATGTAATGCTGGCTACATGTAGTTTGTTGATATATATAAACATGCCTATGTTGGCACCCTGGTCAATGTATTCTTTAACAATGTCCAGTCTAGTCTTATTGTTAGGACTACACAGTACGCAGGGTCCATACATGGGGATCAAAGGTTATTCTACCAAACAGAGATTAGACTTTCAGTAATAATGATAATGAGAAAGCACTCTTAGAGTATAAACTTCTTCCCCTCAGCCCAGTATTCCCATACTGTTATTTCACCCAATATTCATCGAAAATGGGACGAAAATGTATCTGGAATATGAAAGTTTAATCACTTCTTCCTTTAGTCAGGCTGTGTCCCCATTAAATATTTTTTAAAGATGATTTCATTAGTTATGTTGTTGTGTTATATGCAAACACAGACAGATAAAATAACACACTCCAAAACACAAGCTCCTTGGTGGACATATTAAAATGTATCTGTTACATTTTTGATTAGTATAACTGCATAAGGACCACCAGTATAGCGGTTGTACTATTACAATCAAAAGTGTTATCTTGGACTGAATGAGTTTTTGGGTCATTCCTTGGGGGACCTTAAAATAATGTTTTAGGTTACACCATCATACTGTTTCTAATCTCTTCTCTGATTGGTTACTCCATCTACTTGCAGTAAAAACCACTGATCCCTCTTCAATTTGCATTCTAGATCTGGAAGGGGTAACACTGAAAAATAATTTTTTTTTTTGCATCTGCCACCAGTTCAACAGATATCATTTTACAGTTTTAATAAGTTGCTTTTAAACAAGTTTAATTTTGAACAGGCTCACGGAAAAAAAGGTACAACTTGCGATCTTCAAAGCAAGATGATACACAGATGCATATACAACTGGGTGGTAACATAGACTTTGTTACACGACTGCTGGGGGCAGGTTCAAGTACTTCCAGGAGTGTGATAGCCAGTCGTCAGATAGTGAGTTGAATTATAGATTTGTACTTAATGCATCTGATGATGCAGGCATTTGGAACCGGTCATTTTATTAATTCCTGGCTGAAAAGTCGAGTACTTCTGTTTTGAATGATGTTTCAGATACACAGACAGCAATAAATCAACAAACCTTGGCTAAATTGGGCGATATTGGACAGAGACTGAAAAAAATGGAAAAGGTAGACTGTACTGATGCGTCAAAAAATTAAAAACAGAAGTACCCAAACTCCAGTACAAATATGACCACAAAGAGTACTGATAGTACTGGTCAGAAAACCGTGATTTCGGCATTACATGATACTGTGGGTTTGCCTTCAATTCCTCCCAATATCCCTTCATTAGCAGATATCAGACAGCATACACATATTCAACAGAAAGTTGAGAATTAGAGAATTACAACAAATTTCGAATATGGTATGGATACAAAAATTAAATCTGGTAGCGTGATATTTTTGTCAAAAACCAGGCCAAGTGGCCCCATGAACATGCTTTAAAGAGCCAAAAGAAAGAGTGATCAGTTGACTATGAGGCAGTGGATGGCTGGTTTTAGCTGGACTTTGAGGGAAGAAAAATTTAAAAAAGAAGCCATGCTGGATTACTTGATTTCACTTTAGATCATTCTAATGATTTTTCTTGGTCCGTGACAAAAGCCGGCCATGCATTGTTCCTATGCAGAATGGACCAAGGTGAAATCACTGATTACACACAGATTGATTTAGTAGATAGGGTTAGAAGGACTCACGCCCAAAGACACAGTGTTCCAAATACTTTAAATTCCAATAAAATGAAAAGAAGCCCAGAAATCACAAATACTTTGTACTCTTTACAATCAGGTTTCTTGCAATTATTCGGCCACTCATGAAACAAAAGAGCACATATATGTTCATTTTGCTTTTCGAAAGGGGGACAAATTTCACACATGCTGAAAATGACTGCAGAAGCCAAAGGAAGCACACAAAAACGAGCACAAAAATGTACTAATTATTTTGGTGTACAAAGCTGGATAACAAAATTGTAGAAAATGAATTTTTGGCTGATCAAAAAACAGTCTCACACTGGTAGAGGACAGGAACTGCTTTTATGAGTACTGAGATTAAATTTTGATTTATTTGTTGTTTTACTTCATGTTCAACAGCCAGCCATATTGTGACGGGTAGTTTAAGGATGGAGGAACCAGTGCATACTAGTTGGACAAGGTTCTGCACTGTAAACCACTGTTCATCGGCAAGTAACTACCAACTTTCCAACATGAAGCGCTGGGGCCAAGATTCGAACCAGTGACCTCTGAAGTTGAAGGTGAGGACTCTAACCCATATACCACCGAGCCCCCCTCCACCTATTCAAATCTATCATGTAAAATTTCCTGGTTTCCATACTGTTCCATGTGGTCACAAAAACACCTATTTAAATTTTGGTTCATGACCACATCCTTATTGCTCTTTAAATGGACCTCATGTTGAGAGTATGCATGTAGAAACAAGCAGTCTTGTATAGTTGATCTTCCCCCACTCCGATGCATGTAAATTTTAATTTAGCATACGAGAGCTAGTGTTAGGTTCTTCAAATACTAAAAAAGATCTGCTATATGTTAAATTGTCTGTTGTTGTGGTGAACACGTCCTTTTAAAATTGAATTACAATTTTTAAAACCTTATGAGCACACCAGTACACCACTAACCGCTACACCACCGAGGCCTCTTATGAATACTTGGAATGGCAGGTCCTATGCTCAGGTAGTAGCTCGAAAACGAAAACTTTTGCTTCCGGGCCCCTGCATCCTCCAAACCCCTGATAGCAATGCAAATGCCAGGAAACTCAAACACTTTCTTAAAATCAATAAACCACTAAGCTACTGGTTTTTCTACATGTATAAAGTCTCTAAGCAAACATCATGGCAACCTTCGCATGGCAAACATAAGAAAGGATCTTATATGGTGTATATTTCTGGTTACACTGCTTCGTCCCAGGACTTGAATGTGGGATCTCTAAAATTGACGAATAGATTCCATGGCCTGTCTCTGGACGAGGATATGGTCCAAGATCATTCTGTTGAAGATTTTTACCATTACTTAGTAAAAATGTCAGTACACCAAGAATTCAATCTATGGACAAATATATCCATACAGATTGATATTAAACGAACTAATATTGTTACAAAATCAAATTTGACTGACAATGGCATCCAAGTTCATCACGCGGAAAATAAAACTGCTAACCATGTTGCTCAGTGTGAAGATAAAATAAGTCCACAGGTTACTGGTGAACAGATGAGAAATGTACCTATCAAAGTTTGGCTTAATAGGTTTCAGTGCACAGACCAAATGCATGTATTAAACAGAGGCAGCAAGTTTGGTTATATTCCATTAACCAATTAGAAGACTTACAATGGTCCTTCCATTGAGTGGGACTCCTATATGCCTCACATATGGCAAGTTCACAAGCTAATTCGTTATAGCAAGGTTCCAAGTTTTTAAAATTGTATCCCTGTAAAAACTCCCTGGCGTTCATATTTAGTCAACTATTGGGATAAACAAAATCACCCTTCAGCCATTGAACATGCAGATCATATTGATCAGTATATTTGTGAGGAATTACAATATGGTACTCTATATGGTCTTTTTGAGGAAGCTCTTACTCCTGTCCATATATCACCACTTATGACAAGAGTAAAACAAAATTCTGAGACCAGGCACACTAATGTTGATCTTAGTTGGCCAAAGCATGCTTCAGTTAATAATGCGGTTAAGAAAAATATCTATTTAGATTCATATTTAATACCCTTGAACTGATGATATAACTCAGGAATTAAGAAATCTTGGTCCAGGTGCATTATTATATAAGAATGACATTAGTTGGGCCTTCAGACACATTTGTATAGATCCGGGGGACATTGATCTCTTGGGAATTCGTCATAAAAGCATCTTCCATGATGGATCTCTGCAGTTCGGATATCGTCAAGTTTTGAGCATTGTTCCGACGCTATTAGGTACATAATGAAAAATCAAGGTCATAATGGCCTCATGAACTTTGCTTGGGGTGTTCAGGCACCCCAGATGTCAGTCCTGCCACACAAACAGTTTTGTTAGTTAGCTACTTTTTTAAGTACTTCAGGTACCAGTCTGATATTCTGGTTATATAAACCCAAGTTTTGTCGCTAGGCAATCCGGTAAGCTTAATTTCTATTGGCTCCCTATGTTTTAGGGTTTCTTTGTTTCTGTCCCCAAGTCACTTTCAAACTTGACATTGAACGGAAGACATGTTTAAGATTTATTTTGATTTCCCTCCCTCCCTAACGATTAGATTTTACCCCAGGGATGGCCTTTTGTGTGTTTCGTATTGATTATAATCGCACACACTTTGTAAATCTTTATCTTTCCTGGTCTCCCTCCTCCCTCTCTTGTTTGACCTTTTGTGACCTTCAAGGTCCCCCCTCTTGGCTGGATCCCGAGTAGACCTTCAAAGTCTCTTGTATTTTAATTCAATTGTTACAAACGATTTTAAACTTGCTAAGCTTCTTTTATATGAACTATAAACTCTAGCTGACTGTTAACTTTATGTAATTTTACTAGAAGCTTATATACTCTACTCGACTTGTAAATAATTTTAGTATAGAAACTTATCATTATATTGTATTAAACATAACTCAACTACTTGTGTTTTATGTCGGTCTTCCATCAAAAATTCATCAAAGTGCATACGTCCTGCTAGATATTTTCTCAACAGAATGTTGCAAATGCTTAGAGATAATCTATATAATAATTATTTCACTTCGCCCCAACAGTTTTTTGAAGACTTAAACTGGTATACACTGTGTTTTAGATCAATTTACTGGGGTCACATTCTATGAAAATACATTAATTCACCATGAAGTTAATCTGGATGCCTCATGAAGTGGCTTCGGTTCATGTTTTGTCAACATTTTTTATGCATTGCCTGTGCCACATGGGTTCATATATCTGCATATTACACAACTGGAAATGTGAATGTTGTTGTATCTCTCCAAGTTTGGGCTAACATATGGGCCAACAAAAGGGTCAAGATCAAATGTGATAACTTGCCAGTTGTCGGAGTTATCAGATCAGGTAAGACAAGGAACACGTTTCAGGCCACATGTGCCAGGAATATATGGCTTATCACTGCCATGTTTATAATAGATATCAAAGTTATCCATGTCCCTGGCACTAGTAATCGAGCTGCTGACCTGATTACTAGATAAACCAATACTCTTGATCCAGAATATAAACTTAGGCAACTATTGCCAAACTTTTGTTGGTTGAATACTCATATAGATCTAACAAAATTGAATCATTATATTTGAATTTGTTTGTTTTTATTTTATATTGTAGATATATGGATCCACACTCTTGGTCAAGAATATAAACTTAGGCCTAACTATTGCCTAACTTTAGTTAGATGAATATTCAGATAGATCTAACAAATTGAATCATTATATTTGAAGTTGTTTGTTTTATTTATGTTGTAGATATACCACTTGGAACAGCCCAGTTGGCCAACAGTGCTGCTCAGAGGCTACTCCAGGCTTTCAGACCTGCTACTCAGAAAACATATCTATGTATGTTTGGAGCCTTCTGTGGCTTCTTCGTGGCTGCTGGGCTGCATTTATCACAGGTAAGCCATGTTATTCAATTGGCTTTTATGGAGTTTTTGTTACAAAATAATATTACTCCTGCAAATATTGCCAATTACATGGCTGGTCTTTGGGCCTCCTTTATATTATATGGTCTGGATACTACTACGTTTCAAAATCAGCAACTTCAGTACTTTCAGAAAGCCACTAGGCTCCAGGTTCAAACTTTTCCTAAAACTATAACCGTTCTAGAAGAAAATATTTTACTTAGAATCATGTTGGCTTGTGATTCCATGCAATTTTCAGAGACATACAAACCATTATATCTATTAGCTTTTTTCACACTCATCCACATGTCAAATATGTTACCACATACAGTCTCTTATTTCAACCCCACTCGACAGTTGACCATTAGTGATGTGCTTTTTTCACATCAGGCTACAACCATCACTATCAAATGGTCTAAAACTTTACAGGATAAATCAACATTTATGCTATTGCACTCCCCTATTTGGGTTCATCAATTTTGTGTCTCATTCAAGCAATCCGTCATATCTTAGTCTTGTTTCCAGGACAGCCCAATGACCCTCTCTTCAAACTTACCCGGTCTAGTGGCCTGGTTCCTGAGTGGCTATATGCCATTTGAAATCTATCTCTTTGACCTTGGGTTTAAACTCTTCTATTACGTTTCATGACTTCAAAAGGGCTGGGGCCACTTGGGTTTTCCACCATAGGTTAATATGAAAGACATTATGCACCATGGGAATCAGACACTGTTTGTCCTACATTCAGTCCATCCCTGTTGCTCATTCCCCGGTTAGTTCTACTTTCCAACACTACCTTTCTTTCCAGTTCTTCTACTCCACTACTTGGCGGTTTGTTTGTCTTCTTTCCTCTCATACTTTTCCAATTATCCCTTACAACCACACAAAATATTTATATTTGAAGTATTTGCTAATTATTTGGTAATTGTCACCTCTGACCTATCCCTGTTGTAACAGTTGCATCTACATGTCCACTCCAGTTTTTGTATAGTACCAGCTTACTGATGATACAGCTTATATCTACAGTTTACTGATTCAGTCTTCTAATAAATATAGTAGTGTATAGACGTGTTTCTCTGAATACTCTTATGAACCCAAGGATAATACATGGTGTCAGAAGAAACTGTGTAAAAGAAAGGTGTGTCAAACAAATATTGGATAAAACAGTTAAATAAAGACATGGATAACACAGTACAAGTCCCGTGTATGAACTGGGAGTCCCAGAACCTCCCAGAACAATGGAAAAAATTTGAAACACATGTCCAGCTGATGTTCTCTGGACCCTTAGCTGGAAAATCCGAAATTGTAAAAATCAGTTACCTACTGATTTGGGTTGGAGAAAAGGGCAGGGACATCAGAAGCACTTGGACTCTCACAGATGCTGAGGCAAAGCTGCTAAAAACGTACTATGATAAGTACAAGGCGCATGTTACTCCACAGTCGAATGAAGTATTTGCCAGATACAAGTTCCACGCAAGAGTACAGTCAAATGGTGAATCATTTGAAAGCTTTGTCACTGATCTCAAATTGCTAGTGCAAGACTGTGCTTACAATGATGCTGACAAAATGATCAGAGACAGAATTGTGTTTGGTGTCACAAGTTCAACAATAAGGGAGAAGTTGATTAACAAAGGTAATGCTTTGACACTAGAAAAAGCTATAGAGATAGCACAAACACACGAGGCTTCAAAGCAGCAGCTGAAAACTATTGAGGCAAAACAAGACGATGTCCATGCATTAAAGAAAAGGCCTACACACCGCACAAAACAAACTCAGAGATCACAAGACAGAGATCATAAACGGCGAAATGAGGCAACCACAGAGAGAAGGCCCACAAGGAGAAACACACCAGAATGTGGTCGGTGTGGATACAGCCACACAAAACAAAAACCATGTCCTGCAATGAGACAGGAATGCCACAAGTGTGGTAAACTTAACCACTTTGCTTCTGTGTGCAGAGCAAAAGAAACAATCCACACTATTCAAGACAACTCTGATGACTCAGAAGACTCACAGGATGAATTCCACATTGGAGAGGTCACCACCCAAAAGGCAGAAAATGAAGTGTTTGTGCCAGTGAAAGTTTGGGAAGTTGGCAACAAAAAGAAAGAGATTCACTTCAAACTTGACACCGGAGCTCAAGTTAATGTGATTCCACATAAACTGTGGAAAAAAATGAACTGCAAAATGTCAGTCCAAAAAACTAACACAAAGCTGACGAGCTACAGTGGTGACACATTGGAGGTGAAGGGTGTGTGCACAATGAGCATACAGTACAAAGCAGCCAGTCAAAGGGAAGAGTTCTACATTGTCAATACAAAGTCACCACCAGTTCTTGGTTTGGAAGCTTGTACCAAACTAGGTGTGATTAAACTTGTACTATCTGTGAAAAATGAAGGTCCAACAAACTTCTTCACAGAATTCAAAGATGTGTTTCAAGGCTTAGGGAAATTTGAAGGCCAGCACCACATCCATGTGGACAGAAACTATCCTCCAGTAGTGCACCCACCAAGGAGACTACCCCATGCTCTGAAGAAAAGAGTCAAAGCCGAGCTTGATCGCATGGAGAAACTGGGAGTTGTCAAAAAGACTGATGAACCTACGGAATGGGTCAATTCAATGGTTGTCGTAGAGAAGCCTAATTCAAACAACCTTAGGATTTGTCTAGATCCAAAAGACCTCAACAAAGCAATAAAGAGGCAACACTACAGAACAAGGACACTCGAAGACATAACCCCCAAACTCACTGGAGCAAAGTTCTTTGGAAAATGTGATGCACACAGTGGTTACTGGACAATAAAGTTAGATCAAGAAAGCAGTTTTTTAACCACATTCAACACTGCATTCGGGAGATACAGATTTCTACGCTTACCCTTCGGATTAGTTTCATCACAAGACATATTCCAGCAGAAGATTGACCAAGCATTTGAAGGTCTAGAGGGTATAGAACCAGTAGCAGATGATATCCTGGTATGGGGAAGCACTAAGCAAGAATATGAAGAAAGACAGAGGGCAATGTTACAGAGAGCCAGAGAAAAGGGTATAAAGCTCAACAAAGAAAAATGCCAATTTCAGCTCACAGAAGTGAAATTCTTTGGTCACATACTTTCCAGAGATGGCGTGAAAGCAGATCCCGAGAAAATAGCAGCTATTGAAGGCATGCCGAAACCTGAAAACAAGACAGAGCTGGAAACCTTTTTAGGTATGATCAATTACCTATCGAAGTTTGCCCCACAGCTATCTGAGATAACTGCACCCCTCCGAGCAATGACGAAACAAAATTCTGTTTATACGTGGAACGCTACAATAGACAGAGTGTTCCACGAGGTGAAGGAAGTAATCACCAAAGCACCAGTTCTCGCATATTACGACGCAGCTAAAGATATCGTGTTGCAGACAGATGCATCAAAGAACGGTTTGGGAGCTACGTTACTGCAAAACGGCCGACCAATCGCGTATGCATCAAAATCACTGAACGAGTCACAGAGGGCTTATGCTCAGATTGAAAAAGAACTCTTGGCAATAGTGTTTGGCTGTGAAAAGTTTCACGAATATTTGTATGGGCGCCAAGTCACTGTGGAATCTGACCACAAACCGATTGAAGCTATAATGAAGAAGTGTCTAGCCTTGGCACCGCCCCGTTTACAGAGAATGCTACTCCGCTTGCAGAAATATGATATCACTGTCATTCACAAGCCTGGAAAAGAAATCCCTCTTGCTGATGTGCTGTCACGCAAATACCTTAGCATCATGGATAAGCCTGACAAACACCTAGAGGCCCAGGTACATGCGACAGTCAGAAATTTGCCAATCAGTGATAGCAAATTAGCATCAGTACAACAAGAGACACTGAAGGATAGCCAACTTCAACAACTGACCACAGTAATCAATGAAGGATGGCCAGAACATCGTCACGAATGTCCAGCACATGTCCGTGAATACTGGACTGTAAAAGAAGACTTGTCTGTTATAAATGACATAGTCTTCAAAGGTGAAAGGATAGTCCTGCCCAAGTCGCTGCGAAGCGAAATGCTGAATAAGATTCACACTGGCCATATGGGTATGGAAAAGTGTAAGGAGAGGGCCAGAATGCTTTTCTACTGGCCACATATCAACATGCACATTGAAAACATGGTGTCAAAGTGCTTAGTCTGCCAGAACTATCGGAGATCTAACTGTAAAGAACCACTAATTCCACACAAAATCCCTTCAACACCATGGGAAAAAGTAGCAACAGACCTGTTTACATTGCACAACGAAGACTACATCGTTGTTGTTGACTACTATAGCAGGTTCTTTGAATTTGAAAAGCTGAATTCTATCACCAGCAAAGCAGTTATCAACAAAATGAAGAGGATATTTGCAACACACGGTATTCCCAGAGAAACGATTTCGGACAATGGTAGACAATTCGTTTCTGAAGAATTCAAGAGCTTTGCACTAAGCTATGGATTTCAACACACCACTAGCAGTCCCAGACACCCACAATGCAATGGATTAGCAGAAAAAACCGTGGGGATAGTAAAAAACATGCTGAAAAAGTGCAAGGATAGCAAACAAGATATCTATCTAGCCCTACTGGAGTACAGAAATACGCCACTCGACAGGCTAGGATCACCGAGCCAATTACTTATGAGCAGAGAACTGAGATCTATCCTGCCTGTTACGACAAAACAGCTCCAGCCACATGTCATCAAACAAACAGCAGTTAAATCCAAATTAATTGGGAAACAAAGGCGCCAAAAGAAATTTTACGATGCAAGTGCAAAACCACTGAAGCCACTTAAAACTAATCAAAATGTGAGAATGCAGCAGATGGATGGAACCTGGATTCCGGCAAAAGTCCAACATTACCATGGCAACCGGTCCTACACAGTTAAAACAAAGGAAGGACATGTATACAGGAGAAATCGTGTTAAGTTAAACCCTAGCAAAGAATCACTTGAAACTGCACCAATATATGAGGAGGCAACAACAGACGAACAACAGACACTCCAAACAAAAGACAAGTGTGAAGATCAAGTAGTACAAACGCACAGTGGCAGAACAAGCAAACCTCCAGAGAGATGGTCACCATGCTGAAATCTACTAAGTTTGTTAAGAGATAAAGCAACACTATCACTGGTACAAAGGGCAGAATAATCCCTTGGTGATAGCCACAGTGACAAGTGGTAGTCTACCCACTTGCACACACAAATTTGTAAATAGTTATATAGACACTTTTATTGTTTTTTTTTCATTGTATGTGCTATTTAGTATAAGAAACCCTTTAAATCTATAGTGAAAAAAAAAAGTAACATTCAACTCATAGTCAACATAGTCCATTCCCTATTTTGTAGTATACCAATGCATAGCTTTCCTGAAGTTTAATAAAAAAAAAAAAAGTACATAACTCCAGAAAGAGAAACAGCCATTAGTAGTAGTAGCATTGCCATGATTATACTTTCCAAGTTTACAACCACTGATGTTACCCAGTGCATACAGGTAAACCCAAACCCTATTTATCAATTTAATGTACAAAAGGACACCTACAGTTGCAGTGTATTAAGTGAACAGAGAGAGAGTGAACACAGCCATCAGTCAATCACCACTTTGTATAAACACACATTTACAGCTGCATGGTTATGTGATCACTGAGAGTTGACTAAAAAAAACCGTTGTTACCTAATAGAAGCATAAGGCTTTTATTTTGAGATAATTTAAAAAAAAAAAAAATTCAGAATTATGAACATTTGTAATTAACAATCTTTTAAATTAAAGAAGGGGCATGTAACAGTTGCATCTACATGTCCACTCCAGTTTTTGTATAGTACCAGCTTACTGATGATACAGCTTATATCTACAGTTTACTGATTCAGTCTTCTAATAAATATAGTAGTGTATAGACGTGTTTCTCTGAATACTCTTATGAACCCAAGGATAATACACCTGTCAAGGTCGGGTATAACCTGTTTTGACCTTTACCTTGCTTGACAAGGTCATTTTAAAATCATTGCTATGCTAAATATAGAGTTGTTTCTGGCTGGCTGTGGGTGTATCTATAAACTGATCGCTATTATTATAAATGTTCCATCTCTTACATTTTATTCAGTAATGTGCTAATTTCAAACAGCTTTATTTTATTTGTAATTTTTTGTAACTTTATAATGATGCTAAAATGTACTCTTAAGAGTTTAGTAGATAATAAATGTTGTATTTTTCCAACTCTTGTATTTTGTTGGGCTTGGGTTCCCTGGGGAATGACTTAATGTGTTTTACGGAAAAATCAATAATTAACAAGAATTACATAATAAATGAATTATTGCCTTGCATTGGCACTGACTAATACCATAGTCATGAAAATTCATGCGGGATAAATATGAAATGTGCCATATATAGGGGGAATAAAAACTTTCTTCAAGTTTAAAACACTCTTCCATAAAATTCTAACATTTAATTACTCATTCCCAGTAAACATAGCAAAGGTTTATAAACGTTTATAAACGTTTAGTAAACCTATAAACGTTTTTTAAACCAAATATAAACCTAAATATTGACAATTATTCAACATTATGGGTTTATAAACGTTTCAGCAACATTAGTTTGGTTTATAAACGTTTATAAACGTTTATATACAAACGTTTATAAACATTTATATATAAACGTTTATAAACGTTTATGCCTAAACATTTATAAACGTTTTTAAACGTTTACAAAGAGTGAAGAATATCTTAACCTCGCTTTCATTTGGGATAATGACATCAGCACAGCCATTTTGAGAGAAACTTGAGAAATATTTCTGTAAGTATATCTTGCTGTATCACTGTTGTTTGAATCCATCATTACATTCTAAGTAGATATATAGAAGTATCATTACATTCTAAGTAGATATATAGAAGTATGTCAAATTACATACTTCTATATATCTACTTAGAATGTAATGATGGATTCAAACAACAGTGATACAGCAAGATATACTTACAGAAATATTTCTCCAGATTTTCAACACGTGTATAAACCTTTATAAACGTTTACGTATAAACATTTATAAACGTTTATAGGCAAACGTTTATAAACGTTTATGTATAAACGTTTATAAACGTTTATAGGCAAACGTTTAGGGACCCATCATTTTAAACCTAATCTAAACCGTTGCTACTTAGGTTTATAAACGTTTATAAACGTTTGTAATGTTTACTGGGTTGGGCTGCTCTGGAGGTCAATTCAGAGCTAAACTGGCAGAGCTTAAAGCCAGGTGCTAATATTTATTGTTCCCCACAACACTGGGATATACAAACAAGGCCATGATTTTCAATGCACCTTACCATATGCATAGTTAGCATTACAAAGTTGTCAGAAAGTGCAGACTTTTCATGAATAATTTTAAACTGAATAGAGTTTGTATTGGTAATTTCTTATGACAGGTATGCAGTAATGATGGTGAAATCTCAATAAAAAATGAAAGTTTTAGTTTCATTAGTGCCCCCTTTATATGTCGTAGCCTTTTGTGCACATTTTCCTTAAATATGGCCTTATTTCTCTAATACAATTGATATAAAATGGTAGATAAAAAAATTAAACATCCCTCATTAGACATATATGAAAAATATATCACTTTTGAGATCAACAAAATAATATTTATTCTATATACTCACATAATATCGTCATCTTGATTTATGAAAATAAGTGTTTGAGGCAGATGCAAATACGTACGTGTATATCAGGCTTCTGGAGTGGTATTTTAATGTTTCTGAATTGCTGGTTTTGAAGCCGAGACCAAATTTTCAGCAATCACATGTCTCAGGACACAAGGTTGGTAAATGGTAATGATATTTTTATTTTTAATCGTTAGTATCAACTTGTACAATTGTATTGCTTTTATGACCAATGTGACTAGCACGTCCTGTAAGGGGCCTGCTACATCAGTTTACTTCACACCTTAATTTTATGGGTCTTTCTTCAGTAGTCAACCTTATTTACATAACAACCAATCACAAGGCGATTGGGGTTCAATTTTGGAACCCCTGTGTGAGTGTAGCCATATTGAAAATAGGATTTGGAGAGTGAACAAGTGTATGCAAGATTAAACTCCCTCCTCCCTCCCTGGTACATAAGGGCTATGGTTGTGGTCGTATAAATATGACCTTTGTTGGCGGCTCCAGGCTGACCCTGGATGACCCCCTCTCGATTTGACATTGTAGCATTTCACGAATTTGTAGTACAAGGTAGGGCCAGGCAGTTCCCTGTTAGCCCCTTCTCAAAGAACATGTCCTTCACTAATGTATGTCTAGTCAGGAGCAGGCAAAACCCTGTTCCCCCTCTCGAATGTGACCAACTTTGAGTTGTGTGCATTGTTGACATGAATTATGCATGTACTTACTGTGATATGTACTATAATTTTTAGTAATATGTGATACTTGCACGAGTTGCTTAAATTTATTGTGATGTACGAGTTACTTAATGTCCTGTGATATGTATGGTGTTTTTAAAACCTTTCAACTTATTGAAAACTTTTAAAACTTTTACCTTGTATAAAGACTAACATGTAAATAAATTCCTCAAACTGGAACTTGACCTTCCTTTGACCTTTCACACTACCCAGCATCTCACATTAATATCAACTTAGGAAACTGATATTAAAATTATACATGCTGAGGAGATCATATCATAGTCCATTTAGTTATCTTGAAGTCATATTATGGTCAATTAGGAGGGGTTCAAAAGTCTATGGGACTCAGTAAGGTCAGGGGTGGTCTTAATAGGTTACTAGAGAAATTTGGTCGTTTGTAGTTCAATCCCAAGGGTGGGGAAGTCGTCAAAATGTTTTGCCTTCTTTGCCACTTTTCTACCTGGACTCGACTTTTAAGCCAAGGCCTTGGTCCTGAAAGTCCCTGAATAAAAAACCAGGCCTCAACATTTCAATTACATTTATTTCCCCAATGAAATATTATTCTACAAAAAGGAAGTTAAACAAGAAGTCACAAGAAAGCAAAAAAAAAATGTCAAATTAAAAGTAAATATTTCAAATAAAGGAGCACTGCTGAGACTGTGATTTATGCTTCTGCCAGTTACAGGCAAGTGTTAAAATACAAATTTCTCACAGAGACCTGTTCGTCTGGACCATACAACATAAAAATATCTAGACGCCTGACACTGACAATCTGACCAATCACATTGGTAATTGAAAGGGAATTCCAGTTACTGACATCACCACGAATCCTCTTCTGTAAAATACAAAAAGCATGATAAATTGAAATAGTATAACCATTTACGGTCCATTCAATCTGCTCTATGTGGTCATATTAACACTTGTTTAACTTTCACTTCACAATCTTGTCTTTACTATTCCCGTAAATGGACCATTTATATGGGTGATCCATGTTTAGCCATTCCTCCCATACCTTACCCCTATAAAAACTTATTAAACCTCATGGAAACCATTAAAACACAATGTACATCAAGCCAAATGAAACAAGCCATGAAAAGTTAAATATTTTGCACTAATATGTAGCTCATGAAGCCAGCACAGAACAGCGTGATATAGTTATTACTTTCTTAAGGTAGAACACTTCAAACATTATAAAGCCTATTGCATACCTGGCAAAAAGTATCTCAATTCACATCTGGACAGTCGAGAGTTCAAATATCTTTCATTTTAAAAGTCTGAATGAAATGGTGGAAGGTGTATCAATTTAACAAAGTACATATAGATACGTCTTTCAAATAATGTGAATCAAATGTTATTGTAAACTCATGTTAAAATCACAGCCATTTAAAATCACATCCACCAGGAGGCTATATAGGGGCCACGGTGGCAGAGTGGTAACACTCTCGCCTCCCACCTCTGAGGCCGGGCTTCGGTTTCCGGTACGGCCTCAAATGGGAAAGCTGGTAGTTGCTTGCCGTTGATCGGCACTTTACAGTACAGAACCCTAACAAACTGTATGTACTGGTTTCCTCTGCCCTTTCAACTACCCGTCATGATATGACCTGTACAGTGTTGAAAGAGACGTAAAACCCAAAATAAATAAATAAATAAAACCTGGAGGCTATATTTTTGGGTGTGTTTGCTTCTATATTTTGTGCTACAATTTGAATATCAACATCATACTCATATTTGACATATTTACTTATAGATTGATATAAAGACGTCATTTTGACCCACTTTATTATTTGACAGCTGCTTATCCCTTAAGGCCTGTTCACCCTGATCCATTCAGTCATAATAACTGGTATTTTAATTTGCCTCATGACATTGTTCGTATGAGACCACATATATTGGTAGTGACATGAGTCACCCCATATAGTCATTCCACTCCTGTCAGCCCACAGGCAGGTACATTTTAGTTTAGCATGTGACAGCCCATGGTAGGTGTTTCGAACATTTCAAAAAATCTACTACATGTTGAAATGGCTGTCCATGTAATTTTGAATGCAAATACAAATCCTGGCCTATTGGATACTACTAAAATACAAAATTACAGAAATGAGCCCACACATAAATGTTTTGGGTTGGTATGTAGCTCGTAAGATTAGAGGAGTGTGAACTACATAATAGTTACTAAATAAATAATGAGCAAAATCTAGAGGAAAGAAAGATAATTTGTCTACAAAAGGCAATTGAACATCATGAAAAATCTGAGAATGCCAAATATATATCTTTCCTCGTGTATGATTATTGATAATTAAATGGCATAAAACTGGTGAATTAGAAGAAATTTTTAGATATATGGCCTCCTGAGTTTATAGAATATTATAATTGATTAAAATTGATACTTTAGGATTCTTTATTGAAATTCAGAAAATTATATCTCTCAGTATTGATATATAAGTTAATACATTCCTTGTCATTTAAACAAGTTGTATTTCACACTTCCTAATTTATTTTCATTTGTTTTGGTCATATTTTTACAATTTTTTCCCTAGAATTACAAATTATAATTTGCGAAAAAAGACATTTGCTGATAAGTAAATCAGACAATAACTGAAAAGCAAGTTTATGGCATATTCTAACATGACACGGCTGTGTCCGCGATTCTGATTGGCTAAGACACGAAAAATTGCTCTGTAAAACCCCGCATAACCTCATGAGTTCTATTTTATTGCTCACAATGCTGCTCCGCAAAAAGAAAACTTTTTTAGAGTAACAGCTTAGATTTTTTTTAATTAAATAGACAAATAATGGTAAACACGATATTCAGGGATTCTTACATTTGAACATAGAATATACTGATTTGAATGTGCTAAAGTTTAAGGACATTTATCAAAGAAAAGGGTTGTTTCAATTTGTGGATCTTCCAATATTTCAACGGCACCCTCGATAAAAAGATCTTTATAGAATAATTCATATATTTTTCTATAAAATAGCTTCAAAACTAATTTTTATAAGATCTTCTAAAATGTCATGTTAGAATAGAAATAGACAACTCCGAGCTCGGGGTTATAGGCGATTTTACAACGATTACCGCATTAGAATCACTCAGGCTTCGCCTTTGTGATCCTAATATCGCTAATTGTTGTAAAATCGCCTATAACCCCTTGCTCGTCGTTGTCTATTTCTATAATATTCAGTGCCCATATCTCTGGAAATTTTTTGCAATGTTTGACATAAACAATGTTACCTGAACATTATTGTATCATTTACAGTTCATATTAACTACTGCAATACAACCATACCACTTAAAAACCTTGCAAATAAAGAACAACATAAGATATAACATTTAATTTCTGGAAACTGCAAGTTAATGCCAAACAAAACAGTTCAAAATATTCTTTTCTATATATCCAATACTAATTGTAATTCAACTTTTATAGCACTTAATCTCTGCTGACAGCAGATTCTAAGGTGCAACATACACATTAGCCAGAGTCCAAAGATCATGTATGAGGGAGGTGAAAGAGATCAGCAACCACAGAAACACTTGACAAAAGAAACTAGGGTAGATAAGCTTTGCAGAATAGGTAAGACTTTTATTTGGATCCAAAGGATGTAAAGTAAAGTAAAGTTAAGTTAAAATTTAAGGTGCTTAAACACCTTGGTGTAATACAGCACCAATAAAATTTGTAAATACCTTAACTAAACAATATACACAAACATCTACAAAAATATGAATAAAATACATGACTAGATATACACAGAATAGAATGTATGTATAACAAAATAAAATAAAATTTAAATGTGCAACAGATTGCAACATAAGTATTAGTGTAAAATAAAATACACAAAAACAAGAATACAACTATCACAAGAAAAGATGTACACGACTAGGAAAACCACAATAAATTAACACAAAACACAGAATAAATTAATTCACTAAAATTTGAAGAATAGTCCACTTTCTTTCAAAAAATTACATGTGCTTTTTACATTACCATTATATAAATCTTTTAAGTTATTTATATTTCTGTAGTATTTAATTCTAGTGTCACGTAGGTCGATACAGTCTAATAATATATGTTTCACTGTATCAGGACAATGACATGGAATGCACCAGGGCATATCTTCACCTTTTAACAGATAACTGTGTGTGAAATAGGTGTGTCCTATACGGGCTCGAGTTATAACCTTTTCCTCCCTACAAGATAAACTGGTCCAAACATAAAAATCTCCAACAGTAGGGTTTATTTGGAATAGTTTGTTATCAGGACATGCATTCCATTGAGCTTGCCACTTCCGTTTAAAAACACTATTTACATTTACTTTCAAGTCTGTATAGGGGACTTTCAAGTCTAAAACATTAAAATTCACTGCCTGTTTGGCAAGCTCATCTGCTTTTTCATTGCCCTTTATGCCTACGTGACTAAGAACCCAAGCTAAAACAACTTTCTTATTTACTGAACAACAATCATTAAAAAGCTTTAAAATATTTTGAATAAAAGGATGATCACAGTTGTTGCTATCAAGAGCTTGAAGAGTAGATAAAGAGTCACAAAATATAATAAAACGATCCTCATCACAATTTTTAACTATATTAAAAGCCATTTTTAGAGCCTGTAGTTCAGCTGTGAATATACTAGCATTGCCAGGAAATCTGACCTGGGCACTGAGGCCATCAGATGTAGCAGCTGCTGCAACCCTATTTTCTGTTTTCGACCCATCAGTATATATAGCCCTATGGTCAGTGTAATAGCTTTTTAACTCAGCAAATAGGCTTTAAAAAAGACAATCATCACCAAGATGTTTCTTTTGATGGGTAAGATATAAGTCTATGTGAGGCTTCTGTATAGTCCAGGGTGGGTCATCTGGCAATGACACAGTCTCAATTAAATTCAGCTGACGACAGACAGCAGACAAATCTTCCTCTACATGATGCCCAAAAGATCTTATTTCATATGGTTTCTTATCATAAAGATCATAAAACTCGGGGTTAAAAACAATATCGTAAGCTGGATTGTCAGGTTTACTTCTCAATTTTAAAACATACTGAATACATAATTTATCAAATCTTAAATACAAGGGAGGTTTATTTGCCTCTACATACAAGCTTTGTATTGGAGAAGTCCTGAAGGCTCCCAGGCATATTCTTAAGCCCTGGTTTTGAATGGGTTCCAATTTCTGAAGATAAGACTTACAAGCAGAACTAAAAACAGCACAACCATATTCCAATCTAGAACGAACAAATGAACAATAAAGTCTCATTAAAACACTTCTATCTGCTCCCCAATCAATTTTGGCAACTACTTTCAGTAAGTTCATGGCTTTTCCACATTTCTGACGAATATAATCAATGTGTGCCTTAAAATTTAGTTTACTGTCAAATATAACACCAAGGAACTTAGTTTGTGAAACAACAGGGATTTGTGAATTATATATTGTCAATGTTGGGTCTGGATGAAGTTTTCTTTTATTACAGAAATGCATGCAAACAGTTTTGGTTTTAGAAAACTTGAAACCATTTTCATCAGCCCATTTTTCTACCTTATTCAAACACAACTGAAGTTGCCTTTATATTGAAGCCATATTTCTACAAGAACAAGTGATTGAAAAGTCATCAACAAAAGGAGACTTTTCCAAGCTAGCTGGAATCACATCAGCAATACTGTTAATCTTTAAAATAAATAACATAACAGAGAGTATGCTGCCTTGAGGGACACCCATCTCTTGCCCATGTATATCTGAATAAGCAGATCCTAAACGAAGTCTAAAATCTCTTTTGGATAAAAAATTCTGAATAAACATGGGCATTCGCCCCCTTAAGCCTACTTTATGTAGATCTCCTATAACACCATACTTCCATACTGTATCGTAGGCTTTTTTTAAATAAAAAAATACAGAGACTACATGGTTGCCTGTTAAAAAGGAATCTCTAATAAAAGATTCAAGTCTTATTAATTGGTCTGTTGTAGTTCGACATTTTCTAAAACCACTTTGATATTTTGCTAAAATATTATTTTTCTCGAGGAACCAAACTAATCTAGTATTAATCATTCTTTCCATGGTTTTGCATAAACAGCTCGTCAGAGATATGGGGCGATAAATGGACAGGTTTTTTTAGTCTTTGCCTGGTTTTGGAATAGGTATCACAGTGGCCTCTTTCCAGCATTCGGGGATTTCACCTGAAGTCCATATATTATTAAATATATCAAGTAACACCATAAGTGAGTCTCTTGGTAGATGTTTAAGCAGTTGGTAATGAACTTCATCTGGACCAGTGGCTGTGTCATGAGACTTTTTCAGTGCATCACATAGTTCTCTAATAGTAAACGGTACATTGTAGTTTTCCGAGTTGTCAGTGTCAAAATCTAGATGTTCTTTTTCGGCTTTCTCTTGATATTTTTGAAACATTATACAGTAATTGTTGCTGCTGGAATTCTTGCTAATTTCTTGGGCAAACCTATTTGCTATGTCCACTCTTTCTGTTAATTTTGTCACATCATTATTTTCCAGATGGTGTATTGTGGTGTTACTTTGTTTGCCACTTATTTTGCTATCATTTCCCATACCTTCTTTGCTGGTGTCTTTACATTTAGTTTTGATACATATTCATGTCATGATTTCCTTTTATTTTCTTTAATTATTTTACGAGCATTAGCTCGACAGTTTTTATATTCATTTATCTGATGGAGGATTTCTACGGCATTTATCCATTGCATTTTGACAAGCTTTAACAGCTTTTTTTGCATTCAGTGTTGAACCATGGTTTGTAGCTACCAGTGGACTGTCCAGTTGACTTTGGCACACATTTTGTTGCTATGTCATTTAATTTACTTAAAAATGCAGGAAACTTTTCTGTTGAGTCAGTAAAACTATGCCTATTAATATTGAGAGAACACTGAAGTTTGAATTTTGGCCAATCAGCCTTTTTAAGATTCCAACGGGGAACATTGTCCTTAGGCATACTCTTAATTATATCAATTAAAATAGGAAAATGGTCACTACCACACTGATCAGAATGGACCTGCCATGTAAAATCAAGAAAAACAGATGCAGAACATAAAGACAAATCTATTGAGGTGAATGAACCAGTTGCAGGATGAAAGTAGGTAGGTGACTTATCATTAAGCAAACAAATATTAGAGGATTCAAGAAGATGTTCAACCTTATTACCTAAACTTTTGGATGAGGAACAACCCCATAAATCACCCTGTGCATTAAAATCTCCAATAAATAGAAAAGGTGCAGGTAACTGGTTGACTAGATTATCCAAATCAATTTGTGCAACATTAAAACGTGGTGGAATATATGCATTGCATACAGTTACAGTTTTATGCAGAGATACCTTTACAGCAACTGCCTGCAGTTCTGTATCCAACTCAAGTACCTCATGGGGTATACCTTTCTTAACAAAAATAGAGCAGCCACCAGTGGCTCGCCCATCTACTTCAGAAATAGAAGTTTCAAAATAATGATCAAAGCCTCTAATATTTACATTATCTGTATCTTTTAAATAAGTTTCCTGCAATGCTAAAACGTAGGGTCTAAAATGGAAGTTAAATTTTTAATTTCTTCAAAGTTTGGCCTAAAGACAGTTCCACAGTAGTATACTTTTATTTTTGTTTGGATCCATTATTTACATTTTTATTGACACTCCGCCCTTGTGAATTTGTGATTGGGGATTCTTCAACACTGATTTCACTGTCACTATCACTCAAAACATCATATTTATTGTATTGTTTAACAGGGTCATTAGATCCCTTATGTTGTTTGGTCAAATATACTTTGCTTTGGCTTATTTTCAATTTAATGGGGTCATTTTGAGATGCACTTGTCTGACTCGATGCACTGCTTTTATTCACTTTAGTTGTCTGTTTCTCAACTGCACACTTTTTCGGTTGTTTGGCACCATCTGGCCATGTCATTTTTGTTTGTGTTTCTACATTTGCAGTTTTCACCACAGGTTTGGTTGCTGCAACCGCTTGGACATATGTTGTTTTTACTGAATTGAATATGTCAATTTGTTTCTTGACTTCTGTGTATGAAATTCCTCTTTCTGTCTTTATCCTTTGAATATCCTTTTCTTCTTTCCATTTTGGACATGATTTGTCATTTGATGCATGATTTCCCTGGCAGTTGACACATTTTGCTCCGTTTTTCATTCCTGAGAGTCAGTGTGATCCTCTTGCCCACATTTATTGCAAACTTCATTTTTCCTGCAGTTGAATTTTGTGTGGCCAAATTTCTGACATTTATAACATCTGACAGGATTAGGAATAAACACCCTGTAATAACCCACCCTGATATATTTTGGTAAGGTCTGGCTTTGAAATGTCAATATAAAAGTTCCTGTTTGTTTCCTATTACCATCTCGGAATACAGTTATCCTGTCCAGCTTGATGACACCTTCATCTTTCAGGCCCTCCAGTATTTCCTCATCAGTGTCTGGGCATCTAATAACCCCTTTCTTGGTATTCAGATTATAGTGTGGTTGCACTTCAATGGCGATGGCATTGTCCATTGTCAGATTCAGTTTCGTAGTTTTCATCAGTTTGTTGCTTTGTGCTTCTTTATCCACTTCAACTAAAATATTTCTATTTCTTAGCTTTTTTTATATTGAAGGGATCTGATCCTAGTACTGCAACAATGGCTTTATTTACAGCAAAAGGGGACAGTCTACACAAGGGTCTTTCATCATCTGTTTCTTTTACTAATAGAAATCTTGGCCATGAACAAATCTGAGGAGAATCCAAAGTCGTAGTCATTATTTCAAGCGAAGTTCTTGTCCTTTTCCTATCCATCACTAGAAGGCTTTGAGTAGCCATAATGTTGAAGTGGTTATTCGTTGCCAATGCTCTCCACCCACTCTTTGAACCCAACAATGGGATATCATAATAGTGTGGAGCTGAGCCCTGCACACTGATATCAGAGATACATTACCAATATACTCAAAGACCACAAAAGTGAACCTTGATTGACCTGTTAAGCAGCCACCTTCTAGATACTCCAAACAAAAGCACAAACCAAACACCAGCAGAATACAACCATCAAGTACAACAGTATAAGCCACTGGAAACAACAAACCATCACTAATTTGGAGCACTAGGGCTTGGCACTACCAGCCGATTGATTAAGCCAGGCCATCATAACCTTCCGGCTAAGTGAAATTGAGGCCAAAGCTATGTATTGGCTCCTCAATGCCACAACAAAGAATTGGCTCAACAGCCAGGACCCTCTCTTCCACTGACACAGATTGCAAGCCACGGCAATCAGGCTGCCCCCAATTAGTCACCTCTTACAATACGCAGGAGGATACGTTGGGCCTATTCTACTTCCCCGGACCCACAGGGGGACCGAAGGATGTAAGACAGGCAGCAGATCCAATGGCCATTCCAACTTTCATATGGTAAATGATTCAAAAGAAGAAGTGTTGTTGAAATTTTACTTTGATTTGTGGACGAATGGTAAAATTGTTGGATCTCATAGAAATGTTCTTTCAGGCCTACTTCACCTGATAAGCCTTTGCCAAGAGGCTACTTTGACAGAAGATTAAAAGTTCTTCCCATTTGTCATCCATCTTTGTGCACTGGCAATTCTCTATGTATGCTCAGAAACCATGAAGTCACAAAATTCTTCCATGGTTTCCTTGAAAATTTTATTGGCAAAAATGTTGTTTTGTGGCTGGCGCATAAGTATTAGCCCAGCAGATAAGTCCCTGAGTGCTTATGCGTGGATAGTGTTTACTTTATAAAATGTGGGTAATGTTGGTTATTATGTACACTATGGTATTTGTGGGTGCAGATTTTTATTCAGAGTGAGCTTGATATCTGGGTGAACTGTTTTTTGGCCTTGATTATTTTAATGCTGGTCCAAACAGTACATGGGGTGATCTCTGAGTTCCTCAAAACTTGTCTTTAAAAGCTTGCATTTAGGCCATGTGTTTCATATTGAAAGTGTTATACTGGGCGTGCTGACAGTCTTTTTTAAAGTAAAAGTCTCCACCTTCACTCTTTTCCCTTTTTTATCTTGCTCACTGTGGCTTGGGTTTGGCACTTATCAATGCAAACAATTGTTATACTCTTTGTTTTAACTGTTGTTATACTCTTGTTTTAACTGATGTTGCAATTAGCAAACAACCTTTTATTTATTTATTTGGGGTGTTATGTCGCTTTCAACACTATATAGGTCATATCATGACAGGTAGTTGGAAGGGCAGAGGAAACCAGTACATACAGGTTGTCAGGGTTTTGTACTGTAAAGTGGCCACCAACGTCAAGCAACTACCCAGCAAGCATGATCATATGGGTCCTATGTGGGCTATAGGCGGGCAAATAGCAATATGGGTCCTATAAAGGATATATATGGGCACAAAATGCCCATATTGGTCCCATTTATATAAAAATATGTAATGTTTCCTAAATAGTACAAAATGGGGAAAATAAAACAGATTTAACAAGATGCACTCAGAGAGAGCAAAAAGCTCGACTCAATGTGACCAATCTCACAAGTGTTATAAAGTATAACACATATTCTGGCTTATTGGTATCCAGAATATTAACTAGATCTTTCCTAAAATGTAATCACTCCTTCCCATGGCTAGCCCCTTCCTACTTAAAATTTAACATCAAAATTTATTCATTACTTTTGAAGAAATATCAAATAGAAAGCTAAAATCATTAAAATACATTGAAATGGGATCTATGAAAATTCATGGTTTTTGGTATCCAAAATATGATCCACATCTTTAACAAAAATTAATAGCTTCTTCCTTTGACCAGGTCCTACCCACAAAAATTTTTATAAAGATCTATTCATTAGTTCTGGAGTAATCTAAACACCAAAAAAAAGACAAATTGGCAAAAATGCACACAAAAACATAAACTCCTGGTAGAGGTAAAAATATTGGTTAAAAGCCTGTTCTTGGTAAAAATCACACAGGGTAAATTTTTTGTGATGGACTGTCAAGAAATTGAAGCAAAAAAAAACAACAAAAAAAACAGAAATAAATAAACATGATGAATACACCACATCCCTCTTAATTTTCTTTATGTCAATTTCAAGACATAAATTTAATGAGAAGAAATTTTATTACTTAAAGACAGCAAGTATCGCAAGATAGGGTTTGTGACCTCACAATGACAACTGCATTGTGACATCATTAAGTAATGACATCATCAGAAACAAAATATTGATTTTTTACGTATGTGATGAAGAGTAGACATCTCATCTTGGTTAAGTTTTTTTTTGGACAGCAAAAATTTAAATGTTGTGTTGTAATTTTCTATTTCTTTCTAGCAAAACCTTTAAGAGATTCTTTAAAAAGCCTAAAAAAATAGTGAGTGGTATTGAACCCCAAACATGGGATTACAAGTTCTTCACTTTACACTCTATATAGCCACGGGGGAATTCTTTTTGCACAAAAATTCATGAGGAAGAAATCCTGTCATGATGTCATGATATTGATTTTTCACATGTGTGACCAAGCATAACAACACACACATACACACCTTAAAAAAGCATTGGGGGAAGCCAAGCTGATTGTGTGTGGATTATTGATTGATTAGAGAAGCAGATTTCACTGTAAAATCCCAATTAAAAATAAGAAAAACTCTCTCCTTGCTTTAATTTTCAAACAAATTACACCAAATTTGGAAGAATCCATCTGTACCCCATGAAATACCTGCCCACCAAATTTGAGCTCGATTGGTGTTATAGTTTTTGAGTTATAAGGGTGAAACGGTGCACAGACAGACTGACAGACAGACAGACTCCTATCGTCGAGCGTTAATAATAGATTCATTTGGCATCATGTTGATTTGGACTTCGTAAAGAGTGGTAAACAAAAGATTTATTATCACAATGTTTAATATGGGCCCCACAATGGTCTTTTATGGGTGATTTACTGGTATACGGGTCCCAGATAGGTCCCATATATAAATCCTAGAGGAAAAATGTAAATATATATAACAAGTGTTCTTTATTCACTTCTCATCTGATTTTGAATGAAAAAAATCCAAAAATAATAAAGGTCCTATTTGAGAAAAACAACTCGCCACAAAAGCTTTTTAAATAAAAGTGTACACGCATATTAGTTGGACCTGTGAAGGTCAAAAATGGGTATAATATTCTCACAAGGGTCCCTCACTATTATCACATACAATAGCCATTTTATAACTCTGTAAATGTATTGTCAAGTTTTTGTGAAAAATGTATTAAATTAAATTTGTTGTATATCTCACTAATTAATAATCTAGTGGTTTATATTACCTTAATGTACCACAAACACCTTTTTCATGTATAAGAGTACAGAAATCCTAAATCTACAGTTGTGGAAATTCTGTAAAATTTTAGTTTCTTTTAGTTTAACTCAAGGGGTCATTTATAGGTCAACCCCCTATCTCATGCAGTACAGAGATGTTTATCTTTTCCCACAGATAGTATTTTGAGGCAATGCTAGGAAAATGTGAAAACACCCCATGGTGTGAAACAGAGTAGCCTTTCTTCACTAGGATGCAAATTACAGTACAATTTAAAGATTATAAATATGTGTGAGAAATCTATGAAATTTGTAAAAATTGTGTAAATAAGGCTAAAATAATAAACTATGATATTTTTGGTGGGGATTCATAATGAAAAAAATCTTTATTAATCAAATAATGCATGTGCTTAATTATATCAGTTAACTGAGTATTTCATCATGTGTTTCACTTGTGTCTTGACAAGGCTATGTAGCTGTTTTAGCTTGGGCCATCTGGAAAAAGGGTTTGGGTGAATCATTAAGTGATGAGTTTCTGATACACATTTCTGTATTCTGTATAAGACAAGCTTAGACACAAATGTGGTACATCATAAGATTTTGAACTTGAAATGATTTGAATTACATTCTGGAAATTGGATAATAGTATAGTATGACTCAAGATTGTATTGTGCATTATTTACAAAGGCTTCATTAAAGTGTATTAAAATATTAGACAGAATATGTGGGCAAAGTGTAAAGGAAATTGCGAACTGTTCACACAGATCAACTCATTTTTGAGCTTCTATTACATGCGAGCTGAACTGTAAATGGACCTTGTGTTGGTAGTGCACGTTTAAAAACTGAGCCAATCCATACATGTGAACCTATATGTAGGACCAATAAAGACCTGGATGCAGTTTACCATATAGTACCCTTGTCAGACCCACATATGAACCATATACAGAGTCCATACTGGTCCCATCACCAAACCATTTGCAAAAACCATCTGGGCCCCATGTTCAAATTACAAGTTGGGCCCATGTGGGACCCATTTATTTCACAATAAAGGCCCCATATGGGGCCCATACATGACCCTTATTGATAAACCATATTGGTCCCATCGGAAAACCGTTTGCAAAAACTGACTAGGGCCCATATTGGGAGCCCACAAAGGCCCCATATAAGAACCCATTTGGGACCCTTGTTGGTCTCATATGTGCTGGCTGGGTACCAGCTTTCCCACTTGAGGCCGTGCCGGGAACCGAACCCCGGCCTCAGAGGTGGGAGGCAAGAATGTTACCACTCTGCCACCGTGGCCCCACAAACAACCTTTTAAAGCAACATTTTAGTCCTAAACGATTTACAGTCATCTATTTAGAAGCTTTAAAATCTTAACTGCGCTGGGAAATAATAGACGTGGAAGACAAACACTTTATCAAGTAATTTTATCATCTACAAGACTTCACATGTAAATAGAGTTTGTATGGTTAGAAATGTTTTATCAGTGTGTAACAAATTAGTAATGTGTATTTAATGGAATAAACCGAAAGTGAGTTATAACATACATATTGCAATATTTCTTCCTTTGCCTTAAGGTCACGGCAAAGGTAAAAAACTTACAGTTGGCTTAATTGCTTTGCACACTTGGGACAGATGATTTTTCAGTTACTTAAGTATACACACAATAATATATTATAATAACAAAAGTCATGTTGAGTGACAAATATGAATAAAATAGTCTATAAAGCCAATTAACTAACAGATTTGTTGTCATAAACATTTGTTGAAAAAAATGACAGAATGGCACCGAAACTCAAAGGATGAAGAATACCACTCTCAAAAGCCTTATACAGGCATATTGGTAAACAACATTAATGAGTAAATAAATATTTCTGGTACATAGTTTGAATTGGCCATTTTATTCTGTACATGTGCCAGAATATTTGCGGTGTTTTCAATCCTGTATAAAGCCTTACAAATGTCTGCAATACTAACAAAAACTAAGTGTATAAAGATGGGTCAGATAGTAGGTTTGATACTTACACTTTGGACAAACAGCACATCATTTCCTGTAGTATCAGAGAATGCCACCAGATAGATTCCCTTGCCTTGTTTGGTTTCAATGCTAATTTCACTCACTTTAAATTCAGAGATGGACGTGATTTTTATGTAGTTGTATGAGCCAGGTGAGATGTTCCTTCATTTGGTATAAAATAGAGTGAAATATTTTTTTTGAAAACAGGTGGCATAGTATGTTACACCACCATATAGTTAGTGTATTTCTTAGAACATATAGCAGTATATAAATTAAACAAGCATGACAAAAATTGACTTGAAACTCACAATTTAAAACACCATTGGCACTGAATTGGTTGTGATAGGAAAACTAAGATCATCAGTGGACAAGTTAACATCTAATCTAAGGCTCAATTCCCACAAGTGACAATGCTGAGGACCTGTCCCAATCTTACCCTGGCTGATGAATTGGACATATACCTGTAATTTTTACTTTTGACCTTTGACCGGACATCTAAATGTCTAGTGAGAAGAACGGCATGTTGTAATAGATATCTGTTTTTGTAAAAGCCTAAACACTAGTCTCATGCAAAGAATCCATTTCTTACCCTCACCATATGAAGGGAGGTATTGTTATCACATCTCTTTGTCAGTTTGTCCACGGACATTCTGCAAAAATTATAAGTCAGATCGGGGCCATATTTTGACACAAAATGAGGTCTTCCCTAGTCTTGGTCTTTCCAAAATATGTTATGAATACGGGTCTTGAAACCAGAATTGGTTTTCACAACTTCCGGGTCCATAACTCAAAAACTGTTAATCAAATCATGATTTAGACATTTTTAGGTTATAACCTGGCTGTGGTCCTTCTCAAATCGATGATCCTGATCTGTATCAAATGTTCTCATTTTTTTTGGTTTTTAAGCACTCAATACAGGTGCAGGTTTTTACATTCTCAGGAAATACCAATTCATTCCAAAACTTTTAACTAAAAACCACATCATATATTTTGATATATCAATCGAACAAATATGCCTAAATATGATATTGTAACCACTTTACTACATTTTTATGCAAAATTCTAATATTTTGTTCCAAACTACTTCTAAAACAAGATTATCTTCTGTGATTAATACTCTAAATCCCTTACTCAGGTAAATTCAGACAGATACAGATTCTGCACCTTAATATGTACATGTGTGATTTTATTCAGCCTACTCATAAGAAAAAGCAATAGTGTGAGATATTAACATACAAATCTATATTTTTGAATGTGAAAACAATAATTACCTCGCTTTATGTTCAGTTCAGTTCAGATTGAATTCTTGTTAAATGTTAAATGTTTATCTCTGTCAACTATGGTGAGTTTATATACAGTTGGATCGGTATCATTCTGTACTTCATAATTGCATAACAAGAACACAGCTCCATTTATGAAGATATATTTCAAGTACAGCATCAATATGTACTGTGGAACGACTTAAAGGTCTCTTCTTGTGAGAGATTTCTTTGGCTTACTTATATTAAACCTTGTCAGCTATTTCATAATGAAAAGTATTATGTGTTAACTTTTCTGATGTCTATTATAACATTATATCAGTTTTCTGTATGAGTTAGCTAAAATGCCACACTGATAATAACAATTAATGATACTGTACCTGAGCTTAACTTTCGATTCTGACCCACTAAACACAGCCACTGGATTATCATTAAAATCTTCTGCAATCAAGGGAGGCCCTGGCATATCTATGTTAAATCCAGAGGGTGGATCAAGGTTTTGATTTGTATTCACAATTTGGCCAGGCACACAGGGTGCTAATAAAACAGAAACAAATATAGATTCTACATTTAAATATTATTAACCTTTTTATTCCTAGATTTTTTTTTCAGTTTTCTGAATTCATGTTTTCGATTGCACTATTAGAAGACACCTAGATCTATTAGTGAGTAAAGAAACCAGTATCTTTACTTTATCTGGAGACGATGAATGAGTGCATTTTATAACAGTCTGGGTTTTACACTCCCACTCGAAATAAAGACTTGTGTCAGAGACCCCTCTAGCTTTGCTTGCCAGGTGCCAAGATTTACCAGCAGGATTGATGTGCATGTTTTCTACATTGTCTTGACCTGTTATAAACATGCTGTGTGCAGTCTACAAGGCAGTTTGTTGTTAGCTGTGAAAAAATATTTTGATAGGAGTTGATATCCGTCTCTCAAACACAATGCTTTGTACACACTGAAGAGTTCTTCTGTTAGTATAGTCATAAAAGATTCCACCCTTTCATAGTTCTTATTAGTTGTTTTATAGCTATTAAACTATACTGAACACAGGATCATGTTGCACATTGCTTATTATCTGGTTCCTTTTTGAATAAAACAAAAATTGTGTGTATGTGGGCCCCAACACCTAATGGCCAATTTGCCAGTGATTTTTCCCTTCTTTTAATTTGTATTTAGATATTCACATGTGTCAGACTGCAATTTGTGTTGAACGTGTTGCAATATCAATTGTCAATGGGTTGTCTCTAGGACTGAAAATGCCATATAAAATCAATGTCACCCAAAGTTTTATACTTTATTAGAGTTTTTACATTGTACACCAGTGGGAAGTAAGCTGGGTAGTTACATGCCTAATATGGCAATGCCTGATTTAAATAAATTTTGAGGGGTGGCAACTTTATATATGTGTAGAGCAATATTTGTGTACACATCCAAAATTGGACAATATGATGTATTGTCTGTTGGAACCTTTTAAGGACTGGCCAGTATTGCGACATGTCAAGTGGCTGGTTATAGAAAGTGTGTGGTGCCTGCTTTTTGACAAATTGGTGCATGTGTGTTCTTGCTAAACTGTGATCACATTAGTGAGCCACATTAGTGGGTAAATTAACTATTGGAGTTTTGAAAGTGAAGCGATCGCATTTCATAAGTGTAATATGCCAGCCCCTCAGTTATTGATTGGAAACTGGAAAAAAGCCCTACAAAGAAAAGCCCTACAGGAGAAAAGTGCTACAGTTTTTTATATCTGTGTAGAAAAGCATACACCATTTTCTAGATCTTGAAGAAAGCCCTATACATCATATTTAGTTTACAAATGAAAGGGTTGATCTTTACTTAAAGGGTATTTCAACTGCTTTTCAAACTAACCAGTCCTGTAATTTTCAATCCTAATGGCCCTTTGTAGTTTGAGAAACAATAAAATAAATTAATTTGTTAGCAAGGTAAAACCCCTCTTAAAATTACTCATTCTCTAGATGATAACTGATTAAAAAGAATGTTGGAGTGAAATCTTCACGTGGAAATGGAGTTTGTTCCAGAATTTTTACAGTCAGTTGAACTTAGAATTTGTTCTTGAAGATTGGGATTTGTTTACTTTCCTTTCATTAGTAATACAATATTTTTAATATGTTATTTGCATTCTGAATGTTAAAGTATTTCTTTATATTTTAGTTTGCAGAACACTAAATGTGTATGTCATATAGCAAATACTAAAAACAATAATAATTTTGAAATAATAAAAGTGATACATAACTTGAAACAGTTTATGTTTGTACATTGTGCTACCTGAAAAGGACTTTATCCACAGTCTCAAAAATGGTGTAGGGCATTTCTCGATGGGGGGAGTCAACAAATTGTGTGAGTTTTCTCTGTATGGATTTCCTCTGTAGAGCTTTTTTATACTTAACATAATGAAAAAATGGTGCAGAATATTTTGGAAAAAGGAAGTACCAAGAAATTGTTATTTCTGTAACTTGATAAATTTTACACACCAGTGAAATATGTATTATCCTTAAAATTCTGGAGTCTTTATTTTAGGCTCTGTGGAATGAATTCTGGTAGACATGTTATAAATAATGTTTCCTCAAACTTAACAATTGTTCAAGTGATATTTTAAAACACTGACCCCACACCCTAGTTTATGATATTATCAATTCAGTATACCAATACATCTAGCCTTGCCTATGGGCTGTACCAGAGCCCCTGGCTCACTGCATAAAATACTGTAAGTCTGTACAATTTATTTATTTATTTATTTGGGGTTTTACGGTGCTTTCAACACCGTACAGGTCATATCACGACGGGTAGTTGGAAGGGCAGAGGAAACCAGTACATACAGTTCGTTAGGGTTCTGTACTGTAAACTGCTGACCAACGGCAAGCAACTACCAGCTTTCCCACATGAGGCTGTGCCGGGAATCGAACCCCGGCCTCAGAGGTGGGAGGCGAGAGTGTTACCACTCTGCCACCGTGGCCCCTGTAAGTCTGTACAAATATTATGTTGGCTTTTAAATGAAACATAAAAACTTGGTATTTGATCTTGGACCTTAGCTAATAGGCTTTGGTTTGAACTAAGTAGAATATAATGTAAATGTCATGCTGATTCCTTTAAAAAATTAAGTATGTTTTGTACAGGTCAGATTGTTTTCTTTCAGTTACACTTAGTTCCAGTATTTAACTTGCTGTTTCAATAACGTGGATACTTGCTGATGAAAAAATATAAAAATACAGAAAAATATAAAAAATATTAAACATAAAAAATATCTCAGAGCCTAGAAGAAGACTACCCAAAATCAAAAGGTGTACAATATTGTACATACATGTTCCTTTGTATTAATCATTTGCATAGTGATGAACAGTCATATTTGGCCCTGTTGTTTGGGAAATGTGTACCAAGTCCTTCATCCCTCAAACATAATGGATTCATATTAAAATTTTCTTTGTTAATGAGCTTAAATACCTCTTGTACACCACTAACCACCCATACTACCCTTGATGGTTACTTCAAGCTCCACCCACATGCCTGTTAAATGATTTCATTGGTAATACACAACTAGGTCAGTGTACTACCCTGGGTAGGAACGGTTACAATGTAAAAACTCTATTTAAACACAATTTAAATCATCATTGAAGAAATCTATACTCTTGTTGAATGAACTTGGTTGCAAAGGAAAGGACTACCAGTAATATTAAAGGTCATAGGAAGCATTTTTCACAAAAATTGTGAAGTTAACTTAATTCAATAGACAAGCAACTTATAAGAATGAAAATGTGGTTTATTTTAAGAAATATATGGTACAAGAGCCATAAATAACATTAGAAAAAATAAATATAACCAAGTGGAGGAAAAAACCGACATATTGTTTTTCTCATAGTGGATGATTGATGACGTCACAGGTTCATAACGAAGTTCTGTTTAGTTGGAGATTTAATGTATATATTTACAAACTGAAGGAAGATAACATGTTTCTCTGATGATTTGCCAGAAAAAAAGCTCACTAGCCTTAATTTTTTTCATATGCTGTTTTTTTCTCAAGTTTCACCTCATTTTTAACCACAACAGATATTGTCCACATTATGTATACTATGAAAGTATTGTTTGCAGTTTTGGTGGGAAAGTTCTGAACCAATTTGGTGAACATATATGATTATCCTTGCTTGAGGCCCAGTTCTAAAGACATTTATGTTGTATTTATTTCATCTCCTAGCAATAATTAGTTTTCAAAATTAAAACAAAACTACCATAATTCATCTCAGAGTTGAACCTGGTTGACTACATGATTTGTGATTTTTACCCAATTTGCTTAATTCCTCTTTAAATAATTTTTTTATCTGAAACAAATATAAAAGATGTTCTCAAGGCTATTTCAAAAATTTACTGTGGCAGACTGGTGTCTTATAAACAAATAAACTTCATAAAAACAGAAAATGCAATTTTTTAAAAATATATGTATGTATTAAAAGGCCTACGAAAATGATAGTTTGTTTACATTGACATGAACCTGTGACGTCAAGGCTAGTACTTTTTACGGGAGTTGTCGAGTGAAAAATAATAGCGAAAGCTTGAAAAAACAGACAGAAAGTGACTGAGTGTACCATGTAACCTTGTCCAGACACATTTTATTTTTACAGAAATTGAACTTTCGTATGTATATGCTATTATTAATGAATGATCTGAAAATGCTTCCTATGACCTTTAAAACAATAATATCAATGGCTGTTTCTGGGCCTGTGTTTACTGTTTGCAATTATGTTTTTATAAAAAAGAGTTAGAAAAGAGTTGCACAAATAACTAACTGGAAAATTACTTTAGTAACATAACCAGGGTTATGATTATTTTTTTGGAGTGATCAATCTAAAATTATACTTTATATAGATTATGTATGACTTTGAAGAATATGTAAGTCCACATTAAACCAAAAAAGTACTTTTATGTACTCGTTTATGAAACATCAGTCATGAACATATCTTTAGCAAGCGACATTGATGATGATAAAAATTTTAAATTTTAACTTAAAGAATCTCTGTAATCACTATCATCATGTATTTGTAGCAACAATTAAACTTCATGTAAAATATATAACACATACATTAGTGATACAGTTTTAGACACATTTATGAAATATTCCAATTTGTTGATAAAAATTGGTAAAACATATTCTCAGTAAGAGACACCCTGGATAAAAGAAACAAATACTACTCAGTATTACAACTTAGTCATTTTGATAAAAATGCCTGGTAGGAAACTAAGAAAGAAAACTTCAAATTTGTTAAAGTGAAAACTAGGCTATACAACTAAAATGTATGTACAACTAAAATGTATTATAATAATAAAACTTTGGAACATATATGCTTTACTGCTTGTATATATCTTCAACTGAAGGTATTCAGACTTCACAATAATCTTTTGACTCACCAGTCGCACATACATTGATGATAATATTCCTTAAACCCATTTCTGAACCAGTTGCCACCCACAAAACACTGATTCGAACCACATTGGACAAGTCAATGTCAAACTTCTCCCCCAGTCTCCAGTCATTTCCACCAGTGGTCTGAAATAAGTTTTAATAAGTTATTTTTGCACATATTTAATAGATAATCAGAAATCATTTGGTAGAGTAAAGACCTCAAAGGACATGTTTACAAAAATTCAGGAATTTTTTGATCCAGAATATGATGAATATGATCCAGATTCTTCCAAAACTGTAATCACTTCTTCCTTTGGTCATGCAAAGTTTTAGAAAGATGTGCTTTCCACTTATCAGTAAGACATTACAACAAAACAAAAACAAAGTAAACTAACACAGGGACTAACACACCCAAAAACATATCTCTCTGGTGGGTGTAAAAATACATAATGGCTTAAGGACTTTAGCACTAAGGATGATGTAATGTGGGTGTTCCACCACATGACTAAGCTCCCGATTAAGGGTTTTTGGGAGTTGGTTTCAAATATTTGCTTAGTCCCAGACATCCTGTAAGGGTCGGTAGTTGTCGGTTGTGGCCGAGAAAGAAATCAAACATGTTTGATATTTCTCACGACCCAAACCGATTCTTATTTCCCGCTGTCAACAAAATGTCCAGTCCCAGGCTTCCTCAGGCCTCCTCAGACCCAAATTTACACAGTCCTATGTTGTCCCAGGCGTTCTGCGACCCTTAGTCCCAGGCCTCCATAGCTTAGTCCCAGGAAGCCTGTTTGGCAGTCCCCGACTCATAACAGACCTTTGAAGTTTCATGCGTGTGAAAAGGAATCGGTTTCATTAGTCCCAGGAAGCCTCAGACCGTCCCAGGTGTACTGCGACCCAAAAATCCAGGTCTGGGACTAAGCCCCGACTAAGAGAAGCCGACCCTAACCGATCCAAGCCGGCGTCCTCAGGCCACCTGGGACAACACAAATTTAGTGTGAGATGGTCTGAGGACGCCTTAGGAGGCCTGGGACTAAGAACCGATTAAGAGCCGACTATTTTCCACGCGTCGGAAATTAAAACGAGGCAATGAGGGGGGCTGAGACTATATAAGCGACCGCACACAGATTCTCGTTGTTACTGACTGGTTGGCCACTGAGAGACGTGTGCCACTGTTTTGTAGGGGTTTTCAGTTTTTTAAATATCATATAATACTTGAGCTTAAGGCAAATTTTACAGTTAGGAGACACATTTTAGGTTTTTACTTGTTTTTTTGCTATTGACTGGAGTAATGAGGAAAGAGAAAGGAGGGAAGAGAGGAAAGATGGATGAGAGGCAAGAGGAGAGGGAAAAGGAAGTTGGAGAGGTGGAGGAAATGATGGAGGAAAGGACGGAGGAGGGTACAGAAGAGGGTACACAAGAGACTGAGGAGCATTTGGAACTTACTGAGGAAGCTTGCGAAGAAGATGAGAGGTGTGAGGAGGATTCAGAGAGTCACTCGGCAGCCAAGAGAGCCAGGGTCTGTACAACTTTCACTGACAGCCAAGAAACTGCAATTGTGGAGTTTGTGAAGGAGCATCCAGAGCTCTACGACAAGGAGTATGCACGTTTCCACGACAGACAGAAGAAGGAGGCTCTCTGGGCAGAAATCTCTGCAGAACTGAAGCTCCAGCCCTTTGATGTCAGAAGATGGTTCGAATCCCGGAGAACGCGTTATGGCAAGCTGTCCAAACTACAATCTGGCCAAGCCCCAAGGGAGATGACCAAGAGACAGTCCTGGGTCTACCAGCAGATGGGTTTCCTTAAGACCCACATCAGACGAAAGCGGGCCAGCAGAAGTTCAGGGTTCGAGGCCAGTCCAAACACCAGCAAGCAGGACGAATCTCGTGGATCTACCACTGATACAGAACACCTTGAGTCCAGTGTCCTGAGGGAGAGTAGGAGTCAATCTATGTTCACATCTACACCAGTTTCAACAGACTCCAAGATACTCAAGCACTTTGACCAGATGAGGACATTGATCTCAGGTTTCCTGCAGCAGAAGTCAGACAGGCAGCCCTTCTTTGACTACGTGGCATCAGAGGCTGAAAAGATGACCCAGGAGGAGTTTGAGGACCCCAAGGGCAGAATTTTTAGAGACATTGAGAGCATTAAGAGCATAAGAGCAACCATAGACGTCAACCATTACCCAGAAGATCAGCCACTATTACCACGGAGTCCCAGAGGGTCGGGATACTGCCAGCAACCACTCAACAGGCGTCTACTTCCACCCAAGCAGCAGCTAGCAGCAGTTACGTCTACTACATACCCAGCCCACTTGGCTTTGGCAACCCTACATCATTTCTAACAGTACAGGACGAGGGCAGTAGACACAACTTAAGTGGAATACTAAGCCAGCTACAAGATCTGACATCTACACAGATCATTGAGCAGCCTCAGCAGCAGCACCAGCAGCCGCAACTCTTCACTATCACCACTACAGCACCGCCTCAACAGCAGCAGCCTCCTCAGTAGCCATCCAGTCAGGGCGGGTTTTTGACCTGCCAGGCCCTTTTCAGGGCCACCCAAATATTCCAAAAACAATTATTCAGCTGCAAGTTATTCCAATTCCCCTCCCAGAACATAACAGTTCAGTACAAATACTTATCACAAGAAAAAAAGGTCCAACACCTACACCACCCTAAACATGAAACAAATAACCCATGGTACCACACATAACAAAAAAGGCCACATAGAAAAAAAATTAAAATAAATAAACTCCCCATATGGCCAATAATCAGCCCATTTTTAGCTTAAAATCCATGGGATTGGTTAAAATCTTTAATAAAAAAGTCCAACACTTACACCATCCCTAGAGTTAAAGGCATTATCACATACTTACCAACCCACAAACACACAAACCCAATACCAAACCTAACCCCCAACTAACAAACACACAAACCAAATACCAAACATAACCACCAACCAAGAAACAGACAAACCCAATAGCAAACAGAACCCAAACCAAAGAACTGACAAACTATTTTGCAAACATAACCCCCATCATTGTAAAGAAAACCAGTTTGGTGGTTATATTTCCTAAATATTTGTGAAGTGGAGTAAAAGATTTTAATTTTAAGATTTCCAGGAAAACATTTCTGTTTCACATATTTTTCCCAAAAGAAAACCAAATGTAAGTAAAATTAGGATGTAGCTTTCAAAATATATGCAATATTTATTCCATTTAGGAAGTTATGTTTGGGTTGTGTGTTGTTTTTGAGAATTATGTTTAGCACTGGGTTTGTCTGTTTGTTAGTTGGGTGACTTCTGTTAGGCATTTATGTTTGTCTGTTTGTTGGGTGGGTGACTTATGTTGGGCATTGGTTTTGTCTGTCTGTTGGTTGCGTGACTTCTATTGGGCATTGGGTTTGTCTGTTTGTTGGGTGGGTGAATTATGTTGGGCATTGGTTTTGTCTGTTTGTTGGTTGCGTGACTTCTGTCGGGCATTGGGTTTGTCTGTTTGTTGGGTGGGTGAATTATGTTGGGAAATCGTTGTGATATTTGGAACAAGCACAGCTCATTAATTGTTTTTGGAATATTTGGTAGTCCTGAAAAGGACTGGTTATTAGTCCTGAAAAGGACTGGTTACTGCAGCAGGAGTTATATTCTGCCATCTTGCCAGGCCACTGCTCCCTCATTATTGAAGTAGTCCTTGACGTAATCCCTCTGTCTTTTGGCTTCTCTGGCAGGGTTTTTGTCTGGACCACCACCAGCAGCACCACCAATCAGTCAACAATCACCAGGCACATCATCATCATCTCCAGGCTCTTGACCACCATGTTGACCTTGATACTGGCTTCTCAGTATGTTGTGCAGAACCACACAGATCAAGACCACTTCCCTCACTGTTGCTGGGGGTAGTTCAATAGTGGCCAACATCACTCTGAATCTTGAGACCAGGATGCCAAAAGCGTTTTCAACAACTCTCCTTCCCCTTGATATTCTGTAGTTGGCAATCCTTTCCTCTCTGGTTAACATCCTTCTGCCATATGGTTTCATGAGCCAGGGATTAAGAGCAAAGGCATCATCTGCCAGAATGAAGTAGGGACCATCTCTACCACCCTGGGTTATAGGAGCTGGGTCAGGGAATCCTATCCTGCCATCCTCAATCCTCCTCTTCAGCTGAGAGGCATTAAATATCTGAGCAAGATCCAGCTGTACCAGCATCCACCCATCTGAATTTGTACTGCCCATCTACTAAGGCCAACATTACTATGGAAAAGAACCCCTTGTAGTTGTGGTACAGGGCTCCAATATTCTTGGGTTTCTTCAGGGCCACATACTTGCCATCAAGGGCTCCCAGCGCATGTGGAACATTCCACCTGATCCTGAATTCCGTTTCCAGTTCTTTCCACTCATCTGGAGTAGTAGGACATCTGAGGTACTCTCTGGTGAACTCATCCTGGATGGCCCTGCAGACCTCTGGTAGAAACTTGGAAATGATGGATCTGCCAACCCTGAACTGACAGGATAATGTTGTGTAGGACTCTCCAGTGGCCAGATATCTGATGGTGAGGGCTAACTTCTCCCCAACACTGATTGGAGCTCTGTAGTTGGTGGCCTGCCTGGCTAGACGTGGTTCCAGTCTGGTCTTTATCATTTCAAAGAATTCTGGGGTCATCCTCATGTAGTTGGTGAATCCTGGAATGTCTGTGGCATACAGTTCAACCATAATGGTGGTAGGCCCCCCTCTCCTCTCTCTGTAGTAGCCATGGCCTGACCCACATGTTGTGCCTTCTTCTAGGTCTCTGTCTGGCTGGTGGTGATGGTGGAGGTGCTGGTGGTGGTTGCTGTGGTCGATGTAGAAATAGCAAATACATCATTATATGTAACTGAATAAAAAATAAAAAAGCCCTAAGTTGTTGCTGAAGCTGTCTTCCATTAAAAGGTGGCATCCTGCTGTGTTCCTAGAAAAGTAATGATTATTAGATCGCAGAATTTATATATATATACCCAGAAAATCCAGCTTTTCTGCAAAACAAGAATCGGCCACATTGGTCTGGGGAAGACTGAGGAGGCCGGGACTTAATCGGGGGATAGTCGGGGCTTAGTCCCAGGAGGCCTGAGACATCCTGGGACCCAGTCGGTATGTCTACGACAAGATCGTGGTTGAAACCGACCAGAAAACTGGCTTAATCGGTTCTTAGTCCCAGACCAGTCGGGGACTGTCTGGGGCCGCCTGGGGCCTCCTCAGGCTTCCTGAGGCCGATCTGTACTTAATCCCAGGCTTTGATACCGATTCAGTATTCCCGCCCATTTTACCTTTTTTTCACCAACTGTCCACGATTAAGGGTTGCCGACAGGATCGGGGCTTAGTCCTTGGAACAGGGGCATAAGACAATCAGATTCATTCAATAATGATATTAGATCTTGTATAAAATATTTTGTCCATACACACCCTAAAAATTATCAACATGAAACAATATGTAACATTTTCTCAACTTTTTTCTGTTCAGTTGGTATTGTGAATAAATAGCATAGAGTTAAAATCAACTTCTTTAATTCTGGTATGATTTGGAAAACTTTTTACTCCATTCTGTCCAGTGTACAAAAGACTTGTATCTCAGCAGATATTGCATCATGGTGGTGCAGATTAATGGTTTAGACAGTTTACATGAATGCATAAAGAGATCTCAGTGGCTTCGGGGATTAGCAAGTTTGGCATCTGATCAGACACTTTCAGCTGTGTGGCGGTTCGACTACCACAAGTGACAATGCTGTGGACTTATTCCAAGTATGACCCTGGATGTTGCAAGGGACACTGGCTTTCAAAGCATGAGATTACTTAAGTTAATGGGAATTCCACATATGTGTTCTATGGAATCTAGATTCCTCAGATTAATGGATTTGCTTGTGATGTGCTCAAATACATTGGATTATCCATAATTGTTTTGCAGAAAGAATTATTTTTTCATTGCATTTTTCTTGTTTTTTTTAAATTTTGGATTGCAATCTATAGAAAATTGCCCAGAATACACACATTGTGCAGATTATGAATCACCTCTACCCTGGATCTTTAGGTTTTAAACAATTTCTGCTGATTTTAACAAATAAATAAACATCAACAAGTTACAAGGCTCACCACATTATTGTCGTAAGCTGATCTGATTGATCCATTTACAAAAGCAACGATCCTCACCTGAAAATAGATATAAGTAATTTTGCCAAAGAGTTGAAATGTTATTGTAGCTCCCAAAGCTTCACAACATATATTGTGCTTTTCAAATTCTAATTGACGTTTAATCTCCCTATTCAAAGGGGACTCCAAGGCATGACAGAACCAAAACAGTCAACCAATTTCAGTATCCTTGGACAGAAAAGAGGCCAAGCACCACAGTGAATACCACTGGTTGAATAACACTAAGGTGGGTATGTCTTGGTGTGCAGGTAGGTTTTGAGCTGCCTACTGAAAGAGGCTAGGGAAGGGAACACATGAATCACACCATGAAGCGCTTTCTAAACACTGGATGCATCCAAAGTAAAACTATAACCAAACTGTTTGATGTAATAATGAATAGAGGGTTGGAACTTTTTAATAACAAAGAAATTCCTGTCACTCTGACTGCTCTTGATACTGGTTCAAACCAACACATTATCACAAAACACAACAAGAGAGGGAGGGATCTGAAATAGAAGCATAATGTACAGGAGACTTGATTTAGTCTTGGAATCCATACCCCCAGATGTAGTACATGGCTTGAGGATGTGGCTTTGGATGAAAAATCAATTGGTAATGTTATAAAAGGGATGTTTTTATGTACAAAGGTTGCAGTTTGCAGATTGTTTTATTTTTGGTCAGGGATTAAATTTTACTGCAGGCCATGAGCTACAACAAAAAGATGGAACAGTTGTTTGGGATATATTTGAGGTTTTTTGTATCAAAATGTTTGTATCATTAAATTTTACTGCAGGCCCTCAGCTACAACAAGAAAGATGGAACAGCTATTAGGGATATATTTGAGGTGATTTAGTATCAACATTTGTGTATCATTAAACTGAACACAATAGTGTAAAAAATTGCCAAAATTCATCTGCAAATAAGAGAGTGACAGTCAGTGAGAGAATCTTAATATCTATGTTAATCTATTTACCCGGAAATGTACAACGTTTACACGCAAACTGCACCCAAAAGCTTCATACTGAATTTGTGTACATGGGTGTCTATGCTTAAATAATAGCCACAATGCCCTCGTCGGTGTGTAGTGCATGTTTGGTTGAATTGTTTGCCAATCAAATTTATGAAACAGGCTGTCACTGTGACCATTTCTGTGACTAATTTTCTCCTACAAAAATAGGTTTGAACTTAATTACCCCGCTACAAACCTTTCTAGTCTTTTCTACTTACTGCTACATGCCATAACTTGGCACAACTTGGATACAAAACATTATTTCCAATTGTTTTAAGTGTATTTTGTGGATTTCTTTTGGTTGAAATCAACATTGACACAAGCGCAAGTTATAAAATGATCTTACTAACATCAACTCAAAAACAATAAACCTCTTAGAATAGTTTTTAAGGGGCGATAATATAATTTCTTGTAGAAGTGGGTGCCCAAACTTGGAACAATTTGCATAAATTCCCAAAGCCAATTAATTTATGTACATTGTCATTTCATCTACCTTATATGGTGTGGGGAAATCCACAAGTGCAGAAGATAAATAACAACTGTTATAGAATATTTTATCTTTGGGCTTGTGGCATGATATTTCACCAAGCAGTAGTACCTTTGTGTGAAACAAGTATGAAATTTTTGTGACAAATAAGGAAAATGGGGATTCCATCTTGATCTAGATCCAAATCATCTTTGAGGAGGATAGAGCCAACTATAGACATGGAGAGACAGACAAACAGCAGAACTAATTACAATACCCTTGCACTTTCTCATGAGGGAGTGAGGGTACATACAGCCCTGATTGAAATAACTTCACCGCTCCCCCCTTTGGGTATGAGGGTAATGAAGTGACTCTGTAACATCATTCCATGTAAAACTTCCAGGTTAAATTCTCAACATGAAAGAAGAAGGGTAAATGACAGTGGCCTGAGTATGTAGCAACAGTTTACACTGATTTGGGTTAGTGGCCCCACTGTCTCAGTTTCAACAGCATTTTACTGAAATACTGTGACTAACTTCATAATTACCATCTTCATGGTCAAGGCATATAGTTGAAGAAAAAATGAAAAAAAATGTTGAAAACAAACACCAAATTTAAGAAATTGTACACTTTGTGTCCCCATGATCTACATATTTTTATACTAAACCAGAACCAATGTCATACATACAGTAATAATGCAAAACTGCAACCATCATTCTGGTAACAGTTGTAAGCAAGTCTAATCTTACATATTAAAATAAATAATGATAATGTTGCAGTTAGTGGGTATATTCGTCGGCTACACAGCTATAGATATTGAATAAAACTTGGCCAAAAATACTTTTTATCTATATCCATGAGCTCCAAAGCCAACAGAGACACAAGTAGTGCACTAGAATTCATGAATATCCAGAGATGAACAAAATAAAGAAAATTGTCTTCACTAGCACAAGCCTTGGAAGGCTCAAGCTTAAAAATACTTTGATATTAGGGGAGGGCTATTACTGCCTCCAAACCATTCCAAATGTCGGATACAGTAAAAGTTGTGTTGTAGCTAATCGCTGAATGAAAAGGCTCATAAACATGGAGCAAAGCTAATAAAAAAGACTGATCCAAAATGCATTCAAATGTCAATAGTGATAAAAACATTTGCACAGTGATGCCGGCAGACCTCTCCCAGACCAATTGATATTGATGATATTGATAAAGGATATACACACTTTTTATTTCAAGTCTTGATGAACAGAAGCCATACACTGTTGGTGTAATAAGAGCTTATTTCGTGTGTAAGTTATAATTATACAGATTTACTAAAACGATTCACATTTAAAAGTGTATTTTTTAAACCCATTGTTCACTATTGAAATTAAATGATTGAGATCTTCTCTGTAAAGTTTTATTCTTAAAATAGCTACAAGAGATAATTAGAGTTCATAGTGTAAGTGTCTTGGCAATACTTTTGGATTGGAAAGATAATATAATTTTTGACTTACACTAGTTGACTGTTTAATCTGAAATTGAAATGTGTCTACTTGAACATCTTGATGAAATATTATGTGATACGCCTGAACATCAGTGGGCCTAAAAGTAAAGGCCCCCTCAGGTGAACCTTTCAATGCTTCTGGAGCTCCAAAACCTTGATCCTGACCACTCACACGCAAAATAAAGGATTCCCCTGGTCAGAATGAAAACAACATTATATCAGAAATATACTTCTCCTAATATGTAGTTCACACTGTTCCATGTGGGCCTCACCAGACATATATGAGTCAAAAATATTTAACCTGTCTGGGCTTATTTATAGCTCGACATGCTTCATGTAGCAGTGCTCATAAGGTTTTACAAATTGTAATTCAATTTAAAAAGGACGTGTTCACCACAAGAACAGACAATTTAACATATAGCAGATTTTTTTTATATTTAAAGAACCTGTCACTAGCTCTCATATGCTAAATTAAAATTTACATGTGTTGGAGTGGGGGCAGATCAACTATAAAAAACTACTTGTTTCTACATGCATACTCTCAACATGTGGTCAATTTAAAGAGCAATAAGGATGGGGTCGTGAACCAAAATTCAAATATGTGTTTTTGTGACCACAAGGAACAGTATGGAGAGGCCTTTCACCAGAAAATTTTACATGATAGATTTGATATGAACAGGTGGGGGGGCTCGGTGGTATACGGGTTAGACTGCTCGCCTTCAACCTCTGAGGTCACCGGTTCAAAACTTGGCCCGGGCACTTCATGTTGGAAAGTTGTTAGTTACTTGCCAATGCCCAGTGGTTTACAGTGCAGAATATTGACCAACTAGCATGCACTGATTCCTCCACCTGTAAACTACCCGTGGCAATATTACCCTGGCTGTTGTAAAACAAAATACAAAACTAAATATGATATGAATAGGAAAAAACACCTCCACAACCTTAATGCACCAAAATATCTGATAATACCCAATACAATACATTTAGATTGCAACTTTTTAAAAAGTTAAATTCTTCTATTTTATTGCCAGAGTATGATCTGCATCTTTCTCAAAATTGAATCACCTCTTCCTCTGGTCAGGTTCCACCAATGTAAACAAATCATCAATATATTTTTTTCATTATTTGTGAAGTCATATTGAACAGAAGTCTTGAAAATTCAGTGAAAATGGGATTTTTAACGTAAAATGCAAACTTAAATTTAGTTAAATTTAGCATAAAGTTAGAGTGGGGAGCAATATGTATGTTGCTCGCTGTAATCAGGGTTGGGTTATTGTACTAAAGTTCAAATGTACTAAAGTCCAATTTTGATGTACTAAATGTGTCAAGTACTTATGTTTAAAAATTTTACTGGAACTTGTACTAATTACATTTAAAATGTACTTGTAATCTTAGCAATTTAGTACATCCAAATTTTGTCAGTAATTTAATATTTGATATGCATCATTAATAGAGCGGTCTTCAGTGATCTAGTGAGTTAGCAGCAGATTTAGTATCTAATCACAGCTGTCACCTGGGTCAATTCGACTCCCATAAGTGACAATGTTGAGGACTTGTCCCAATATGACCCTGGCTTTGAAAAGGATGTAAAACTTCAACTTTGACTTTGGCATTAAAAATATAAATAAATAATTTTGATAAAAATTATACTGGTACTTTTATCAAAAGATTTTAAAAGTACTTTTATGTACTCATACCCAACCCTGGCCATAATTTTTAATCATATTCATTTTCATTTTAATACTGGTCAGCTAATAAAGTTAGTTACCAGCTGCTAAAGTGCTCAGGTAAAACAATATTCAAATTCAAATTATTTTAAAAACATTGGAGAGGTTTTTTTTATTTAAGGCATCCAATGTTGTTTTTAATGGACAGTTGCTCCACTGATTGATTAGGATCATATATAGATTCCATTTCCATTTCTTAAGAAACCCTCTTTTATTTTAATTTAAGTGATCATAAAATCTGAAAAATACATATAGAAATATGTTTAAATAATATTAAAAATTACATATTAAAGGGGAAGTGTAATTTAAATAGGTAGATAGCTTCGCAAGTGTCGAAAATTTGAAAATAATGGTCCACTGACACTGTCCCTTCTGGACCTTGCAAATAATCTATTATTTTCAAATATTAGACACTTATTGGAGAATTAACTTATGGAGAATAGCTGCCCTTGACAACATGGTTTATCTGTAGGCGGCAGGATAAGGATTATTCGCAATGTTTTAATATTGCCATAGAATCCAAGTGATGAAATTGACTTGGTTGACAAATTGCACTGACTCAGCAGTTTCATCATTCATCATTCTAACCTCTTCCACTCATATTATAATCTTATTTCACATTTAATGAATATACAATGTTTTTTTAATATTTCACCTAGCTGGTTGTAACTAAGTTGCACATCTGAAGTGTTGCATACAGCTGAAATAAAAATAAAACAATAAAAATAAATAAACTATTAGAGATAGAACTTTTTCCAGTTGTATAATTCACGTTATAATAGTCATATTTAAATCATTGTTAACAGTCTTAACTTAACAATGTAAACAAGTTTTTCTTATTGTTTAATGGCTGTTTGGACAACAATACTCTTTTTTTATGATCCATCAATTGTATTTTTTTTGTATTGTGTATTTATACTCAGCGCAATATCTCCATATACTACAGGACTCAAAGCGCTATTTAACCAATCGACTGAACAAGTACAGCCCCAACTCGCAAGTAACTGACATTCCCCTAACTGGAAGATAGAGGCTCAAGGATGACCATTTATCAACGTCCTTGAGGTTCTTTAGCCTGCCACTGGGGATAGGACCCAATGACAGAGGACTGCCATTTTAAGTGGTAATCTGAGCCACTATGTATCTGCCTGTACCTGGGTTTGAACCCACGTCCTCTGAGTTCCTAGACAAGTGTGTTACCCGCTAGGCCACAGTGGCAGACACAGTGGTTTACCTAAGTACGAAGGAAAGTGAAGACTGGACAACAGAGAGGTTCTGCACAGATATTTTGTTAGTGGATGCCAACTGGATCAAAAGACAGATTGCTAGATACAATAGACAAAGTTGTTTAGTCACATAGGACTGTGGCCAAAATTTTGAAATGGCCAACAGACCAGTAGCCTTTATTGCTGCAAATTGTTTTACAAGGAAAAGCCTAAGAGATGTATACAGCTTTGTCCATTTCTGAATGTGTGGACTAAAATGTGTGGACTAAATGTGTGGAAAATACTATTTTAAAAGATGATGCCAGAAGTATATCATAAAAACTTCAGAATTTACCATTTACCACAGAGAAGCAAGTACAGATTGTGATAAGAATAGGTAAGTCATTTGTGAAGTCATTTTTTTTCAAAGAAACAAATTGAAAAAAAATCTGCCCTTTTTCCCCTGCTTCCTTGAATTCACAAGACATCACCCCAGACTTTCCTCCACCCATGTTTTCCACCTTCCACTCTGTTACTGGGGATCAAGTTGCCAATCATTATGAACTCTCCAAGTAAATCATGTTACCTTGGCCCACTTTCCTTGATTATCTGGACATCCTCATCATGCCCATCATTTCTATAACCAATGCCTCACACGAACAAGGTGTCCTAACTTCTTCAAGCAGGCCCATGTTACCCCAATGCTTAAAAAATCATCCTTAGACAAAGAAGTTTTAAAAAAGGTACATGCCTGTTTCTAATCTAAATTTTATTTTAAAAAGATACTTGAAAAGGGTAGTAGCAGTTCAGCTCCAAACTCACCTTGATCAAGCTGACCTTATGACTGTTTCAATCAGCTAAAACAAAAACATCATTCTACTGAAAGTGCCCTCTTTAATATTCAGAACGATCTTCTTTTCAACATGGCTAAAGGGTCTGTCACAGCCCTCACAATCTTGGATCCCCGTGCCACTTTTGATACCACTGATTACACTATTCTCCTTGACTCACTCAATACCTACTATTGAATCAGTGAAGTAGCACTGGTTCCAATCATACCTTTTGGGAAGGACACACTCGATCGACGTAGGTAGCACTCTCTTACATGCTACTGAGCTCCAGTTTTGGGTTTAAATTCTGGGTCAAATTGTTTTTTTTTCTCTGTACGAACCTAATCAGCTCAATCATTCAAACTGCGTTTCGTCCAAGGTGTTTTTCATTTCAGTATTTTGTGATTTTGAAAATAACCTTGTCACTGGTACTGTGAAGTATCAGTCCCCTTGGGATACTTTGCTCACACGATTGTTTAATGATGGTCAACTGGGATTGATCAGTGTTACTGGTGTTGCAAGGATTTGAGCAAGCAAAGGATATGGAAAGTTGAGGCTGGTCACAATAGAAGGTCCTGAACAAAATTTCAATGTCCACGAGTATTACATAAAAAGGCATTCCGTGAGGTTCTAACAATATCTGGTTAAGATAAATGCATTTATAGATTGAAAGACTGCCTGAGTGTTTGTTGTTGTGACTGCTGCTGCTTCTTGGGCTGTCTGATAAAAGTTTGTTGCTGTGATTGCTAAAGCCTAAAGACTGCTGCTGCTGAATGAGAAGCTGAGGTTTTTAGAGCTATGCTGCTGAATATGAGGCATATAGCTATTCAAAAGTGTATAACTGTATGTCGCTCAGGATTCTATTTAATATACATAATACTAAAACAATTATGTGATGTTGATGTTACTGTTCTGTATGGAGTACAGACCATAGGTTGACTCTGGAAGATTGCCAACAACTTCAAAGATTCAACCTTGAATTACTCTGTTATAGCTTCATGCATATGGTCCAACTTCGTAGTCAAAAAGGTGCTATCCCTTCATTTATTAAGCGTAGTTTTCTGAAAGATTTTCTATAAAGCCTTCAATTATTAACTTTATCTCATCCATGCAGTCTCTCATGTGGTTTCTAAATCCCCCTGTGACTCTAGATTTCTGCAGCTAGAGGACTTCGACCACCAAAATATTTTCTTTAGTTCGGTTTAGCTATTTTCCATTCCATTAATCATGTAATTTTTGGCATATTTATGTTTGTGGAACAATAAACAATAATTCAAAATCTGTGAACTGTTATTTTCGCTTTTTGTATGTATATTTTATAGTTATTGGTGGCCTTTACAAAGTGGTGCATGAATGCATCAATAAATGTGTGATATGCCTTGTAAATTATAATTTTAGATTTAATTACTTAATATGACATAAAAATAGTATATGACATATAAACTCCTTGACAAAAAGAAGCAACAGTAGTATAATTAAAGATGGTCAATTAGCCAATGACATACTACATAGTAAGCTACATTAACTTATAAACATTTATCAATCATAAATGAAGCTGTGGTTTAGCAGATAAGTCATGCCAGATAAGTATAGACTTTTTTTTAAAAACTTTTTGAAGCAAAGAAAACAAGGGCACTGTGAAATTTTCTTTGTGTGTTCCACCTTAGAATTTGCTTTTAGATTAGGTGCTATGACAATCTAATATACATAGGAAGAGAAAATATATTATTTTTATAAAATGTTTAACACCAATACACAAATATATTATTTGAAATTAGCAGAGGTGTCCTATAATGATTCGAAAGTAGCTATATAGAGTTAAAAATTATACTTTTTTAAATTTGAAAATGTTATACAAAAGCTTAGATGTTTGCACAAAAAAGTGCTTTTGGGAAGAACTTTAATGGATCAAGAAGGCAGGTGTTAATCAAATGAACTAATGTACTACATATTCGGGGAAGAGCGTTGATCAAGAAGGCAGCTGTAAATAAAAAGCTGATGCACTGCCTATTTCATGATTACATGAAATTTAGATGTACTGATCAGCTACAGATTAGCAATGAGCTGAAAAATTATGTTATTTGATGAAATCAAAAATATCTATGAATGAATCTTTAAAGCAGTCAAATCCTATTACATAATATCCTTGATTACTGTAAAACGTACCATAAACTAATTTCAGTGCTGCTACAATTACTTAATATTAACTGAAACTGTTATGTATTTATGACACTACAGATGATATTTCCTAGTTAGGATATCTGGTAATTTCATGCATCTAGCAGTTGTTGTAAAGAACCTTGGTGTCTGGTTTGATGCTAATTTTTCCTATGCTGATCATGTCAGCAATGCTTGTAAGACATGCCTCATTCAAATATGTGATCTCAGGTGGGTTCGACAGTACTTGACTGATGAGGCTGCTATACCGGCAACTAATGCCTTGGTGAGTAGTCGTCGTAATAGCTGCAACTTTCTCTTCAGGAGTGTGTCCAGTCTCAACATGGGCAAACTGCAGTGTATTCAAGACACACTTGCTAGGATTGTCACAAACTTTAACAAATACACATGGACATCTTGTATTCTGAAATGACTCCATTGAATCCCAGTTGAATTTTGCTATATCATAAAAAACCCACTCTAGTTTACAAGTTTCTACATAGTGGTCATCCCATTTACTTTAGTTCTCTTTTGTGTACTCATTGTGGAAGATATAGTGCAATATGCAGATAAAAGGTTCTTGGACGTACCTCAATTCTGCCAATCCAAAAACACTTTGGAAGCAACTTTGCTTTTGATGCTGCCACAGTTTAGAATAATTTACCTGCTGAGGTCTGTTCTGCCCAAACTTTTGTCTGTTTCACAAAATAATTAAAATCGTATCTCTTCAAAAAGGCATTTTCAACTTAGCATACACTCTATCCAGCATCTCCGTGGTACTGGATACATGATTTTTTTAATTGGATTTTGTATTGTGCCTTAGAGTCTGCCTGGCAGAGATGAAGCAACATAAAAGTACAGAATGAAATAGATTTTCTGTTGGTTATATACAGCAAGCAAAAACAGAGAGACAATGCTAAACCAACACATTCTACTGAAGAGAAAGAGGAATCTGGGAGGAAAGATACTTTTAAGATGTTGTAAAGACACAGTAGTACTAAGGGAAATTTCTAAATTAAATAAAGTAGACGAAGGACTACAGAAATGCATTCTCTTAGGTTGTGGGTCAGTGGTTTTGGGTAATTAACTATGATGCCTAACTAGTCACTAGTGAATGTGATAATAATTTGCCTCTAGATGACATTGCTAGAAATCAGCAACTGATGATCAAAAACTCATCAACCTTGATAACATTTAGAAATTACTAAAGCCATAAAGCGATCTGCAGAGATTTCAGGCGCAACTGTTGCATACTTAAGGGCCTTTCCCATCGAATCAGACCAATTAAGCACATTTAATCATATGAGATTTAAGGCTTACAGTAAAAACAGTAGTCTATCAAAATAACACGCACTTACCTGATGCTTCATGGACTGCAAATGGTCCAAGTAAAGAGAGCACAAATAGTGGAATGGCAACCCTGAAAAACAATGAATTTGCTTATTCCAATAAGAATGTTTAAAGAAAACCGCTACTTTCACAGTGGTTATTCCAAAACATCATTTAGTTTGCATTATATGACTAGACTGAAATAAGTCTCAAACTTCTAATTAAGGATTAATTTATGCGCATTAGAGAATGGTCAACTGTAATCTGCAGAATACAATAAGTAAAATTAGAAAACAATAATCGAGGACACACTTCATTTCTGAAAATATAGGATTTTAGTATCCTAGAATATGATCGGGATCTTTCATGTAAATGTAATTAGTTCCTCTTTCAAATCTCATGGACTTTAAATATGCAGAATGTTTAGTGCTTTCTGAATTATTGCACATACTGATAAACAGGCAGACACATGAATGCATGACAAAACATAACCTCCCAGTGGAGGTACTTAAATACAATATAAAGTTTAACATACCTCATTATTACTCTTAATCTGATTCTAAATTTGTTGTGAGCATGTCACTTGTCAATGAATCTCAAATTCCTTCTCCGTCATATGAAAGTTTATCTAACAGCTGTTCCTATTGATATAGTGGGTTGAAAGAGACAGTTTTTGGCCATTGGTGTCAGACATTTTTTATAAAATAAGGAAATGACCCTTCAGGTGACAGCTTGCTAATGATGACATTTATTGTTGTCAACTATTGAGGTGTGATACTGTAAAGTTTCCAATTTTAAACAATAATATACTAGTGAATTCTTAAATTTCAATGGAAGAAACCTACCCATTTCTTTTAGAGCCTTTGAATGTAAAAGTGTGGTATTACTGCCCAAACCCATATTATTGTGAGCATATATTTAATTAGAATTTATGTCAAATAATGTCGTTTAATATCACTGTAATTGTGATTCATCTCAACAGTATATAATGAAAAGTACTTGTTGAGATTGTACTTGTCGAGCTTAAGATTTTATCCGTTGATAAATCTGAGTTATGAATCCATTTGTGATTAAGATAAAGTGGGAGTTTATCAAATGAGAGTCAATCTGATGGTGTGCTGGCTTGTGGTATCACACTTTGTGTCAGTATATTAGTCTGAAAAGCATTTTAGCCTCAGCTTGACATATGATGCCCCAAGGATTTCGAATGATCTGCCCGATGATGTATGCTCTGCAAAATCTCTCCCTCCATTCAGGAATAAGTTGCAAAACCTATCACTTTGAAAAAGCATACCCTCCCCAGTTGTCTGCTCTTATCTTGGTCTTTCTCTGTGGCACCGAGCCCTGCAAAATCAAAGTTGGGGTTTTATGTCCTGTTTAATAGCCCAGGAGGGGCCAAGGTGGCAGAGTGGAAACACTCTCGTCTGCCACCTCTGAGGCCGGGGATTCGGTTCCCGGCACAGTCTCAAGTGAGAAAGCTGGGAGTTGCTTGCTGTTGGTTGGCAGTTTTCAATACAGAACCCTGGCAAACTGTATGTGCTGGTTTCCTCTGCCCTTCCAACGTCCCATTGTGATATGATCTGTACAGTGTTGAAAGCGACATAAAACTCCAAATAAATAAATAAACAGCCCAGGATCATGTTGGGACACGTCCTCAGCATCATGACTTGTGGGAGTCGAACCCACACAGTGGTGACTGTCTTTGCTTTGATGCCAAACTTGCTAACTACTAGGCCACCATGGACCTACGCCAAGCCATGCAATGTTTCTGGCTAAATGGTTATGAAATTTGCTTTCTGGTATTATGTACCTTAGAGACTGTCAATAGAGAGAGATTAACCGCTACAGAATTACTATAGAAGTAGAAAAAAGCACTATTAGAATTATAATTAGAAATTAGAGTTATATCAAAAATTATTAAAATACTTGATCTCTAGTTTCTTAATAACCCTTAGTTTCATGTTGTAGTTTCTCAACTGTCTTTAATCAGATATATCATTTGCCAGAACACACTTCAAGTTCAACAATGTCCTGATGATGGCGAATATAAGACCATGTCAATAATTGTTAGTTATATATCCTCATGTTTAACAATAATCTGCGCAGTAAAATATCAGATGATATATACCATAAACATTGTACATTCAGAGCGCTGAATTAGTTTTATTACATATATTTTTTTGTTTTATTTATGCATTGCATAAATACAATTAGTGTACAGAAACTGTTAGGGTTTGATTTATCTATTAGTACTCTTATTAGAATAATATTTTCCTCCTTGACAGCTAGTGATGTTTGCAGGTAATCTAGTGGGCACTGGAGACTACAGGGGCCGATTTCAGAAAGGGACTTAAGTCCAGATTTAGGCTTAAATCTAAGACTTTGGTCTTAAATTTTGTCAAAAAACTGCTAAGTCTGTGGTCTTAGACTTAGCGGATTTCACAAAGCAGCTAAGTCCATCAAATTGCTAAGTCAGTGGACTTAACTTTTAAGTCTGGGAGGTAGTGGGCTTAAATGTTGTAAAGAGGACTTAAATATGGCCGCCATAAACTTTTCTCCACTTCAAAATTTGAAATGGTTGTAAATAAATTATAATTATGCAGAACACCTCACTAAAGTAGTGTTTGGGAAGTTTATATGTGCTAACAAGGTTTTCCATTTCAAAACAGCACTTATCCTTATATAAGATACATTAAATGAAGAATATGTGGCATCAATATTATATTTGGAATAGATACAAAAGGTCACATGACACAGAAAACCACTGTGGTTATATGATAAGCCTGGACTTAGCTAAGTCTCCTTTGTGAAATCCATTTTTCTAGCTAAGACCAAAGTCTTAGATTTAAGTCCAAGACTTAGCCAAAAAAGGGACTTAGTTTAAGTCCTTTAGTGAAATCGGCCCCTGCATTTCAATTTCCAAAAAGTAGAATGTCAACTCTAACATATAATATATTTATTATCATAAATATATGACCACTTGATGAATATGTTAACCTAACAGTTATAAAGCATTGGTTTTGTGAATTCCTGGAATAACTTAACACTTCTGTGAAAGTTTGTTTTTGATGAAACATTTTCTCGTGTAAATATGCTAGAAATTGATAAGCACGGCCTGTGCAGGGACCTGCTTCCTCAGTTTCTGTACGACCATAACTTTCAAATAAACTAAAATAATTATTCTTGTTAAAGGTTACACCCAATCAAAAATTAGGTCATGCTTCATTTAATTCTCTCCCACGATAGGGGTCTTGCATATTGATACATGAAGTCGAAGGACACACAAGGTTGTTTATTTTCCCTCCTACCCTCCCTGGTACAATACTCAGGGTAATACATCGGATCCTGATTAATAATGGTTGGGCCAGGCAGACCCTGGTTTCCCCTCTCGATTAGGACGTGTCAAATAAAGTATGATAATTTATTGTAGATCAAGGTAGGGCCAGCAATACCTGGTAGCCCCCTCTCGACTAATAATTTTAGTATGGTCCAAAGTCTAGAGACCATGCAAGTTTTATTATTATTATAATTATTTGATGTGCTAGTCACTTCTGTTATTTGTCATGCCTTATAAGAAGCTAGTTTTATTATTATTATAATTATTTGATGGGCTAGTCACTGCTGTTATTTGTCATGCCTTATAAGAAGGCTGGTGCTTTTTCAAATTCAACTCAATTTGAAAACCTTTTACTGTTTTTAACCCTATGTACATAAAATAACTTGTAAAATAAAAACCGCAAACCTTCATTTGACCTTTGATATCACCTCAGGGACTGACCTTTACTGGCACTGGGCTACCACGACCTTTCAACTCTTGGCAAGAAACTGACTTGGAATTTGATTTTTACTCCCAAGGTACCTCAGAACAGTCAGAATAAGAGATTGGCTGGGGCTTGATTTGTGTTTGCTGTCACTGAAAAACATCTGTGTCTCTCTGAAATAACCACAAAGAGCAAAGTCAACCAGATTTCAAAGTCACCTTTCAAAGTCATTGTCAATTTGTGATTACTGGTGCATACTGCTGCATGACCTGGTAATTTAGTAGTCTGTTCAAGTTGGCACTCGATAAAGTAAATATTAAATTTAGACACTAGGTAGATAGAGCAGTTAACTACGATACATAGCTCATGATTTCTAAGATGTACATTGATTGGCTATACTATTTTTGGTTTTAGAAAAGGGTTAGTTTCCAAGTGGAAGTTTTGTTTTGTATGGCCGTCTGTTGAACTACTGAGAGTAGGATTTAGAATCATTATTGATTAATTTATAATATCTGGATCCCCTATAAGTTATACAACTTTTCCCCCAATTTTAATGGCCATATTGGAGTTATACTACTTATATTTTGAAAATGAAAGTATCTCAGAAATGATACTAGAATAATTTTAAATCAAGAGGGTCATTCATTCTTTGCAAACTGACTGTTTCAGCAGTTTCCTTAATATGTCAGCTGACACAGAGCTAAGTTGACATAAATCCAATTCTACTAAGGTTGTAAAGAGAAAAATTATGGAAGAAGTACTGGTTCATTTGCAAATGTTTGAAAAATGTCAGCAAAATTTCAGCAAAATCAGCAAACTTACAAAGTACACTTCCTTTTCTCCATAATGTTACAGACTTTTAAACTTATTTTTTACTCTACTTCCTTTTGCAAAATAAGCAGTTGATTCAAAAATGATACAAAAAGAAGTAGAAATAAAAGACCAACTCTACAAGTAGCAATGAAACACTGATATAATGAGAAATTGAAAATAAATAAGTAAAATTTATTTGCACAACATTTTCTTAATTTATGTGTAATAACGTGAATTCTTATTGCTTAAAATATCGCAACCAAATAACCTTTTACAGTGTCTTTTTATACGGGTGAAAATGTAATTTCTATTTAACTCTCATAACCTGTATAATTTGCATACAAAAACTGCCCAAATGAATTTACTTATACCCGTGCTCACTTTAGCTACCTTACATGGTATTCATATATCCCCAAAATGTATGAATGGTTCAACAGCTACTAAAAAAATCTGGATTTCTAGTTTGTGCCAAGTAAACATGCCAAGAAGTGAAGAAAGAGAAACTTGCACAAGCCATTATTATGTCTGTATGTGTTAGGCATGTAAACTAGCGTACTACTTTAGGATTGGAGAGTGGGGCTCCTCAGTTACAGCTATGGTATTGGGTTAAATTAAATACTTGGTGGTAGGGCAGAAAAATTGCGTTAGAATCTTGATCAGCTCAGTGGGCTGTACTTTTGGTCAAGGATGTCTCGTGATTCAAAAATATTTTAGCCTTCTTTTTGGACTGGTACTTTCTGTCTACCTAAGGTCTATGTAAACATTTTTTTTGTAAACATTTTATTTTACTGATTCAGTGTATTGTGAGGGTTGCCAGTCCGCTGCTGTCAGTGCTTAATGAAAGTTTTGAATTTGGCTTTTTATATACATATTAGAGACAAAAGTTCTGAACCTTTTATACACAGCAGCCAGCTCATAATGCATGATGGGTAGGCGAAAACTAAGGCTGTACTTACAACTGAACCACAAGAAAAAATTGAGTAGAGTAAAAAATGAGTGTTCACAGTCTATAATACAAGTACTGAAAGATAAACTAAAAATATGCTTCCTGCTAATATGTCAGACTAGGCCATAAAATATGTGCCTCTAGCCTGTGGTTAGAGTCGGCTCCGAGCCAGTTCTGAGCTGGTTAAGAACCGGTTATGAGCTCAGGTTAGATGTACCACTGTGAGCACTAGGGGTCTTATTTATAGTCATTTTTACAAGTTATTTATTTATTTGAGTTTTAATGTCGCTTTCAACACATTGCATAGATCATATCACGACTGGTAGTTTTATGGGCAGAGGAAACCAGTACATACAGTTGGTCAAGGTTCTGTACTGTAAACTGCCGACCAACCGCAAGCAACTACCAGTTTTCCCACTTGAGGTCGATCCAGGAACCGAACTTCAGAGGTGGAAGGTAAGAGTGTTACTACTCATTCATTATAATTCATTATAATTTAGTTTATATGCTTACGTCTTGTTTACATAATCTATGGTTACTATGTGATAATATAACACTACTAAAGGTCATAAGATCAAGTTGGATTCATTTTATTTCAAATTATAACAAATTTCATTGCTCTATTGTGAATAAATGATTACAATATTGATAGTATGTGCTGTAGTATTTATTGTGCATTACTTTTTAGGTAATGCATTCCTATGAGTATTTCACCACATTTATGGGTACTGCATAAAACGACACAATATAAGTATATGTTTTATTTTCTTTTTGAGAATATAGACATGATAGTTGTAATACTGAAAATATGGATGTATTTGACTGCAGGGCTGTTAGGGCCCTGTTGGGGCAGTTGTCCCGTCAGATCCATCAGATCCATCATCACAAATTCGAACTGCATGCATTTTTACTTTGATTTTACCACTGAAGGGCAAAGACAGGATTTGAACCCACCATCCACACACAGTGGCTATAAAGCATATGACTTCCGTCATGCTCTGCTGTTTGGTTTACATTGACTTTTTCTTACTCTTTTGTCCCTTCCCCCTTGTTGCATTGTCCCAGCACTTGGGAGGTCTCCAAATTTGGATTGATGTAGCACATTGAGTTTTAGAATACTCTAACCCTTGATCCAAGTTAGAGTTAATTATAGATCCTGTTGTCTGTGCTCCTTAACATTGTTAATTAAGGTCGTCTTTGATATAATCCAGACTTCAGTTACCCTCTTAGGCTGTCCCAGCACAAGGAAGGTCTCCCGCTGGATAGATGTAGGCCTTTGAGTATTTGGGATAGGCTGTGCCAGGCTGACCCTGGTTACCCCTACTGAAATTTTTTTTAATTTTGTAGGCCAGTGGTTCATCCCCTCTAGTACTTGATTATCTCTAGAAGAGTATTGCGATCCCTGAGTCCTAGTTTGCATTCTAAAGGCTGGACCAGGGTGACCCTGGCGGCCTCTATCGGATTGGATATTCATATTCCTGATTTTGTTTCTCATATAAAAATAGTTAATGCCTAAGTCTTCTGTAATCATTTGCAATGTTATAAGATGTTTATTATTTTAATATTTTATACTCTCCTCATGCTGCTTCCTTCGGGGGTGGTAATTTGATGGTCCAGTGTTGGTTAGGTTACCTTTTGGCTACATATCGCCTCATGAGAGGTATTGCCTATGGTAAGTGCTTTGGGCTTTCTTACGTGGGAGTTAGTTTGCTGGACTTCTTTACTGCTGATTTTTAATTCAGGGTTGGTGAAGGTAGGTATAATTTCAATGATGATCACTTCCTACAAACAGGAGGAACAGCAATGGGTACTGCTATAGTACCTAACTATGCAAACTTGTCCATGCCAGCTTTGAAACAAAACACCACCAAAAATGGCCACTAAAACCACTATTTTGGCTTAGGTTCATAGACGACATATTCATGATATGGACACATGGACAAGATAGACTCAATGATTTCATTGATTATTTAAATGGGATTCACCCCACCATAAAATGCACAGGTGAACACAACTTTCAAAATCAATGAATGTAGGAAACTATATACAACCCTATATGAAAATCCAACAGATACACATCTGTGTTTACATTACACTTCATCTCACCATGCCCCTTGCAAAACCAAGGGGCCATATGGACAATTTCTCAGACTAAGGCGCATATGCACTTATGATAATGACAATGCTGAAAAACGTTACTACACTAATAGAAGACACCCTGAGAAATCACTTAGGAAATATTATGATAGGACAGCCAAATACACACTAGATGATCTCTTAGAAGTAGTCTAAAAAACCCAGTTATGGTTACAAATTATAATCCCTGTAACCCTAACATAAAAAAGAATCATCCACAACAATTGGAACATAATATCCTACAGTGCATACTGTGGGGGCTTATTCACAAATAAGCCCTTAGTAGGGTTCAGAAGACTCCCTAACCAAAGATACTTTCTCACCAGTGAAACACTCAGATACCCACCGACCAACAAGGATGGATACCCCAAATATTTGCACTAGACTTGGCAACATACTGTCCACTTCTAAAAGAGATTAAACCAGTTAGATATAACTTCATGCAAAGCCAATCAGATTACAAGACTTACCACATCACATCAAAACACATCACATGTGAAATAGGTAATGTCATATACCTGATTACCTGCACTAAGTGCCACATGTACTATGTTGGAGAAACAAGCAGGGCACTTAGAAAGAGAATGTATGAGCATAAATCATCAATTCAGAAAGATAGATAAATCACCCCTGTCTCACGCCATGTCAAGAATGTTGAATAATAGAAACGTCCAACACAGCCAGGCACTGAGTTGAGTTGGATTTTCAATTTACACTGTCTAGCCACCATTGGCATCAACCAATTTGTTTGATTCTTCCCCTTTGCTTTTCTACTGAAAGATAAAGTTGATAAATTAGTGCAAACTGTATCTGTTTTGACTGATAATATGAAGAAGACGTCTTTACCCATTGCCAACGGTTCCATGCACAACAAAAGGGACCTGAGTGCCCATAAACTGCCCAGTTTTAATGAACTGAGATCTGATGGGCATATCCAGGTGGAGGGGCAAAGGGGACTTCACCAGTATGTTAACTGGAAGCCTGGCAGATACAGGGCTGGAGGTACATAAAGTATACAGAGCTATCAAACCTGAGAAAATCTGTTAAGGAATTTACTTGTATATTACAAGATGCAACGGAGCTGTCATTTCCTACTGCAAAAAAGGCGCATGGAGCAGTACTCCAAGAAATAGAGAAAAGTCAAATTGATTGAAATCAATTGGATCAGATTGAAAAAAGGTTCGAAATACACAAACAGTTATTGGCTACCCAAGTTCTGCATAAATGTCAGAATTTGCTGATAAAACTTTTATTTATTAACTTTTATTTATTAACTGCTATTTATTAACAGTATATCTTAACACCCCAAAGATAAGTCATATATACCTTCCTACCAAAAGACCTGTTGTGAATACTTGGGAGAGAAATGCCCACTTTCATGTCTAGTTAAATTTTGAAGAATAAAACAGGGGTATGCTATTTAGTAGGATTTGTTATGATTTAATGAAGCACTTAAGCACTTTAGGGATTCAAGCACTAAACTTATGCCATAATTTTAAGTATGATAATAACATTTAATGATAAAGTGTTCTCTGTGATTTAATTTTACTCTTTATGGAGAATCCAATGCAGTTAGTTTTGTAACATTTGGATTTTACTTTTCTTTCTTCAGCGTTTTATAAAACGTTGTCAATTCAATATGACATTTTTACATTGGTTTCCATCAGTTCAAAAATAAATTGATCTTTTCACCAGATCTCTCTTGGCCAGTTATGTAGAGCAAAACAGGTACAAGTACTGATGTGCTATTTCTTAATAAGCAACTATTAAGACATTGTTGCGACAGTTATTTTAAACACGTAAAAGTAACACTTTCTTTGTAATGAATGCCCAAGTCCATGACCACCATAAATGCAATAAACTGTCTAAACATGACCATGTATGCACCAATTGTCATTGGTCTGAAGGAAAATTGTACTTACTTATGGGTTTCCAGCTGAAGATTGAATTTCTTGCAAGTGCAAAGTCAACAGCAGTTACAGATCAAGAAACAAAACTTCCCAAGGGAGGAAAGTAATGGGTCCAACAATTTTATAAGGTTTAAAATTTGGCCACAATATATCAATGTCAACCTTATTCCAATTACGATAGAACCTTAATCGGGCGATCAGGCCAGATAATCAAGGGGTTAGGATAGATGAAGAACCTGAAATTCACTGTCTATGGGTTACCAGGTGGTCGATAATTCAAGGAAATTTGTTTTAAGCTTTAAATATACATGTGGGTGGTCACTGATGAAGCAGTTTAATATATTTGTGTGATATAACATAACTGGCAATCTAATTGTGACTTATTTGCTTCATTTCTATGAATATTGTAATTTTTCTTTGAAATATTAGATGGACCTGAGCTGGGTGTGTTTGGTTGGTACACACATTATTGACATTTTAGTTTTGATCAATTCCATCATGCAGTTTGTCAAATGAAGAACTGTGGGAAATTATTAACTGCAAACCACCAATCGAACACGTCTTCAGTGATTGGGTATGTTTGGTTGGTAAGTTGGTTGCAGTGTTGATGCTTTTCCTTTTTAAACACGTTCACAATCTGTGAATCGACCTACTCACTAGACAGTGGTTCCTGAGATTGTGTAAAACCTTGTATTATCACTCAGCTATACTGTGTAATGTTTCAGTTTGGTTAATCCAGAGATTCGGATGATAGAAGACCAGATAATAGAGGTTGTACTGTACATTTCTTTAAAAGATGTTGAACTTGTGTTACCATTTTTATAAAACCCAGGCGGGTGACCCTTTCATTGTTTCAACTCTCCATTATTTTTGCATAATGGAGAGTTAACACTACAATATTTTCTAACAGTGGAATGTGGTTTAGTTCAATGGTCAGTCTGCAGAGAACAAATGGGTATTTGCAAGTCATCTTGAGCACAATGCAATCAATATTGAAATGTTTTCCCATTTCTCTTTTTAATCTGAATGACATTCAGAGTTAAAAAAAAGACTTCATGGCAAAATACTACCTTGAAAATTTAAATTTAAATTCAATTTAATTTGTACAGTTGAATATTTTTGTAGTTCTTTGCATTTTCTTTACAATCTGACTTATAATCTTCTTAATCAAAGGAGCAGCTACCTTTCAAACAAACTCACTGTTATAATCTAGCCCAGCACACTATATTAAAAGGAGTGTTTTTAGTGGCTCAGAATTTACTCAGGTAAATGAGAAAAGAAATGTAGTGCTATAATGTAGTACTGGAATTCATTACTGCTGGGGTTAAATTTGATTTAAATTTTCAATGTTCTTAAGTTCTAAACAAAGATTTTAATTTACCTTATTATAGTTTGTTATATACTTCTAAAATATATACTGTTTGTGGTTGAAATGAATTTTGTTCTTAATGTTGTGGATTAATTTTCAAAGGAGGTATTTCTGAAATACAAAATGTGGAGTTGGCATTCTTTCTATGAGCCTTTTTTCCAGGAGACAATCTTTCCAGGAGGCATTTTTTCTTGATTCAAAATTAAGAAACAAAGAAGCACACAAAATAAAAATCTTCAGAAACCCCAAAACTTCAACACAAAATAAAGCAAGTAAGTAATTCTCCTGTTTCTAGTACTTTCAATGACTGAAACACAAAAATAATAGCTTACTGTCTTAAAATAAGCAAAGATCAATAAAGTAACATGAAACACTCACCACAACAAAATATCCACAGCATTGTTATATGACCAATCTAATTCTTTCTGGAAAGTGCTTTCTGTAAGTCACAGATCCATATTTTATCAATAATCATTATCCATGGTTAAATTTTGTGGCAGTCAGATTATATTAAAACTTTTCAAGCTTTATCCAAAATTATATTTTCCCATAAAGGAAAACCAGTGACACATATGATGAAACAATGTTGATTGTGTATTGAAATAAAAAAACAACAACCATAGAACTAATTTAGTGAAAGCCACATATGGTACAAACACCAAAGGAAACATTGCAAAGATTGTCTAGGTTGATCATTTGGTACAAGGTGTTAAATTATTGAATTAATAAATTGGTTTTAATTTACAGGGCTTTATTATAGGTAATTGCCTCATGGCACTTCCATTTTGAAAACTTATGACATTCGGCCCGTTAGACCTCAGGCTACTAAGTTTACATAATGGAGCACCACTTTGCCATTATCTTTTTGATAATTTAACTATCTAGACCGTTAATCAGCCCTGTTATTATTTACTCCATGAATGTGTTGGCTTGTTATGCCTATATTGTAATATATTTTATCTTTTAATTTTGTGTAATTTTGTGTAATTGACAACTGAAAACAATAACCTTATTGTCACGATGAACTATTACTTTACTATGTAACTATATTTACCCCACTATCTATAAGCCGTAACCATCTCAGCAATCTCTAGCTGCAATATAAAAGCCAAGTTTTGAACCCATCTGATATATCATATGAATATACTTCCGGTTCCCAAATCCTGCCAACTTATTAAAGCATACAAAAAAACTCTAATTTTTGTACTTTTTGTATGAATCTCAACAGAATGATTTAACAGTTCTCAACACTGGGGAAACCAATTAATATCCTTGGAAAAAAAAGCAGGTAACTTGCAAAAAACTGAGTTTTGTATAATTTTCATAATCATGGAAGTACCATTACCATGATGTCAACAAATAACCTAGCTATTTTTATACACATATGAACATAGATGAGTTTGCCAAAAATGTTTTGAAATTGTTTCACATTTGCATATGAATTTGATAACCATGTGTTACACAGTAAATCTTCACCAGATAATAAACATTTACCTAAATTGGCATAAACAATCCCAAAAAGAAAGCATGGCCACCAGTGATATTACATTTTTGTTTATCACGCGCAAGTAGGTTCATAATAAAGCAACTCATACTGCTACGATATGCAGGTAACATACCACAAAGGAACCATGATTATTATAAAGGTTTATTTATGCATTGATTCATTATGCACACATATTTATATCAATCCAGTAAAAGTATATCCACAAATTATTTATCTTTTCACAAACAGGACAAGATGTACAGTGGCTCCCAAGATGAGGAAGGTGGACATTGAGACGCTGGCAATGGAACTAGTGTAAACAAAGATCTCAAACAACCCTGTCTTTATTTTTGGCATTTTGTTTTCTTACTTTCAACTTAAACTTGCTTTTTCCTTTGTGAAGAGGGAATTATTTTACAAAGAAAACAATATATTCAAAGTACCATTTTCCTTGTCTGAATAACCAAGATTTGCAAATAATGTGACCACATGATTGTTTAATTGATGGTGGCATATTTTAGTGTCACTTGTATGTGTATGAATTATTTAAGCAATTTATAACCACCTTATCCACACCTAATCACCTCATTTTATATTTACATAATGTCACTTTTACACCTTTTATGTCATGAGAATGGGAGACTGGTATCACAAGGGCATAATCACTGCTGCTATAAAGATGATGTTCAGTGATTTTGTCCGATTCAAGAACCATAGATTTCTTTTTAAGACTTAGGTTTAACTTTGCAGTTTCACATAACTAAATCTTCAATGAACATTTATGTGTCAGGGAATGAACATTAATTTTGAAAATAAATGTTATTCACATTACAAATATGTTTCTTAGTTGTAAAATAGAAATTACGGAATATGTCGAGCATTATTTGCTTTGTGAAGCTAATCTTTTTGAAATTGTTCGTTTTTCAGAACATAGGTAGAGCTCCCGCTTCTAGAGAACACTTTTTATGGGTTTTTTTTTAATTTGGTCATCTGCTTTCTCATCTTCTTCTGTCACTTTCTCTTCAGATTTGTTATTCAGTTTGGCACTCAATGCCTTCTTCTTACACTTTTCTCTTATACATGGGAGTAAATTTGTTCACCAGATATGTGGGGTGCAGTTATCTGCACTTTTCCTTTTAAATTTGACACAGTGTATCCGCCACTGTGCTGATTCGGAACCATAAACATAACTTCAGGGGGCAAATTTCTGAGTCAACATTTGGAACATTATGCATCCTTGCTTGAGCATGTACTCTCAATGCATATGCTTAATGCTTTACACAGGGATGAGTGACATAGCAATATATGTGGAAAAGCCAGCTTCAGCTACTCTGTAGCAATTGAAATAAATGAAACTGTGGTATTAAAAATACTATGGCATCATTAAATAGATTCAGTTTATGTATTTCATACATATTTATTCTGCTTACATGAAAATTCAGATCTCAATACTTATCGAATAAGTAAAGCATATGCTAAGTTACTGACATTTATTACATTCTTGCTTTGTTCACATGACTTAGTTCAATGGCACAGGGGTCGAAGGGAAAGTGGTCTTGAAGGTATTCTTTATCACAGATGTAGTGGCGCCTAGTTCTATGCAATTGATAAGAAAAATGGATTTTGTGACAGTTTGGATTGCTCAAAATGCTACCTGTACATATAACCTACTGAAGATATTCATTAAATAATGAAACGAAAAATTCTAAGTGTCATGGTAGGTTTGTCGTGTCAATTATTTTATGAAATCAACATACATCAGGCAGTAACATGGTCTATGTTGTTGACCTGTTGAAAAATTAAATATAACAAAAGTCTGGGTTGTATTGCACAGCAAAAATGAATGAATAATCATCATACTAAATGTGTGTTGTACCTTCTGCTGGTATAAATCACATCCCTTTTTATCATATGCCTTCACATTATCAGATCACTGGCATGATATGCCTGTTTTGTCAGCATTGAATATGCAGCTAGGTTCATATATTAACTTCAGCTTTTTGAGAGTCCCTGTGTGTAATAAGGAAATGTAAAATAGTATGGTTGTATTAAAATGACGTTGTATTGTATAGATTGATCGATTTGCTCAAACACCATACTTAATACCTTATTTTTGTTACATTTGGACTTTAAAACATTGATATTATTGATGTAGGAGCCTGTTTCACTTCTACAATATTTTAACCTCGCTACCGATCATGAAAATAAGAGAATGGTTAAAATCTTCTATGATTGGTGGCAGCGAGAAAGGTTTGCAATCCACTCACAGATGAGAGTGGATCCGTTGGTGGCATGAGGCTGTAGAAAGTAGTTACACTTAGCTGGTTCTGTGATGATAGGTGGTCCTGCACTTGCGGGTCATGCTGTTGCGGTTAAAGGAACGGCTGCACCTGCTGTTGAATGGGCTGCTGCATCTGTTGCATGGGTGGTGATATCTGCTGCTAGATGGGAATGTACATGTTACAAGTTACAGCTTGTCCAAAGCTTGTCCACTCTGCAGGGTTGTCACTTGTTCCTCTAAATTCTCTCACATTACCCCTCAACTAAAAAACTCCACTGGCTACCAGTTAGATACAGGGTACAATTTAAAATTGGTCTTATTACATACAAAATTCTCACCCAGGGTCAACCAGTTTACCTAAGAGGATTAATCCACCTGTACACCTCTTTTAGAAATACAAGGCGAAGTACCCCCAAACACAAGTTCCTTCAAACCCCCACTTTTAATCGTAGAGTTCACAAATCAATTAAACACTTTTATAATTCCTTCAGTCACTATGCCCCTGCCCTTTGGAACTCTTTCCCTCTCCATGTAAGAAATAGTCCCTCTGTTGCATCTTTTAGGAAGCATCTCAAAACTCACCTCTTCAGCTCTAGCTTCCCAACTTAGTCTTCCTTCCCTCCCGGTTACACCCACAATCCTGGATTACCAACCTTGAACGCCCCTCGACTTCCATATGATAATGATTTTGTTTAGTTAGCGCAATGAGTTCCTCGTTGTGGGGGAGATATTGCGCTTGCAAAGCAGTAGATAGAGATTAGAGACATGGGCTGGGGATGATATGTTTGTACTGGCGAATGCTGCTGCTGGACCTGCGTCAGCTGCTGGGTCAGTATTGGCTGTGTAAAGATGGATGTGTGCCCAAATGTGGTGCAGATCTAGACTTTCACCAATTCCTTTTGTCTTTAGTGTAATTTTTGGGCACTGTAGGCCGGAGACACAGCCAGCCCTGACAAAAAGACTTTTCTCACTCATAATAGGAAGTGGCTGTCTACCTAGTGTTACAAAATAACTAAAGAACTCAGAAATTCCTGTGCACTTTTTGTGTCAATGTCTGTCTTATACAATGTCTGTTTTATATATAGGGTATTTCTATATTTAACCCAAACATAGTTTAAGCCAGAATACTGCTATGTGTAAAATATAACCCCCATGAACACTGTGTGACTTCCATGTAGTTGAATGATCTTTCATAAAATTCCAAGAGAATGTACTGCTTGTCGGTGTTTGTCCAAATAAAAAGAGGGATTCAGGTGTTCAACTTTTATATTTTGTAGTCTGCGTTATAGTTGTAGTTTTTTTCAGTAACTTCCTTCAGATTTTCACAACTGGCTCCAAGATATACCACTCGAAACCCTTTGTTATAAATTTTCATAAACTTTCTTTGATTAATGCCTTTAAGATTAAACACTAATTGCCTCAATTTTGAAGTCTGTTTGCTAAATAAATTTGTTTCAGTATATTGATTACAATTGGGGTCTGAAGATATATCATCAACTTTCCACATCTAGTTGGTGAGGTTAAAAACACAAATCAAGGAAAAATGCCAAGTGAAAAATTGTCTCCCAGAAACAATACCTCCTAAAGAGATAAATCCTGTATATTTTGTATTCCGGAAAAAATGCCACTTAAGAAAAGGCAAATAAAAACCCATCTTTTTAACCGAAAAACATACTATATGTGTACAACTAACATCCAACAGCATCAACATCATTCAGTTTAGACCTTGTAGTGGGTATCTGTTCTTGAATCTATATCACTATTTGCATGCATCGGCAATGAACTTCTTTCATGTGATATATTCTGAATAGTTATGTATAAAGACACACTCTTGGCTACTAAAACTACCACTTTTCATCACAACACAGAATTTAGAACTTGTCCTGGGAATAGTTATAAGGTTAACTGTTCTTGCAGTTAAATACAGGGAGGGATATTGTAAAATCATGCCCTATAGAATTTTTGGAAGCCTGAAAGTGAACATAATTTTACCTTGCATAATTTGCAAGTGTTGATTAATTTATTTTTGTTTTTATTTCTTAGGAGGCAGTTTTTCAGGGATAAAAAATATGCAGTAGTCATTCTTTCCAGGATATATTTTTTTCCTTGAGGCATTTTTCATGCATCACAAAAGCAACTTGTCCATTAAGCAAACTTAACATGGTATTTTGTTGATAATCTTTCAAATGAATTTACAGTTTAATAGGGCTATTCCATTATACTGAACCCCCTCCCAAATTGGTCTGACGTAATGAAAATAGTCTATTTGGAAGGATTTGGGAAGTCATTAGCTTTATTTTAGGCGTCAGTAAATATCACAATCATAACATTTGAGAGCATTTGGGACTAGCTTTGAACTGATGGTAAAACTACAGGAATGTTCAGGATAAATTGTGTCCCTAATAAATTCACACTGTTTAAATTTGTCAAAAAATTTCTGTGATCCTCTAAAATTTGGGAACTCAATTCTAAAGCTATCTTTTTAAAGTTTGTAAAGCAATCTTTTCCATTCTAACTTGGTACTGGTGCGGTAGTGTAGACCTTCATGACTTAATTAACTTTTTACCACTTCGGGACAAGATATATAATAGGATTGACAATATGGAACAGCTGTGTTAGGGACTTTCACCAATTCCTACACTGTATTCAAAAGCAGTTATTTTTTAACAAAAGCAAGGGAATTTATAACCTTAAAATTAAAACAAGCAAATGTCCATACAAATAGACTTGGGAAGTATTACACCTATTTCATTCATTTGTATACTTTTCACTGTGATGTTCCCAATGTAAAATCTCAACAAGTAAATATAAATGAAAGGCTTCAGTGTGTGACTGTATAACTGTATTGGTGGTCTACAAAACAGAGATGTACAGTTAGATACCCAGCATGATAGCTGTTGCAGCATGGTTTCAAGGGAAAATCCTCACCATATAAATAACAGTATGCAAATATGTTTGGGATTTTTCCAAACTTTCCCTCATTAGAGTTGAGACTAAATGGATGGCACCAGTTTTTGTTTTTTTTCTAAAACTATCTCCCTTACTCCTGAATGCTTGTGGTATAATGAACTTGGATACTTGGAGCAAGTCTAGTGCAGATCACTTGGCGGAGACATCATGTTGTTCTGGTTCTTGTTGCTGTCTGACCTTCACAGTGACCTTACAAGCAAAAAAAGTCTCAACTTAAAAATCCTTAAATAACTCTGTAAAGGAATACTTCAGTTCTGAAAGCAGCTACTCACAGTATGCTGCTAATTCTTGGACTGCTGGTGAATATCTCATTCCAGCTTGTCTTCAAGTGCCGCTAATTTCCTCCTCTTTTCCTTGGCCTCCATCTGGAACACTGATTCCTTCATGGTTGGGATAGCACAAAGTTGGGTGATGGAGGAGTTTTGTCATGAGGTGGAGGAGATGCCAGATATTCATAGTGGTTCCTCAGTCGAGCTACTTCGGCTGCCAGCTGAAACTGACTCACCGACTGCGGATTGATCTGCCTCTTCTGATTGACCAGCATCTTGTGACTGGCTTAAAGGCACTGTTTGAGGAATGATGGCACAGAATGTAGGTGTGGAGAAAGCCAAAGTTCTTCTTGAGCCAGTTTTTTCTTATCTGTAAGATGACGTGCTACCTGGCTAGACATCATATGTTTAATATTGCCAAACATTACCCACAAAAGTTATCCCTTTTGTTTTGATCTTTATAGTCCATGAGTCTTTTGTTACACAGTCATTCACTGTATTTCAGAAATTCAATGAGCTTCATCTCATCTTGTTCAAATGCAACAACTGTGCTTTGGCTCTCTTCTGTAACCTCTTGCGTAACCGTAAAAGTAGTATCCTCCTGTGTGGTCTCCATGGTAGCCTCCCTCTGGGTCTCTGCCACACTGTCACTATCTTGGCTTCTGGACCTTGTCTGTCTATCTGTTGCAGCATGGATTCTCTTCTGCGTCTTCTTTGGTGTCATTTTGAGAATGATTTAACTTTTAACACCCTATAAACCAGGTCGAGAAAAGCCAAACAGAAATGTAACACAACGATACTCAAACGAAAAATGAAAATATGTCCATTTATTTCTCAAAAGTATGTGTACTGCTCAATTGCTAGCCGTGAAATAAATGCTGAAGCCTGAATCATGTGGGTTTATTTTAGAAAATTGCATACATTTGATGTCATCTCTTTAATCCCATCCTCATCTGAAAAAAAAACATTGCAAACCTGTTGTATAGCCATCTCTTTAATCCTATATCAATTCTTTTTCATTGTAAACCCCATCAGGATGTAATGCTTTGACATTGTGTACTTTTATGGTACTCAGCAATGCAGTCCTATCAGCTAGATTCAAATCATGTCAAATGTCGCTGAGAGAGATAAAATATTTACGATTTCTATATGACTCCAAAGTTCCCTACAGTTTTAAAAGCAAAAAGATTTCTGTATGACAAAAGAATGCCTGTAAGATGGCCATCATAGAGTTAACGAATGTAAGATCAGATGCAATGCAACTTCTAGTATGGTCTGGATTGCGGTTTATGATCGGAAAGATGAAAACATTCCTGATTCTATTTTTTCATGATCATGAGCAAGGTTTGCAATATATCCCCAAAACAGCCCTATTAGTATTAACAGATGATTCAAATAAATTTATTTTCTTAAATGCATATGTGAAAAGAAATAGAAGCAAGCATACCATGCTTGTTGAGGAAATCATAAATAACAAATTGCACTGATGGATACTTTGATGGATTTATCCATTGTCTGAGTATTGCCCTACTTTAATTCTGAACGTCCCTTCTGAAACTTTAAAACCTTTTATTCCATAATCCTTTGTGAGGGTTGCTGCAATCTTTTTTTACCAGATCTTTTTACCTACTCCTGACAAATATGCATTAAGAAACAATAGTTATTACTATGTATACAGTGTGGCCATATTCAAAATATTTAGTTTCAATGAAAATTATAATTTTAGTTGTTGATCTTCTTATAATGATTGTTGATTGAATGTCATCTCCTGTGAGAAGAAAATAATCTCTAGACATAAATGGAATGTAGTCCAGAGGTGCTGCATCATTTTCCATGTATGTGGCCACTTAATGCTGTTCTAGGCACTCCAAATTTCCTTGAAACTGCTGCTATTGTAACTTTTCTACTTTTGATTTCTTCAATGAACTCATGAAGTTGGTATTCCTCATACTTTGATTTTAAGCCTTTGTAAGACTTGCAAAAACAATATTCTTTATGTCTACTAATATGCTTTAGGCATTTCATAACATACATGATTTTAATAAATTGCTCTTTAACAGAGTTACATCCACATATTTGTTATCAAGCTACCTTGAAGTGTTGGTAGTTTCAGTAGTTTCCTTATTATTTAGTGTCAAGGATGTTTTCCAAGAGGTGCGTTGCGCATATATGTGAAGGATGCAGTGATATCGGCGAAATCGGCGATATTGCGTTTTTGTCATTTTGTTATGATACAGTTTTAAAGTGATGTATTATGATTGTAACTTGTATTTATGTACCTTTTTAGTGTCATATACTGTTATCCTTGATCAATATGACTGCTGTAAATGGTTTGTATTGTATCCTCATGTCAATGTGCAGAGAGGGTGTTGTCACTTCAAAGTCTGGGGAAACACTAAATTTTAGACCAACAGGATTCCTTGTTTCATTTTTACTTTGAGGTGCAGACTTTGAGTTATTCTCCCATATCTGGGATTTCTCTATAAAAGCAGGGTGGATTATGTCATTCTTTGCTGAATTGGTATAGGTAACGGAAGGCAGTCATGTCAGGGGAAAACCTGGTATTTTCTTCTGTGGTTAGATTTTAGAGATGTCAGGGTAAAACCTGCATGATATTATTTTCATAGTTTAGGTTACAGGGAAAGTTGCAAGATGATTTTGGTAACATTTTAAGGCAGGGAAAAGAGAATGTTCTGTACATAATTTCTGTTTGATTTCAGGGTAAAATCTGTCTGGGAATTTACTTTAAAGTATCATGATATTTTAACTTTTTATTTCAGGGGAAGTTGGGTTTTCATTTAATACCTTGCTGCCCGTTGTATTTGACTATGTTTGAATGAAATAATAATGAATTAGTTTGAATTTATTTCTAGTGCAGGATAAAACCTGGCAAGAATTGAATGGACTGAAATGTTATAATTGCATGCGATTGATTGTGCATGATGTGTTGATTTCAGTCATATGATTATAGGTTTCAGGCTGAATGCCGGTGATTTGATGAATGCTTCATGGAGTAAAACCCATGACTAATTGAATTAATTTCAATTCATTTTATTAGGTACCGAAACTTCTATGATACTTGATAAAGGATGGAACCAGTGTTTTGACATAGAGTATGATCCAAGGTTTAAGTGTTAGTAGACAGTAGGTTTCCAGTGTTATGTCTTGTTTGCAATTCTTTTAGATGATTTTGGGGGAATTATTTGAATGCATATAATATAAATGTGATTTCTGATTATTTTTGATACTTTTGTGACTTTAGTGCTTGTACCAATTCAGCCCCAGCAATTTCTGGTAAAATACTTGTTATATTTTGCAAATAAATGTTCTATTATGTGACATAAGGCATTCTCTTGACTTTAGTTCAACTCATGACCCTTGGCACGTTACAAATGTATTATTGATGATTTTCAGTGTTTGTTTAGTATGCATTGCCAAGTGAAGTGGGAAAATGGTGACATTTACTACTTCTTTTACCCACTTCTGATAATATTTCAAAAACACCAGTGAATATACACCTGACTGGTTTTATTGTCACAAAAGTAGGGGTCATTAGTTATTTGTTTGTTTTTGATAACTAAGTAGGATGCCAGAAATTCTGTTACAGTGGTAGGTGCCAGGACGATTGTTGTGTTTGAAGAAGAAGATGAGATGAACAGTAGTTTGTTGTTCATTGACCTCTGTATTATGTACATCTTTATCTTAAGGTTCACCAGTTGTCTGCCCATTTACATCAGCTCTATAAATTAAACTTGATGTGGCTGGATGTATTTTAACAACAAACAACTCCATTAAAATAGAATGAACTAAAGCTGCTTAAATCACAGTGATCATAACTAAAACTGTATCATTTGCAACAAGTACTTTACTATAATAATTCTGAGACCGATTGAACAGCTCACTACAATAGTACATTTTGTTGAAGCAGATTCAAATAAATGAACACTGAATGGGCTCATTCTAGCACTTACCTGGTATTGTAGTGCATGTTGTACAATATTACACTTAAGTGTATTTTGGTACCTCCCAATCATGATGGCACTTTCAATTCAATTGACATTCTTATTAATCATTATAGCTCTCATACTGATAATGTTTCTGTATATCAATACCATTTATATTATAATTACCACAAGAAATGATATCCTTTACTTTGTAATACATAGATATTAGGTAGCAGGTGACAGGTTTTACAGGCTGCAGTGTGTGTTGGCTTTGTTTTGAATGACAGATTATGGATTACTGACCTTGAACGCCCCTCAACTCTCCCTATAATCATGATTTTGTTTAATTACTGCACTGAGTTCCCCTTTGTGGGAAAGATATTGCACTTGCAAAGCAATAGATTAGCTTAGATTCGATCAGAATAACAATTATTATTTCCAACCCTCAACTATTTGCATATTTAGTTTGAGTTTCCCTGAAACAGTATGAAAAGAAATCTGGATACAGTACACCATCAGTCACATGCTGATGTTTAAATTTACTTTGGCCTTTATTAAAATGGTTTCGGCTCTGTATTGAATGTCTGAACCAATTGTAATCTAATTGTAACATTGTGTTAATTATATATGACTACTAGGATTATTTGTATAGCAGGGCTGAATATGATTAGTCTCTTGTCTGTTAATTGTCTCTGCATCATTTGGTACACATGGAATCTGGATCAGAAGTTTTACTTTGTGCCAATCCCTTTTAAATTGAACTGCAGTGGAGTTTAAAATGGCAGCAAGTTTTTGGTCCATATATACAAATTCCACTCTTTTTAGTAAACCTAATAAATTAGGATTTTTGCTAGTCTTTGAGCATAGAAAAATATATTTTTTGTAATTAGGTATAAAATATTGTAAAAGGTGTAATTTGAATCAGTTTTAAACTAACCTAAAATTATATTAATAGGATTTAAGTTCTATCCCATGCCTAGCTTTTTCTGGACATAACTTCTTAGGTCATTCCAAAAAGAAATAATTGGAGCACATTCACAAAAAAGATGCTCTTTTGTTTCCTCAGATGAGTTGCAATATGTTGGGTTATCAAGTATTTTTGTTTTAAATTGATATTGTCTTGTGCCCAATATCATGTTTATATACCTATATTGGAACCACTTTATATTATTGTCATCTATAGAGTTGAAGCAAATTTAATAGGCACTTTTCTAATCCTCTAGACTGATATTGTTTTTCAAAGCTTTGCCCCATTTTAACTTTATTTGGCCATAATCTTTCCAAGAACTACTACCTTTAAGCTGGGAGCAGTAAACGCTCTTTGTGCATTTTTTTTGTATGCAAACATTCTAGCTGTTTTGGAATGATTGGCCGTGGGCAATATATATCTTTTATGTCTGTGATTAGCTTTTCAACTTTCAATTTTACCCTATGGTATTCTAGAAAATTAATCTGTATCTTATATTTTTCTCTAGAGTGATTTTTGGAAGAATTCCTTTACTGTCCATGATGTCTGCTGTGCAGAAAATTCCAGCCTTATACCAATTTGGGAGGAAGAAAGATTCGGTGCCGATTTTAAAATTGTACCAGAACGAATCTGTAATAAAATCTTGAAAAGTTTTTAATGGGATATTTTCATTAATTTTACTCCAAGATAATAAAATGTCTTTCCAGAATGGGTTTGTTACTTTGTTGTTTAACGTTTTATGCCATGAAGTAACCTAGTAATACTAACTTATCTTGAGGAAGAACACTGTAATCTATTATTTGCGCCCATTGTGCACCCTCATTATTCCAAAGTCTTTTAACCCATGTAGATTTTAATGCATAGATAAACTTTTCAGTGTCTATCATATTAAGGCCTACCTTTTGGAAAGATTTGGTCATTCGATTACTAGTTATCTTATCTGGTTTGTCCTCCCATATAAAGCTGTAAAATAGATTATTAATGGTTTTAATTTTATCTGGGGTTGGTGTTGGGAGAGAAGTGAAGAGGTGATTAAAGTTTTGGTAAAGCTAATGTTTTAATGACAGTGATCTGCCCAAGAGGAGTCAAAAATCTTTTTTTCTATTTATTAAGGAGCTCTTTAACTAATTCTATTGAATGTTTATAATTCATATCTTCCCTGCGGTTTAAGTTTACCAAGAAATTAATCCCAAAAAGATTGAAATCAGTATTGCCCCAAACCAGATTCTTCCCAGTCTAGACTATTTGTGTTTTGTCAGTGTTTGCTTTTAGTCCTGATACAGTTCCATAAATTTCCAAAGTATTAGGTGCTGCGTGGAGAGAGACAGCCTGACCGTCCAAGATCAAAGTGGTGTCATTGGCATATTGCCATATCTTTATTTCAGTATTATTAAAATTTATGCCTCGTATTTTTTTATTTTAAATAATCATATAGCATAAATTTGAGCACAGAGAATGAAAATATACGGTGCAATTGGGTTTCCTCGTTGGCATTCCCATTCTATATTAGTAGACGCTGAGAAGAATCCTGACTGCATATGCTTTTACATTTGTATTGAAAGTATGAATCAATCTTATGAAGCTTTCGTGAAAATTATACAATTTTAAAGTTTTATACAAAAAGCTTCAAGATACTGAATTGAAGGCCTTTTCAAAATCGATAAGCATTAAAAATCCTGGGATTTTGTTTTTTTCAGTTTCATGAAGAATATCATAAACAAGACGTGTATTTTCCCCAATATATCTTCCTGTTAAGAAGCCCGTTTGGGTTTTTGATATTAAATAGCCCAAATGGGGTTTAAATCTATTGGCAATGCTGGCAGAATTCATTTTGTAAATTACTGATAACAGTGAAATAGGCCTCCAGTTATTTATTATATTTCTTGCTTATTGCTGCATATTTGAGGGTTTCAGACATTTCTCCCTTTTCATATCATTCGTTCAAGGCACGCAGACCATAAATTTTATTCTCCCCCAGAACATCTTAAAAAATTCCACCGGGACGCCATCGATACCTGGAGATTTATCGTTTTTTTATATTTTTTATGGCATATGAGATTTCTTCAGCAGTCAGTTTTTCTTCGAGTTGTTTTGAAGTGTTATCGTCTAGTGTTCTGATATTTTTATCGTCTATAATAGATGATGGGAGTTTCATCAATATTATGGGATTTGAAGAGGTTACTATAGTAGGTTTGAATTTCTTTCAGGATTTCTTTCTGGTCTATTTGCTCTTGAACACACTAATACTCCATTGAGTTTTTGATTGCAGAGAAATTCCAATTTTTCTTTTTTTCTGTTAGTGCAGGCAAGTTGTCATTTTCCTGCGATTCTAGTTGTTCAACTTCACCAATTAATTTTTGTTCCTCATTAGTCTGTTCTTTTTTCAATCGTGTCGAATATTGTAATGTAGTTCCTCTCATTTCTAGAAGTAGTTTCGAGAAACAGTCAATCGCCAATCGTTAAATGGATTTTTTCAAAACTAATTTGATCCATTTTCTCCATATTATATACTTTTGCTGCATATTTAACCGTTTCATCTTTTATTGTTTTATTTATTAAGTTTAACTACTCTTTATCTTTTAAAAGTGAGCAATTAAACTTCCATATCCCCTTACCTCTTTTGAATTTACTGAGTTTGAGGTTTAGCTCAATTGATGAGTGATCGGATCTGTATCTGGCACTAATATTGCACTTTGTTATTAAATCTAGCAAAGTTCGTGAGTCAATAAAGTAATCTAATCTGGCTTGTTTTATAGGATTTTGTCTCCGCCAAGTATAGCGCTTTGTCTTTGGGTGGATGGCTCTGAAGAAATCTATCAATTCACCATTGTTCATGGTATTTATTAGAACTCGGCGTGACTGTGGGTTATTGACGTGTTTATAATTACAAGTGTCCATGTTTGCATTTAAGGTGAGATTTAGATCACTGCAAATGAGGGTGTAGTCCTGCACTCGTACAGAGCTCATGAAAGAAAGCTGTTGAGTCCGTGTTTGGTGCGTACACATTAAATAGTCTAAATATCATATTATTTATACTTATGTCTAACATTAAGAGGTTCCCATTTTGGTCTTTATGGACTTTCTTGACCGAATATTCTATATTAGTATTTATTAAAATTGCAACTCCGCAGGAGTTTGTTCTATTTCCGTTAATAAAGCATTCTCCTTTCCATAGGTTCTTTATATATTTTTTGTCCTCATTAGTCCAGTGAATATCTTGTAGGCAAAGGAAGGTCGGGTTTTTCCTACTTAGATAGTTAATAACATCTGCTTGCTTTTTTTGTCCCTTAGGCCTTGGTAATTTGCCGACAACACCAGAAGATCGCTATCCGTCATCGGGAACCAGATGGTGCACTCCATACAGCAACAGTAATAACAATTTTGACTGATAAATGTGCAGAGACTGCAAACAGACAATTTATTAATTGACAAAGAATATGAAATTTTCCTGAGGGAAAGTGACGAACAGAAAACTTTTTACAGAAACAGAAGAAATGAACATATAATAACTGCAAAATATATACAACATACATGAACAAGCTGATTTTGCTGAAGTTTGACTTTAGTGGTGTTTGGACTTCAAAAGGTGGAAAAGTAATGATTGTTTCTAAAAATAATTAGGTATGGGTGGTAGTCAAGTATTTAAAATATCAAAAATATCATGAATCAGGAATCACAAGGCAATAATTGGGAACATGATTTAGTACATACTAACACAGTAGTGGAAAAAATGGACATAAAACACATAAGCTGTATTATACGATTGTGGTATACCAAATGTATCTTATATATTGAAATTTACCATACCAAATGTAACCTATATCACGTATGCTCTATAACTGACGTAAGCATATTTCATATACGCTGTACAAGAACACTCTGTTTTGGAAAAGGTTCTCCAAAAGCAATAATTGGATACTTTAAAATATTAATTTAGTGTCAGAAAGACACATCATCACAAATTATGAATCATGAATCACAAGGCAATAATTGGGAGCATGAATTAGTACATACTAACACAGTAGTGGAAAAAATGCACATTATAACACATAAGCTGCATTAGACGATTGTGGTATACCAGATGTGTCCTATATATTGAAATTTACCATACCGAATGTAACCTATAGCACATATGCTCTATAACAGATGGAAGCATATTTCATATACGTTGTACAAGAACACTCTGTTTTGGAAAAGGTTCTCCAAAAGCAATAATTGGATACTTTAAAATATTCATTTAGTGTCAATAAGACACATCACCATTGTGGAAAGTCTCCCCAGAAGCAGTGATGGCATACTCTAATGGACGAAGAGGTAGCCACATGGTGATAGGATATAGTATGAGAGGTTTAAAGATGATGTAAAGTAATAGATGCTGTGAATAGGCACATTTTTGCACAGTGGAAAAATATAAACATAACACAAATGTTTGGTATCCTGCACATCATGTTGTCATATATTAAATGGAACATATATCACATAACGTGCAGAGGTATTCAAGTCAATACCACCACCAAATATGACATATATTGCGCCGGTGCAAGTGCACAGTATTATTTTTAGTCTCGCTAGGTAACATACACAGAACACTGTACCACTGCTAGTAAAATATATCAACAGGTGTAATCTTACTACTCTGCAAAAAATACTCTGTGTGTGTCTATTTTTAAATTTCTCAAACTTATTTTAATTAATCTGGATAGAATGATGTACTCGGATATTGTTTTTAATCAATAAGCTCACAGTTAGATAAGGAATAAAGTAGTGTTTTGAAATTTAAAAAGACATCATCAAGACTATTGTGTGATCATCCTTAATGGGTGTTCAAGTATCAGATGGGATGGTTGATTTACATTCTTAAATTGTGATCTTATGTTAAAACACAATGTTGATTTATAATATTTTGTTAAAAGGTCAGTCTAGAGCTACAAAGCACAAGTCTCATTAGAAAAGCTAATCTGAAAAATACACTGCTTTACAAACTAGCTAATTACCTACTGCAGGAGATAAACTTTACTAAAATTTTCAAATCTGAATATAAAACTTAAAGAGTAGCTCAGGTTATCACCAAAATACAAGTACAAAGTAAGACAACACTTGTATATCTGATTTAGCAAGCATGGCCTGTGAGTGGCCTTTTGTTTCAGTTGGACTGTACCTTAAACTAGTCTATATTCTTCCTTATTATGCCATCCATATTAGTAGCCACACACCACTGACCACGTTTGAACTAGTGGGGCTACACTATGTTCCAAGTTTTTGAAGCAGAACATTAAATTTAACACCACTAATTTCCTGGTGCAAGAGCGAACAGTTTGGGAGAACAGTGGGCTCTATTGCTAAGCCATTGGCAGCAACTCCTTGGTCTGGATCTCTCTAGCTGATCCCACCTTGATGGAGGTCTCAATACGGGATTGATATGGACCTTCGACATACTGGGATAAGTAAGGCCAGGCTGACCTCGGTTCCCCTGTCAAATTAACCTTTCCGATTTTGTACTCTCTAACCCTTATCTAATTTTGAACTGGAGCTTAGGATCCTGGAGCCCTGTTGTTTCCTGGACATGGTACCCCCAGTATGTAATCCATTGCCCAGTTACTCCCCTTATCCCTGAAGATCTCCAGGTCTCCAGATGGATTGATGTAGGTTTTGGAGTCTAATGTGGGTGTTCCACCACACGACTAAGGCTCCCGATTAAGGGTTTTTGGAGGCCAGTTTCAAATATTTGCTTAGTCCCAGACCTTCTGTAAGGGTTGGTTGTTGTCAAACATGTTTGATATTTCTCACAACTCAAACCGATTCATATTTCCCGCCGTCAACAAAATGTCCAGTCCCAGGCGTCCTCAGGCCTCCTAAGACCCAAATTTACACAGTCGTGTGTTGTACCAGACCGCCTGCGACCCTTAGTCCCAGACCTCCCTAGCTTAGTCCCAGGAGGCCGGTTGTTAATCCCAGACTCAAATATGATGCATATGAATTTCATGCATGTGAAAATGAATCGGTTGCATTAGTCCCAGGAAGCTCAGACCGTCTGCGCTATCCTGGGACCCAAAAATCAAGGTCTGGGACTAAGCCCCAACTAAGGGTAACCGACCCTAACTGATTCAAACCGGCCTCCCCAGGATGCCTGGGACAACACAAATTTAGTCTGCGACGGTCTGAGGACTCCCCAGGAGGCGACTAAAAACCGACTATTTTCCGCGCGTCTGAAATTAAAACGAGGCAATGAAGTAGAGGAAAGACTGAAGTTTCAGAGGAAGGGATTGAGAGGAGAGAGGAGGAGGAGATTGAGGAACATCCAGCTATTGAGGAAGCTGTAGAAGAAGAAGAGAGGTGTGAAGAAGATCCAGAGTGCCATTCTTCAGCCAAGAGAGCCAGGGTGTGTACAACTTTTACCGACAGTCAGGAAATTTCCATTGTGGAATTTGTAAAGCAGCACTCAGAACTGTATGACAAGGAACATCCACGTTTCCACGACAGGACCAGAAGAGAGACTCTCTGGGCAGAAATATCTGCAGAACTCAAGCTCCAGCCCTTTGATGTGAGACGTTGGTTCGAGTCCCAGCGAACGCATTATGGGAAGCTGTCTAAGCTCCAATCTGGCCAAGCCCCGAGGGAGATGACCAAGAGACAGTCCTGGGTCTACCGACAGATGGGTTTCCTTAAAACCCACATCAGACGAAAGGGGGCCAACAGAAGTTCAGGTTTTGAGGCCAGTCCAAATACCAGCAGGCAGGACTAATCACGTGGCTCAACTACTGACACAGAACACCTCGAGTCCAGTGTCCTGAGGGAGAGGAGTCAGTCCGTCATTACATCTACACCAGTTTCAACAACAGACTCCAAGATTTTCGAACACTTTGAGCAGATGAGGACGCTGATCTCAGGTTTTCTGCAGCAGAAGTCGGACAGGCAGCCCTTCTTTGACTACGTGGCATTATCAGCCGAAAAGATGACTCAAGAAGAATTTGAAGAATTAAAGGGCAAGATATTTAGAGACATTGAAACTATTAAGAGAAACCATAGACGTCAGCCATTGCCCAGAAGATCAGCCACTATTACCACAGAGTCGCAGAGGGTCGGGATACTTCCACCAACCACTCAACAGGTGTCTAGTTCCACTCAAGCAGCAGCTGGAAGCAGTTTTGTCTACTATACACCAAGCCCCATTGGCTTCAGCAACCCTACATCTGTCCTAACTGTACAGGATGAAGGGAGCAGACACAATCTGAGTGGAATATTAAGCCAGCTACCTGATCTGACATCAACACAGATCGTCGAGCAGCCTCAGCAGCAACAACCGCAGCAGCAGCTCTTTACTATCACCACTTCAGCACCGCCTCAACAGCAGCAACAGCCTCCTCAGTAGCCATCCAGTCAGGGCGGGTCTTTGACCTACCAGGCCCTTTTCAGGGCCACCAAATCTTCCAAAAGCAATTATTCAGCTGCAAGTTATTCCAGTTCCCCTCCCAAAACAAAAAAGTTCATTACAAATACTTATCACAAAAAAAAATAAAGTCCAACACCCACACCACCCCAAACATGAAATAAATAACCCATGGTACCACACATAACAAAAAGGCCACATAAAGAAAAAATTTAAAAAAACTCCCAATATGCCTATTAATCAGCCCTTTTTAGATTAAAATCCATGGGATAGTTTAAAATCTTTAATTGAAAAGTCCAACACTTACACCTTCCCTAGATTTAAAAGACATTATCACATACTTACCAACCCACAAACAGACAAACCCAAACATAGCCTCCAACTAACAAACCCACTACAAAACCTAGCACCCACCTGCCAAAACCAAAACCAATACCAACAACCACCAACCAAGAAACAGACAAACCCAAAAGTAAACAGAATCCATGCCAAAGAACTGACAAACTATTTTGCAAAAACAATCCCCCATTATTGAAAAGAAAACTAGCCTCATGGTTATATTTGTGACTAGAAGTGAAGATTTTAAATTTAAGATTTCCATGAAAACATTTCTGTTTGAAATAATATTCCAACCCCCCAAATTGGTGAAATTAGGATATGTCTTTCAAAATATATACAAAAATAATTCTATTTAGGATATTATGTGTGGCTTTGTGTGTGGCTTTTTTTTGTCACTGGGTTTGTCTGTTTGTTGGGTGGGTAACTTGTGTTTGTCTGTTTGTCTGTTGGAACAAGTTATGTTTGGCATGGGGTTTGTCTGTTTGTCCGTCTGAACAAGTTATGTTTGGCATGGGGTTTGTCTGTTTGTCCGTCTGAACAAGTTATGTTTGGCATGGGGTTTGTCTGTTTGTCCGTCTGAACAAGTTATGTTTGGCATGGGGTTTGTCTGTTTGTCCGTCTGAACAAGTTATGTTTGGCATGGGCTTTGTCTGTTTGTCCGTCTGAACAAGTTATGTTTGGCATGGGGTTTGTCTGTTTGTCCGTCTGAACAAGTTATGTTTGGCATGGGGTTTGTCTGTTTGTCCATCTGAACAAGTTATGTTTGGCATGGGCTTTGTCTGTTTGTCCATCTGAACAAGTTATGTTTGGCATGAGGTTTGTCTGTTTGTCCGTCTGAACAAGTTATGTTTGGCATGGGGTTTGTCTGTAGCAAGCATAGCTCATTAAATGTTTTTTGGAATATTTGGTAGTCCTGGAAAGGACTGTTTGTTAGTCCTGAAAAGGACTGGTTACTGCAGCAGGACTTATATTCTGTCATCTTGCCAGGCCACTGCTCCCTCATTATTGAAGTAATCCCTGAGGTAATCCCTCTGTCTCAGGGTTTCTGTCTTGGCCACCACCAGCAGCACCATCAATCAATCCACAATCACCAAGCACATCATCATCATTGTCCTCCCCAGGCTGCTGACCACCAGGTTGAACTTGATACTGGCTTCTCAGTATGTTGTGTAGAACCACACAGGTAAAGACCACTTCTCTGACTGTTGCTGGGGGTAGTTCAATAGTGGTCCTCATCACCCTGAATCTGGACACCAGGATGCCAAAAGCGTTCTCATCAACTCTCCAGCCCCTTGATATTCTATAGTTGGCAATCCTTTCCTCTCTTGTTAACATCCTTCTGCCATAGGGTTTCATGAGCCAGCTCTTCAGGGCAAAGGCATCATTTGCCAGAATGAAGTAGGAGACATCTCGACCACCCTTGGTTATAGGAGCTGGGTTAGGGAAGCCTATCCTGCCATCTTCAGTCCTCCTCTTCAGCTGAGAGGCATTAAATATCTGGGCATTTGAGCAAGATCCAGCTGTCCCAGCATCCACCCATCGAAACTTGTACTGTCCATCTACCAGGGCCAACATCACTATGGAGAAGAAACCCTTGTAGTTGTGGTAGAGGGCTCCAGTGTTCTTGGGTTTCTTCAGCACCACATGCTTCCCATCCAGGGCTCCCAGGGCATGTGGAACATTCCACCTGATCCTGAATTCCCTTTAGAGTTCTTTCCACTCATCTGGAGTAGTAGGACATCTGAGGTACTCTCTGGTGAACTCATCCTGGATGGCCCTGCAGACCTCTGGTAGAAACTTGGAAATGGTGGATCTGCCAACCCTGAACTGACAGGATAATGATGTGTATGACTCTCCAGTGGCCAGATATCTCATGCTGAGGGCTAACTTCTCCTCAACACTAATTGGTGCTCTGTAGTTGGTGGCCTGCCTGGCTAGATGTGGTTCCAGTCTGGTCTTTATCATTTCAAAGAATTCTGGGGTCATCCTCATGTAATTTGTGAATCTTGGAATGTCTGTGGCATACAGATCAGCCATAATGTTGTGGTAGGCCCCCCTCTCCTGTCTCTGCAGTAGCCATGGCCTGACCCACATGTTGTGCCTTCTTCTAGGTCTCTTTATGGGTGCTGGTGGTGGTGCTGGTGGTTGCTGTGGTCGACGTAAAAATTGGAAATACACGATTATTTGTAACTGAACAAAAACCAAAAAAGCCCTAAGTTGTTGTTGAAGCTGTCTTCCATTAAAAGGTGGCATCCTGCTGTGTTCCTAAAAAAGCAATGATATTAGATTGCGGATTCTGCCATCTTGCCAGGCCACTGCTCCCTCATTATTGAAGTAGTCCCTGAGGTAAAACCTCTGTCTCAGGGTTTCTGTCTTGGCCACCACCAGCAGCACCACCAATCAATCCACAATCACCAGGCACATCATCATCATTGTCCTCTCCAGGCTGCTGACCACCAGGTTGAAATTGATACTGGCTTCTCAGTATGTTGTGTAGAACCACACAGGTAAAGACCACTTCTCTGACTGTTGCTGGGGGTAGTTCAATAGTGGTCCTCATCACCCTGAATCTTGACACCAGGATGCCAAAAGCGTTCTCAACAACTCTCCTGCCCCTTGATATTCTATAGTTGGCAATCCTTTCCTCTCTTGTTAACATCCTTCTGCCATAGGGTTTCATGAGCCAGCTCTTCAGGGCAAAGGCATCATCTGCCAGAATGAAGTAGGAGACATCTCGACCACCCTGGGTTATAGGAGCTGGGTTAGGGAAGCCTATCCTGCCATCTTCAGTCCTCCTCTTCAGCTGAGAGGCATTAAATATCTGGGCATTTGAGCAAGATCCAGCTGTCCCAGCATCCACCCATCAAAATTTGTACTGTCCATCTACCAGGGCCAACATCACTATGGAGAAGAAACCCTTGTAGTTGTGGTAGAGGGCTCCAGTGTTCTTGGGTTTCTTCAGCGCCACATGCTTGCCATCCAGGGCTCCCAGGGCATGTGGAAGATTCCACCTGATCCTGAATTCCCTCTCCAGTTCTTTCCACTCATCTGGGGTAGTAGGACATTTCAGGTACTCTCTGGTGATCTCATCCTGAATGGCCCTGCAGACCTCTGGTAAAAACTTGGAAATGGTGGATCTTCCAACCCTGAACTGACAGGATAATGATGTGTATGACTCTCCAGTGGCCAGATATCTGATGGTGAGGGCTAACTTCTCCCCAACACTGATTGGAGCTCTGTAGTTGGTGGCCTGCCTGGCTAGATGTGGTTCCAGTCTGGTCTTTATCATTTCAAAGAATTCTGGGGTCATCCTCATGTAATTTGTGAATCCTGGAATGTCTGTGGCATACAGATCAGCCATAATGTTGTGGTAGGCCCCCCTCTCCTCTCTCTGCAGTAGCCATGGCCTGACACACATGTTGTGCCTTCTTCTAGGTCTCTGTATGGGTGGTGGTGCTGGTGCTGGTGGTTGCTGTGGTCAACGTAAAAATTGGAAATACATGGTTATTTGTAACTGAATAAAAACCAAAAAAGCCCTAAGTTGTTGTTGAAGCTGTCTTCCATTAAAAGGTGGCATCCTGCTGTGTTCCTAGAAAAGCAATGATATTAGATTGCGGATTTTATATATATATATATACCCAGAAAATCCAGCAACTTTGCAAAACAAGAATCAGCGATCCTGGTCTGGGGAAGACTGAGGAGGCCTGATTACGCCGGTACTTAATCCGGTGTTAGTCGGGGCTTAGTCCCAGGAGGCCTGAGGCGTCCTGGAACCCAGTCGGTATGGGTACGACAGGATCGTGGTTGAAACCGACCAGAAAACTGGCTTAGTTGGTTCTTAGTCCCAGACCAGTCGGCGACTGTCTGGGGCCGCCTGAGGCGTCCTGAAGCTTCCTGGGAATGATCTGTACTTAATCCCAGACTTCAATACCGACTCAGTATTCCCGCCCATTTCTGCTTTTTTTTCACCGACTGTCCATGATTAAGAGTCCCCGACAGGATCAGGACTTAGTCCTTTGGTGGAACAGGGACATTAGGGATAGGTTGGACCAGGCTGACCCTGGCTCCACGTCTTGGATATACTTTGATTTCGTTATTCATTAGCTTTGGTTTCTAATCCTCACCAAAACACTGTTCTTTGGATGCTGAGACTTCTGGTGTCCCTTCAAGTTTGTAACTTAAGGTTTTCTTTAAATATAATCCAGTGCCTCAGTAACCCTTCTTGGCCTTGACCCCTCAGCACCAGTGCTGTATAGTCTTGCACATGGATTGATACAAGCTCTGAAGTATTGGGGATAGGCTGAACCAGACTGACCCTGGCTCCCCCTCTTAAATTTGTCACAATCTCACCAATTATCATGACTGATTGTCATCTCTTCTCTACTAGTCACATTTGACCTTGGAAGATCTTCCATTGACCTTGGGAGGTCACTGAAGAATAGTACTCTGCTACATAACACTGTAACACTGGCTGAAAGATCCAAGTAAATCTACCAAACTACTTCATATATTGTGTTCTCGAAAAGCCTATGTGATACAGTAATCTGTGATATATAAAGCAATATTTATGTTGTTGATAATAACCTGGCTGGGGGATGTTTAAATCATTTTTCATATTTTTAAATACCTGTATTTTAACTTTACCATTTTATACTAACATGTAAATAAAATGCCAAAACTTTTTTAACTTTACCATTTTGTACTGATATGTAGATAAAATGCCAAAACCTTTGCATTTTACATGCAACACATTTTACGTACATTGACCCTATGCATGACCTTCGAACTTTGTGAACTTACTTGGTTCAACTGTTAGAGTGTAATTCTTATCAGCATGCACTTAATTGTACCATGCAAAGATTGACTTTAGAGTTTTATTTGGTGAACATATTTTAGGAGGGAATACAAACTTTCTGCATAGTATTTGCATACAAATACAGTGTCAGGTTAAAGCAGTACACCCTCCCCAATTCCAATTCTAATTCTAATAGCACTTTTATAGCACTTAATCTCTGTCAAAAGACAGATTCTAAGGCCCATCACACAAAAAACATTGTTCAATATTCAAAAACCAGAGACATTGCAGGGGTCAGCACCGCGGAGAAAGCAGGAGCAGATTGGAAATTTAGGGTGGGTATGCTTTTCCAAAGAGGTATGACTTCAACTTTGACCTGAAAGAGGCAAGTGAGTTTGCAGAGCAGACCTCATCAGAAAGGTCATTCCAAATCATAGGTGTGTCATATGCAAAACTGAGTCCAAATTGCCTTCGAGACTTGAAAACTGAAGCAAAGTGGGGAACCTCAAGAAATATGCCATCAGATTGACTTCAACGAGTGTTATTGAAGCATGCGGTGATATCGGCGAAATCGGCGATATTACGTTTTCACCATTTCGTTATGAAATGGTTTTAAATTGATGTATTATGATTGTAACTTGTATTCATTTACCTTTTTGGTGTCATATACTGTTATCCTTGTTGTATATGATTGCTGTAAGTGGTTTGTATTGTATCCTCATGTCAATGTGCAGAGAGGATGTTGTCACTTCAAAGTTTGGGAGAATACTAAATTTTAGACCAATAGGATTCCTTGTTTCAATTTTACAGGTGCAGACTTTGAGTTATTCTCCCATGTCTGGGATTCTCTATAAAAGCAGGGTGAATTGTGTCATTCTTTGCTGAATTGGTATAGGTAGCAGGAGACAGACATGTCAGGGTAAAACCTGGTATTTTCTTCTGTTGTTAGATTTTAGGAATGTCAGGGTAAAACCTGCATGGTATTATTTTCATAGGTTGCAGGGAAAGTTGCAAGATGACTTTGGTAACATTGTAAAGCAGGCAGGGAAAGGAGAATGTTCTGTACATAATTTCTGTTTGATTTCAGGGTAAAACCTGTCTGGGAATTTACTTTAAAGTATCATGATATTTTAATTGTTTATTTCAGGGGAAGTTAGGTTTTCATTTAATACTTTGCTGCTTGTTGTATTTAACTATGTTTGAATGAATTAATGATGAAGTAGTTTGTATTTATTTCTAGTGGCAGGGTAAAACCTGACAAGAATTGAATGGACTGAAGTGTTATAATTGCATGTGGTTGATTGCGCCTGGTGTATTGATTTCAGTCATATAATTATAGGTTTCAGGCTGAATGCCGGTGATTTGATTAATGTTTCATGGGGTAAAACCCATGGCTAATTGAATTCATTTCAATTCATTTCATTAGGTACTGAATCTACTATGGTATTTGATAAAGGATGGAACCAGTGTTTTGGCATAGAGTATGATCCAAGGTCTAAGTGTTAGTAGACAGTAGGTTTCCAGTGTTATGACTTGTTTTCAATTCTTTTAGTTGATTCTGGGGAATTATTTGAATGTATATAGTATAAATGTGATTTCTGATTATTTTTAATACTTTTGTGATGTTAGTGCTTGTACCAATTCAGCCCCAGCAATTGCTGGTAAAATACTTGTTATATTTTGTAAATAAATGTTCTCTTATGTGACATAAGACCCTTGGCACGTTACAAAATTTGGTGGCAGTGGTGGGGTTAATTTGAATGAATGTGTAATTACTTGGTGCCATTGTTGAATTTGATGTCTTGAGGTATATTAGACACTAGATCTAGATATTTTTTTTCTGCTTAGGTAAAACTTAGCAGATTCTGTGTTTCTTTTTGTCAAGGTAAAACTTGACAGAAACTTTGATCATATTAGATTTGTGTTTAGTTTCTGTTGAGGTAAAATTTGACAGCTCTGTTTATTTTGTTTTGTTTTCTGTCACATAGGACTTGACAGTATTTTCTGAGTTTTATTTGAGTGCTGTGAATATTAAGATGGATACTTATATGCAGCATATCAATGAGATGGAGGGACAGTACAGGCAATCAGAATTGCCCAGGTCCAAACATAGGATTTTACCTGATGTTAGTCATGAGCAAAGAGAAAGATATGTAAGCTTTGAAGGGCAAGAATCATTTGTCACTTTTGATCAGTATTCCCAAAGTTCTAGGGAAGGATGTGAAAGACAAGGTTATATGCCTAATAGGGAGCCGATTTCGGATGTTAGATCTGGAAATCAGGTGTATGATAACAGAGTCCCTGAGAAGACTGGTGAAAGGGTAAAACCTTACTCAGTCCCCAGAAGTCCTTGTTTTGAGGATATTCATAACCCTGGTAGGGTGGAGGAAGGTAGAAGGGTGAAACCTTCTACTGATTTTGTTAAGAGAGAGTATTATGGAATGCCAAAGGGTGGAGTTTCCTTTTATGACAGATTTCCAGGTGTTGCAAGGTATGACAGGGTGGAACCCCCCAGTAACACTGTTGGTTGTACACAAGACAGGTCTGACCCAAATATAAGGTCGCTGCAGGAGGAAATAGGTAGGTCAGATAGACCACATTCACCTTATTTGTCAAGGTCAAGGAACGTTCAGAATGTTCAATCACCAAGAAATTTAAGACCCCCTGCTTATGATGAAAAGTCTAGTTTCAGTGATTTTGTAGTTCAGTTTGAGCTCATTTCCCAGTTGTCTGGATGGAATTTAAGCATAATGGCTTTGGAACTAGCATCTTGTTTAAGGGGTACAGCAGTCTCTGTCTTGAGTGAGTTGGAATTCCATGAGAGAACTCATTATCCAAGTTTGAAGCAAGCTTTGGCAGATAGATTTGAATCAGGGATACAAGGCACAGCTGAAAAGCAGGGTAAGGAAATCAGAGGAGAGCATACCTGAGTTGGCTCAAGAAATAAGTAGATTGGTTAGATTTGCATACAGTGATCTTCCAAGTTCATTAAGGGAAGGCATTGCTAAGGATGCATTTATTGAAGCATTGAGTGACAGAGAGCTTGAGTTAGTTGTGTTTCAGCGTCATCCCAAATCTCTTCAAGAAGCTGTACAAGTTGCACTTGAGTATGATGCTTTTAGAACTACTAGGCAAAAGCGGACTCTGGGAAGTGTCAGGGAAGTTCTTAGCAAGGATGAAAGTGATAGTTATGCTACTTTACAGGATAAAGTTAGATTTAGAGAGACGTTTGGAAGGTCTTAGAATCATGAAATCTGATAATATAGATCTTTGTGAGTTAGGTTCTGAAACTGGGAATTCTAAGGACAGAAAATCATCCAAGAAGTGTTTTTCCTGTGGGGAAGTGGGTCACTTCAAAGCTAATTGCCCAACAAAAGTTTCAGGGAAAGTGAGTCAAAGCAATAGAGTGAATGCCCAGTGTGATTATTGTGGTCGTATGGGTCATACTATGTTGAAATGTTGGAAGTATAAGGCTGATCAGCAGAATGTTGAGCCTACTTGTGTGTTTTGTGGTATGAAAGGTCACTACATGATAGACTGTGATAAGTATAGGTCTCAGCTTCCATCTGGCAGGAGTGAGAAGGAATCTTTAAAAGAAAAACAGCTGATGTAGGGGGCCATACTTCAGCTGACTTGACCATTGGGCCCAGAGTTAACATATGTGAAGATGGATTGTATTTAAAGGCAAAGTTAGGTGGTGGTATTGAGGTTAACTGTTTGGTTGACACAGGGGCCAACAAATCCATACTCCATCCTAAGAAGCTCTATTCAATCCCATCTAGTATCAGGCCTTCATTGACAGAACTCACTAAGAACATTGTACTAGCCAATGGTGATAGGATAAGGGTTTTGGGACAAGTGACCATGTCCCTTGAGACTGGATTGGGTAGTTTCAATCACAACTTTGTTGTTGCTGAGACAAATGAACCAGTTATACTAGGGAATGATTTCTTGTCAAACAATTGTTGTGTGATTGACGTGGCCAATAGCTCTTTGAGTATAGATGGCAAAAGTGTTCCTTGTGTGTTGAAGAGTAAGGTTGGTTCTTTGTTTAGACTAATGTGGGTGTTCCACCACACGACTAAGGCTCCCGATTAAGGGTTTTGGGGGGTCGGTTTGAAATATTTGCTTAGTCCCAGGCGTCCTGTAAGGGTCGGTTGTGGTCGGTTGGGGCCGTGTGAGAAATCAAACATGTTTGATATTTCACACGACTACAACCGATTCATATTTCCCGCCGTCAACAAAATGTCCAGTCCCAGGCGTCCTCAGGCCTCCTCAGACCCAAATTTACAGAGTCGGTTGTTGTCCCAGGCCGCCTGCGACCCTTAGTCCCAGACCTTCCTAGCTTAGTCCCAGGAGGCCGGTTGTTAATCCCAGACTCAAATATGATGCGTATGAATTTCATGCATCTGAAAGTGGGTCGGTTGCATTAGTCCCCGGAAGCCTCAGACCGTCTGCGGTGTCCTGGGACACAAAAATCAAGGTCTGGGACTAAGAACCGACTAAGGGTAACCGACCCTAACCGATCCAAACTGGCCTCCCCAGGACGACTGGGACCACGCATTTTCAGTCTGCGGCGGCCTGAGGATGCCCCAGGTGGCCTGGGACTAACAACCGATTAAGAACCGACTGTTTTCCGCGCGTTGGAAATTAAAACGAGGCAATGAGCAGATCTGGGACTATATAAGCGGCCGCGCACACATTCTCGTTGTTACTGACTGTTTGGCTACTGAGAGACGTGTGTCACTGATTTGTAGGGGTTTTCAGTTTATATTTTATATACTTGAGCTTAGGGCAAATTTCACAGTTAGGAGACACATTTTAGTATTTTTTTATTATTTTGTCGACTGGATTATGAGGAAAGACAAAGGAGGGAAGAGAGGAAGGAAAAAGATGGATGAGAGGGAGAAGGAAAGTCAAGTAGAGGAGAGGAGTGAAGTTATTACAGAAGAAGGAAGTGAGAGGAGAGAGGAGGAGGAGATTCAGGAAGATCCAGCTATTGGGGAAGCTGTGGCAGAAGAAGAAGAGAGGTGTGAGGAAGATCCGGAGTGCCATTCTTCAGCCAAGAGAGCCAGGGTGTGTGCCACTTTTACAGACAGTGAGGAAGTTTCCATTGTGGAATTTGTAAAGCTGCACCCTGAACTGTATGACAAGGAACATTCACGTTTCCACGACAGGACCAGAAGAGAGGCTCTCTGGGCAGAAATATCTGCAGAACTCAAGCTCTAGCCCTTTGATGTGAGAAGATGGTTCGAGTCCCAGCGAACCCGTTATGGGAAGCTGTCTAAGCTCCAATCTGGCCAAGCCCCAAGGGAGATGACCAAGAGACAGTCCTGGGTGTACCAACAGATGGGTTTTCTTAAAACCCACATCAGAAGAAAGGGGGCCAATAGAAGTTCAGGTTTTGAGGCCAGTCCAAATACCAGCAGGCAGGACGAATCACGTGGCTCAACTACTGATACAGAACACCTCGAGTCCAGTGTCCTGAGGGAGAGGAGTCAGTCCATCATTACATCAACGCCCGTTTCAACTACAGACTCCAAGATTCTCGAACACTTTGAGCAGATGAGGACACTTATCTCTGGTTTTCTGCATCAGAAGTCAGACAGGCAGCCCTTCTTTGACTACGTGGCATCAGAGGCCGAGAAGATGCCTCAAAAAGAATTTGAAGAATTAAAGGGCAAGATTTTTAGAGACATCAAAACTATTAAGAGTAACCGCAGATGTCAGCCATTGCCCAGAAGATCAGCCACTGTTACCACGGAGTCCCAGAGGGTCGGCCTACTGCCAGCAACCACTCCACAGGCGTCTAGTTCCACTCAAGCAGCAGCTAGCAGCAGTTTTGTGTACTATACACCAAGCCCCATTGGCTTCAGCAACCCGACATCTGTCCTAACTGTACAGGACGAAGGGAGCAGACACAATCTGAGTGGAATCTTAAGCCAGCTACCAGATCTGACATCAACACAGATCGTCGAGCAGCCTCAGCAGCAGCAGCAGCACCAACTGCAGCAGCAGCTCTTTACTATCACCACTTCAGCACCGCCTCAACAGCAGCAGCAGCCTCCTCAGTAGCCATCCAGTCAGGGCGGGTCTTTGACCTGCCAGGCCCTTTTCAGGGCCACCAAATCTTCCAAAAACAATTATTCAGCTACATGTTCTTCCAATTCCCCTCCCAAAACAAAAAAGTTCAGTACAAATACTTATCACAAGAAAAAAAAATTTCAAGTCCAACACCTACACCACCCCAAACATGAAACAAATAACCCATGGTACCACACATAACAAAAAAGGCCACATAAAAAAAAAATAAAAAGTAACTCCCAATATGGCCATTAATCTGCCCATTTTTAGATTAAAATCCATGGGATAGTTTAAAATCTTTAATAGAAAAGTCCAACACTTACACCTTCCCTAGATTTAAAAGGCATTATCACATACTTACCAACCCACAAACAGACAAACCCAACACCAAACATAGCCCCCAAATAACAAACCCAGTACCAAACCTAACACCCAACTACCAAAAATAAACCCAACCCCAGTAACCACCAACCAACAAACACACAAACCCAAAAGTAAATAGAACCCATGCCAACAAACTGACAAACTATTTTGCAAACACAATCCCCCATTATTGAAAGCAAAACTAGTTCCATGGGTATATTTTCCAAATTTTTGTGATTAGAAGTGAAGATTTAAAATTGAAGATTTCCATGAAAACCTTTCTGCTACAAATAAATTTCAAAGCCATGAACAAAAAGAATTGGTGAAATTATGATGTGGATTTGAAAATATATAAAAAAATAATTTAATTTCGGATATAATGTGTGACTTTGTGTTTGGCTTTTGTTTAACAGTGGGTTTGTCTGTTTGTTGGGTGAGAAAGTTGTGTCTGTCTGTTTGTCCGTCTGAACAAGTTATGTTTGGCATGGGGTTTGTCTGTTTGTCCGTCTGAACAAGTTATGTTTGGCATGGGGTTTGTCTGTTTGTCCATCTGAACAAGTTATGTTTGGCATGGGGTTTGTCTGTTTGTCCGTATGAACAAGTTATGTTTGGCATGGGGTTTGTCTGTTTGTCCGTCTGAACAAGTTATGTTTGGCATGGGGTTTGTCTGTTTGTCCGTCTGAACAAGTTATGTTTGGCATGGGGTTTGTCTGTTTGTCCGTCTCAACAAGTTAAGTTTGGCATGGGGTTTGTCCGTCTGTAGCAAACATAGCTGATTAATTGTTTTTGGAATAATTGGTAGTCCTGAAAAGGACTGTTGTAGTTAGTCCTGAAAAGGACTGGTTACTGCAGCAGGACTTATATTCTGCCATCTTGCCAGGCCACTGCTCCCTCATTGTTGAAGTAGTCCTTCAGGTATTCCCTCTGTCTTTTGGCTTCTCTAGCAGGGTTTCTGTCTTGGCCACCACCAGCAGCACCCCCAATCAATCCACAATCATCAGGTACATCATCATCATCATCCTCCCCAGGCTGCTGACCACCAGGTTGACCTTGATACTGGCTTCTCAGTATGTTGTGTAGAACAACACAGGTCAAGACCACTTCCCTGACTGTTGCTGGGGGTAGTTCAATGGTTGTCCTCATCACCCTGAATCTTGACACAAGGATGCCAAAAGCGTTCTCCACCACTCTTCTGCCCCTTGAAATTCTGTAATTGGCAATCCTTTCCTCTCTGGTTAACATCCTTCTGCTATAGGGTTTCATGAGCCAGCTCTTCAGGGCAAAAGCATCATCTGCCAGGATGAAGTAGGGGACATCTCTCCCACCCTGTGTTATAGGAGCTGGGTCAGGGAAGCCTATCCTGCCATCCTCAATCCTCCTCTTCAGCTGAGAGGCATTAAATATCTGGCCATCCAAGCAGGATCCTTCAGTACCCACATCCACCCATCTAAACTTGTACTGTCCATCTACCAGGGCCAACATCACAATGGAAAAGAATCCCTTGTAGTTGTGGTAGAGGGCTCCAGTGTTCTTGGGCTTCTTCAGGGCCACATGCTTCCCATCCAGAGCTCCCAGGGCATGTGGAACATTCCATCTGATCCTGAATTCCCTCTCCAGTTCTTTTCACTCATCTGGGGTTGTAGGACACTTCAGGTGCTCCCTGGTGAACTCATCCTGGATGGCCCTGCAGACCTCTGGTATAAACTTGGAGATGGTGGATCTGCCAACCCTGAACTGACAGGACAATGACGTGTAGGACTCTCCTGTGGCCAGATATCTGATGGTGAGGGCTAACTTCTCACCAACACTGATTGGTGCTCTGTAGTTGGTGGCCTGCTTGGCTAGGTGTGGTTCCAGTCTGGTCTTAATCATTTCAAAAAATTCTGGGGTCATCCTCATGTAGTTGGTGAATCCTGGAATATCTGTGGCATAAAGATCAGCCATAATGTTGTGGTAGGCCCCCCTCTCCTCTCTCTGTAGCAGCCCTGGCCTGACCCACATGTTGTGCCTTCTTCTAGGTCTCTGTATGGGTGCTGGTGGTGCTGGTGGTGCTGGTGGTGGTTTCTGTGGTCGACGTAAAAAATGGAAATACATGATTATTTGTAACTGAATAAAAACCAAAAAAGCCCTAAGTTGTTGTTGAATCTGTCTTCCATTAAAAGGTGGCATCCTGCTGTGTTCCTAGAAAAGCAATGATGATTAGATCGCGAATTTTATATATATATACCCAGAAAATCCAGCAACTTTGGAAAACAAGAATCGGGGATCCTGGTCTGGGGAAGACTGAGGAGGCCTGAGGACGCCTGAGGACGCCGGTAGTTAATCGTGGGTTAGTCGGCTCTTAGTCCCAGGAGGCCTGAGGCGTCCTGGGACCCAGTCGGTATGTGTACGACAGGATCGTGGTTGAAATCGACCTGAAAACTGGCTTAGTTGGTTCTTAGTCCCAGACTGTCGGGACTGTCTGCGGCCGCCTGAGGCGTCCTGAGGCGTCCTGGGGACAATCTGTTCTTAATCCCAGACTTGAGTACCGACCCAGTATTCCCGCCCATTTTTGTTATTTTCCCACCGACTGTCCACGATTAAGGGTCGCCGACAGGATCGGGGCTTAATCTTTTGGTGGAACAGGGGCATAAGGCTGGCTGAAGATATTGAGGTTCCCAGGAATTCAGAAATGATTCTTCCAGGATATTTTTCTGATTCTAGTAATACTGTTTTGCCTGAATGTCTAATGATAGAATCTTCTGAGAGGTGTTGCAAGAGGGGTATAGTGTTGGCAAAAGCTTTAGTTAGTACTGATTCATCTGTTGTTCCTGTGAGGGCAATGAACCCATCTGATGAGTGTATCAAGTTACATAAGGAAACAATCTTGGGAGAGTGTAGTATTGTCCAGGATATAAGGTCCATTGGTGAAGCTGATTGTTCAAAGCTTGATTCAGTGACTTTATGTAGTACTAATGGTGATCTTCCTGAGCACATTGAACCAGTATTTGCAGGTTTTTCTAGTAGTCTGAATGAAGATCAGAGGCATCAGGCTAAGGCTTTACTTCTCTCTCATAGTGATCTTTTCGCTCAGTCAAAGCTAGATAGAGGTAAAACTCATCTAGTGAAACATAAGATTGATACTGGTAGTCATGCACCTATCAAACAAAGACCAAGATGGTTATCCCTGGCAAAAAGGAAGGTTGAGCGAGAGGAAATTGATAAAATGTTAGAAACTGGTGTAATTGAATCGTCTTGTAGTCCTTGGGCATCTCCTGTTGTTTTAGTGACAAAGAAGGATGGTTCAATTAGATATTAAATTGACTATCGTCAGTTGAATAACATTACCATAAAGGATTCTTATCCTTTGCCTCATCCACAGGATTGCTTGGAGTCTCTTAGGGAAGCAAAGTGGTTTAGCACTCTTGATTTACAAAGTGGTTATTGGCAGATTGAGATGGATCCAGAGGATCATGAGAAAACAGCTTTTGCTAGTTTAAGTGGTCTGTTTCAATTTTGTGTCATGCCATTTGGGTTGACTAATGCCCCAAGTACCTTTGAGCGACTCATGGACAGGGTATTCCAGGGGTTAAACCCTGATATCTGCTTGATTTATTTAGATGTCATCATTGTCAAGGGTTCTACTTTTCAAGAACATCTAAATAAATTGAGGGAAGTTTTTACAAGATTAAGGGCAGCTGGTCTGAAATTGTCGCCTAAGAAATGTGAATTGTTCCGCAAAGAAGTGCGTTTTTTAGGGCACGTTGTATCGGCAGAGGGTATAAGGACTGATCCCCAGAAAACTGAGACAGTTTTAAGTTGGCCTATTCCTTGATCTTTGAAGGAATTGAGGAGTTTTCTAGGGTTCTGTTCTTACTATAGAAAATTCATTCGAAACTTTTCTACCTTAGCAAAACCCTTACATAGGCTTACAGAGAAGAATGTAAAGTTTCACTGGAGCATAGATTGTCAAAATGCCTTTTCTAAGCTGAAGGAAGCATTGGTTGAAGCCACTGTTCTAGCATATCCAGATACAAAAGGGAACTTTATTCTAGATACAGATGCTAGTGGTGTGGGTTTAGGTGCCATTTTGTCACAAGAGCAAGATGGACATGAACGAGTGATAGGTTATTACAGCAGGTCTCTGACAAAGTCTGAAAGGCGCTATTGTGTTACCAGAAGGGAGCTTTTAGCTGTTGTTGATGCTTTGAAACATTTCCATACTTATCTCTATGGTGTGCCGTTTGTGGTTAGAAGTGATCACGGTTCTTTGCGTTGGCTTTTGAATTTTAGAGATATAGAGGGTCAACTTGGAAGATGGAGTGAGTATTTAGGGACATATAATTTCCAGTTGGTACATAGAGCTGGCAGGTTGCATGGTAATGCAGATAGTCTTTCTCGTAGACCTTGCAGTGATTGCAGGTATTGTGATAAAGTTGAGATGAAAGTCAGTCAGTGTGTAGAGGATGAATGCTCGTGTTCAAATGTGAGAACTGTTTCAATGCAGGGTGTTACTGAGGCTTGGATTGAGGGTAAAACCTCAACAGACATCTGTGAAGCTCAGGAAAAGGATCCTTACATTGGAATTGTTAAGGCTATGATAGAAACTGATCAAAGACCTAAGTGGGTTCAGATAGCACACCAGAATAGTGTTGTGAAAGCATGCTGGTCTCAGTGGGATAGACTGGTTTTGAGGGATGACATTTTGTATAGGAAGTGGTGGCCCACAGGGAAACGTAACTTTGTGCTTCAGTTGGTCCTGCCTGAATCTCTCAGAGGTTTAGCTTTGAATCAGTTGCATGACCAAGCCAGTTCTGGTCATCTAGGCATAAGACGTACTCTTGCACGAATGCGTAGTCGTTTTTATTGGGTAGGGTGTAAGAGTGATGTTATAGTGTGGTGTCAAAGTTGTGAGGTTTGTCAAAGGAGGAAGTCCCCAGTGAGAAAATTTAGAGGTCCAATGCAGCAATACAATGTAGGTGTCCCTTTAGAGCGTGTTGCTTTGGATATACTGGGTCCTTTGCCTGAGACTTATAATGGCAATAGATATATTCTAGTCATTAGTGATTATTTTTCTCGTTGGGTAGAAGCTTTTGGTATGCCAGATCAGGAAGCCAGTACTGTTGCTGATTGTTTAGTTCAAGGCTTTGTTTCAAGGTTTGGAGTTCCAAGCCAGATTCACTCAGATCAAGGAGCACAGTTTGAGTCCAACTTGTTTCAGGCCTTGTGTAGGATTTTAGGAATTGAGAAAACTCGTACCACAACTTATCATCCCCAAAGTGATGGTCTCGTAGAGAGATTTAATAGGACTTTAGAGGATATGCTAAGTAAGGTGGTGGAAACAAATCATAAGAACTGGGATGATTGTTTACCATTAGCAATGATGGCCTATAGGTCATCTATCCATTAGACTACTGGTGAAAGTCCAGTTAGGATGATGCTAGGTAGGGATATTCAGTTGCCAGTTGATTTGATGTTAGGGAAGGGCATTCCTGAGACACAAAGTGTGGTATCTGGTGTTGCTTATGTGAAAGAGTTGAGAGAAAATCTGCATAGAATTCATGATATAGCTAGGGAAAAGTTACTCAAGTCTAGTGATAGGCAAAGAAAGGCTTATGATTTCAGGAAAAACTTCAAATCTTATGCGGTGGGAGATACAGTATATTTGCACAACTCAGCTAGGAAACAGGGCACTAGTTCTAAGTTTCATCTTCCATGGACAGGGCCATTTCTAGTAGTTGGGAAGGTGTCAGATCTTGTGTATCAGATTCAAAGGTCATCCAAGTCTGATTTGAAGTATGTTCATCATGACAGATTGAAGCCTGCTCATGTCAGATTGTACAGTTGGTTACAAGGATCAAATGACAAAGTTTTAGGATCTACTTTAGATCAAGGAAATAAGAATGTGAATTCGGAGTTGCATGGTTTCAACAATACAGCAGATGATAGGGAAGAGATTTTGATTTCTTTTCCAGGTCCTGAGGAAGTACCAAGTGACCAGCATGTTTCCAACTCATCCAGTGGTAAAACACTGGACAATTCTTTTTCTTTGTCAGAGTCGCAGAATTCAAATGATTTGTCCAATGGTGAAGTATTGACAAATTCTTCTCCAACAAGGTCAGTTTCACAGTCTGATGGTAAAACACTGGATGAGGCTTCTCTGTCCAGATGTGAGCGTACTACCAGAACGGTAGAAAAACCAAGTTGCCTGGCTACTTAAAAGATTACAAGTTGGAATTTATTTGCCAATTGTAATTGATGAAAAAGGGTAAGACCTTTTTCCCAGTTTTACGCGAGGAAGTGTCTGAGGAAATCATTGATGTACAAGTGGCTGACATGGCTTGGCAGTTGCACAGTGTGGATGTTCTCGTATCTTTGCAGTGTTGGACTTCACAGGACTCTGATGAGCAACATTCAACTTCACAGGATTCTAGGATGAACAGCATTGCTGGGACCCAAGGACATTTAAGGACATTTATGAACAGTGTTTTTATGGACATTATGGACATTATAAACTGTTTTTTTTTTGTGCATGTTTTTTTTTTAACATGGAGTATATAGTAAATTAAATTTCATATTTTGCATGCTTATATTGTACTTCATATGATTATTATTATTATTGTTATTATTTGTGTGTGTGGCATATGATGAGTTAGGTTATGGTAAATATATTGTCTGTAACCTGCTGATGCTGCAGTTGTAAAAATTGGGATGCCTAACTCGGGACGAGTTAGTTTTTATCAGTAGTGGGGTAATGAAGCATGCGGTGATATCGGCGAAATCAGCGATATTACGTTTTCACCATTTCGCTATGAAATGGTTTTAAATTGATGTATTATGATTGTAACTTATATTTATTTACCTTTTTGGTGTCATATACTGTTATCCTTGTTGTATATGATTGCTGTAAGTGCTTTGTATTGTATCCTCATGTTAATGTGCAGAGAGGATGTTGTCACTTCAAAGTTTGGGAGAATACTAAATTTTAGACCAATAGGATTCCTTGTTTCAATTTTACAGGTGCAGACTTTGAGTTATTCTCCCATGTCTGGGATTCTCTATAAAAGCAGGGTGAATTGTGTCATTCTTTGCTGAATTGGTATAGGTAGCAGGAGACAGACATGTCAGGGTAAAACCTGGTATTTTCTTCTGTTGTTAGATTTTAGGAATGTCAGGGTAAAACCTGCATGGTACTATTTTCATAGGTTGCAGGGAAAGTTGCAAGATGACTTTGGTAACATTGTAAAGCAGGCAGGGAAAGGAGAATGTTCTGTACATAATTTCTGTTTGATTTCAGGGTAAAACCTGTCTGGGAATTTACTTTAAAGTATCATGATATTTTAATTGTTTATTTCAGGGGAAGTTGGGTTTTCATTTAATACTTTGCTGCTTGTTGTATTTAACTATGTTTGAATGAATTAATGATGAAGTAGTTTGTATTTATTTCTAGTGGCAGGGTAAAACCTGACAAGAATTGAATGGACTGAAGTGTTATAATTGCATGTGGTTGATTGCGCCTGGTGTATTGATTTCAGTCATATAATTATAGGTTTCAGGCTGAATGCCGGTGATTTGATTAATGTTTCATGGGGTAAAACCCATGGCTAATTGAATTCATTTCAATTCATTTCATTAGGTACTGAATCTACTATGGTACTTGATAAAGGATGGAACCAGTGTTTTGGCATAGAGTATGATCCAAGGTCTAAGTGTTAGTAGACAGTAGGTTTCCAGTGTTATGACTTGTTTTCAATTCTTTTAGTTGATTCTGGGGAATTATTTGAATGTATATAGTATAAATGTGATTTCTGATTATTTTTAATACTTTTGTGATGTTAGTGCTTGTACCAATTCAGCCACAGCAATTGCTGGTAAAATACTTGTTATATTTTGTAAATAAATGTTCTCTTATGTGACATAAGGCTTTCTCTTGACATTAGTTCAACTCAAGACCCTTGGCACGTTACATTATATGCACTATATCTGGGAATCAGGGAATCTTCTGGGAATCAGGAAGGGTTCTAAGTATTTGGGGTTACCACTGTGTAGGAACTTATATACCAGCATGGCAGTCTTAAAGATAGAACGGTACTTAATCGGCAACCAATGTAGTGCTTTTCTAACTGGAGTGATGTGTGAGTACTTGGTGGTGTTGGCAACAATTCTGGCAAGGCTGTTCTGAACACATTGAAGTTTGCGCAGATCTAGACCTGAGAGACCTCTGAACAGAGAGTTACAGTAATCAAGTCGACTTCTCACCAGAGCATTGGCAGCCATAAGAGCAGCTTCATGTGTCAGATGTCCTCGGAATCGCTTTTTAATCAATGGGGTTACAATAGCCTTCTTGAACTCATCAGGTAGAACATCTTCTGACAATGAGCAGTTTACAAGCCTGGAGATAGAGAGCAGTAAAATATCAATTCATTCGTTAACAAGAAATGCAGGCCATGGATCTAACAAACAAGATTTAGTGGGTGACTTCATGATAATTTTTCTAATTTCCTCTTGAGAAACTTGTTTAAAGCAGCTGAAATTGGGTACATCAGGTGGAGGAGGCAGAGTGAATGAGTGACTAGAGGAAAATGAGTTTCTGATTTTTTAGCTATTTTGTCCCTGAAGAAATTGACAAACCGGTCAGCAAGACCTTTCTTAGATTCATGAGAAGGGAGTACTGCTTTAGGACTAGAGTGCAGTGCAGAACGCATGACCTGCCATAGCTTCTTGGAGTTGTTAGCATTTTCTCTGACCAGGTTTCTGAAGTAATTTGCCTTATCTTTGTTGACCAGCGAATTGTACCGAGCAATCTGTCTATGAAGTCTAGCTCGATTGTAGGCAGATTTATCTTTACGCCAGATTCATTCCAGCTGTCACCTGATGGTTTTTGCCAGCCGGTAGGTGTCAGATAGCCAACCAGTAGTTTGCTTAGTAAAAGTACGAGTAACCAATGGTGCATGCTTGTCGAGCAATTTGCTCAAATCATCTAAGTATTGTTCACACAGAACACTGACTGTATCACCAGGGTGTTTTACGAATGCACTATTTCCCAAATCCTTACGGAAGCTGTCCATGTCCAAGGTGACAACTTTTGCCTTATGTGAAGGAGGATTAACTGAATCAAGCTGAGCAAGGACAAGAGCATGATCAGAAATAAATTCAGCAACTCGTACATTGGAGATGACACTGGCATCAGTAGGAGTGAGAACAAGGTCTAGGATATGACCATGAAGATGGGTAGCCATTTGATCATTTTGTGTTATATTGCATGATTCTAAACAGTTCTGGAATTTGATACTATCATTTGAAGAAGTATCCACATGAATATTGAAACCCCCACAAATTAGGAATGAGGGAGAAACTGAGGATAAGTATTCTAAAAGATTGAGAAATTGGTCCAGGAAACTTTCAGAGCATGAGCCAGGTGGACGATAAACACAAGTCAACACAAGCGGTTGAGCAGCAGACCCAATTGCAATGCTAATATTTTCAAAGGAACTGAAAGTAGGTGTATCCACAGATCTAAACTGTATAGCTTTGTTGATAAAAAATCCAACACCACCACCATGAATACGGGGTTTGTGGCAGAATATGAAACCTGTTGGGGTGATGGAATGTAGAAGGCTGTCAGTTTCCTCCTGGCGAATATGTGTTTCAGTGACAGCAAGAATGTCGACAGAATGTACTATTACAGTATCATTGATGCAGGGTCCCTTGTTTCTTACAGATCGGCAATTTACCACCCCAAACGACATTGGTCCAGGATTAAGGGAGATGTCACCACAAAGCAACAATAAGGTCGCAAGGCTCTGACGCATAGCCACACAAGGGAAATGATGTGTATTCAGGACATAGCTGTGGAGTCTGTAAGGGCATGGTAATGAAGTAAGACCATGAGCAGACAACGGAATAAATACATTGGGATCACTGCATGCTGACTTTCTCCAAAGCAACAGTAAGAGAAACATACTCATTGCACTCTAGTTACCTAAACTAAAAACAGGACCGTGAGGAGTAACACCAGTATGCTTTAATTCTAAGTTGGTTACTATGTGACACAATTTGTCCACTCTAATTCCGTCCCGTGGGCGACTCACGGGTACCCTACACTCCTCACTGAGCCTCTAGAATAAGTGAATCAAAGAGGGGATGGCCTTAAGCTAAAGGAAAGTATTGGAGTGACTTAAAAAGTACAAAATAGACAATGGTATTCAGTAGATATTGACAGCCACAACAGTGAAAAACAACAATTGGAGTGACCAGAAACTGCAGAATGATAATGATATTCAAGGGATATTGACAGCCACCACAGTGAAAAACAACAATGGACTAAAATATCAGTAAAATAGAAATAACTCACAATAAGTCTGGGCCGATGATTCCCGCAAAATGGGCAATAATACCTGTACTATCAATAAGCATGCAAATACAAGCTTCAACATTGGTAATAGAAAAACAGATTACAAATGTTGTGGATATTATTTAGTTTCCTTGCAATATATATTGAAAAATCTTCATAATCGCCTAGACTTATGTGCCAAACAGGGTTTATACTTTTATTTACAAAAAAAGACGTAATTCAATCAAATTACACAATATTTATAATTAGCATAAAATGTTGCTACATTGTCTTTCATCAATGAGTATTAAAACTATGTGTGACAAAGTATGTCACAAATTAATTTACTCTAATGAATTTACTCTAATGAATTTACGACTTTAAGAGACATTAAATGAAAAAGTATAGTATATCAATAAATATTAGGAGTATTTCAGGAAAAAAAAACAATCATCATCATGTTATTGACAGGTGCAAGGAAATGACAACTGTGAAAGAAGCAAAGTATTTAAAGACAAAACATCAAAATAAGATAAATTAATAGCCAATCTACTATTCTGATGTGTACTTTTATAGCACTTAATCTCTGCCAAGGTTGATCCTAAGGCGCAACACCAGAAACTAACAACAAAATCAATGTTTCCATAGACATATGACTGAAACAGTTTGAATACAAGTTAAGCCCTTTTAATTTGATTTTCTACTTGAAGAACTTTATATAAACTTGAACATTATTTAATATAGGAACCATGTGAATCTTCAAATATATTAACCAAAAACTAATAACAAAAGTATTTTTCCATAGACATATGACTGAAACAGTTTGAATACAAGTTAAGCCCTTTTAATGTGATTATCTACTTGACACACTTTATATTAACTTGAATGTTATTTAATTGAGGGACCATGTGATTCCGTCAACTATATTAAGAATTCCAGGGGTCATTTAATTGGTCAATTAGGGGGCCATGGTGGCAGAGTGGTAACACTCTCACCTCCCACCTCTGAGGCTGGGGTTCGGTTCCCAACCCAGCCTCAAGTGGGAAAGCTGGTACTGCCCTTCCAACTACCCGTTGTGGTATGACCTGTACCGTGTTGAAAGCGACCTAAAAACCCCAAATAAATAAAATAAAATAAATAATAGGTCAATTATAATGAAAAAATCGCATCATTACTTCCAGTATAGAGAGCTATGTTTAACACAATTATAGTTTCAAGGTTTTTGTTATATATAAATTTTATTGAGTCAAAATCTTACAAGTGCACTTTGTTCTTATTGATTCTTCCATATAGTTTCTTTTTCCCCTATTTTTGTTTTAGGCATAGAGTTAAACTTTAAGTGCTATTTAAAAAAATATATTTTTGTTTTGAATTATATAGTGAACATTTGGTTTATTAATATGATATTGATTAGAGTACTTGTAACTGCATATTTTATACAAAGTCTGTATTATTCTGTCTATTTTTTGTCTCCACGATTGCTCAAAACTCAAAACTATCGTCATATCATTTATGCCACAAAACTCGCATCAATACAGTATAAAGGAATATTTCATTACAAGTGAAATGAGAAATTGTAACCATAAAGAGTAATTTTATAAAACATAAATTGTTAATTATAATAGTAAATAAACTGCAAATTTGTTGAATATTGTCTAGTGTAATTTGTTTTTCTTATTAATTTTCTGTATATACTGAATGATGAGCATTTTTCCTCATAATGAAAAATTACTGGGAGTATTACTTTGAATGTGCATATACAGTTTGTGTATGTGACATATGATAAAAATAATCCTAACATTAGGAAAATGGAAACACTGTTTGTGGCTGTACTTTTTTTATAAATTTTGGAGTACTAACCAATGACTTAAAGTATCTGCAAGTTCCCTCACAAGCACGATTAGGCACATATTTTATTGTGGTATTAACATTTGTGTGTCATTAACCCGAACCATGGTATCACATACAATCAAAATCTGACCACAAAAGGGATGGTATACTGTATACTTTCTGATTTAAATTATTTTTTGGCAAAATGAGATGGTTATCAAGCAAGCGGCACCAGCCAGAAGCATTTGTAATTTGTAGATAATTGAAAAGTTTTAACTTGAAATCAATTATAAGTTTAATAATCTTAAATTAAAATACTTTAGATACTTTCACTTTAAGGCCACGTTAACATTACTTAATCTTAAGTTGTCACTAAATCTAGGTTGACCTTAAAGCTCACCCCTTATCCTTAAACTTAAATTTTAACCCCAAGGGGTCCTAATCTGAATGTCTCTTATTTAAGGTGGCCTTAATCTCTCAATTATCCCCAGTAAATACCTTATTTTTGGTAACATACGAATGTACATAAACGGTAGTATTTTTATATTTATGTAAATAAACATATATTTTACCCCACTTTTGCCTTTCCTTTCGTATCTTCTGACTTGAGGCAATGTGTAGATATGTGAAAAATGCACTTTTTCATAGGTAATAGGGTTGCTACTTGAAGTCCTGACTTGGATTGTACCCCACATCGAAAATATAAAGTAATCTTATCCAACTTGGACTTTTAACGTGTTAATTGCCCCCTCTATTAAGCATCACCTAAAACTCAAAGAATCAAATTATGATATCCAGGCATTAAACAAGAGTTTAAGCATCAATGGGAATGTCAGGAAGATATGAGAAAGGAAGATATGCCTGGGTGTAGAGACAGGATTAGGTGGGGCAGTGAGATCAACTCAGCAAAAGCTACAAGCAAACTCTTCTTACTTTCACATGGATTCAAGTCAAGATGGATTCAAGTTTAGCACAAAAAAATTATACTCCGTGTCTGGTATTAACACGAAGAAAAAACAAAACTCTAGAGAAAACTGGTGTGGAGTAACATGAAATCAGCTACTGATCAATACATGGTTGTCACGAGTAAGACTTCCATTATTATATGACACCATTAAAGGTGAAGGCAAAGGGAAACTTGGTAAATATACATAAATCATTAGAGAAGTTTTCCTGTTGAAGATACCAATCCTACTGGGGTTATAACAAGAGATTACCATAGCATTGGACATCTTACTCCAGTGTTATCTCAAGAATAGACCGATCCATACAATACCAGTCTGAAGGAAGAGAATATATATATATAACATATATGTATCTCTTTTTTGTGTAATGCAGCTTGCAAACAACCACTGGACAATACTTTATTGATATAGATAGGACTTTAAGCAATTTAAGTATTTGATTTGACTATCAGAAGTTAAAACAGTTACGAATGCAAATTTCTGTAACAATGTCTTATATTTTTCTCACAAAGCAATGTAGGCATCCGCTAAAGATCAAACCTGTGAGAACCAATGGATTGGGTGATTAGGTTTATTAACACAAGCGGGGATTCAGTGAATTAAGATGTGATACATAGCATTTATGTAAGACTTTTCAGTACCTAAATAACATGGATAATTTATAAGAAAGGGTGTCATGAAGCACACTTTAATTTTTCATTTGTTCTTTGGTAATATGCAGCACTGTTTGACAAAACTATAGGTACTACCTTCCATTTATCAACTGAGCTAATAGAGAACACCATAGCCACATTCCTCGCTATGCAAACCTCCCAATGGTCATTTTATTGCTAATGCAGCATCATTTACTGGAATTCTCATGCTTTTTGAGTATGAAAGTTTGAGAAATTCAGTTTTACAGAAACTCTGGATCCTAAGTTGACTTATAATTTAATGATAAAAACATGTTATCATTAATTATAGAATATTAGAACTCTGCTTCAACTAATCCTGTTGAAAAATTTCACAACTGAGTTAAATCTTTATTAAGTAACACTGACCACCCACTATAAGTGGTCTGACATTGTAAATATATATGTATATATGTATATGTATTCCTGACATATGTGACATGAATTAAATGTGTTTATCTATTACCAGTGGTGATGTCATACCACAAATTAACTCTTAGTTTTACTATTTCTTTATTTTAACACTGCATAGGGTCCATACAGAGGGAATAAAATGTTTTAAGACTGATGTGTTCATGCAACTCTTAAGTTACATAACTATTTTATAAAGCCATTTCTGTGAATCAATATTTAAGGCTGTATCTCAGGTAATTAATAATGGCAATAATTTGCAATAAAATGCATCGGTTACATTTTAAATGTTTTACAAGAATCACGCATGGAGCTGCCGGTCTAAATAATTATAACAACGTGTACATTATCCTAAAATAAATAAGTTACTAAATGTCCTATTCCACTGAAAAATCAATGAATCATTGCACATCTCTGTCAACACATGTACCATAATTGTTAAAAATCATGTAAGGTAAATGCAAACTGTTCTTATAAGTAAAGCATAAAAAGAAATTTGAAGACTATTTCTGAAGCCTAAAATGAGCTGCCCTTTAGATCAATACAAGGTCAAACTTACAGATGTCAAAAGGAAGTACTGATACCTAAAATCTTCAGAATATCAGCTGTTTTGTGATAATGTTGAGAGGTCGATTTGAACTTTCAGACATTGCTCTTGATTTGTTAATTCAAATAAACTGAAAAAAATGATGAAACTTTCACAAATATAATATTAAAAGTTGACTGTCAAATGAAACCCACAAAGCTTGAGCCAGATGAAAGCAGTACCCTGACCCATACTGACAAGACTGAGTATTTTGTGGAGTTTGGATCACCAGTTCCGATGTAAGTATTGCAATGTAAGTGCCTCGTTACTGCTATAACCCATCATTTCTCACAGCAAAGATGCCACCACACAATCAGAGAGACTCTCTGCAAAAGCTTAGGGCCCTTTTTACTGTGTGGAATATTGAATAACACATTGATTTAAAGACTAAAACGGGCTCCTCGTAACCCTGAAGCAGAATCTACCATACAGCCAACACCTTCACCACATAAATCACCAGTACCAACCAGACCAAGAAGGAAGCAATTAACTCCTGGATAATGCCATGGATCCTTCGAAGAGAAGACAAAAGAGGCTATAACAACCTCCTGCCCGAATTAATACAGACTGATATCCCAGGTTACTAGAACTTTGTCAGGACGCCCCTGCAGTTTTCAAACTCATTGAAGAACACCTACATCACCGCATCAAGAAGGAAGTTTTAGAAAGCTCTTAGAAGTTGGCTTGAAACTGGCAATAACACTGAGACACCTGGTAACAGGATATATATATACAGGTCATTACAGTATAACTGACTGGTTGAGCAAAACAACATAAGTTAATTTGTCCCTGTTGTCTGCAGGGCCATCCTTGCTGAATTCCAGAATGAATATTTGATCTGCCCTATCACTCTAGAGGGCCTCCTTTGAATTTTTCTTGCTGCGTGATGACGCCTTCACTTTGAAACCATAGGTAATGAAATACATCGGAAGACAACTTACAAGGAATGAAAGAATAGCAAACTACAGATTCTCAAGAGGCAAGATAGTAAGTAAGAATGCAAGCAGAGTTTTGGTCACACAATGGAGCAAAGGCCAATGGTTGTCATAAACATTGTTTTGATATATATTGTGTTGCACAACATGCTGAGGACTGACCAAGGTAGAATAGCCAGGGTATGCCACCCACAGGATGAGGTTCCAATCAAAGTAAATGTTTCAAAACAAATCAGAAGTCTCACAATAATGTCTAACATCTTGCAAATAAGTTTTCTTAAAGTCACACAGAAAATTTACACATTAGGACAATCAGATTTTGTTCATCTTCAAAATGGTTTAAAATTAAAAAGTTTACAACATTTAAATCTAGACTTTTAAAGTCTTTTTAGAATTTGCAAAATTTCTTTAAGGTCAGAATCTTTCCAAGTTTTTTCAAAGGTCAAAACGTTTTAAACCAATCAAGTTTAACTAAAGTATTTTTATAAGAAAAACAATTTTAAAAACCCCACAGTCACTCATTTTGTTATTTTGTGTGTATTGGAGTCATGTGTTTTGTGTGGGACGGTCTATTATTTTTGTGTTTGAGGTTTCCTTAAACACTTAGCTAATTAATTATTTTGCAAAGATTCAGATGGTCCTGAGAAAGACTTTTATATCAGCAGCAGTCCTGAAAAGAACCTTTTGTTGGTAGCTACAGTAATTCTACTGCTGCTTGGTCTGCTTCTATGCCTCCTCCCTCTTCATTCTCCTCTCAAAGTCTATCAGCTAGCCAGAGAAAGTTATATCTGTGTACTAAATACTTCCTTTACTTCCTAAAAAAACACAAAAGCCAGTTGTCATCAGTTCGTGTTGAAAATCCAAATGATGCATTCCATCTGCCAAATCGCCTTTTCTAGCCACAGTTTCCAGAATAAATAAGCCGTGAGTCGGTGAGATGAAACAGAACAGTCCTATACACCTCCAGGCTTGTCTTTCACTGAAACTACCTTGTTGGTTTCATCTTATGTCAGAATGGAGAGTCGGAGTGGATCTGTGAAATATCAGAAATGTTTTATATTTCGCCGACCCACCAAGTAAAGCTGGAAAACTATAACTGACAATGCAAACAAAGGCAACCAACCCTTGAATCAGGTTGGGTCTAATGGGAAGCCTCTAAAATAAAGTCAAATATTAGTGGTTGGGATTCACATTAGACAGATCCTGTAGATGCAAATCATCGATCACAATTGCTTATATGACCAATCTTATCAAAATTGTATAGGTCTTGGAACTTTTTGTGTGTGATGTCCATGCATCACGGTTGTCAGTCAGTTTGTGTGCCCCAGGGATGTTGCAGAGAAACCTTCAATTGTCTGATTTATGTTGGTACTAAAGCGTATGACACAATTGTATGAGTGATTGGCATTGGTAGGTTAGGCTTACTTGACAACCAATACCAATCACCAGGAAGTCTTTGTTACAATAAACTTTGTGGATTTTATTCAGTTCAAAATCTGACCTAGAACTGTAAATATATAAGAAATATATTTTTATTGGTCAACCACCAAGAGCCAATTTGATAAAGTGAGAGGGCCTGAAACCAATGTGATTCCCATGTCTATTTGGAATATTTTAAAATTTTCTTGCTTTATTCTTACAATTTACCTTTATCCTTATTCCTACAATTTACCTTTATCTTACAATTTACCTTTATCTTTATTGAGTGCCCTTGCAGTGTTTACAGAGAGTATGCAGTAAATATAATATTAATTTTTCAGTTATAAATGTCACTTGTAGTAACTGTTAACAAAACGCTACCCTTATCTTGAGCCTAATCATTTTTTTTAAATTGTAACTTAACTTGTGGCTTAACTTTAACTTGACTTCATGTTGACCCTAGGGTAATTCATATTCTCTATGTTCTCATGAACTTGTTATAGCTGGTATATATGTGAAGCCTTCTATAATTATGCTAGGATATTCTAAAGTAAACCGCAATAAATTGTAAATTAGAGTACATGTTTATGTTTGCATTTTGCTTAATAACATACACCTTCCTGTAATGGCCTGTCAGTGACTTCCTTCCTGGGGTGGGGGTTTATTACATTGACAATTGACCAAAATAATGCTATGGAGCATCTATATGTTTACCATCTCACGTCATTTGTTGTGTCACCAGTATTTATGCCGTGTGGCATATAGGGATTAATTCGTCATCCAATTTTGTGGTGTCAGCGTCAGTGTCGTCATTGTCGTCTGTCCTTGTCTGTGTGGTCTGTCATCATCTCACTTTGTATTCCGGACAATATGTCAAAATGACTTGTCAGATTTAATTCAAATTTGGCATATGGATGTAACTGCTTATCAGGGTGTGCTGTATAGTTTGGTGACCTTAAACTCCTGATAGTATGATACTTTTATTGAGTTTATCATTTTCATTTCCGGACAATATCTCAAAAATGGCTTGATGGAATCAATTTAAATTTGGCATGTGGTTGTTTCTCGTTTAAAAGGTTTGTCCTATATTAAGGTTACCTTAAACTACCATGTGTAAAAGAATGTTACTGAGCCCAACTTTTTGTGTGATTCCACAAACTATACCAAAATGGCATGACATATTTGATATATATTTTGCAGTAACATGTAACTAAGACTACAATGAGGTGACCTTTAACTCTCAGTGATGGCATAATTATAATTACTTTTCTTTCTGGAGCAGAGTCTACATGGTTAACATAACCTTAGACTATACACATTTGCATTGACTTACATTCAGTTTAAGGTAAGGACAAATTTTTATGATATTTTGGCAATATTAAAGTGATAGTTAAGAGTTTTCTTTCAAATTAAACATGTACATGTATCTAGACCAAAACAGGATCTTTATTGTAATGTTACCATAAAAACCTAAAAGTTAAAGAAGAGAGTTTAAGGTTACAACTTATTTTAATTATTATATCCATCCTGCTGGACATGGATATTATTTTGCCTTTCCCTCTGAATCACCCTTCATTGCTGCTCATTTACAGGTACAGTTTTTTTCTTGTCTCAGATAAATTTGGTGTGGAGGTTTAATGGGATGAGAGTTTGTGTGCGATTGCTTTCTTGGCAATATCTGGCAACAAGTGTTGTCGTGGCAACACTTTTTCAAGTTTTTTTGAGCTTTAATATTTTTGGGGGGTTCTTTGCATTCTAAACCCCTGAATGAATTGGAGCTGATTATCTTTTTACGATAACTGGCAACAAATGCCATTTTTTGTTTCTTGGACTTATAAATATTTTTATGGGTTCTTTGCTTTCCACACCCCTGCACAGACTGGAGCTGATTATTTTTTGGCAACAACTGGAAACAAGTGTTGCCATGGCAACACTTTTTTATGTTTCTTGGGCTTAAAAATCTTTCTTAGGTATCTTTGCATTCCAAACCCTTGCACAGATTTCAGATGATTAGTTTTTCGGGAACACCTGGCAATAAGTGTTGCCATGGCAACACTTTTTTGTTTCTTTTTACTTACAAATATTTTTATGGGTTCTTTGTTTTCCATACCCCTGCACAGATTGGAGCTGATTAGTTTTTCGGCAACACCTGCTATAAAAACATTTTTTTATGTTTCTTGAGCTCAAACACCTTTCTCAGGTATCTTTGCATTCCAAACCCTTGCACAGATTTCAGATGATTAGTTTTTTGGCAACACCTGGCAGCAAGTGTTGCCATGTCAACACTTTTTCCTGTTTCTTTGACTTACATTTCTGTGGATTTTTTGCATTCCAAACCACTGCATGAATAGGAGCTGGTTAGCTTTTCAATAATATCAGGCAGCTAGTGTTGCCATGGCAACACTTTTTTCTGTTTCTACATTGTGGATATAAAATGTCCTGAAGACCTGTATGGTAAATTCACCTAACATTCCACAAGATTAGACAATGATCTTGCTTGTTTGCTCTCCCACAACATGACTGACAAATATAAGTCCTTTAAAGTCCTTCTTTCCTCCATGAATAGAGGAGGTGAACATGTATACGTCCTTCTTTCCTCCATAAAGAGCAGAGGCAGACAAGACAGGACATCATACACAATGCATTAATTTGTGTAATCATATGACTAGCAGTTTAAGTTATATTTTTCAACAAGATGGGGTTTCACCATGACTCATTCCTTTTGAAAGATGATCTGGATCTGCTAAAATACTGCACATCAGCCAACTATTATGGTCTATCCAGTGTAATTTATGTCCTTTAGAATTTCATCTGCTTCAGTCTTTATATTGTTAAGATGGTGACACAGTACAATTCTACTGAATTCTTGAAAACGTGTTATTTTGCATAGAAGATAAAATTGCTCAGTAAATTGAAAGTGAAAAAAAATCTAATTAAAAGTAAATATTTCAGTTAAAGATGCACTTCTGATACTGTGCTGCATCCTTCTTCACATCACTTGCAAGTGTTAAAATGCAAATTTCTGACACAGACCTTTGGGTAATTGGCTTTTGTGGTGTAGAACATAAAAAGGTCAAGACGCTTGACATTTAAAATCTGACCAATCACACTTTTGAATGTAAGGGGAGTCCATTTGTCAACATTTTTTATCTCAGTCTGTAAAATACAAGAAGCAACAAACTGATAGAATGAATCAGAATTCCATAACCAATTACCTGTCTCTTTTAATTATAAACACTTCAGGCCTTCTGAAGCCTATGGCATATTTGGCATTGATTTACTTGCCACTCATCTGCATAGTCATGGGTTCAAATATACTTTATTCTGATATTTGGAATGGAGTCTGTAAACAAGTAATAGACAATAGGAAGACTTCCCCAATGACATATACAGAAAAAAAATATATCTCAAATGAAGATAACAATATTATATGAGAGTGTAGCACACATATTATATTGTTAATCTTTATGAGTGATATTTTAATGTACATGTCTAATGAGGGATGTTTTACTTTTATTACACACCATTCTGTATGATTTATGAGATCGATAAATGAATATTTAATGAGAGAATGGGGAAAATGCTGTCAAAAAGCATGGGAAAAACTGAAAATAAAAATTTCAATCTTTCCATTTGTTTGTACTAATAGTACTTTTGCAAAATGCCGAATGTACAAATTCCTGTTTGAGAAATAGATATTAGCCAAGGATAAATGAAATCAGATGAAAAATGAAAAGAATCAAAGCCAAAAAGTCTTTTTCCCTACAGATGCAAGGAGCAAAGCGATCAGCAGGGCACACTGGAAGGGCAGATTACTTGCTGGCTAATAATGCCATGTTATTGGAAAAGAATGGCTGTAATAGCAATAAAAACTTTGTCAATGAAGATGTGTCAAATGGCATGCTTGAAACTTACCTGTTTCACATGCAGCACGTCATTCCCAGAAAATGCAATCAGAAGGACACTCTTGGCATATTTTGTTTCAACGTAAATATCAGAGACACTGAATGGACAGGGTGTTATGATTTTTAAGCTGGGGTAGAAACCAGGTAAGATGCTCCTTGAAATATAAGAAAATACAGTGAAATATTTTGTAGAAATCAACTGGCATAACATTGACAAATATTTTGTATATTTTTGGGATAAATTAAAGTCATGTGTTGCCATGATGAAATAAATAACAAGGCTAAAGTTAGCAATCTATCCATTTAAAATGCAAAGCATCATTGACATTCAATTACCCTTAAGCCTCCCTCATCTCATTGTACATGCACATACATCCTGGTTACAGAGAAAACTCGACTGATTTGCAAGGGACACTTAAGCTACACATGTAATTTTATAACAGAATTTTGAGTTTGCAGACACCCCGCAATGAAAATTGGCATGCACATTATTCTCTGCATGCTCGCAGCAACTACAACTTCATCCATATCTCAAGGGTAACTTACGAGAGACTTTGGCATGTGCATTCTTCTTGCTAGTGTTGTAAGTTCTCTCAATTTACTTTCATTGTTTGCACTTTATGTATCATACACTTGCATGTGTGTAAACTCACTGTACGACCTGTAGCTTGTTGCAGTCTTTTCTTTGATATTCAAGTATTGACACTCTTGTTAGAAGAATACACCTTGTTTACACATGCACATCCCCATTACCCCACTACCAGGCTTTTATCATATTTTTCAACAATATTTGCGGCACACTTATGTGTGTACGCACATGTAATGGGATGCAAGAGAAGTTTTAATTTCAAAAAATATACATTTTTAAAAAGTGAGATTACTGGCATGTTGTAAAGGTTTAAAAACTAGCCTTATGCTGAGAATTTACTTGTTATTTATGTACCAAGCCATTTTATTCAATTTAGTTTAAAAAATTATTTCTTGTTTTGGCTACAGTAACAGACATTGTGTTTGCAATGAATTCAATGAACTTATTAAATGGGAGGATTTGTCTGAAATATTTTTTTGGGTAGGACCTGAACGGAGAATTCATTAACGTTTTGGAAAGATCTGGATGTAAAAAAATTCCAAATTTTTAAAAGTAATGTTTCCAATTCTATTGTACTCCATACTTTAATGGTACTTAATCTCTGCGCAACATCAAGCCATATTCAGTAATCATTATTCTATAGACATGAACACAGAAAAAAAATTAAAACTAAAGTGTCAACTTTGAAAATGCAGCAAAACTCAACTGGAAACCAATGGAGTACCTTGAAAATAGGAGATGACCAATGTACTCCCAATGACTAAGGCTTCCTGGTTGACATTAACCCTAAAGTGAGTGGATCTTCCTGAAGCTGATGTAGGTATACCCTGGCCAAAGGAAGAAATGATCTGAGTGATCATATTCCACATGCAAAAAAATTCCTAGTTTTGGAAAACATCCTCTTGTATAAGTCTGAGCAATATGTGTACTTCCTAGCTATAATTTTAATGAGTTTTACCTGAGTTTAACTTGCAATTGTGACCCCGTCAGAATAGCAAATAGATTGTTGTCATAATCTATATCATTTAGAACACTGCCTGGGAACTGAATGTCAAATCCAGTTGGTAGATCAAGGTCTGTGTTTGTTTCCACAGCTTGATCAGGTACACAGGGTGCTGATAAAACAGAAATAGTAAAAAGTGTTACATTTTGGTGTTGGTTAAAGGTCAGTATTTTTAGTTTTAATAAAATCACATGTTCTGTTGCAATGTTGCAAGGTAATTGTATCATTATCCAACAGAATTCTGTATTTGACCAAAATACCGGGATATGCTGACCGGATAATATTTATTTTGTATCCCTGGTGCCCTTCATTGGCTATCCATAAGGCACCGTTGCATCTTCAAGACTGCCTTGTTGGTATATAAATACCTACATACGAACTGTCCAAAATATTTCAGCCCAGTTCTCAAAGTTAGACAATGTGCCTCGGTTGAGTCAATCTGATGGTATAATTCTACATGTTCCTCAATACCAACCATCTATTTACAAATCCACAAAGCAGTTTGGTCTAAGCTTTGCATATGATGCTCCCAAAATATGGAATGAACTCCCTGATAATGTACAATCTGCCACTTCTATTGCTTCCTTCAGAAAAAACTTAAGGCATACCTATTCTGCCAAGCTTATCCTCCTTAGTATTTTCCACCTCATATGGCGTTCTCTGTGATGTCGACCATAGCTATGGATAAGGACAATGATTTTTGTAACTATGCTTATGATGTTGCGCCTTAGAGTCTGTCACTTCGGCAGAGATTAAGATTATTGTGCTATGCACAATTAGTGTCACAATTTTTTTTCTAAAATTTAATTAACTATACAAGATCGAAATTTGTTATGCGCATTAATAGAAATGGATTTTTACAAAGCTTCAGTTCGTTTCTATTGCACTGAAGTAGATGTTGAACTAGTGGTAAAAATTTACAGCTAAACACTGCAGGTATTATATTTTTATTACCCCTATATACATATCAAATACATATCACTGTCTGATGTCTGTATGTGACCTTGCGGGCCTGTGGCGAACTGTCCATTACCTTGTTCATTCAAGTTTTGAAATGTTCAAAATTTCTGCCACTCATTTCGGTATTGTGAGCATGCACATATGATATCACACATGAGCATATAAATTTGTTACTATGGTAACTGTAGGTGTAGTCCATGGTGTAAATAAGGTTGTGATTCGGTCATCTTTCAGTGTAATACAGCAACATAAGGGAGTTAAGTTATTGTTCATTTTGCCACATGTTCATCAGATGGCTACCAATGGTGAGCTGAGATTATTGGAGGTTGCTTCTCAGTGACCACATTTGTAGTACTGTCATACTAGTGTTATTGGTGGTTAAAAAATGGCCATCCGCCTTTAGTGTGAACAACTCTGATAAAATGGGATGACCTGGGAGTGGTTCTGCCGCCGAGAAAAGCTTCTAACTGTGGGATGTACCGTCTGTAGTGTGAATGGGGCTTTAGACATATAAAAATATTATTTTAGACCAGAAGTGCACAGTGAATAAAAACCCATTTGTGCACATAGAATGAGGTGGTAGCAAAACGTGCGATAACCGCCCACTGAAAACACGGAAGTGCTGTTTCGAATTGATCGATTGTATGTTGGTGGTAAAATGGTCTGCTTTTTACAAGAGTGATCATGCATTCAAAACAATATGGCGGCATCCTTGTTTGTGTCACCTCATAAAAATAAAGGAATATGTCTTGCAACCAGGTAGGCCGGTCTTTATAATAGTAATAAATACCTCATGTTCAGATGTTTGTTTAATGGCGCTCTGGCATTATTTGGAATTTTTGCCGGGCGTATATCCTGTAACAAATGCCCTCACAATCGGTATTTATTCCTACACTAACATTGAATAATGCAAGAATTATGGTTCACAATTAGAAAATACTGTCATTTTCAACTTTAATAGATTATTATTTTTGGGTGGGGCAAGATATCCTATCAGACCAATAGTTCCATTTAGAAGGTTATTGGTAAGGCCTCCCCAACATGCTACCAGAGATCATATTGGAAAAGGGCAAGCAAATTATCAAAGTACATCATTTGTCCACTTTAAAAGACAAGCTAGGTACTAAAAATTAATATAAGTCATGGAGTTAAGCCCTGATCACTCGTGGGTATTACTCTTGTCCCATGTGTCAAACTAAATAGCCCCATGTTTATAGAGAAATGTAGAAGAATTTTTCATTATAAAGCCTCTACAGTGAGTTGAAAGATATATAAACTGAAATTATATATACTTGATTAGGGCTGTTTAACATCTGTTATCCACCACGCTTTTTGAATAAGCAGTAAAATCCAAGATTCCATGAGAGACTGATAATATAATTTTCACTTACTTATTAGATAAATACTTGCCATGAACATATCCTTTGCAAAGGGGAATATCAAGAGTAAGTTTTTTAACTTAAGAAGACCCTGAGTGTAATTTTTTTTTCAGAAAAAAGTAAGCAGAAGCTTTGAAGATATATTGCATAGTTATATAGTTTCAAAAATATTTATGAAAAATTGGTGTTTGTTGTCTGTAATTAGCAAAATTTATTCATAAAAAGGGGGGCACCAGGGGTTGTATTTACAAAAGGGATAGGCGAAAGATCAGTGAAAAATTAACTCAAGTTAATCAAATAAATAGCATTAAGGTTATTATTTACAAAGACGTTAAGTTTTGAATTAACTTAATTAATTAATCCATCCAACATATTGGATTAAATTTTAGATTAAATATAGTTTCATCTGCTACAACTAGTCTAAAACTCAACTTAACATCCCGAATGCTAATTTAACCAAAAGCCTAGTTTTATCCATGGCTTAATTACTCCGTTTTATTAATACTGCCTCAAGAATTGATCAAAATATACTACATAGGTTTTAATTGACATTATATCGCTCGAAAATGTCAACGGTGGTTATACAATTAAATTCTTGCAATAAAACTTTGGAACATATATATTTTAGTAGCTATTTTTATTTTCAACTGAATTTCTTCAGGCATCAGTAACAATCTTTAGACTCACCAGTTGTACATGCGTTAATAAAAATCTTCTTTAATCCCAACTGTGAGCCAGTTGCCACCAATGTAATTGTGATTCTAACCACATTTGACAAGTTCATTTCAAACAGCTTTGAAAACAGTCTCCACCTTTCTCCACCAGTGGTCTAAAATATGTTCAAGTTTGAATACTTTGCACATATTTTATAGATAAAAAGGGAGAATAAGCTCTATAAAAGTCCAATTAGAAATACATTTTACAGATGTTAATGTGTACAATTATTTCACCCTCCTCAGACTTGCCAGTATATTTAATTTGAAATATATCATCTACAGCACGACTATTGCTGACTTCAATAAAAGGCAGATAATATTGCTAGCACAAGAAAAATGATTCTGTTTAGTTCACTTCTGTAGAAAAAAATCAAGCCTGCCAGACAGGATATGCTATATGTCATTTTATCATAGGGTCCTCTATTTATTTTCTGTTTACTTAAGATGGAAAAATGATATATTTCCAGGTGAACATACATGACAAAATTCATAATTTAACAAAGTTCCTGTATCAAATAATGTAGCAAATAAATTATTTCTGCCAACAGAATCCCCATGTTTTATATGCCTCTGACATAATTATAACAAAACAAAATTATATCCCCATATTTGTAAAGACTGCATTTGTCTTAAGCAGTAATGATTCTTGGAGGCCTCATTTCTATAATTATTATATTTTCAAATGTGTATCCTAAGGTTTAAATTTTCTTCTAATTTGAGAAAAATACAATCATCATAAACAAATTACAGGGCTCACCACATTCTCATCGAAAACTGGTTGTAATGATCCATCTTGGAAGGCTCTGACTCTTGCCTCATAATATATAAGAATAGCATTGCCATAGAGTTAAATGTTTTTCAATCTTTGTACCAAGTTTACCACACATATATATTGTATTGGAAACCTGTGCAAACATTGACAAAAATCAGAGCATAAGAACATAGAAACCCCTGCCAGTGGGTAGTGCTAAGAAGGGACAAAAATAAGTCTGTCCAGAGATGTATTGCTTATTAATTCGAAATATTTCTAAGCGTGTTGGTCAGTGGGTTTGCACATTTGTACACTTATTTCTTTGTTAGCATGTTCTAGGTCACAATTTTGGAGCTAGGATTCTTAATATTTTCCCCATAACATTGATATTGGTTTAAATAGAGCACAATTAAATATTGACAAAATCGACGAGTAGATTTTTTAAGTTTGATGCTTGAAATTTTAAAGGAGGCTGTGACTGTGGCCATCATCTTATCTTCTCACCCCCCCCCCCCCCCCCTTTAACAGGTCTACACTTCAGAACCCTTCCTTGTCTTTGGTATGTAATCTATCAGAGACTTTGGTAATATCCTCACATATATCAACTCTGTTAACAGTTTTAAAATGTTTAAAATTTCTGCCTCTGATTTTAGAACTGTGGGCATGCACAGACTAAAGCAAGCATGCACAGATAAATTACTTGATTAAATTACAGTAACTGAAGGTTTGGTCCATGGAGTATATAAGGTTGTGACTCTGCCATCTTTCAGTGTAATACGGCGACATAAGATGATTGGAGTTACATGGACATTTTACCACTGTGACATAAGGTAGCATACGAGTTTGGAACAGTACTTGAAAAACAGGGGTGTTTCACCAAAAGCCCAATAACCATGAATTACACTGTCTGTAGTTTGACCAACTAAGATGAAATGGGGCAACCTGGGAGATGGTTCTGTCGCTGAGGAACACCTGTAACTATGGGACATACTGCCTGTACTGTGAAAGGGGCAATAAAGAGCTAGCCTTGTATTTGGCCCCGTCTTTGTATACATCTGCTGTTAAAAACAAGAAATAACAATCCAGAAAAGATGTTTCCGAAGGTTCCTTTTTACAGCTCCCCAGTTCATAAATAAAAAAATTCATTTGAATGAGTGCTTGTCATATGATGCTCCAAACTCTGGAATGATTTGGCACTGGAAATCCGAACTGGTCCTACACTTTCATTTTTCAAAAGTTGACTTAAATCCTTTCTGTTTCAAAAGTTTCCCCCCAATAGTATTCTTCGTAATGAAGAACAACGGTTCTTCAGGTGATAACCTTATTATTTTTATAACCTTCTGGTTTGGTAATTATGATCTGGATGGTGGGCCATGGACTATGCCAGTTCAGAGATGAAGCACAAATATATGCCATACATGATACCTTGTGTTCATTTCTATGTGTAATCCAAAGGCACTCTGATCGAGTCCCAGCAGAGACAATCAACAATAGCTTTCCACGGGTCAAGGTTGGGGTTTTAAATCCTGTTCAACAGGCAGGGTCATTTTGTGGGACTCAAACTCTTTTTGGAGCAAGTGAAAACAAAACAAATATAAAGGATTTACATTTTTCAGATTCAGGTTTTTTTCAATATTTAAAGTAGTTAGTTTGAGGGTTAATAGTTAGTGATGACACTGATAAACAATGGACCCAAAGCAAAGTAGAGTGGCCAAAAGAAATCTTTGTTTTCTTTGCTTTAGGTCTTGAACAATATAATAAACACTGTACACTGCTGGTACGATTGGAGCTTACCTTACCACAATTTAGTAATGATCACATAGATCCGATGAAATTAAAGAAAAGTTCAGAAGAAAAACATGATTTAGGGGGCCACGGTGGCAGAGTTGTAACACTCTCGCCTCCCACCTCTAGGGCCGGGGTTCGATCCCTGTCATGGCCGTAAGTGGGAAAGCTGGTAGTTGCTTGCCGTTGGTCGGCAGTTTACAGTACAGAACCCTAGCGAACTATATGTACTGGTTTCCTCTGCCCTTCCAACTACCTGTCGTGATATGACCTGTACAGTGTTGAAAGCGACGTAAAACCCCAAATAAAGAAAGAAAAAACATGATTATTATAGCATCATTGCATACTATAAAACTGAAGGATTGCAAATGTATATTCTTACAAACTTTTTTGAAAATGTCCACAAGTATTGTAAAGTAACACTAAAAGTGAGAATGTTAGATTAGCATAACTTTTGACTTACTTAATCTGAAACTCAAATGTATCTACTTGAATGCCCTGGGTAAATTTAATATGATATGCATCAATATCACTGGATCCAAAAATAAATTCCTCTTTAGGTGATCCTGTCATTGCTTGTTCAGCTGCACCATTTGCATCATCACCAGTCACATACACCACAAAGGATTCCCCTTATCAGAATAATAATAGCAATAGGTCAAGAAAATATGCTTCTTCTTAACCTTGGAATTTCAGCCTTAAGGCTCTAGCACATGAAAGCAATCTGATAGGATGCAATACAATACATTCAGATACTTTTCCTCTTCAAACTAATTTCGCCTCCCACATATGAGGTCTGCAGTTCAAACCCCAGACACTATGTAAGAAAGTTGGTCAGCAGTTTACAGTACCTTGATCACCTGCATGTGCTGGTTTCCTCTGCCCTTCCAACTACCTGTCGTGATATGACCTGTACAGTGTTGAAAGCGACGTAAAACCCCAAATAAAGAAAGAAAAAACATGATTATTATAGCATCATTGCATACTATAAAACTGAAGGATTGCAAATGTATATTCTTACAAACTTTTTTGAAAATGTCCACAAGTATTGTAAAGTAACACTAAAAGTGAGAATGTTAGATTAGCATAACTTTTGACTTACTTAATCTGAAACTCAAATGTATCTACTTGAATGCCCTGGGTAAATTTAATATGATATGCATCAATATCACTGGATCCAAAAATAAATTCCTCTTTAGGTGATCCTGTCATTGCTTGTTCAGCTGCACCATTTGCATCATCACCAGTCACATACACCACAAAGGATTCCCCTTATCAGAATAATAATAGCAATAGGTCAAGAAAATATGCTTCTTCTTAACCTTGGAATTTCAGCCTTAAGGCTCTAGCACATGAAAGCAATCTGATAGGATGCAATACAATACATTCAGATACTTTTCCTCTTCAAACTAATTTCGCCTCCCACATATGAGGTCTGCAGTTCAAACCCCAGACACTATGTAAGAAAGTTGGTCAGCAGTTTACAGTACCTTGATCACCTGCATGTGCTGGTTTCCTCTGCCCTTCCAACTACCTGTCGTGATATGACCTGTACAGTGTTGAAAGCGACGTAAAACCCCAAATAAAGAAAGAAAAAACATGATTATTATAGCATCATTGCATACTATAAAACTGAAGGATTGCAAATGTATATTCTTACAAACATTTTTGAAAATGTCCACAAGTATTGTAAAGTAACACTAAAAGTGAGAATGTTAGATTAGCATAACTTTTGACTTACTTAATCTGAAACTCAAATGTATCTACTTGAATGCCCTGGGTAAATTTAATATGATATGCATCAATATCACTGGATCCAAAAATAAATTCCTCTTTAGGTGATCCTGTCATTGCTTTTTCAGCTGCACCATTTGCATCATCACCAGTCACATACACCACAAAGGATTCCCCTTATCAGAATAATAATAGCAATAGGTCAAGAAAATATGCTTCTTCTTAACCTTGGAATTTCAGCCTTAAGGCTCTAGCACATGAAAGCAATCTGATAGGATGCAATACAATACATTCAGATACTTTTCCTCTTCAAACTAATTTCGCCTCCCACATATGAGGTCTGCAGTTCAAACCCCAGACACTATGCAAGAAAGTTGGTCAGCAGTTTACAGTACCTTGATCACCTGCATGTGCTGGTTTCCTCTGCCCATAAAACTGCCTTTCATGATATGACCCATACAATGTTGAAAACGAAGTTGAAACCCAAATAAATAAATAAATCTTTAAACTGGTGAAAATGGTCACAAACATTCCAAAACTATTAAGTACTTAAAGAGAAAACAGACCTCTACCAAGACAGGCAAGTATCTTCATTTTATCATTTCACCAAAATACTATTATTATTTTACTTTTATATCTGTGTGAACTGTCCAAGATTTGTATCAAGCTGAGGTGCTGATTAGAAGTAGAAGTTATATCACCGCCCCTTAAAAAGCTTCGCCAAAGGTTTGTTCATGTGTTTTAGCAATGAAATCTATTTATAGGTTACTCTTGCATCAAGGCATATTTAAGCAATACAAACTAATGTTATTATACATTTGAAAAGCAAAAGGTACGCTTTTGTGGTAAAGGTGTGGATGAGAGTAGTAAACCTGCATTAGAGGTTGCATTGAGTATCCAACATCACAAGCATTGACACCTCTTCCTTCAGGCAAAGCTCAACACTTACTTCTGTCATCTCAATATATGACCTGGCTTCATTTAGGGACTAACTCTTATTTACTATGGTTTACTGGTTTACTTTTCGTAACTACTTAAAGTCTGTCACATGATGAAGATTAAGTGATAAAAAAGTCCTTATTTGATTTGGTAAAATATATTATTTGAACTTTATACGAGTACACCTTTACATGTTTTTCAAAAAAATAATCTTTACCATGCACATCAGCCATTTTATAATATTATTCAATAGTTAATCAGTATGCCATATTTTCAATGATTCACCTAAATCGTTGAATCTTAGCTGAACGTCTGAAGTACTGCATGCCCCTGAAATAAATTAAATAAAGGAAATAAAATAATTTAAATGCTAATGAACAACTTTTTTCAGCTGCATAATTTGGCCTCATTATAGTTACTCATTATATCCATGCTAGCAAATCATAGTTTACCATAGCTTTTAGGAATTTTACAAAGCAATACTTTTTAATTTTATTTTGGACATATTTTTCAGATTTTCTGTAAACTTTAGAAGCTCTGGTCTGCCAAAGTTTATTTTTACTAAGGTTGATATACGAGATACATACTTGTATATACAACTTAAACTATAGCAACTGGGCAGTGAATTGAACAATTTCTATATTTAGAAACTGGAACTTCCTATCCCCCCTGTAAGAAAACTATACTGCCAGGAGAAGGAAATGAAACAATGGCATATTATTTAAAATACCTATAAATGTATGCAATATTTCCTACAGGGTGACTGACATACTAATGGACCAGTACCTGAAACAGGGCTACAATTTTCAAATTTAATTACAGTGATACAGTTAATATAATTGTTGGTTAGTAATTTTAGGCGATGGTCAGTGATGTTGGACAGTGATTGATTACTTTGAAACTTATCAGTCTCTTTTAATAACATTAGTAATCTGAAACAAAATTAGTAACCAGACTGCATTAGTGATCTGTCTATGATTATCAAGACTGTATGAGACTTTATATAGGTTTATCTGCAAACACAATATCTGCAGAAGTTCAGGCTCCTATAATTTCTTACCAAATTATCTTTGATAAGCACATCTCATCATGTGAGGTTTGGATATAACAGTAAAAGCAGTAGTCTGTTAAAATAACATGCACTTACCTGACACTCCATGAACTCGAAATAGTCCAAGTAAGGAAAGAACAAATAGTCGAAGAACAATCCTGGAAAGCAAGAAAAAACCTTGTTATTAAAATAAGAATAATTCTATTTAAAATCAGAGAAAAAAGATAACTGAAAAATACAAAACAAGTATGTGTTACACGATTAAGCCAACCTACAAACTGAGTTTTCAGAATTATGAAATGTGTCACACATTCATAAAGCCACAAATTGGACAAAAATACAGAAAAAAATCTTTCAAATTATTGCAGAATGGTCCATAATATTCTGCAAAATACTATAAGTAAATGTAAAAAGTATCCGTATAGACCTCCTACCAGGGGCATTTTGGTAAATTTAGCACTTTTGTGTATCCAGAATAAGATCTGGATCTTTCCAAAAATGACATCACTTCTTCTTTTGGCCAAGCCCTTATAACATGAAATATTCAGAAAGATTCCTGCATTTCCTTTGACAATGGAATGTAACCAAAAGTATGACCTGCTGGTAGATGTAATAAACATACAACAAAAATACCCCATAATTCCTAATTCAAGCTAATGCCAAAGCTGATTGTATATCACTTTTCACTGAATCTCAAATTCCTCCTTTGTCAACGGAAAACTGAAGTTTATCCAACAAACGCCCTTACTCATATAGTTGGAGAAGGAGAACATTTTGGGGTCATTGAGACTAGCATTGGCTTTTCCAAAAAAGAGAAATGGCCCATCAGTGTTAGTTTACTGATGACTTTTACAGTCAGTACATTTAGTAACTAAACGGGAATAGTGTAAAGTCTGTAATATATTTTATTCATCTATATTCTCACTAGATCTTATCATGGATTCATAACACTGTCATGAAATTTGGTATTTCAGTAATGATATTTAGTATCCACTGCTTTACAACAAATAGGTCAGGGGTCAAGGACACAGAAGCGAGTTAGTCAGGCCTTTTTAAAAATATTGTCAGTCTAACTTTAACAGTCTAGACACATGGTCAATTGACAAAACTGTAAAAGAAATTGTTAGCCTTTGATGATAATCATCTGGCAGCACTGGTGTATTTAAATATAAATATTGTAAATAGAATTAGTTGTCAAGTGTTGCTGTGAGGTGACAACCAAGAGGCAGCAAACAGTTCTTGGTGAGTTCATACTTTAATACCTAGTTTACAACATTCTTTGATGTTCTACACTTGGGTGTATATTTTTATATTCAACACAGTATCCCCATATACTACAGGACTCAAAGCACTCTTTGGCCAATCCAAATGAACAAGTAAAACCCAAGCTCTCAAGTAATTGACACTGCCCTAAATAAAAGACAGAGGCCAAAGGATGAGAATTTATCAATGTTATTTTGCCTTCCACTCGGGATAGGACTCTATGGCAGAGAACTGGTCATCAGAGCCACTATGTCACTGCCTATACCAATACGTTGGCTGGTTTTAACCCACATTCTTCATGGCCTAGGTGACTGTGCTACCCACTTGGCTACAGTGACAGATGTACATCACATTAATATACATAAGTCGTGATTCACATTTGTGTAGAAACAGTTCAATACAACAGGGACAGTGTTTCCAGCATGCAACACATTTATTAAAATGTTTGAAAAACCCACAATGAGCACCCACATGCTGAACTAGAGAATACATACTAGAGAGGGGTGAAGCAGCGGCATCAGAACTGCTATAAGAGGGCTGTTCCACTTCTGCGATATATCGTAAATCTTGTTTCCGATCCCCAATGTACTAGGTTTAAGAGATAAATCTTTTTAATTGGAATGATCTTAATGCATCTTCCTGATAGGGTTTACAATTACAGCACCTTAGAGTTCAAACTAATTTAAATGATTGCAAGTCTGTTCTTATCCTTATTAAATCCAAAACTTTTTTGATTTATTTTACACAAAAATGAACATCATCCCAAGAAAGTAACCTCCTTAGTGGAGGTAACAAGTAATGTTATAAAAGTATCGTGATTCAAAACAATTGTGGGAAACTTCTTCAGTAGGTCATGCTAGTCTTTGATTTCAAAGGGCTTTAAATACATTTGATCATGTTATCCCAAGTGTTTTTAAATTTTTGCTGTCAGTATGCATCACTCAATGGTGCATTATATTGCAGTGTCATTCCACTTCAGTACACTCTGACTTGATAACTCTGTAGGCATAGTGCCAAGTAAACTCTCTAATGATATTTTTATTAAATTTACAAAAAAAAATTAAAAGCCATATACGGGTATATAAACAAGATCACTCAGTGTGTGTAGATCTTTGGTGCACAGATATTGTTTTGAGTGAAATATTAAAAAAAAATGCTTGACAAGGTATTTTTAAATTCACTGCTATGGATGAATATCAACTTGTACTGGGCTATGAGTGTATTTATAAACTCATTGCTATTTTTTAGATATTCCATTTCTTGCATCTTATTCAGTAATGTACTAAGATAAAATTGCTATATATTATTTGTAATTTAGTGTAACTTTATAATAATCCTAAAATGTACTCTTAAAAGTTTAGTAGATAATGAATGTTATATTTTCCCAGCTCTTGTATTTTGTTGGGAATGTTATACTGGAAGTTTTGGTAACAAAAAAACACCAGCCAGTAAGCTGATCTTTATTGGAAACTATGTTAAATGTATTAGAATTATATGTCTGAATGAAATTAAACAAAGACAAAAGGGTTTTTGGGCTACTAGCGTGAGTTGCAAAGCCATCAGACAAAAGGAGTACACTGAGGCACTCACCCATCCAAGCACTAAAATAGCCTACTGCTGCTTCACTTCAGTGATGAGGCAGGTACTCATCAAGCTATGCCACAATTCATGAAAGTCCAGAGAAAAATTAAAAAGTGATCTTTAGAAGAGAGAGCCTTCCTACAGCTCTTGCTTAAATAGTAACAAACAAAAACACCAGCAAATTCATCATCAAAACTATCGAGCATCATGTTAAGAACCTGAGTATTTTAATCATATTTTTATCTTGGTTATTTACTTACTTCAAATTTGTATAGAGTGTAGATGGTGCAAACATATGTACATACAACACACATATAAAAATTACCATGCAAATAGCACATATCATGTACATGTATGCTAAATATTACAGATACCAATTAAAAGAAGCTGCAGCAAAAACCATTGCTTCATTGGCAACAGTGTGTAGCACGACCCTGTTAAGGGCCTGCTAAGGCAGTTGACCAACCTTAACTTCATAGGTCTTATGGTAGGGCCTCACTTTAAACTCTGTGGCCTGGACCAATGAGATCCAAGGCCAGTGGTAGCTAACCCCAACTTGAATAATAAGGGTCACTTTGAAAACGGCAGCCATACTGTAAACAACAAAATTAAGAATTTGAAACTGAATGTTGTGAAAGTTACCTATATTTTAGTGTTTTAAAGACTAAATATGCCAGGAAATAGTAAGAAAACGCCTATAAGCAACACAAGGAAACGTGTGACGGCGTCAGCCAGGGCTCGAGTCTCCACAAAAAAGGTGAAAAGAAATGTCATCCACAACTCTGACGGGTCATATCTTCAGGATCAGCCACATAAAGCTGTAAGTACTGTCACCAGCGGCAATTCAACATCCCCAGTTGCATCTAATGACAACATTGTGGCGTTGCTGCAACAGCTGAATGACTCCAATAAAGCTTTAACTGATAGGATAGACAAAATTGAAGAGGAAGTGTCTAGAAGTCCAACTACACTACTTCCTCGGTCTCACTGTGACGCCATGCCTCACCCCACTCACCCCACCTTGCCACAGGGACACGTATCTTCAACCCCCGGCATTAGATTCGATATGCAGGGACATAGGACCCATGGGGATGGGACAGGGGTGGAACTTAACAGTGTGCCCACCCTAGGGGATCAGCCGTGCAGCGGAATGACACGGAATTCGACGTTAGCTGGAGTTGTACCTCTGGGAACGCAGACAGGAGTCCACCAGCAGGAAATGCTCGGTGGGGGTGACAGAAGGGATGCCATACTACCCAATCTCGAGGTGTTAAGGCGGAATGACACAGTGGCTGACAGTGTCAATCAGTTACTGGCGTTCTACGAACAAAAAAGCAGACAGGAAGTTTTACAAGGTAAGGAATCTTCCATTAAGAAATCTGGGAGATATAGCACGATTGAGATGGTAACCGCAACCCCCCAGGCAAGGTGGCCAAATGAAGGATGTCATGGAATAAACGGTAAGAAACGGCCAGTATATGACGACCTGACCATGGCACAGTGGGTATCTGGGCAACTCACAAATGTGTATAATATACAGGACCCTACCCTTCTAAAACAGGTACTGTTGCAGGTGATAATGGCAACCAGGGATGCCACGACCCTCCCATGGCAGGCTGTGAGAAATGCATGGGCTACTTCTATGCATCAGATAGAAGAAGGTTCACTGCAGTGGTCAGACACCACACAATGGTCCCTCAATCGCATCAGTGCCTCGCAATTGGCAATGACGAATTTCCAGACAACTTCGCAAACGAAAAAGACCTGTAAGTACTTCAATGAGGACAAATGCACTCACGAGAGCAGTCATGGCAACTACATGCATGTTTGCCTATATTGTAGTAAGCAAGGTAGGCAGTTAACTCACCCAGAAAGCAAGTGTTCCTTTAAATTCAGAGGAAACAGTAGACCCCAGGGGAACAATAGTTAGGACAGGGGGCAGGAACCAGGACAACAATACCAAGCAGCAGTAATATTAAATAAACTTAGTGATAAGGGGGAACCACATGGAGTGCATCAAAGAGACACAATAACTGATGTTGGTAGAGTAACAGGGAATAATAGTAATAGGGGTGGGGACGAAATCATGGAAGGGGTTAAGTTAAAGGGAGAGACTACACATAAATATCCATTGCATTATGTAACTAAGGGCAATGTGCTACCACCTTACGAGGTTAGAACTGATTTGCTGCAGAGTGAGGAGCAGCAAAATGAACTGCAAAGTGCATTTACAAGTAACCAGTATGTTGGTATTTGCAATAAAAATTTGTATGCTAACCAGAAGTACTCCAGTATTATGTCAGAGAGTCAGTGTTGTAATGATAAGACTAATCATAGTAATAACCATGTAAATACTAACAATACTAACAGCCCCTCCAATACCGGCCCCATGGGACCGGGGACTAAGGTATTACAACACAACAGGGGAATTGGTGTCAGAAATGTCAACGTTGGAAATCAATACAAAGTTGACTTTACTAATTGGCAATTTACTGATCAACAAACGGGTAACCCCACTTACATTGTGGCTATTCACAATTTCGAAAGCAAAGGTGTGAAATTTTACTATTTCCATTTAGATAATGACACCAATGCCACCTTATACACGTGTCACAAAGTACCTGAAGGTACTTTGCAGATTATTGATTCATATTGGTGGTGTATTGAAAGGAAACAGCATCATAGTCACATATTGTTGGATAATGCAAATGTATCAGATGTTGATCCGAAAGTAGCTCACAATAATTATTTGAAAGATGCTGTTGTGCAAAAATACTTTAAATTATCATATGTTAGATACATGGAATGTATTATAGATTATCTCATTGCTAAACAGAGTGGTGTTGATGGTATTAAAGTAAATGGAAGTAAAGACGCATGGACCAAGACTAACACTTTGTTAACATCTGTGGACAACACATCAGAGGACAGTACTCAATGGTTAGGGGGTGGGTTAGTTAGCCACACCAAACTGGGAATAGGGGCTAAAGATAAGTACTTCCCTAGCAAGTCCCATGGCCATATTACGTTGTCTGATGACAACTTTACTTTCATTGGCCCAGATAGGGCTGTTTGTGATATCACTGACTCAAATCAGTATGTGCGCATTGCTGAGACCATTAGACAAACAGGGCTTCCAAATTATAGGGGGGCAAGAATACCTATTAAGTCGGGTTTAAACTTGGAGGCCTGGGAGCGTCATCTGAGCGATTACCCCAATAGGAAACTTATGCAGTACCTCAAATTTGGGTTCCCCCTGTCTATTCAAACCCCTGATAAACTCACCAACATAGATGTCAAAAATCATTTCACAGCATTACAGCATCCCAAGGAAGTTGCTACTTACTTGCAACAAGAGATGTCTTTTGGGGCCATTTTGGGCCCATTTGACAAGCCACCTTGTGAGCACATCCACTGTTCCCCTTTATTAACCAGGCCCAAAGATGGGAATAAGAGAAGGGTCATTTTGAACCTATCTTACCCATATGGCGGGTCAGTGAATGACCAGGTGGATAAGCAGCATTTCGATGGCAGTGAGTTCATACTAAGATTCCCGACTATAGATGACATAGTTGCAGAGATCAATAAATTGGGCGACGACGTCGTTTTAGCCAAGATAGATGTATCTAGGGCCTTTAGGAATCTGAGAGTGGACCCAGCTGACGCCGTCAAGTTTGGCATAAAGTGGGAGGGTAAATACTTCCTGGATCGAGCGGTCGCGTTCGGCTGGGTCCACGGGACGTCAGCGTTCCAGATGCTATCCGACGCCGTCACCTACCTCATGGCTAAGCGTCATCACAATATTTTCGCCTACATTGACGACTACGTCATTGTTGCCACAAGAGACACAGCCAATGCTGTTTTTCACGACTTGTTAACCCTATTGCTTGAGCTTGGACTCCCAATAAATGAAACCAAACTCACCCCTCCCTCCAGAACAGTAACTTGTCTGGGTATCAGTGTCAATCTTGACACCAATTCACTAAGTATTGATAACACGAAACTACAGGAAATACACCTTACATGTAAAAATTTCGTGAACAAAAGATATACAAGCAAGAAACAGTTACAGTCTCTTATTGGCAAACTGATTTACATACATAAATGCGTGGCCCCAGCCAGAGTATTCATAAATAGGATGCTCAATCTCCTTAGGGAAAGTGGAAAATCTTCAAAAATCAAGTTGACCCAGGATTTTTTCCAAGACCTAGCTTGGTTTTTGGCTTTTTTACCTAAATTCAACGGAGTTACATACATCAAGAAAGACCCCATACCATTTGACCACACTCTCCATGTAGATGCATCACTCACTGGACTAGGTGGGATTTGGAACAATAGGGTATATGCAACACCTGTCATTCCCCTGGTACATTTTCACTTAAAAATTGTACATCTTGAAATGCTCAATATCTTGGTAGCACTTAGGAAATGGCACAAGTTTTGGGCACACTCGAAAGTACAAATTTTTTGTGATAACTTGGCTGTTGTCCTGGTGACTGCATCAGGTAAGACGAAAGATCCATACCTGGCAGCATGTCTGAGAAATTTATGGCTCATCACTGCTACTTGTGACATCGACCTAGAGGTCAACCACATACCAGGCACACATAACAACTGGGCTGATTTTTTGTCCAGATTGCATGGTAAGGGCTATACTGATCCCGAATTGTTATCGTATTTGGAAGATAATTATCATTGGGAAAAAATAGGAATCACAGACCTAACCCTGGACCTATCCATATAATTTCAGGTGCTTCTCACCAAGCAACACCCTTGTTGTCCAGCGCCTGGCAGAAGATACAGCAGGCCTACAGACCTTCCACTACTTCTGCTCATGAGAGGAACTTCAAAACGTATCTGGCTTTCCTCACATTTATGGACCTTCCAGTAGTTGTTACCCCCAACTCCATTTTGACCTTTCTTGAATACTTACATCAAAACCGACTATCTCCCAAGGTCATTCAAAATTATCTGTCTTCCATCAGAAATATGGCAATCAAATATGACATTGACCATTCAGGGCTAGATAATCACAATGTTACCAAATATATGAGGTCAATCTCCATGAACTCGACCTTCAGACCCACACCTAGGGGTATTTTTGACATACCTATGCTGTACCAAATATCCTTGGCGTGTGACCTTCTGAGTGACCCTTGCTTATATAGAGCTATTTTTCTAACCTCATTCTACGGATTTTTGAGAATGTCCAACATAGCCCCTCATAGCGCAAAGCAATTCAGTGGTGACAGACACTTTTTGAGGCAAGACCTAATTTTTGGCCCTCCAGGAGCCCACCTGGTGGTCAAGTGGACGAAAACACTTCAGGATCACAGAGCACACCACGTGATCCAGCTTCCAGAACTCAGTAATCCATTGTTGTGTCCTGTAAGAGCACTTAAGAAATTGCTTCAGTCAAGACCACTCCCACCCCACTCCCCATTATTTGCCAATAATTTTCCACCATACGCTCAGGTAATTGATTCTCATATCAGAGATGCTTTAAAAAGAGTTTTAATCCACAAAAACATCCCTACCCAAGGTCACAGTTTCCATGCATTCAGGAGGTCGGGGGCAACTCTAGCCTTCGACAATAATGTGTCCTTGCAGAACATAATGTCACATGGGTTATGGCGCAGCTCTGCTATTTGGACATACCTCCAGAATGCATCAGTGGCCCCCACCATTATACCTCACACATTTGCCCGTCTCATTTCTGCAAGCTTTTGATGGGTTTGGTGTTTTAAAATTGTTCAATATTTACAATTTTAAATGCTCTGAAGTGTTGTACATAACCATATTTTACTAACATATAAATAAAAATTCCAAACTGTGTCTTTACTGCCTTCATGTATCTTGAAACTTCTGGGTTTGAACCTTTGGCAACTGCCAATGAAAGGCACTTATCAGACAAAGCTTATTTAATGTTATTATTAGAAAGGCAGGCATTCCTTAGCTCATTAATGTTTTTAAAGGTCCATGAAACACCATATTTGCAAATTTCATTATCTGCCTGCTATTTTGGGATTATTTATATTAATGCATGTTTTTGCACAGTATGTTTCTCATAAGTTTGTTAACAACTGGTTTGCTCCCACTTAAAATAATTTTCAATGTGACAATGATTTTGATCAAACAAAAAGGGGAATAAGCAGCTTGAAAGTATCTTTACAATGGTATGCAGAATAAATAAGTACATGAAGGTTGTTTCAAAATATTTTCCATGAACAACAAATCAGGAAAAAGTATATACTAAAAGTGACTTCAACACATCTGAACAAAATACTGTCATTTTCCTTGCCTGTAATGAGATTTTTTTATATTAATTTTACTGCATATAACATTACCATTAGTTAGTTCATTAGGCATAGAATGTCAAGAAAATCTATGAATATATTTCTGTTGATATTGAAACTTTTACAAACGAATTAGTCACTTTCCTGAATGATTAAAGTAATGTATTATTGCATAACAGGATTTTCACAACAAATTATCATGTTCTAATACTTGACATATATTTCAATTATTTTCTTTTCAATAAAAAAATAACAAAACCTATTAAACATAGGTCAACCAATTTTTCACAATGTTTTTATGAACTATAACTAAGGTGTAAATGTTTTGTTTTATCATTGTGTAGTTATGCTCCAAAACTGTGGCAGGAAAAAAAATCGTCCATGCCTTGATGGCAACTTTTTTCCTAATTATTCATACTTTTTTCTAAATTTCCTCATTGACTCTAATAATCTTATAATAAGTTTTGTAATATTTTAATCCTACAATTTAGTAATAACCGTGACTTTTCCAGTATCAAAACACCAACTGGGTAAACATCATTTCATTACTGGAAAACAAATTTATTTGTTGAAAAAATAAATACATTATCCTGGTAATTAACATAAGTTATGATATGCTATATGTCAGATATGAGCTGTAATTTACTTTGTTAAAATATCAAAAACCTCAAACTTATCTTTACAAATGCCACTGTGGCCTAGCGGGTAACACACTTGTCTAGGGACTCAGAGGGCGTGGGTTCAGTCCCAGGTACAGGCAGATACATAGTGGCTTGGATGACCATTTAAAATGGCGGTCCTCTGTCATTGGGTCCTATCCCCAGTGGCAGGTTAAAGAACCTCAAGGACGTTGATAAATGGTCATCCTTGAGCCTCTATCTTCCAGTTAGGGGAATGTCAGTTACTTGTGAGTTGGGGCTGTACCTGTACAGTCGGATTGGTTAAATAGTGCTTTGAGTCCTGTTGTATATGGAGATATTGCGCTGAGTATAAATACATAATAATAGTAATATTTGCTTTTGACCAGTGTTCATTGTTCAAACATCCAATTCTTCAATGAAAGATGCATGCAGGGAGTTTCTATCACAGGTGCACATTTGAAACAGAATTGTCAAAGTGTGCAATAACAAATTCAAATGTTGTGTTATGTTATGGAAGTGCATTTGATAAGATTGTGTTGATATTGGTTCCAAACTGACTTTTCCCATGCACGTTGACTTTTGTCTGAAAAACGATAAAAAACATAATTAACAATTTATTTTAGTATATAATAGTACATGTTTTTGCAGATGTCCAAAAGCAATTGTGCAAATATGATGATGTTTATTGTATATTAAAGAAATGACTATGTTAAAAACACTCTAGTGGCTACATAATGTACTAATGTCAATATTAACTTCAATGAAAAATTACTACACTGGAGTGACAATGCTGCCATACATGCATTATATATAATCTGTTAAATAATAACCTTTTTGGTCAAATATAAATGGTACAAATATGTGTTAATGATGCACTCATGAAATGTCTAAGTAAGTCAATATATTTTAACCCTAATGCTACTGTTATGATATTTTACAATTGATTTATATCTTTTTCACATTATTTGCAAGTAAAGAAATTATTGTCTTAAAATCTTAGATTATTCAAATTTATGTCAAAGATACTTACGTTTGACTAGTGCTTATTGAGTAATAAATCTAAGAGACACTCAATATGAATAATGTTAAATAAATATTTTTGCAAATCATATTTTATGCAGAATACAGATCATGGTACATGGACTTCAGATTCAGACATACCTCCTTCACACAAAGGTTTCCCTAACCTATCAGAAAAAAAAGCTTTTCTTATGTCCTACAAACTTGGGGTTTGGGGCTCTCTCCTCGTCCCCCATTGTGTTTTTTTTAATTAACTATTGTGCTAATAATCTGTGATAATGTACTTTTATTGACTAATGTAAACTCCTAGGATTAAAGAAATGAAAGGCATTAACACTTATTTATTTTTAAATGAATTATTCGGATTAAATAAGTATAAAGATAAATGTTACACAAAGTTATAGTACTTTTCACATCAGCATGAAAACCTTGGCCGCCATGGCTACACCTTTTTCTCTAACAGAAAGTTTCTCTCTTTTACAGTATGTCTATGTTTAACCTAACTCAGTAACTCAGTAGGGCTAGGGCCTAACATAGGGCTAACCCTCCATTTTAGTAATAACCATGACTTTTCCAATATCAAAACACCAACTGGGTAAACATCATTTTATTACTATAAAACAACTTCATCTGTTGAAAAACTAAATACATTATCCTGGTAATTACCATAAGTTATGATGTGCTATATGTCAGATATGAGCTGTAATTTACTTTGTTAAAATATGTTAAAATATCGAAAACCTCAAACTTATCTTTACAAATGATATTTGCTCTTGACCAGTGTCCATTGCTCAAACATCAAATTCTTCAGTGAAAGACACATGTAGGGAGTTTCTATCACAGGTTGGCGTTTGAAACAGAATTGTAAAAGTGGGCAATAACAAATTCAAATCTTGTGTTATGTTATGGAAGTGCATTTGATAAGATTATGTTAATATTGGTTCCAAACTGACTTTTCCCATGCCCGTTGGCTTTAGTCTGAAAAAACAATAAAAAACACAGTTAACATGGGTTAACATGGATTTGTGCAAAATCAATTATCTTAATTGTCCTTAACATTAAATCAAGATTTACAAGAAAAATATTAACAAGTAAATTGCCCTGTAATAGTACTTACCTTGCTGCTGCTTTTTCATCAGTTTCAGCTGTTCATCTTTCTTTGCTTCTGTTTCTGCACACTTGACCTCCAATCTATGTATGACTTCAGAAAGATCCTCATTGCCCTATAGCCATATTGTATCATTTTTTTTTCATCTGTTTATCTCTCTATGCTTCTGTTTCACCAAATTTGTCTTCTAATCTGGGAAAAGCCTCAGTGAGTTTGTTTATAACATCACACATTTTGCTGGTAGCTTGCTACATTCAACTACCATTGCAAGTGTAAGAAACAGTGCAAAAGTCTAGAGCATAACTTTGTGTGTCTTTATTTAGATGAATCTGGTAGAATTAATAGAATTAAATAATTGGAAAGTGTGTGTAATAAATTGGCTAAGAGTCAGATGTTGTGATAAAGTAATGACTTGAACTTCACAGAAATACATCATCATTATAACTGGGTATTCAAGCATCAGTTGGAGTGGTTGATATACATTCTCAAATAGTGATCTTATGTAAAAATTCAATGTTGATTTATGATATTTTGTTAAAATGTCAAACAAACTTCAGTGTAGAGTTACAATAAACAAGTCTCATTAGTAAAACTAATCTGACTGATACATTCTTTCATAAGCTAACTAACTGGCTACTGTAGCAGATAAACTTTACTAAATTTTCAAACCTGACTATAAAACTTAAATTTAAATAGTAGTCCAGGTCATCTACAGGATACAGCAATAAAGACCTTGTAAAACTGAATTCTGGAGTGTAATTCTTATCAGCATGTAATTATTTATGCCATGGAATGATTGACTTAGAATTTTATTTGGTGAATATATTTCAGCAAGCAATGCAACATTTGTGCCATCACTCCTCCACAAAACACGCAATATTTATAATTAGCATGATATAGTGCTATTTTATCTTTCATCAATGATTATTAAAACTATGCTAGATAAGCCACATCACAACGTATGTAACAATAAACAGTGGCTTAACACTAATCAATTTGCCACTTCAAGAGACACAAAATCAAAAGGTGTTATATCAAATATAAGTCCTTCAGAACAGACAACTTAAAAGTTATCGCCAGGTGCAGGGAAATAACATCTGAGAAAGAGACAAAGAATGTAATGAGAAAACATCATAAGAAGACAAAGTAATAGCAAGGCTACGATTATATTCTATTTTGTACTTTTACAATGCTTAATCTTTGAAAAGGCGGAGTCTAAACCTCAACACCAAAATTTATTTGTTTTCTTAGATGTAGCCAGCTCAATACCATGGATGGGTCAGTTGTAATGAAAGAATCTCATTATTACTACCATCATAAAGAGCTATACTTCACATAATTCACTTACATTTTCCTTCTTTTAATATTTTAATGGGTCAAAATCTTGCCAGTGCTCCTTGTCCGTAGCACAGCCTGAAAGGGGCTTTTTAAGCTTAAGTTCTACCTCTAGGGATCACTTTTTGGTCTCCAGACTTTCATGAATTGTGGCATAGTGTGATGAGTGTCTGTCTTTTACAGAAGTTAAGTGGCAATGGGCTATATTTATACTGGGATGGGTGACTACTTCACTGCACTACTCATGTCTCTGATGGCTTTGCAGCTTGCGCTAGTACACTGAAACCCCTTTTGGCCTTGTTAATTTAGTTTTCTTCAGCCTTAACTGAGCTATTTCATTTTTTTCAAACAGTTTATTTTAAACCTTATTCTTGCTTAGGGGTAGGGGGTAAATTTCCAGTTGTGAGTAACTAGAGATTTTTTACTTAATAAATATTCTGAAAATGAATACACAGGCGATGTCTCAAAAGAAGCATTAAATCTCATCAAAGTTCACGCTTGACATATTTATAGGTGCCATCTGGAAGAATAAACAAATCCAGCTGACTGCTAAGATATTGCATATCATCTGCCTGACAGTTAAATCCTCTCTAAATCTCTATGTTTACAGCAGGTTTAAGAGCTTTTCTAAACATGTTTATTATCTGGCAATATCTATGTATATGTTAAGATGTGTACATTTCACTGAGGAATGACAGATTTTGGGCAGTGTTTATCCTTGTTGGATTTTATCAGAAATTGTTTTTCTTTCAATTATATAATGAATATTTGTTCATTAATATGATATTGAGCAGAATACTAGTAACTGGAGGTTTATGCAAAGTCTCTATAACTCTTCCTATATATTGCCTGCAAGATTGCTCACAACTGCAATTATCATAATGTCATTTATTTAATAGACTAGCCATGTATGTTGAATGTTATATATTTATGACACAAAACTAATACCACTGTAGCATGATGGAATTTTTAATTACAAGTGAAATGAGAATTCATAGCCATAAAGAGTAATTTATGAAAATATTAATTGTTAATTATAGTATCACAAATTTGTTTAATATTGTCACAACTAGTGTAATTTGATATGGTTTTGCTTGTTAATTATCTTCATATTCTGAATGATAGACATTTTTCCATATTTGCACAGAAGTTTATGGGGTGACATGTGATAAAAAATTCAAACAGCAGTGAAATAGAAACACTGTTTCCTTATATTCGGTTTGTGGGTGTAGCTTGTAGGAATTTTGGAGGACTAACCAATCACTGAAGTATCTGCAAATTCCAAAACAAGACAGATTAGGCAAATATTTTATTACATATTATATATCTTGATATTAGCACTTGTGTATCCTTAACCTTAGCAATGGTAACACATATGATCAAAGTCTTACCACAAGGAAGGAAGGAAGGAGGTTTTTCAGAAATGTATTTATCAATATTGTTCACACACATATATTCTATTTTGTTCTGTATTTTTATACAACTTAATCTCTACCAGACAGACTCTAAGGCATAACGCCAGAATCAAATTTAAAAATAAAACATCATTTCATGGCTGTTGCAAAGTCCAATACCAGGGAGACACCGGAAGAGTGTAAGCTTGGTTGGGAAAGAATGATTCAAGAGATACGATTTTAACCTTTTTCTAAAACAAACTGGAGTTTGGGCTGAACAGACCTCATCAGGTAAAACATTCCAAACAGTGGGAGCATCAAAAGCAAAGCTGGGGCCAAATTTTTTATGTATGTACAGATGGGGAACTGATTAACCTCCAAGAACCTTTTATCTGGATAGTTATATCCTCTACTATTTCTTCCACAACCAGTAGACAAAAGAGAACCAATGAAACTGGGATGACGAATGTGGATGTTACTATGAAAAAACGGCACTTGTTTACGGGAAAAGTAACCCATCCAAGAAGCATTTCAAATTTGAAATTATCGTTTATATATTAATATAACTAATAACTAATAAATGCATAATTTCACCAAAACAATAATATACGAGTAATGTAGAGCCATAACCCTAAGTGCAGTTGATGTAATCACTATTGGACGAAAACTCCAATGACACAAAAATATCACAGACAGCCATATATAAAATTCAGTTAATAATAATAGTAATAATGTAAGTTTCATGGGCAATATGCTGTAGAAATGATCCTGCATCAATGATTATCGGCCTGACACATCCTTTAGTGCCCAAGGCTTGTATATATCATTCTCTTCTCTATCAACCCCTTGACACATCTTTGTAATTTTATCACAAGTTTATCACAAGGAACAGATAAGGTGCCCATTTAGCATCAATTTCAATACCTAAACAAACTATCCTATGACTAGGCAGTTCAACTTTTTCATCACTACCAGGGAGTCCTAGATGCTGCAATAAATAGGTAAGAGTTAAAAAGGCACTATTGGCCTGATTGGGAGAGGCCACCCCCACAATATCATCCAGATAAGTCATTATCCAGAATTTCTAAGACACATGAGGTACACAATGGCGTCCGTACACATCTGGTAGCTAGACACTCCTTGCCGGAAGCAGAATGGCATCCCTACGTCAACGTACATCTGTTGACGCCAAGACAAACCCAAGAGATGATAATTGGCTGGATCTATTCGCAATTGCAAAGAGCCCTCTGTAAATCCACCTTAAACTATAAGGCATCACTCCCATAATGTTTAAGTTTTTCAACTACTTGGTCAATAGTGGGATACTTCAACAGAAAAGTCATAAAATGAAAAATATTAGCAGGTACACAACTATTCATTCTTTTATGTGGCCATGACAAGTCCACAATCACTCTTGTACCCCAATCTGGTTTTGATCTAGCCCTAATAAGAGAGCAATGTATCTTTGTAAAGGGAGGAGTATCAAGGGGACCCAACATTGCATTATATTGAATTTCATCTTTTAAATATTTATCAACCCCTTTTGGATTGCGTAAAGCTGAAGCATGGTTGGAAACTTCACTGTTAAATTTAAATTTTTTTTCATCAGCACATAACGGAAAACCAAAATTTTAAATATTCACATAAGATATTCAGATCATAATGTTTAAGATATATAGACGCCAATTGTAAATATTAAGACCTGAGGGAACTGTAAGCCTAGTTTTCCTGAAAGTTTAACAAAATAGTTGGCTTTCTTTACCCATTCCAACATATCAGCATGACCTAGCTGTTTAGAAGAAGATTCACATGTTACAGGCACATAATTACATGGTAGGAAACCTACGCCACACCAGTATCTGGTATTTTTACCGAATTCCCCAGTGGCCATCCATATGCGTTGAGTTAATGAACAAGATATATCAGCTTTATCAACTGAATAATTCGAATCTCTATTAACATATTCACCAAACTTACCATTATCTAGTAAATTACGACTTACAGTTGCATTATGTAAAGTTGTTTTAATTAAAAACTTAAAACTATTACTCTTATTGTTACTATATTTACATAAGGGAGTATTATGAACTGATTATTCAGCAATTAATAAGGGTTGGTCCCATGAGTGTGGTGAAAAAGACCAAAAAATGCCCAGAAATCAAATAAATTGATTAATGCAAATGGGGTGGATTGCTCCAATATTCCACATCCACCACTGTTCACGCCTTCTCCTGTGAACAATTGATGGTGCTTTGTACTTGGGAGTGCACCACTCAAGTATAGAGAAATTCAAGTCCTTAGCAGAATGGTTTTTTCCAGTAAAGTGTTTAGAAACAGGTGTAGTTCTGCTATCCTTTGGTTTATTAACTGAAAGTTGGTGTTCATACATTCTTTGTCTGAACTTCCTTTTCTTGCTTGTTTGCTGTCCAAGGGTTGTGTCATTAGTCAGTTTTTCGCTGGCTGCTGACAGTAGGTCTAATGTTTCATTAGAGATTCTTTCAGAGGGAATAGGAGTGTCTGCTGCTCTAATGCCCAGTCCTTCACTCTGTATGTTCCAACTGGACACTGCATCAACCAGGGTAGTGTTGCTTTCACTTTCAGATACCACACTCATGATTGGTAAGTAAATTAAAAAGTTATAGCTGAAGTGTTAAGAACACTAAGTAACAAGTCACAATTATATTGTGTTGTATATGCCTTACACAATATATATAATACTGTATGTATTGTGTTTCGAAAGTTATTATATAAATTGAACTTTCTCTTCAGAGGCTGGTTAAATCTGGCTAAGTCCCACCCTGAAGTACTTTTTAATTGTGCAATTGCACTGGTTTTCTGGCACCGGTGCACCGGTGCAGAGGAGGTGCACAGTATTGCATTTTTGTCCAAATATGGCTAAATTTAGTATCTTAGGGTTTTATGCAGTGTAAGTATTTATTTGTATTTTTACCAGTGCATTATGGGTTATCAACTAATTTTGACATTAAATAATGACTCATTGACTCATGTGCGTCATGACTCATGGTCAATGAGTAAAGAGTTGATTTGGTGAGAATAAATGTCCATAAGCCAGTAATTGGGTTAGGCAAATCAAATTTAATATAATTATAGTTTGGACAGATAGCTGATGTTGGAATTACATCTTTAATGCTGATCTATAATCAGGGATTCGCCTCAGAAGCGTTCTATTTACAAATGGTTGACTATGACTTTTAGTGTCATATCACTGCCAGCTCTTCTTGGTTAAGAGGTGATAGTTACCAAATGTGAAAGTAGCACTTTGTATGAGGTTTAATTTTTTTATATAGGTAGATTTTAATCCAATTTCTAAGGACTAATTATGTAGTAGTCAGACTATTAGTGGGATTAAAATGCTATACTCTTATGATAAATTTTTAATAACACAAGGTGAGTAAAAAAACAAACTTGGAGTTTTTTAATTTTTCTTTAAAGTAATATTGTTTTATGTTCAATATGAATTAATAAAAGATATATAAATAATTTATTAATGGTTAATCACGATTATCTAGTCAGTGATATGTCTCTAAGAAATTAGTATGTAAGAAAATAACTGTTATGTTATTGTCTATTTTAATTCTTCTTTAAAACTGCTGCCAACCTATTTCTTTTGCAGGGTGGGATGAACAGTGAAGGCCTCGTGGGCTTCCTTTGGCACATTTCCTCCATGGTGGGGGTTGCTGTGGGGGTTACTGGTGTGTCATTCAAGGACTCACTCCCTTTCGGTTCCTTTGGTGCAGGAGTAGAGGTTGTATCCATCAGCACACTATCTTGTGTCGGTGGATCATGGGCACTCTCATCACTTGGGAGTAGAGTGTCTGGCATGTGCAATAGCGTGGGTTGGTTGGATGAGGGGAACCCAGGTGATGATTTGGTCTGGCTCCCTTTGCAAGCCGCAGATTGTGCTGCTAGCAAGCCAATTTGGGTTGTAGGGGATTCACATCTTGATATTTTTGGTTTGCAAAAAATGTATTCGCTGTTAAGTGTGTCTACAAAAATCTTGAGATTTTTATCAAAAGTTAATAATGATAGTTTATTGCCCAAGTCTAATATTTCATCCGGACTAATCACAATTAAAGGCTCTGTGTTTGTAGCCTTATCAACCATTTCAAGGCAAGAGATTTCAGTGTTGGTCTGCCTTGACATACTATTGGAGAGTAGCTGGTTTTCCACTTTCTTGCCCATTTGTGATATTGCTTCTTCATCACTATCACTCAGTGTCAGGTCTTCCATTATGGTGCTGACTGGAGTGGAATGACCAGCTTGTGTTAGTTGGAGAGTGGAATTCTTTGCTTGAGATGGGATGTCATTTGTAGATGAATCATTATCCTCTAATTTGTTCATGAGACAAATTCTGCTATGTTTTATGAGGTCCTCACGCCTTCTATAGGTCTTTGTACATGTAAGGCAGTTGAACCTGGTACTGAGGTGCACGATTGTCTTATGCCTCTTAAGACTTGAATTCTTAGTAAATGCCTTTTGGCATATACCACACACATAATTAACTCTCACATCCATTTGTTAATTAACAGATTTGCGGTATTTAACGTGTCTATGTGTTATTATTAATTGTATATATAATTATTCTTTTTAATATATCCAGTGTTGAAATAAAATTATTCATTTATTTATGACTTTTTATTTCATATGTATTTGTTCACCAGCTTGTCTGAGGAACTAAGTGAGCTAGTTACCCAGTTTGTGATGTCATTTGACGTGACGTAACGTCATATGTGATGTCATATGGTTATGACATCACAAACTCCATATAATCCCATATTTTATCATATATTGATTTTTATGGTATTTTATATGATTTGGCCTTATGAGTGCTTTTTATGCATACAGACCAGTTTACTCTGGTTATTTGAATGACTGAGCATACGAGTAATAAAGCAATTAATAAGGGTTGGTCCCATGAGTGTGGTGAAAAAGACCAAAAAATGCCCAGAAATCAAATAAATTGATTAATGCCAATGGGGTGGATTGCTCCAATATTCCACATCCACCACTGTTCACGCCTTCTCCTGTGAACAATTGATGGTGCTTTGTACTTGGGAGTGCACCACTCAAGTATAGAGAAATTCAAGTCCTTAGCAGAATGGTTTTTTCCAGTAAAGTGTTTAGAAACCGGTGTAGTTCTGCTATCCTTTGGTTTATTAACTGAAAGTTGGTGTTCATACATTCTTTGTCTGAACTTCCTTTTCTTGCTTGTTTGCTGTCCAAGGGTTGTGTCATTAGTCAGTTTTTCGCTGGCTGCTGACAGTAGGTCTAATGTTTCATTAGAGATTCTTTCAGAGGGAATAGGAGTGTCTGCTGCTCTAATGCCCAGTCCTTCACTCTGTATGTTCCAACTGGACACTGCATCAACCAGGGTAGTGTTGCTTTCACTTTCAGATACCACACTCATGATTGGTAAGTAAATTAAAAAGTTATAGCTGAAGTGTTAAGAACACTAAGTAACAAGTCACAATTATATTGTGTTGTATATGCCTTACACAATATATATAATACTGTATGTATTGTGTTTCGAAAGTTATTATATAAATTGAACTTTCTCTTCAGAGGCTGGTTAAATCTGGCTAAGTCCCACCCTGAAGTACTTTTTAATTGTGCAATTGCAGAAAACCAGATGCAAACCGGTGCAATTGCACAATTAAAAAGTACTTCAGGGTGGGACTTAGCCAGATTTAACCAGCCTCTGAAGAGAAAGTTCAATTTATATAATAACTTTCGAAACACAATACATACAGTATTATATATATTGTGTAAGGCATATACAACACAATATAATTGTGACTTGTTACTTAGTGTTCTTAACACTTCAGCTATAACTTTTTAAAGTATTATGAACTGAGTTAGAGTTATACTGTACAATAAACACACCGGTAGATGCATTCATATGGTTACTATAATCATCAAGAACACCCAACATCTCCATACAATTTTCACTGTCATTTTCAAACCAAAGGTACCTATTGTGATTACATTGTTGAAATGCTTGTATAATAGTATAATGTTACATCAGAACCAATACTACTTGTAATACTAACACGTGTATGCAAATAATCAGACACATCATTAGAATTGTTATAACTTTGACAGTTCTCAACCTCGTACCTAAATATTTGGGATCTACTTGTATTCACAAATACCATATCATGTCCATCAGAGGCAATGCTATCTTTCATTCTAATTCTAATTTGAATTTTATAGCGCTTAATCTCCACTGAGTAGTGGACTCTAAGGCACAACAAGACAATGGCAATATGCAAAATTCAAAGTCCAGGGACAAAAACAGGTTGGCACCATGGAGAAGCTATAAGGAATAATGAGCTAAGAAGGATATGCCTTTGCGTAGAGATAGGTTTTGAGCTTCTTTCTAAAAGAGGCAATAGTGGGTGATGCACGGATGTCTTCAGGAAATGAATTCCAAACAGTGGGAGCATCAAAGGCAAAACTGAAGCCAAACTGCTTGGTGGACTTGCGAATTGCAGGTTGAAATTTTAGTACATTGAGGAAATTGGCAACACTCTGACTGCATCTAGTATTGTAAGCAGTGTGGTATGTGGATAGATGTGGAGTGAAATATTTAGGGAAACCAGTATGAATAAACTTGTACACCAGGGTAGCCAGTTTGAACTCTGAGTGAAACTGAATAGGGAGCCAATGGAGTTTCCTGAGTACTGGAGTTATCCGAGTGTATTTACATGAATTTGTAACAATTCTAGCAGCACTATTTTGGATAGACTGTAATCTATGAAGATTGACTTTAGAGAGACTCCTGAAAAGTGAGTTACAGTAGTCCAACCGACTACTAACAAAAGCATTGGCAACCGACACAGCTGCATCCTGAGTCAAGAAATACCTAATATTTCTAAAATCCCTCAGTTGACTAAAGCAGCCTTTACAAACATTCTGGACATGTTTACAGAAGGAAAAATCAGAGTCGAACCACACACCCGGGTTCCTCATGGACTCAGTGGGGTGAAGGGGTTGCCCAGGATATCAATTGGGAAACATGTATTTAACCTTTCTCTCTGTTTCTGGGAGACGAAAAGTATGAACTCAGTTTTATCAGGATTGAATTTAAGTTTGCTAGCCGACATCCATTCATTAACATCTTGAAGGCATCTATTCAACTTATCAAAGGTAGCAGAGACATTCCTGTGTGAGAGAGGGACATAAAGTTGTGTGTCATCGGCATAAAAATGGAAATTTACACCTTTGTGTTTACCAATCAGTGTACTAACTGGAGATATGTACAGAGAAAATAGCAGAGGACACAAAACAGAACCCTGAGGTTTTGCAAATTAGAGCAGTTTTTGTAAATTAGACAAAGTACAACCAATCTTTACAGACTGATAGCGTTCTGTCAAATAAGAAGAGAACCATTTGAGAGCTGAGCCACCAACACCAAACCATCCAGAAGACAACCAAGGAGAGTGGAAGGCAGTGGCTTTGCCCCAAGATAGTGACAAATGAATGTCATTTTTATGCAAACTAGAGCCATCTCAGTTGAGTGACCTGGCTTATATGCTGACTGGTATGAGTTATCCAAGTCATGTCAATGAATGTGATCAACCAGCTGTTTAGCAACTACACACTCCACCAGTTTAGAAATAAAGCTAAGTCCAGATACTGGGCGATAGTTTTTCTAATCCTCAACAGAAATAGAGGACTTCTTAATAAGTGGAGTGACTACAGCCTTTTTTAAACCATCTGAAACCACTGCCTCACTGAGTGAAAATTGACCAATTTGGTTATAGATGATAGAAGGATGTCAATGCATTCCTTAATAAGGTATGTGGGCAATGGGTCCAACAGACATGATTTGGTGGGTGATTTACTGATTATTTTTGCGATTTCATCTTGAGTGACTTGAGTAAAGGCTGTTAGTTTATAAGGGTCAAAGGGGGATGTACCATGTTACAGGACTCAGATGAAGAAAAACTCTCAAGAATTTTCATGATTTTATTTGAGAAAAAAGTAGCAAAACAATCAGCCAATGACTTTGAGGATTCACAAGTGGACAGAGTAGTGCTATGGGATCTATGTAGGACTTTATGTAACTCCCGCCAAAGTTTCTTTGAATCATGGCTATTGTCGGAGATTAGTTTCCGGTAATAGACAGTTTTGTCCATGTTTGCAAGATGATTACACCAGGCAATTTGACATCGAAGACGACTCCTGTTGTACTGACTTTTATCTTTACGCCAAGCTAGTTCAAATTGACATCTGAGTGACTTAGCAAGGCGATAGGTCTCTGACAACCAACCAGCACGCTGTTTCGTCTTCAAACTGGACACAAAAGGAGCATGCCTGTCAAGGATACAACTCAAATCTTGTACATACTGATCATAGAGCTGTGAGACAGAATTTGCTGGACATTTCACAAAAGGCATTTCTTTAAGGTCAGACCGAAAGTCAGACATATTGATGCGATGGTACCTCCTGTAGGAAATTATTGTTTGACAGGTAGCAGGAGAGGAAGGAACGTTGATAGCACATTTATTGATTCACAGATGTCAACATGTACACACATATCATGATTACTGGGGGAAAGAATGAGATCAAGGATATGACCGTGCAAGTGAGTGGCATTGTTAACTGACTGTCTTAGATTACATGATTCTAAAAGGGCTTTCAATTTGTGAATATCAGTACAAGGTACATCTACATGTATATTGAAATCACCACATATGAAGTAATTGCAATCAATAGAAGACAGAATACAAAGGACATAAATTCATCTAAAAAATGTAAGAACATGGCCCAGGAGGGTGGTAGATATAGGCTAGGATCAAAGATCGGCACGAAACTGAGACTGATATGACCATATTTTCAAAGGAGCAATAATTACGATATTTGTATGAATCATGAATGAAGAAAGCAACACCACCACCAATACCTGATGAATGTGGCCTATGTATCAAAGAGAACCCATCCGGCGTGAGTAGTACGAATATGTGTTTCAGTGAGACAGAGGAAGTCAAAGGTGAGAGATGCTATTGTGTCAGTGAGGAGAGGGCCCTTATTTGAGATTGACCTTGTATTTACTGAGCCAAGCATAACCGAGCCACGATTCATGGTAACATCACCGCACATAAGAATCAATAGCATTCTGTTTTACGGTAGGGGGAAAACATGGCAGGTGGAGCTATAGGAGTAATTTTTAGCAATCCTTAACATGGATAGAATGAGGAATCCACTTCCGATAAAATTATGTGAGACACTCCTGAGATGAGTAGCAGCCATCAACATGGTGCAGAAGAGTAAAATGTGCATGGCATACATCTTGGTTGGTTAAGTGATAAATGCCCTAGGATCAAAATTCACCTGTGGGTGGCCTAAACCTTTATGGCCTTAAGGACTAACCCTTGAAACTTCATCCAGTGGCCGACTCACAGGCACCTTAGCAACCCACGCTAAAGCCAACCTTAAGAAACTCAAAACCAACCACAAACCAACAGAGTATTTTAATACTGAAATACAGGAGAATCTGACAAAAGAAACAACAAGGCAGTAAAAAACATCAGTGAAAGCGATAAACCAAATTAACTATACATATAGTTTGCAAGAATAGACAATAGGCATGAACAGACTGAAAAACAGTTACCCGTAATTCCCAACTAGGTGGGCGATAATACCCTAAATATTGTACAGTCACAATAAGAGTTATATAAGAACGAAATAAACTCTACACCAGGTAAATAATAAAGTAAACCTAAAAACTACAGCATAAAATCACAAATGTACTGTGCAGTTTCTTGCCAAGAGTTGAAAAGGTCGTGGTAGACCAATGCCAGTAAGGGTCAGTCCCTGAGGTGATATCAAAGGTCAAATGAAGGTTTGCAGTTTTTATTTTACATGTTAGTTTATGTACATAGGGTTAAAACAGTAAAAAGTTTTCAAATTGAGTTGAATTTGAAAAAGCACCAAACCCAAACTAGAGGGAAGGGGGAATGATGGAAGCAAAAATGGTAGGTACAATGGAAGGGGCTATTGAAGCTTTTTGTAAGTATTGCCAAACTGCTGAACTTTTCCAAAGCCCATGGGCCATGATGTCTTGGAGCTGTATGTTTTGATCAAAAGCCAGAGTAGCACCAGATTTCCAGAATGAATGGAACCCATGACCTTGCAATGGTATATTGAGATGGTTAAGAACCCTCTTTAAAGCATCTCGAATTGTGGTATCAATGACTGGGTGAAAGGGAGGGTCTTTGTGAACGAAAAGAGGGGCTTTTTGATGAAGGGGTCTGGTGTTTAAAAGTTGAATCAGTGCTCGAACTGGACATAACTCAGGATTTGCTAACCTTGGGATTTGAACAAAATGGTGGGATGAGGAGTCTTGTAAGGTTTTTGTCCACTTCAGGAGTACATGAGCTCCTGGTTCGAGAAATAGTGTATCTTGCCTCAACATATGTCTCATGGGGTCAAAGTGAGCTCTTGAATGAGGTGCTATATTGGACATCCTTAAGAAGGCAAAAAATGCAAGGAGGAAAACCGCTCGAAAAAGGGGGGGATCAGTAAGTATTGTACATGCTTTTGAAATGGAACTGAGGAGGTGAAGTGAAAATATACCCCGAGAGGGGGGGTTAAAACAAGAATTTCTACTAATACTCCTCAAATATGATAAGACTAACTGATGTGAGAGGACAGTAGAGTCCCAATCATAACGATTTGCCAAGGTCCTAAGGGATGCAACATAATTTAGGATGACCCTATGAGAAATGTTGTTTACATATAAAAATTCCAAAAATGCCAGCACTGAATGTATGGTGAACCGCAAAGGTAAGTCCATAAACACCACAAATGAAAGGTAAGTTCTTAGGTGTGTCCTGTGGGCAGATCTTGTGGAAGGTCGATATGCTGTGTTAACTCTTCTCCATGCTGATCTGGCCAAGGAAGATGAGGGGGCATTCGCATCTACAATCATATATGAAGACTAAGGTCAAAATATGACAAGGGAACGCACTCCCACTGATAGTTGTCCAGTAAATCTTGTAGAACTTCGTTATCCACAGATTTAGGGGAATAGATTCTTGACAAGGTATCAGCTATAGTATTATTAATGCCAGGAATGTGACGAACTATTAGCTCAATGTCAGTATAGGCTGCTAAAAGCCATATATTCCTGATGCATAAGGCTAAAAATGGAACTTTTGTTTTTCCGGACATGATCACCTGGACTACACTGTAGTTATCGCAAAAAATCGTTATGCAGCCGTTACACCAATGGCCTCCCCACAGCCTGAGGGCAACTACGACATTCAACATCTCTAAGTGAACTATTGTTAGGTGAAAATTTGGAATACTTATGACAGGAGTGGCATAAACTCGATTTCTCCACACTCCCCCTAAGCCTGTAAGCGAGGCATCCAGGAAAAGATTTTGGTCCTTATCTACTTTCAGTTTCTTGAAATAAGTAATTCCATTAAATAGTGGTAGGAATTTCAGGAACCAAGCAATATCTTTGTGGAAATCGTGGTCTAAATATATTATCTTCTTCCCCGAGTTTTTGCGAAATAAAGCTAATATATGATTTATGAAGATTTTTGCAGAATGCACGCATTTTTGAATGTAGAGAAGCTTTCCCATGAGGGATTGATACGACCTTCTGGTTAAATATTTCCTAGTACTGACGTCTGTGCATTCACTCATGATTTGTTGAAGTTTGGAATAAGGTATGGACAGAGTACTGTTGTTTACATTGATGTCAATACCCAAATATGTAAGGCTCTTAGTGGGGGGGTGAGCTTCGCAGTATTCAGTGGGAGGCCGAGTTCCTGCAATAGAGTACACAGGTTCTGATATACTTTGTCCACCTTAGCATGTGGGAGTACGGCCACATAATCGTCAATGTAGCAATGTAGGTTGACTTGATCCCTCATAATATAAGCTACAGCATCGGAAATTAGCTGGTATGAAGAAGTCCCGTGGACCCAGCCGAACGCCACCAATTTATCCAAGAAAAATTTATTATTGACTTTAAGTCCAAACTTAAGACAATCAGCAGGGTCCACGGGGAGATTTCTAAACGCTCTGGCAACGTCTACTTTGAACAGTACTGGGTCATTATCAGTATTTATGATTTCTTGTGTAAAAGGATCAATGGATGGAAGTTTTAATGCAAATAAATTACCATCGAATCTATCCTTGGATACATGATCATTTAGAGAGGCACCCTTGGGGTATGACAGATCCAGTATTACCCTCCTGGTGTCCTCTTCTTTGGGACGGGACATAAGGGGGGAACAATGAAATTCAGGGTGGTTTACCACCTCAAGAGGGCCCAACATGGCCTCAAGTTCAATTTCTTTGTCTATATATTTCTTAATATCATGTGGATATTGGACTGCTGAATAATGATTACTTACTTCTGTGTTATGTAAGTCTGAGCGAATGTGAATGGACAAAGGGAAGCCAAACTTGATACATTGTATCAATCTTTTGTCTGGATAATCCTGGAGGTAAGTTTCCCAAGCTTTAACCTTCAAGCCCGAAAGAATAGGGATTCTGGCTTCACAATAATTAGGTTTGCTAGTGGATAAAATCACATCAGCTACTCGCAAACATGTTTCAATCGAATTTATGCTAACAGGGAGACGATCTGGGCCTATAAATATGAAGTCAGTTGATTCTAATGCGAGATATCCAACAGTTTTACTTTGAATGTTAAAGTCCCGAATCATACAGCAATGAGTAGAAGAAGTAGCGTTCTTTACGTGTTCTGCGACTTGATAACTAGTACTGACCTCGCGACTACAGTCAGAAACGAAAGAATCAATGTGGTGATCACGATACCCTGCCTCCACCTGTTGGAGGTCAGCTGAAGCATCAGCGTTACCTTGGTCCGTTTGCTCTACTAGTTTATCAACTATCTGTATAATATAATCTATATAAGAGCACCCATGGTGATCCAGACATGCCCTATCCTTATAAAAGTCCTGATACACACTCTTAGTTTCCCAAGCTTCTTGATTCGTATTAGCCTAGGCCAGATTCGAGAATATGTGCCTATTTAAAGCGATGGAGGCAAATCATGTTAATTTATGTTCAACAGTCTTTTTAAGGGTTTTTGGGTATGCTGAATCTAATTTTGCTGTATGCCAAGCTCAAAAATGACCAATAAGGTCAGAAAATGGAAAAATTCAAGATGGCCGCCAAAATACGAATTGTGAATATTTTTCATTAAAAGCTTGACACAGAAACATTGAATAGCTTGGTGTTTATTTGTATTTCACTATTTTTTGCATCATTACATAATAAAGAAGTCTCAATAACATTATACTTCTAACATAAGTAATAACTTTGGTCACAAGAAAGCCAAAAGAAAGAGAAAAAAAGTATAATCGTTTATTATATTTACCTTATGTTTTACATGTGTTACTATAAGAATGAATTATTTTCATTCCTTATTATTATTTTTACACAAATATATGTGTAATACTAAAATATTTTAAAGCATAGAGAAAAAGATTAAATAACAATGTATTTAAAGTCACATTGATGACACTGTGATGTCACAATCAATATTTTGTGACATCATCAATGACATCAGACATGAGTCATCATGCTCATTTATATTTACCTGGAAAATTTTACTGTTAAACAATGGGGCAAGATGTGTATGCTTTAGCATGGCTTTTAAGAAGTTTACTATGAAGGTATGTTTCATGAATTGTTTGATAAAATAATAATATTAATTTTTATTTATTAATCCAATTTTAAATGAAAAGAAACAGCCAATAATGTGACCTAAACTCTTCTGTTGACCATGAGTTACATTTTACATGTATATATGCAGTTTTTCTTTATATTTAAAATATAAAAAGTTTTTAAAAGTTCAACATTTTAACATTTAAGAAACATTTATTTATTTCTATATTAAGATATTAAGTCCCTTATTAGAAAATGAAAAATAAACTGAACAAGTACAATGTCAATGTTACACTTTGAATAAGTTTCAACCAGGGATGGGGTCTATTACAGGCAATCTATTACTATTACTTTGCAATCTATTACTTCTATTACTTTCTATCACTTTCTATTACATTTGTACTGCGACCATAAAAATATGTCAGGATGTTTTAAACATTTATTCATTGTTCAATTAAGCACTATAAACAATAAATACAAGCTTACATAAATGGAAAAGGCAATGCTCTTGTACAGAAAAGAAAAAAAGAGATTAAACGTTTAAGTCACACATGTAACAAAGTATTGGCGCAAAACTCAACTTAAAATTGGCACATTTGTGTCCAACTTACTTTGCAATCTATGACATTTCTATTACTCCCACTTTTCAATCTATTACTCTTACCATTACATACACTTTACATTTCTATTATGTACTTTTTATCGCATCTATTACATTGGCCCCATCCCTGGTTTCAACTTAAGATTACCAGAATTCTAGTATTTTCTCGACATACATGTCACTATATAAATAGAATCTTACCTGCTCATTTACATTCTTTCAGTTTAAAAATACTGTTCATAAAAGGGGACTAATAATAAGTATTTTACCATCCAGACTTAGAAAGTCCTAGGAAAAGAACATTGACATTTTGTCAGGAACTATGTATTGTGTGTCAGAAAGAAAGCAAATTAAAACTTATGACAGTGAGTTATGAAAGTTTAGAGTCTGTGAACTATATTCGGCAACTGAGGGCCAAGCTACATAATGATAATTTTCGAGATGCAACAGATCGGTTGTGTGAGATATTCCAAATGGACTTGCCCATGTCATTTTTATGGCACAAGGATTGTCGATCAAACTATATGAGTAAAAGTAAAATAGAAAGGTTAAAATCTACTGAAATGAAAAAACAAACTACAAGCTTATGTTTGACAAAATCAGGGGCAGAAAATGTGTGCTTGAGAAGCAAAACTGAGAAAACAAACTGGAACCAGTGCATTTTTTGCCAAGAAGAAAGAAAAGAGGACACTCATTTGATACAAGAAATGAAAGTTAGTAAAAAGATACTACAGGATGCACTATAAGATAAGCACCTGAGAATTCGGCTTGCTTGTACAAATGATCTTTCAGCATCAGATGGAAGATAACACCGCAGCTGTTTAATTAAGTTTGAACAAAAAATCCAAGGACATGTCAGACAATAGCACAGATACGATCCTTTTGTGGCTATGTCAGGAACTGGAACAACTAGCAGAAAAAGCTAATATCTTAGATCTTACTGATGTATGGGACGAATATTGCACCATAGCAAAAGAATCCTGCATAGATATACCATCATCTTTTCTGAGTTGTCAGAGTACTTTCAAAGAAAAGTTAGCTGGTCGTCTTGAGAACATATATGAGTTCATTGTACTTCATGATCAGCCTTGAACAGAACCACACACAGTAATGGTTCCTTGTAAATTTAAACATATTCCTGTGTCAGCATTGGTAAAAGATGAGGAACTCATTCCATCATTCAAACATGAAGACATTAATTCTTTTCTCAATATGGTTCATGTGGTTTTTCATATCTGTGGTGACATGCTGTCTCATCCAAAACCTCAAGGTATTGACATAGGTGAAGCCAGTGCCATAGACACAATACCTTCAAGTCTGTATATGTTCCTCAACTTATTGCTAGGTGGTCAAAATGTTTTAGAACATTACCAATTTGAAGATGGTGTTAAAGAATCCAAGCGCAAAATCAGGATACTCAGCATTGCTCAGGACCTAATGTACACTATAAGTGGTGATAAGTTCCTCACTCCAAAACATATTGGCCTAGCTAGCACTCTTCACCAAGCAACACACTCCAAAGAGTTAGTAAAAATGTTTCACAAGGCAGGACATACAATGAGTTATCAAGAAATAATCAAACTTGATGCTGCACTGGCAAAGAAGGCACTAGAATCCATGAACAGAGAAGGTGCTGTGGTCCCCCAAAATCTGGCCAAAGATCGATTTGTACATTTTTCAGCAGACAACGTTGATATCAATGAGCACACTTTGGATGGAAAAGGGACATTTCATGCAACTCAGGTAGCTGCTTGGCAACGTGGACTGCCCAAGGGAAATCTTCTTAGTGGAGTTGAGATTCATGGCAAATCAAACCCCCTCAATATACCCAGAGAGATGAATGATGTCATACCTCCAACTAGAGTCACAGATCGTCCATTTGATGGTGCATTTTCAACAGATACTTTTCTGAAACAACCTGAAGAATGTCGTACAGCAGTTGATGCAGTGCCAAAGATATGGCCTTTTTCCTGTGCAGGTCTTCTCAAATGCCAGTGCCAACTAGTGAGTGGAATTGCCTCAATTTTCATGGTCGATTATTCGTCCATTTTTCCGACCGATGATCGACCCATAATCGACTTTTTACTTCACTGTTGGCTAATATATCATAAACACTTTCCGGGATAAATTATATTTCATTCCGGTAAGAATAACTGTGTCTCCGACATTTAGAATCTACTAAAAGCACCCACTTCCGGTAAATATGGCGGTAGGTATAAACAAACACAAAATTTGTGAGAAATCTATTGATTTATTAAAGGGAAGTTTAGAAAACTGCTTAAAATATAAAAATTACTTGGATATTGAGACACATAAAGAAGGGTAAGATTTAATTGATTTCTAGAAGTTGTCAGTGACCGAACGCAATTGTACCATGACACTGATGATTGATCGAACATTGGTCTAATCGTCCACCCACTAGTGCCAACTTGGACATGGTATAATGAAATGGCAAGTACAGTAAATCCTGAAAAAAATACAGTTGGCTATTTACCTATCATACAGGCTCCTGCATCTGAGCTAGACACTCCAAACACAGTTGTCAAAAGAGTATTCCATGTGGCAAAGTCCTTAAATCAAAAGCATGTGGTTCTGACAGTTGATGAGGCTTTATATCCAAAGTTGCTGTAGTTGAAGTGGTCAGTAGAAGATTACAATAAAGTGTTGATACCATGCCTCGGGGGTCTGCATGTTGCCATGAACTTTCTTGGAGTCATTGGATGCCATATGAATGATTCAGGGCTTGTTGAAGTATTGGTGGAGTCTGACCTACTCGGTACTAATGCTGCACATCAAGTCATCACAGGGAAAGGTTATGTATGAGCGATCAGGGCACACAAAATTACCTTACAGGCCCTTTGGCGACTTCTTCTCCCTAGGTTGCATGGCTTCTTGGAAAAGGCAGACCCTGAATTGATGGCTGAACTTGAAGAATTAGAATCGACCAAAATAGATGCAGAGCAAATAGCTCTGTTGGTCAGAAAACTATCATCAGAAAAATTTCAGCACACTGCCAAAGAATTTCCTGCAGATCTGATAGCTGGTGACCCAAATGCTGCATTCTGGTGGCAATATATGAATATGGTCACTATCTTACTATGTTTCACCAGAGCTCACCGTGATGGTTTGTGGGATCTACACCTGTATGCTTTTTCACAGATGCTGCCATTTTTCTTCAGATATGACCATATTAACTACGCTAGATGGGGCTCTGCTTACCTGGCTGAAGTGTCTGTTCTTCCACCGGAAGTATTGCAAGAGTTCCAACAAGGCAACTTTGTTGTAAAACAAACTGATAGAAAATTTAATCAAGTTCCAGCAGATCAGAGTACTGAATGGCTGAATGCCAATGGCAAGAAACATGGTGGCTTAGTGGGGATCACTAGAATTGACTCTGCTTTGAATAGATGGACATTATCACACAATATGCGGACCATCATTGCCTCCCAGACAAGAGAAATGATGAAATTAACTCATGAAGGTGAAAATGATGACCACATCCACAGTGAATGCACTAAAAGCAGAATGGTCAAAGATTCAAGAATCACTGCTTAATGCTAAAACTCTTGGTAAGGAACAAATGAAAGTATTCATTGATCAATGGTTATGTAACCCACAGGGAAGTGAAACATATCAGCATCAAATCACCCATGCAGAAGAATAAAGCAATAACATTCTCAACCTTGTATGAAGTTGTCCCACCATTTAAAAGTAAACAAAACACAAAGTAGAAAGAAACATTCTTCAAAGACTTAATACAGCATATAAAGCTGGGCAAAGTGAATTTGGAAGATGTTTTGAAACATGAGCTTATGACTGTTCCTTTGTCACTGGCCAAGACAAATGGCAACTTACATTCTACAAACAAGTCTCTACTCTCAGCTGTACTGACACAAGATGTGCATTGCCAGACAAGTATTGAACTTGACAATCCAGGCTGCATAATAATTGATGGCCAAGCTCTGGTAATGGCACTGGGTAAACCGTCTGATGTTAAAACATTTGGTGAATATGCAAACATGTTTGTGGAAACAGTGCTCAAAATGGGAGCACAGTATCAGAGAATTGATGTTGCTTTTGACAGGTATCAAAGCAATTCAATCAAAAGAGGAACCAGGGCAAAGCAAAAAGAGCGACATCGACCAGTGCATCGCAAAATTGAAAATGACATGGTGCCAATTCCATCAGATTGGGCAGGTTTTATTTCACTTGAAGACAATAAAACAGATCTGTCTCTTCTGTTGTCAAACCATCTCATTGATCTTTGCCCAACCAATAAACTTATCGTTGTTTCTGGAGGATATACTGAATCAACCATGGTGAAATCTTCTGATCCATCTCTCTCAGTGAATTGTCTCATGGAAGACACTCGCCTAGTACTGCACTCAATTCATGCACATTTTGAAATAGTTGTTGTTGCAGCAAATGACACAGATGTGCTGCTGTTACTTCTAGCACACTTTGACAGGATGAATTGTACACATCTCTATATGAAATCAGGCACATCAAAAGCACCAAGATATATTCCCATCCATGAGATTTCTAGAATGTTACCTGATGAAAAAAAACACGCTTCTTGGCTTCCATGCAATAACTGGTTGTGACAGTGTCTCAGTTCAGTGGACATAGCAAGAAACTGCTTGGCTAACTTTCAAACAACATTGACCTCAATGGACTTGGCACAGGTCCTTTGACTGCAGCTGTAGCCAAGTCTGCAGAAGAGTTTGTCTGCAAAATATATGGTGTGTCACATGTTGATACATGTGATAAAGCAAGAGTAAAATTATTCTGTGAGGGCCGTTCTCAAGAGTGTCTGCCACCAACTTCAGATGCTGTAAAATTTCACATCATGCGTTCCCACTACCAGGCAACAATATGGAACCAAGCTCATCTACCTTACCCAAGCATTCCCCCATTGACAGATATAGGCTGGATTTTGGAAGATGGACAGTTAAAAACCCCAGCTTCTTTCTCTTCCACCGATACCGAAAGCTTGTCGGGAGATCACTTCATGTTCTTGTACAAAAGGATGCCTGAGCAAACGTTGTTCCTGTATAAAGTATCACATGCAGTGTGTGGAGGCATGTGCCTGCAAAAAAACTTGACAATAATAACAACCACTGCCACAACACATTTGATGAAAATGAGTAACATAGTTGCTTGTTCCGCACATACCTGTAAATACTTCAATGAGAATAGAGGAATTAGTTTCACTGGTGTGTTATTTTGGTACACTAAATGCTGCTTTCTATAAAATATTTACTTCATATTGTCCTCTAAAACTTAATATTAACACTGTATCAATGAATATTACCACTATTTAAAGTGATAATACTATATTTTCATAGCATGGAAGTCCTCAAACGATCACTGATATTTGGCTAAAGTAGCCATCTTGACATTTTCTAATTTTTATATGTTTTATCCAATTTTTATTATTTTTATACAGTAGTTTTTGAAACAGCATGCCATTAAATACTCAACCATGCCATTTGGGATAATTACTGTATAATTTGTAAGTTTTAAACAGGTAAAACTCAAAGTACATAGCAAAAAGATCAATTTTTTTCTTTTATGGTGGCCATCTTGAAATTTGTTCAATTACAGACCTTATCGTCCATTTTTGAGCCTGGCATACAGCAGATTTGGATTCAGCATACCTGTAAACCCCTAAATATGTTGTATGCCATAAATTAACACGATTTGCCTCCAGGGTTAACATTTTCTGAAATTCGGTCTAGACTATATGGTATTTGATTGTAGTGGAGTCCAGAAAACCCAACTGTGTGAGAAATATAGAGGTAACCAAGAACCCCATTAAAAGGAATAAGGGATACTGACAGTTCCTCATAATTGACCACCCAGATGTAAAAACCCCCAGAAAGTCCCGCTGCGTTCTTATGTATGTACACAACTACTCCCTGCAGGCCACTATGAGTGCTCCAATAATTAGTAAATGAAACATTCATAGAAACATCTTTCCTTAAACTGAACTGATTCTCTGGTGTACTAGACCATTGACCTCCAGTCCCCACCCCCAGGGCCTCAGCAGTCACAGAACATTTTAACTGGAAATCATGATTATACATGAAAAGAAAGAAAGTTTGATCGAAAACACATTCTTGACTGCTGGTGGTCCTGGGGGAGGCCACACATTGACCAACTTGTGGTATAACATTGTTATTAACAAACTATGCAGCATGTTACGGTTCACACATGTTACAATGTCATCAGTTACAGAATGTTCCAAATGTTCAGTTGCATCGTGAGCATAAAAACAACATTTATAAAATTTACTGTTTATATCAGAGTTGAACTTTTTATAGTTTACAAAATGTTCTGTATTTGCAGGGTGTCTAGGTGATGGTCCAGGATCCTACCTTGAAGCACTGTTTTTGAAATCCTGTATTTTACTACCACTCTTGGCTGTACACTTCGACTCCGGATGATTCATAGAACATCCTTGCTTGTGACAAAATAAGCAGATGTGTTTGTAGACCCCATGGTGACTGTCATTATTACAGCTACCATCATTAAAAAATTTGCAAATTCTCACTTTACTTGTGTTGTTGATGTTCTGACTGTTAAGTACTGCTATTTGTGAAGCACTTACGCGATTGAGGGCCCATTGTGTGGTGTCCTCCCATAAAAGCCTCCCTTCTTCCACCTCAGTCATGGAAACGGTCCATGCAGCCCGTACGGCAGGCCACGGCAGGGCCACGGCATCACGCAGAGCAAGTGTTACCTGAGTGAGGATTTGTCGCATCAGAATGTCATCCTGTATCTGTAGCACATTATTTAATTGACCTGCTGCTCATTGCTGAAGACTCAAGTCATCATAGGCTGGCTTACGTGAGTGAGCTGCAGCCACAAACTCCTCATTTGGCCACCTCCCCTCAGGCCTGGTATTGGGTGTATCAGTGATATTGTATCTCCCAGACTTACGTCTAGCAGACAGGGGCTTACCTGGGATTACTTCCTGTTGCACACGAGTCTCATAATCCGCCAACAAGTTTGCCACTACATTGGATACCTCAGGGATGGACCTCAGTCTGTCGACAGTGTGTGTGATTGCGTCCCTACGGTAGCCCTGTTGCTGTTCAGTGACTCTACTGCCGCTAGGTACCACCTGAAGAGTGCCTGTTTCTGTACTGTAACCTCCTGGGTTCACCACTTCTTCTCTGGCTGGCCACTTATAAGAATTAATCAGGTTGGTTCATGGTGTGAGTTCCCCCATGTTACTCTTGACAGGTGATGAGGACTTGGGTTTGGGCAACCTGAAGGTAACATTTTCACGACCTGTAGCAGCCCCAGGAGGTCTAGGCGTGTAGCTAACTGTGCTGCCACTACCTTCGATTCTGTCAATACGCACCACCAATTGACGGTTGCACTCTTCTAAATGTTTAAGAGTGTTCAGTATAACTTCAGAACCCACCTCCAGTGAATGTACGTCCAACAGATCATCCGCCTTTAATGTGACTTGACTAATATCATGTAAGTACGATCCGTCGTCAGCACCACTAAGTTCCTTACTCCGGCCAGTACTTTTGGTTGAACTCTTCTTGTTTTTAGGTTTATCAGAAGCTGGTTTCTTCTTCTTGCTGGTACTTATTGGATTCTTCCTTGTTGAAGGCATTTTCACGTGTAAAAATTAAAATATAAACTTCCAACTTTGTTATCAATAAAAAAATAAAACAACCTTGTGTGTCCTTCGACTTCATGTATCAATATGCAAGACCCCTATCGTGGGAGAGAATTAAATGAAGCATGACCTAATTTTTGATTGGGTGTAACCTTTAACAAGAATAATTATTTTAGTTTATTTGAAAGTTATGGTCGTACAGAAACTGAGGAAGCAGGCCCCTGCACAGGCCGTGCTTATCATATTGGCCATAAGATGTTATTATTTACAACAATTCTTTAAAAAGGGATGCGTTCTCTGTGGTGCATACTAAAACATGTGTATGTATAGAACTTGAAGTTTGGTTAATATCAGAGCCACTCAATAGTTGATTGTTCTCGACCTTGTACTCAAACTGTTGGGGGCAGCTTGTATTGTGGAATACACCCCCTACTACAGGAGGGGTCACCATCTAAACCTGATATGAGTACATTGTAGATTTTTAGTTTCAAGACCTTTTGTGCAACATTCGACACAAACATACATATTATTAGCATAATTGAAACCATCCTCTGACAAGATCTTTTTAATAACATGACTAACGTTTTGCACATTATTATGTGCATTTTACAAAGCTGCATTATCTAAATTATCTGCATTCTATCATAACTAAAATATGGGGCTTCAACATTTAAATAATTGTCATCATTCCAACGATAGTACTGGAAGTTATGTCTGCTTGAATGAAATTAATATTACTCGGCTTTATGCTACATTTACCATTCAGACACAAACTATTTGCAGTATCGACAAACATATTGTCATGTTGACTACAACCTAGTCTATAATTATTGTTAAATAGCATTACATTGTCATATGTAACTGACTGACAACCCATTTCTGCCTCATCTGCTATATAATATGTGTCTGTATTAAGAATACAATCCTTGGCAGAAAAAGCCCAAACTTAATATTGTATTATATTGTAACAAGCTGTCATGTTCAGGTAATACTGCACTATTAAACTCTATTTGAAGTTTGACCTTTTTATCATTTTTAGCCATAAACACTGATGTTTTGCATGTTGATATTTTTTCTCTGTGACCGCAAAATAATTACGGCAGTAATGCTGATAAACAATGCCTTTGTCACTGTGTTTGCCCTGTTCTTCAAACCTACATGTTCCTTGTATTATTTACACAACATAACTTTGTCAATGTTGTCACCTTGGGTTCGAACCCCACTTGATTCCATGACAATTCCATGCAATCTTGCAACAAGCTGACAAAATGTTTTCTGCCTTATAACCTCACTAATTTCTTTTACTGCACATTGCATAATACCTGGAACCCATAGGTCACAGGTAAATCATTATAGGTTGGCTGACAGCCACCACTAACCACAGTACAGTAATCCTGGGGCCAGTTTATTACTTTTTTAACTTTGTGCACCCCTGATCTAAATTGGCCTGATTTAAATGCATCAGAAAGTTTACCTTTACTGCTCAGCCAGTGAATTTCGTCACCCCAGTGAAGTTCGTCACCTGCTATAAAAGCATTCAAGGACTAGCAATATCCACATTTTAAAAAGTGGAATACTTGCCTTGGAGAGCAAGGTATAATTGTTTGCAGGAAGACCACAGTAAAGAAGTTTTAATACTGTCATAAAATACGAGTGACGAACTTCACTGGGGTGACGAAATTCACTGGCTGAGCAGTAGCATTATTGTATGAAATATGGTCATATTTGATGCAGCCTCGTCTGTAGCTCCCTCTGGATCTTGTCATCCGACTTGAGCTCTTCAAAACTGGGTAGCTTCGGAACCACTCTGACAGAACTGTGCGCTGATGGTACTTGGGAAAGACCATGGATGTGACTTCTTTCTTCTTTCTTCTGACTACAACCTTCCATAGAGGCCCCAGTATCAATCAGTTTGTCAAGCTTAGCTTCAACTGACACAAGTCTATTGCTGCCATTCATATCTTTACCCTCAGCACTAACAATACTTTCTTTTTCTACGGGTTTATTTTTCTTTCTATCCATGCAGCCAGTGTACATTAAGTTCCCCAAATCAAAATAACATTTTTTTGGGAGCTGCAACAAAAACATAAGTTTCTAATGCCCATCAAAATAAATAATCAAATAAACAGTTTTTATATCTGCTTCGCAACTTAACATACACTGTCAGCACCCTAACCCAGTTCAAATACATCAAAACTTCATTATTTGCCAGAATTTAAACCCAAATCCTAGACAGTCACATGTTGGAACACGCCAGTTCCTCATGAATATTCTTGAATTTAGAGAGTAATTCAATCAGTTCATCAACTTTTTAACCTACATATTTGACAGGTGCATTACCCACTAACTGGTTATAAACGCCTAGCCACCTAACCCTCGACAGACTGAACAAATGTGCTCTCTACGAAAGCAACATCACCAAACTCCTTGCAAACAAGCTTTACAACAAATTTACAAATTTGTTAAGAATCAGATTTGGTTCATCTTTGAAAATGGTTTAAAGTTAAAAGGTTTACAACTTAATTTTTTTAAAAAGAGGTTAAAGTCTTTTTAAAATTTGCAACATTTCTCAAAAGTCAAAATCTTTTTAAAATTTTCACAGTTTCTCGAAAATGGAAATTATTCAAAGTGTCCAATTTTATTAAAGGTCAAAATCTTTCAAAGTTTCCAAGTCTTTTTAAAGGTCAAAATGTTTTCAAGTTCCACCAAACTTGTTTATAAGAAAAAAAAATTAAATGAAACAGTTCATTCACTCACTCACTCATTTTGGTTTTTTTTTCTGTAGATTGTAGTCAGGTGGTTTGGGTGGGGTTTCTGAGTTGGAGGTTTCCTTAAACACTCAGTTTTTTCTTGTTTAAGATTCAGGTGGTCCTGAGAAAAACCTTTATACAAGCAGTAGTCCTAAAAAAGGCCGTTTAATGGTAACTGCTTGTTGTGATGACTGCTCAGTGGGGCTCTTGCCTCTGGGTGGTTGGAGAAGAGGTAGTGTGTTGATGTTGGTCACTTGGTGTAAATAATTCAGGTGTATCCATCTGCTATTTGTTCACTACTGACTGCATATTCCCCGAAAGGACTGGAAAATCTGAAGATGTTGCATGAAGTGTAAGGACTTGTTTGTTTTATGTTGGTACTAAGGTTTATGACTCAATTGTATGAGTTATTGGTGTTGGTCAGTTGGGCTTACTTGATAACCAATACCAATTGGCTGATTTTCTGTGTAACAATAAACTTTGTGGAATTTTCCTCAGTTCAAAGTCTGGCTTAGACCTGTACATATATGGGAAAAGAAATATGTTTTTTGCCTGGCCACCCCGAGCCCATTAGATAAAGTGAGAGGGTCCAAAACCAACGTGATTCCAATGTCATCAAGGGATATTTTAAAGTTTTATTGTTACATTTTTACAATTTACCTTTAGTGTGTGTGTCTTTTATCTATTGTCCTTACATGGTTTAGAGGATATGCAGTCAATAAAATACTACTTTTTCTCTTATAAATATCACTCATAGTAATTGTTAAGTAAGAGTCACCCTAATCACAAGACTAAGCTTTTTCTTTGTAAATTATTTGACTCCTTAGACTTTGGGCTCTTTTCATCTCTTATCTGTGGCTTAACTTCAACCTGACGTATTTGCCCATGTATAATCCTGGGTTTATGTACCTTATTCATGTTCTAGAAAGTCAAAACGAGGAAAAAATTCTGAACTAGTATCTTCTGCCCAATATATTTATTTCACCATAAAGCATCATTGTAAACAGAAATAAAATGTCACAATAAGTCAAAAGAGAAAAAAAAACCATTATAATTAAAAGTAAATATTTCACTTCATGATGCACTTCTAATACTGTGCTGCATGCCTCTTCACATTACTTGCAAGTGTTAAAATACAAGTTTCTGGCAAAGACCTGTGGGTCAGTTGCATTTGTGCTGTGGATCATATAAAGTTCAAGACGCTTGACATTTAAAATCTGACCAATCACACTGCTGAATCCACGGGAAATCCATTTATCAATGTCATCAATCACTTTCTGCAAAATACAAGAAGCAATATACTGATAGAATAAATTGGAATTTTATTACCAATTACCTGTCTTTTTAATTTAAAACACTTCAGACCTTCTGAAGCCCAAAACATATTTGGCAATAATTTACTTGCCTTTCTTCTGGATGGCCATGGGTTCAAATATAATTCATTCTAATATTTTCAATAGAATCTGTAAACATGTAATATATATACTGCTCCCGGTTGTAGTTTTGTCGACTTCTTTTTGTTAAAAAATAAATTGACACAAGCTCAGGCTATAAAATTTTCAGATAATGCTGTTCAGATAATGTGAACCACAAAATGCTATTGTTAGCTGATATTCAAATTTACCAGTCATTTAGTACCTCTACTAGGAGGTTATGTTTTACAGTGTGTTATTTGCGGAAGTCTAAGAAATATCCCAGTGGGATCTGCACTGTACGAGTGCTTTCTAGTCGGTGAAGATATCTTACTTTATTTCAAAATCAATATCATACTGTTTGTTTAGTCATTGTTATAAAAATGAATATTAAAACATCACTTTATGTCATAAGATGTATTATTTGAGACAGTTACCTATCCAATTAAAGAGGTAGACAAGCCAGAACAAAGGTGTGGTGTCTAGAGCAGATAAATCTTCAAATCAAAATGCTTAGTATCAATATATCTCAATAAGGTGGCTGCTCTACTAAGTACAACACCACCACTCTAAACTAGGTCCCCAATGAATGGTTTGACACCTATCCATTACATAAAGTGGATATCAATCCCGCACTGGCCTGCTAAATTGAATGGACCCCAAGAGCCATGCTGCTGCTACCTTAATAATTATTGCTTTTACATTGACAACATAATACATATGATCTACATGAAACGAGGATGTAAAGGTAGGATAAGTTGTCTATAAATAGTAATTGAATTTCATAAAACGCTGAGAATACCTAATTAATCGTTGTGTATGATAGTGAAATTAAGAAAATAACATCTCTCAGAATTGAGATATAAGTATTTAATCCCTCTCTTACTATTTAAAGATGTACTTCATACATAAAGTTCCATTCATTAGTTTTGATAGTATTTTTGCAAAATTAATTCCTGGGTGTACAAATTCCTATTTGGGAATAAGACATAAGCCAGTGATAGATTAAATCAGATTAAAAAATGAAAATAAACAAAACCGAAAAGTCTTTCAATCCACCGGTGCAACAAAGCTCTCAGTATCGCAGTGACATCAGAGCTTGGAAACAATCATAAACATGAGTAGTGCACAGTGGAAGGGGTAGATTCCTTAGTGGAAGTGCAGATTGCATGAAAGTCCAGTGACAAAAAAAGAAACAAAAATTGAAAATTAAAATGTTAAATTGGAAATGCTGCTTTAACATCATTTCAACATTTCCATGTCATAATAGCCACAACAATACAGCCTTACACTTGACAACCCTATAAATAAGTAATGACATATAATATAGCATTTTAATTCTTCTGCCATATATCAACACCATTATCTGATAGTGGTCTTTTACGGAGAGGCTACTTTGAGAGAAAACAAGACTGAAAAGGGTTTCAGTCTACTAGGGTGAGCCACAAAGCCATCAGAGACACAAGTAGTGCACTTAAGTGGTCACTCATCCTAGTACTAACATAGCCCATTGCCGCTTAACTTTTGTAAAAGACAGAACATCTCTCAAATAAGTCTTATACAAATTTAATATTTATACGGATTTACATTGCAAGGTTTTTGAACCCGATGAACTCTGTCACTCTTAATACCATGTCATTGGGAAAAATGGCTGTAATAGCAACAAAAACTTTGTCAATAAAGATGTGTCAAATGGCAAGCTTTAAACTTACCGAACTTGTAAACAGCACTTCATCCCCTGTAATATCAGAAAACGCTACCAGAATGACCATCTTGGCATGTTTTGTTTCGACTTTAAGATTACTCACACTGAATGGACATGGTGATGTGATTTTTATGCTGGGGTAGAAACCAGGAAAGAGGCTCCTTGAAATAGTAGAAAATACAGTGAAATACTTTGTCAAAATCAACTGGCATAGCATTGATATATATTTTGTGTATTTTCCGTGGATAAATTAAAGTCATGTGTTGTCATGACAAAATAAATGACAAGGTTAAGATATTAATCTATTCATTTAAAATGCAAAGTATCATCATCATTCAATAGTTATTAATTGTCAAAAAAAAACAGTTTTTTTTTTTAAAGTGAGATCATTGGGATGTGGTAAAGGTTTAAAAACTAGTCTAATGCAGAGAATTTACTTATTATTAATGTGCCATGCCATTGTATTCAATTTTCAAAAAAAAAAGTTTTTACTTGTTTTGGCTACAGTGACAAGCATGTTGTTTGCAATGAATTCAATGAACAGATTTAATGGACAAGTCTGTCTGAAATATTTTTTGTGGTTAGGGCCTGGAGGAAGAAGTCCTTAATTTTTTAAAAAATATCTGGATCATATTCTATATGTCAAAAAATTCTAAATTTTTAAAAATATTGTTTCCAATTCTATTCTATTCTGTTCTTTTATAATGCTTAATCTGTACCAAGAAAGATTCTAAGGTGCAACACCAGATTGAATTCAGTAATCATCATGCCATAGACATGGCCAGGTTGATACCATGGAGATACTGGATAGTTTATATGTCAACAGGGAGAAGCCTTTTCGAAGAAATAAGATTTTAGCTTTTTCTGAAACAGGCAAGAGTTGGGGCAGACCAAACATTATCAGGTAAATCACTCCAAACTGTCGGAGCATCAAAAGCAAAACTTTAGTCAAAATGTTTTTTTTTTGTGTACAAATGAGTAGTATTGATGAACCTCCAGAAACCTTTTATCTGGGCGGTTATAATCTAAAACAAATAGACAAAAGAGGACCAAAATGGCTTAGATTACTACTGTAAAGAAACTTATAAACCTAAAGCGATAGTTTTGAAAATACAGCAAAATTCAATTGGCAACCAATTGAGTTGCTTGAGAATAGGAAATGACCAATGTAATTTCAATGACTAAGGTTTCCTGGTGGCATTTCCCCAAAAGTGAGTAGATCTTCAGGACTTTTTATGTAGGTATACCCTGGCCAAAGAAAGTAATGATTGTAGTGATCATATTCTAGATGCAAAGAATTCCTAGTTTGTGAGAACTCTGATATAAGTTGGAACTCTATGACTACTTTTTAGTAACAATTTTTAATTGCATTTTACCTGAGCTTAACTTCTGATTGAGACCCACGCAAAACCGCAAATGGATTGATGTCATAATCTCCATCATTTAGAACACTGCCTGGGAAATGAATGTCAAATCCAGTTGGTAGATCAAGGTCTGAGTTTGTTTCCACAGTTTTATCAGGTACACAGGGTGCTAATAAAACAGAAAGGGTAAAAACTGTTACATTTTGGGTGCTGATTAAATTCACACTTTTCAGTTTGATAAATTCACATTTTATGGTGATATTTTTCAAGGTACAGTTGAACCTCAATTATCTGAACACAATGAGGGACATTTAATTGGGCTGGAGAATCAAAAGGTTCAGAGAGATGAAGCAACCCAAAATTCACCGTCTATGAGTTTCCAAGTGGGCGATAATTGAAGAAAGTTTGTTTTGTGCACTAAATGTACACGTGAGTGGTCATTGATGAAGTAGTTTTATACATTTCTGTAATATTATATATATGACCCTCGAATTGTGATTTATTTGCATCATGCCTATGAATATTTTTTTTCAAAATATAAGCATGAGCGGGGTGGGTTTGCTTGGTATACTCATGGTTGACATTCCATTTCGAATAAATGTTGTCATGCATTTTGTCAGTTGCAAAACTCCGGGAGATCATTAAGTTTGAAACTACAAGCAAATGCCTTCAAGGATAGGGTCTGTTTGGTTGGTACTGCATTGTTAATGTTATTCTTACAGTGCACTGTGTCACTTTAAAATGATCTATTCCGGCAGATTATAAACTGCAAAGCCCAATCGAATACATTTTCAGTGTAGCAGGGTGGTGTAAATGAATTAATCCATCCTGTATTGATATCATGGTGATAAAGATGTGAAAGAAGTTAGGCTTTTTGTAGACAGTATATTTTATAAAGCACTAGGATTAATGGTTACCGACAATGCGTAAAATCCTGTATTATTGCTCACGCTAGACCGATTTGTAGGGAGACAAGATTTTGGTTTGGTTAATCTGGAGATTCAGATTATAGAGGGCCAGATAATCGAGGTTCTACTGTAATTGTATCATTATCCCTATTTTCTCTCTGTTTTCTACCTAAATAACAAGCTATACAGACTGGATCATCTTTATTTTCTATACCTGGTACAACTTAATATGCATAATCACAAATTTGTCAAAAAGTGCCAATTTTTTTCCAATATTTCATTGAATATATAAGATACAAATATGTTATGTCCATTAATAGAAAGGGACTTTTTTCTTATGTTTATTTCTATTGCATTGAAATGTGTGTCAAAATGATGGGGAAATTTTAAGGTAAACACTGCACTTTTTATATTTATATTGCCCGAATATCAAAGCCTTTTCATATTCTTTCTTTTAATACGGACTAGTTTAGCCTATTTTTCATAAAAATAGTGGAAAATAATTGTATAGGGCCTCTCTTAGACATATACACAAATATATCTTTCATTAAGATGAATAATACAATAACTATAGTGCACAATTACACAATATTGTCATTTTCAAATTTGATAGAATATTATTGTTTTACCAATTTAATCAAAAGCCTAGCTAAGCCATTTTCACATAGCCTAATATAATCGATTTCCCAAATACTCCCCAAGAATAGAACAAAATATTATTACTTAATCTTTATTTGACGTTATACTGCTCAAAAATCTCAATGGTGACTATAAAATTAAATTTTTATAATAAACGTTCAGTGTCTGATAGACAGGTGCATTTTCAACTAAAGGTCTTCAGACTTTACAACAATCTTTGAACTCACCAGTTTCACATACGTTAATAGCAACATTCTTTAATCCTAGCTCTGAGGCAGTTGTCACCCATGTAATAGTGATTTTAACCACATTTGACAAGTCAATGTCAAATGCCTTCTCCCACAGTCTCCACCTATTTTCACCAGTGGTCTGAAATATGTTCACGTTTGGATATTTTCAACTTATTTAATAGATGGAAAGGGAGATTAAGCTCCAGGAAAGTCCAATTAGAATTGCATTTTACAGAAGTTAATATGTACAATTTTTTTCAACTCCCAGATTTACCAGTATATCAACTTGAAATGTATTATAATCGACTCCGGGGACATCTGACACATGAAGCTGTCCTAATGGCCGCCAATGCTCTGGTCAGAAGTCGTCTTGATTACTGTAACTCTCTTTTCATAGGTCTCTCAGCTCTGGATCTGCGCAAACTTCAATGTGTTCAGAACAGTCTTGCCAGAATTGTAGCCAACACCACCAACTATTCACACATCACTCCAGTTAGAAATGCACTACACTGGTTGCTGATTGAGTACTGTTCTATCTTTAAGACTGCCATGCTTATATATAAGTTCCTACACATTGGTAACCCCAAATACTTTTGAACCCTTTCTGATACCCAGACATAGTGCATATAATACTCATCGAAGTCAATCAGATGGTATGTTTCTAGAGGTCCCCCACTTTGCTTCAGTTTTCAAGTATCAAAAGCATTTTGGACTCAGTTTTGCGTATGATGCACTTATGATTGTGAACAACCTTCCTGACAAGGTCTGCTCTGCAAACTCACTTGCCTCCATCAGGTCAAAGTTGAAGTAATACCTCTTTGGAAAAGCATATCCACCCTAATTTTCCATTCTCCTCCTGCTCTCTCTGCGGTGCTGACTACTGCAATGTCTATGGTTGATGAATATCAAAGTTTTTGGTGTAATGTGCCTTAGAGTCTGTCTTTTGACAGAGATTAAGCACTATAAAAGTGCTATTAGTATTAGAATTACAATAATATGTCGACTAACATGTGTTTATCTAAAGAAAACCTACTGCTGACTTCAATTAAACTAAGATAATATTGTTAGCACAACAAAAAAGCTTCTGTTTAGTTTCGGTCCTCTATTTTCTCTTCACTCTAGAAAAACACATTTACAAATTCACAAGTAATACATTTCCATGTTAAAATGCAGGAAAAAAATCATAATTTAACAAAGTTCCTGCATAACAGAATGTAACAAATTACACATTTCTGTCCATAGATTTCCCATTTTATACACTTTTTTCAGTTCCAAAAAACAGTTCCAAAAAACAGTTATGGCCCCATTTTTCACGATTGCATTAGTTCTATGCAGTAATAATTCCTTACATGCTCCATTTGTTCTCTGAAGCCTTCATTTCGAAAATTATTATATTTTCAAATGTGTATCATAAGTTTTAAAACAATTTTTTGTGATTTTACGATGCATCATCCATTATAAACAATTTACAGGGCTCACCAAATTCTTGTCATAAGCTGGTTGAATTGATCCATCTTGGAAAGCTCTGATTCTTATCTGAAAATATATGAGAGTAGCACTGCCAAAGAGTTCCTCGGATTTTATACATATTATCCACCACAAACCATATATGACCTGTATATGGGGACATACAGACCCGGATATATATATTTTTTGTATATAGCGGTGACTCTTTACCATGGACAATTAGTGTTAACAAGTTCCGCTTTTACATTAATATCTCAGAAACTATGTAATCTACAAATATATACACCATTACAAAGGTATTTTTACAGCACTTCTGTTCATTTTTGTTGCATAAATGTCCAGGGCCCGTATTCATGAAAGGTCTTAGCCAGGGCTTAGGCTTAAAGTTGAGACTTTTATCTTAGGCTTAGTGGTATTTACAAAGAATTTAAGACTGGTCTTAGGCTTAGCCAAGGGCTCAACTTTAAGACTGGTTAGTAGTGGACTTAAATTTTGTAAAGAGGACTTAAATATGGCCGTCATAAATTTTTCTCCACTTCAAAATTTGAAATGGCTGTAAATAAAGTATAATTATACAGAACACCTCACTAAAGCAGTCTTTGGGAAGTTTACATGTGGTAACAAGGTTTTCCATTTCAAAACCGCACTTTTCCTTAGATAAAATACATTAAATGAAGGATATATGTCACCAATAGTACAGTTTGAATAGAAAAGAAAGTTCACATGACACAGAAAACCACTGTGGTTATTTGATAATCTTGGACTTAGCTAAGTCACCCTTTGTGAATACGGTTTTAAGACAAAACTTAGCTGAGACAGAAGTCTTAACTTTAAGACTGGATTCAAGCCTAAGACCTAAGGCTAAGTCTAAGACCTTTTGTGAATACAGAAAAACATATCACTCATGAAGAGTAAATTTTTCTACTTTAAACTGATCAAAAATCATGTTTATGTACTCAATATTATCTTGCAAAAGCCATTTCCATTTGCAAGTTTTGACTCATGTATGCCTGCTAGGATTTTTTTGCACAGTAACAAGCTTACAAAATACCGAATTTCATTTAATTTTAAAGCCCCAGTAACCAATTTGGATTTCTGTAAATGATGCTACCACTAAAAGAGATATACAGATAATTACAATGTGATTATGACTACTATGCCCTCAAAACTCCCTTTCAGAGGACAATGGTAAAACAGGCCCAATTGTATTACACTCGCTCTTCTTGCTTTTCTTAGAAAGTTTATAAATGAGACATGGTTGTCGTCACCGAAAAACGATGCACATGCGAAGCAAAGGAGAGTGCCCGTGTGATTCTTTGTTTTCTTTGCTTCAGGGCTTTACGCCCAAAATAAACAAAATTTGTACACTTCTGGTATGATAAGAGCTTACCTTATTATTTAGTAATGGTCACAAAAATTTAAAGAAATTAAAGAAAAGGATTCACAACCAAAAAAACATGTTTATTTTTTGATACTCATTATACACTAGAGAAAACATGTTTATTTTCCGATATACTCATAGTATGCTATAAAACTGCATAAATGCAAATGTTTGTCTTTAAAAACTGTTTTTTGTAAATGTCCACAAGTATAGTTAAGTTATACTTAAAGTGAGAATGTAAGAGTCCAGAAAATACTTTAAGATTAGAAATGTATCATAAATTTTGACTTACACTACTCGACGGATAAATCTGAAACCGCAGTGTCTCTACTTGAATGCCTTGGGTAAACCTAATATGATATGCATCAATATCAGAGGACGAAAAATTAAAGACCCCTTCAGGTGACACTTTCAATGCTTGTTCCACTGCACCACCTGCATCATCACCAGTGACATACACAACAAAGGATTGCCCTGGTCAGAATAATAACAGCAATAGATCAGAAAGGTATACTTCTCCTCAACTTCAGCCTTAAGGCCCTAGCACACAAAACCGATCTAAAGGGATTCAGTATAATACATTCAGATACCTACCCTCTTTAAGCTGATGAAAGTTGTGATAAACATTCCAAACTACAAATTACTCAAAGAGAACACAGGCCTCTACCAAGGCAGCCAAGTATCCTCATTATTACATTCCACTTAATTACTAATTTTTTACGTTATTTTTATTTCTGTGTGAACCGTCCAAGATTTCTGCCAAGTTGTAGCACTGATTTGAAGTAGAAGTTATATTATCGACCTTTAAAAAGCACTGAAAAAAGTTTATTGACTTGATTTTAGCGAAGAACTCTATTTATAGGTTTTTTACAATAGAAGTGGCATTACCACCTCATTCTACAGGAAAAGCTCACACCCACCTGTTTGGAAAAGCCTATCCATCTTAGCCATCTTGCCTCCCCCTGTCATCTCTAACATGGCCTGGCTACATTTCTGGACTAACTCTTTTTAATATGCTTATCACATGATGGAGATTGAGTGATCTAAAAGTCCTTAATTGATTAGGTAAAATACATGTCAAGGGAACTTTTTATCAGTACAACTATACTTTTTCACAATATTGATCTATGCCATGCATATCAACCATTTTATAATATTATTCAACAATTAAATCAGTTGGTGAAATCTTCAATCATTTACCTAGCCGGCTGTGTGTAAGTTGCACCTCAGAAGTAGTGCATGTTCCTGAAATATATTAAATAATAGTAATAAATACACTTTTAAATTTTTATGAACAACTTTTCCAGTTACATAATTTGGCCTCAATATAATAACTATTTAATCCATGTTGGCAGGTCTTTGGTGTTTAACAGTTTCTTTAGAGAGTAATGCTTTTTCCTTTTATTTTGAATATATTTTCTGATAATTTATGAATAAGGGCCAAAAATATAAAACTGTGAAATGTATAAATATATTATACATATCATGTGATATGTTATGTTCATAGATCTTCTGTTCATTTTTCTTGCAACAAAATATTTGCAGATGGTGAAGAATTTTCAAGTTGAAAGAAAGATTTTCTTTTCAATGTTGCCTGTCACTATGGATAAGTTTCACAGCAGACTTTTCTTTTCCTTTTCGGGTAAATATAGATTTAATTGTTATTGAAATAAAATCATCCCAGTGTAAACATAAAAAGACATTTTAAAATGGTTTAAACATTTACTGAATGTTTCTTAACCCTATCTTTTGAGCTTCTGAATGCTTCCAAGTAAATGTTTACACTGCAATGTTCAAAAACATTTTATATACATTCTCTATACATATGTTTATGCTAAAAACATTTATAAGTTAAGTCAAGAAACTAAGTTTGACTGGAAATGTTTTCTAAACATTGATAAAATAGATGATGGTTATGCTGGAAATGGTTTTCAAACATTCGTTATGAAATGTTTGATAAACAGTATACATAAAACATTTAAACAACATTTGTTAACAGTGTTTTAAAATTGTTTGCTCTGAAAATGTTTTACAAATGTTTAATAGCAACTGGTTTTCATACTCATCATTTTACAGTGTTTCTGAAACATTTTCTGTCAAATGTTTTGATAATTTCTATCACAAACTTTTTGCAATCTACAATACTTATTAAACACGTACTGCAATATTAAATTTGATCTAATATTTGTGAGATACTATTATGTTCATTTATAACAATTGTCTAACATTAGAATATGCATTAAAACGTTCTGAAAACCTATTATAAAGGGTTTTGTACCCATCATATTTAACTTTCGTCAAACGTTTCCTTTCAAACATTTTTGCAAAATTCAAGTAACATGTTAACAAACCCTCATGAATTTTATCACTCAATAACATAAATAGTAACATCCTTATATTTTGGACTTTCTTTGTGATCACTTATGTCGACCTGTTAATTGTGAGTGGTATATTTAAAATAAAAAACATTTTAAAGGGACCATAGACTTCTCATATTATCTATACTAATATAACAATATAGATAGCATATTTGACTCATTGACAGAATATAACTAATAGGAGTGTGCTTAAGCATGGTATAATTAATGCTGTGCAAAGTGATGGCATTCTTTACATTCCAAGGGAGGTTAGCTTATCAAGCCCTCACTGTTCAGAGCTTTGTCGATAAAGTGTTGAAACCTTAGATAAAGCTGTACTTCTTTAAGTACAACAGATAGATATAAATTACTTTAAAATATTTTGAGACCTTACATAAAACACAATACACAACTCTAAAACTTCCTTGCTTGATTACCATGGACCAAAGAACTTTAAAACTGTCTTTGTGACAATCATTGATTACCGTGATAATAATCAGTCTCTTTCTGCATTAGGTTGCCTGTCTATAGTCATTAAGACTGTATCAGACTTCATGTAAGTTTATCTGCAAACATTTGGGGATTACCAAAACCATGCCGATACTTACAGAGGATTCAGGCTCATCCTTATTCTAACTAAATATTCTTTACCATCAAATTGGACCAATTAAGCACATCTTATCATGTGAAATTTGCAGATAACAACAGTAAAAGCAGTAGTCTCTTAAATTAATATGCAACTTACCTGACACTTCATGGACTGTAAATTGTCCAAGGAAAGAAAGAACAAATAGTCGAAGAACAACCCTGGAAAACAATAAAATGCCTTATTATATCCAAATAAAAACATCAAGTTAAAGATAACTGTTGTTTTCACACTGGTTATTCTGAAAAGAAATACAAAATTTGTTAGACTCTGTTACATGGTTAAACCAACCTACTTCTCATGATTTTAGAAATATTAAAAATGACACACATCCACAAAGCCACCAATTGAACAAAATACATGGAAAATTCTTGTAAATTATTACAGAATGGTCTGTTGTAATCTGTGAAACACTGAAAGCAAAGCTGAAAAGGATTCTCACAGACCTCCACCCAGGGGCATTTTGGTAAATTTAGGATTTTTTGTACCCAGAATATTATATAGATCTTACCAAAATGACATCACTTCTTCCTTTAGTCAGGTCCTTAGTGCATAAAAAATTGGAAAGAGCCATTCATTACATTTAGAGTTGTCACTAACCCAGATAAACTTACAGGCAAATAGACAATAGAAGACTCCCAAAAATATGACCTGCTGTTATTAACAAACAATAAAAATACATACCCCATGATTCCTTTCAACCTTATATCAAAGCTGATTGTATATTACTCTTTACTGAATGTCAAATTCCTTCTTTGTCAATGGAAAAGTGAAGTTTACCCAACAAACGTCCCTCTGATATAGTCTGAGAAGGAAAATTTACTTTTTTGAAATGGAGAAATGGTCCACCAGTGTCAGCTTGTGGTGACTGTTACTGCTGATCAGGAAAAGATTTTTTGGGGCATTGGAGATCGGTACTTACTTTTTTGAAATAGAAAAATGGCCCACCAGTGACAGCTTGCTGATGACTGTGACTGCTGATGAGAGGACAAGATTTTGGGGTCATTGGAGACATTTACATTTTAACACAGGGTAACGACCCATCAGTGTCAGCTTGATGATGATAATATATAATTTACAGTCAGTTCATTTAGGTACAAAACTCTCATTTTGTAAAGTCTGTAATATATTTTATTCATCAATATTCTGACTAGATCTTATCTAGGATTCCTAATGCCTAGTTTACATCATTCTGAGCTGTTCTACCAAGCTTCAAATGGGCAAAATATACACGTGGGTGTTTTTTATGCTCAACGCAGTATGTCTACATACTACAGGACTAAAAGCATTCTTTAACCCATCTGAATGCACAAGTAGAGCCCACGTTCTCAAGTTTTTGAAATTCCATAAATATAAGACAAAGGCTAAAGGATGATAATTTATCAACGTCCGTTATTTTGTAATTTTCTCTGCCACTGGGATAGGAGCCTATGGCAGAGGACTGCCATTTTAAGTGGTCATCAGAGCCACTATGTATCTGCCTGTACCAATACAATGGTTGGTTTTAACCTACGTTCTGTGTGGCCTAGGCAAGTGTGCTACCTGCTTGGCTACAGTGACAAATGTACATAACATTAGTACATATAAGTTGTGATTCATATTTGTTAGGAACAGTTCAATACAACATGGACAGTGTTTCCAGCATGCAGCACATTTATTAAAATGTTTGAAAACCCACAATGAGCTCTCACATGCTGAACTAAAGAATGGATACTAGAGCGATGAAGTAGGGGGTCAGAACTGACAGCTGTCCCACTTCTCTACTATATCATAAACCTTGTCCTGATTTCTAATATACTGAGATTGAGAGATAAATGTTTTCAATTACAATGGTTCTAAAGGATCATCCTGATAGGTTTACATTTACAGCACCTGGGAGTCTATCAGGAACGGTCTACAAGAATTCAATCTGTTTGAAATTATTGCAAACCTCTGTTGATCATTATCAGATTTGTAGCATCGTGAACCCATCTTATTGGCACCTTTTTATCTAGCAGAAATCTTACACCTATCTGACAGATGTACAGCAATCTTGTAATGATCACAAACCTATCTGCTTCATCTAAAGAGACTTCCAAACCAATTGGATGGCTCAGGAAACTATCGCAAATCTATCGAAGGAATCTTTGAGTTAATGGCTACACCAGTCAGAAAGCTATCAGGAAATACCTTGTACATCAGGAATACATCTTAAACTCATCTCAGACCTATTGTAAACTATACCCTAAATCATAGATTTTCACAAGTGGGAGCATGGCTTACGATCTATTGCAGAAATGGAACGGCCTCATAAGGGGCAGGTTAAATGTGCTCAATCTGGATATGAGGTTTCTTTTTGTAGTCATAAGGATAAGGTCTTACAGCAAAATTAAAAGTAGGGTCGTTACAAACATATGGAATGGTGTTATCAATGTCTAACCTTTAATGGTAATTCCTTGATTTATATTGCAATATGAATCAACTGCCAAAATCGAATCACATGTTAGTTGTGCCATTTTTGAGAAATGAACAACATCCAAAGAAAGTGACCGCCTCAGTGGTAAAGTGTAGTGATTCAAAACACTTGTGGAAAACTGTCTACAGTCAGTCATACTTATCTATGATTTCAAAGGGCTTTAAATGCATTTGACCATGTTTCTTTGATTGGCAGTTTTTTGTTGTTGTTGTTGTTAGCATGTAACACTCACTACTGTATTAAATTGCAGCGCCATTCCACTTCAGTGCACTCTGATTGGATAACTCTGTAGGCATAGTGAAAAGTAAACTCTGAAATAGTTTTAATAGTGTTAATATTAATGATATATTAGCTACGTGCTGCCTATTTCACAAGAGGAGACAAACCAATACAGTCAGAGTGTTGCATTGGGTATTCAACAAATTTCTTTAACAATAAATAAAATAAGCCCGTATTTATGATAAGAATGTCAACACTTTAGCAATGAAATGTATCCAGGGTAAGGCACCAGTTAATATCAGAAGATTTCTTTATCATTTTCACAGAGATTTTAACAAGACGTGGCAGAAGCTCCCAACAGTTTTCTGTCTGATGTTTCCATGGTAGTTTAAGAAATATTAAAGAAAAGTCAGTACTTGTTGATAAATATGTAACAATAGTTATTAATAAGAGTTATTGGGGGCTTGATGATGTAGTTATGCACACATTTTCCTCGCACATCTGAGGGTAGCAGTTCGAATCCCGAACCTGACCATATGTGTAAAAGTTGGTATTGGCATACCAAGGCCTGGCAGTTTACGGTGCGGAATCTTGACTGCCAATCTTGAGTGCTGCCAATAATGAACAGAGCCAAAAGGGTTTCAGTCTACTTGTGAAAGTGTATGGCCATGAGAGACACGAGAAGTGCACTAAAGCGTTCACCCATCCTATTACTAATGTAGCCCATTTCCACTTAACTTCTGTAAAAGACAGTCATTCTGGCCATGCCACAACTTCTGTAAAAGACTGAGTCGTTATGGCAATCCCACAACTCATATTAGGAGACAAATAGAAAGCAAAAAAAGTAATTTCTAGAAGGGCGAGCCTAACTGGAGCTCGCACTTCAAAAGTGAAATGTGTGTCAATCTGGATTTTTCCAGATAATTAGAAAATATGGCCTTGAGTTTTGTAAAGCTGAATATACAAATATATGAGAAAAATCATTCAGCGAGTGTGGATATTGCTTTTGAATGAAACGTTAAGAAAATGCTTTAAGTTTCCTGGATCCAAACAGTGATCCACAGTACCACAAAAAATTTAATCATCTCTTCCGTGCTTTTGTTGAAATTTTCCTGAAAATTTCATTAAAATTTCTGCACAACTTTTGAAGTTAATTTGCAAACCAGCAAACCATTTAACTGACAAACACATGTCAGCAGAACGCATATCTTGCTTGTCTTAGGGCTATTACATGCAAATTAGTCTGGTCGACAACATATCACATCTCAGACATTTATATCCTGTATAAGTAGTCTTTAGTGAGCATTTGACGCCCCATACACGCTTCTTAGGACACTTCCGGTTCCGGTTGCACATTTTTAGTGACATTATGTGACACAAAGCTACAATTTAATTGTTCGATGATGTCATATGACTAAATGCTGTAGTCTGACTGAGAGGTGATCATGATGGTCAATCTGATTGGTTAAGGGGGTGATGACGTCATTTGATTTATGTCACAGACATTTGATTGGCTGATCCAATATGGATTGGTTAAGGAGTTGATGCAAGCATTTGATTGGTTGATCCGTGATGCAGGTATGGTTGCTAGGGGGCGTTTTGAACAATACAATCATTGCTAGGAACTACTTTTGAACAATGCCATGATTGCTAGGGAGTATTTGAAATAATACCATTGTTGCTAGGCCATTATTTTGAATAATGGCATCATTGCTAGGCGCTACTTTTCCATAATGCCATGGATGCTAGGGGTTATTTTGTATGATGCCATGATTGCTACGGAGTAGTTTTGAATAATGTAACCATTGCTAGGGGCCTTTTTTAATGACAATATAGTTCAATAAAGCCTACCATGGAAATAACCGATTTTTATATTTTGCACATATGCATATTTATAACGTTTACAAAAGCTTAAAATCAAGAACAACACAGATGTGTCTTTCCAGGGGGGGGGGGGGGGGGGGGGTATCAACCAGTGAGGACATCTCCCCAGTAGGGGGAGGTGATGCTCCACTGACAGACTGTGCATGATTTGTCCATCAGTCTAAACAGTTTTGTGTATTGACACAATGTGGAATCATATATATCACATAGTGTGTTGAAAGCCTATCTTTAGAGTGATTTTGAGTGTGAAATAAAACAACATTAAACTTTTATTGTTTCAATTAACAAAATAGAATGTTTTAAACCAAAAATAACCTTAACAAAATGACAGTGACTGGAATCAGTAAAGTACAGCACTGGCTGTAATATTTCAATTAAAAGTTGTCATCAAAAGCATCACACCAATTCATTGCAAATGCTAATATTAACACACCTTAATACTCCCCATTTTATATTTCCACCAGTTAAGTAACAAACATAATATATTAACAAAGTTTTTAAAAATGTTAACCAACATTAAAATCACAATGCTGATGTTAACTAACTAGAATCAAACACAATTGATAATGACACACTATCACATCATCAAGTAGTAATTCATATTTAATCTAACTGATTATGTAATTTAAAGATACCTACTTTTCCTCCTCCTCATTTTCATTTATACCCATCACCGACCGCCTGCTACTCTATCAGAAGAGGGGGTGCTCCACAGACAGGTTATGCATGTCATGCCCGTCAGTTCAAAAGGTTTTGTGCATTGGTACAAAGGGGCACAAATCTGCAGATGCTAATTTTTGAAGGGAAGAGGGCTATAATTGTATACAATGCAATCAGTGAGAATTAAATGGGGGGGCAATATGTATCAAGAACTGTCAAAGTAACCAATGGGGTTAAACAAGGTGAGGTCTTATCCCCTATAGTTTTTACATTGTACATGGATGAAATGTTATATAAGTTAAAAACAGTGGCCTTGGTTGTTATGTAGGCAATGTTTTATGGGATGTTTAGGATATGCTGATGATGTAGTACTGTTGACTCCAACTTTGTTTGCCATGAAGAAAATGTTGAAAATATGTGATGAATTTGGTATTGAATACAATGTTACCTTTAATGCTAGCAAGCACCAGTTCATACACTTTCCTGCAACTAAGTGTGGGGTAGTTGAAGGTCTGTTACATAATGGTATTTATATCCATGTGTCCCTTACTCTTCACATCTGGGCCACATTGTTGGTATAAACCCTGTATCCAAAGTGATAGATGATGCAATACATAGTTTTAATGTGGCTTTGAATAGTATCTTAAATACGCTTACAAATGTGTATGTGTCAGTAAAATCTAAATTATTCAAGAGTTATTGTATGCCATTATATGGCTGTGTTTTATGGGACTTTGATTCTGTAAATATTAACCGATTCTATGTAACTTGGAGAAAAGCAATAAGAAGACTGTTTAATCTTTCAAATAGAATTCATGGTAGATACAGTCACTTAATATGCAATGATGTGCCAGTAAAAGTACAATTATACAAAAAACTTAACAAATTTATGTACATCTTGTTAAATAATGGTAACCCTTGTGTAGAACTTGCGGGTAAACTTGTAACCTCAGGAAGTAATTCAAATGTTAGTAAAAATATTAATATTATATCTAGAGATTTAAAATGTAACTACTCTGATGTGCTGGCATCACCGTGTGCATTTACAAAGTATGTACAAAGCCACATGACTTCTTGTAACAGTGTTGAGGACAATATAGTATCTGATGATCAGTATAGCGATCTGATGCTTATAAGAGACAGAAATTTGACTAGATTTTGTTCGAATGAAATAAATGAAATTTTAGAGTACTTATGCACTTCTTAACCTCTAGTATATACTTTAAACTTTTGTAACTGTATATATGTTCAAAATGTACCTTTGTGTATGAATAATTCTAAAATGGTACGCTGCGCAGTGACCTTGGACACGTCTTTTGCGCAATGCTTGAACCGCGAATATAGAACGGTAAATAAAGCACGCTGTTGAAATCTGTTACATCGTCCCTTCTTCGTTACAACAAATGACTCGCGGTAAAAATATTTATAAAATTGTTATTTTTTCCTTGATTTTAATAAATAGCATATCGTTTTAAAGCTTACAACAAATTGAAACCATCTACAGTGACAATCTCGCATATATTTCATGACAAATTATGTGAAAATAGAGTAACAAATATCCTTTATTTTTACAACAGCTATCACTATGTATGTGGTATTGATGGAACAGCCAACATGGCGTTGGATTTGTTTTGATTTTTGCGGAATATTTGCCACTTATTTTGACCAAATTATTAATATAACCATTTTAGAATAGGAATAAAAGACAAATTCTCGTGCTTTATGATGGTTTTAAACTATCGATCGGCTGTATTAAAGCACTCAGCCCTTCGGGCTTCGTGGCTTTAATATTCAGCCGCTCGATAGTTTAAAACCATCATAAAGCACTCGAATATGTCTTTTATTCCTATAATCTAGTTTTACTATTTCTGGCATTGTTGCTTTTTATGTGTTTTAACTTGGAGTGTTGTATGTTTACCTGGCAAGTCAGGGATTCTATGTTGTTGAGTAATAACTAAAACTATGCCAATTCATCACTTGGGTCTATTTTTGGCCAGGGTCCATTCTGGAACATTTTCAAGTATGTGTGTGTATGATCTGTACTTATTTTTTCGACGTATTATCCCTGGAGTTAAGGTTAAATTAATTGTATGACATTTGTATATTTTATCATATGGTGACATCTGTTGAATCATTGTAATGTGTGTAATTGTTATGGTAGTAAATTTCAACTGTTTTAATATGGCTTATTCATGGAGGTATTCACATTTAGCCATTGACACTCAGTTACTTTACTGTTGCTAATGATTCAATGTTTATATTAATCTTGTGTTGTTGTTAACTTAGTAGTTATGTGTGTAATTGAGCGCAATAACATGTAATACTCTTGTGTGTTCTGATGGATCTGTAATCGTATTACTTATAATTTGGCTTATAAATACATTTAGAAATAGTTGTATTTAATCCTGTATTCTTAATAAATTTACAATTGTTGTTTCTAATAGTAATAAACTCAATGCTCGGTGAAGAACAGGATTGCATAAAATCAATAATCAGTTGGTAGAGATGTTTGATGACCAGCAAGAGGCTTCTACAGGTGGCCATGTCCTCAGGGATAATTTGAATACAGAGATGGGAGAGTACCGCTATTTTGCTCCCAATACCAATAAAACTGTTTTTCATGCTCTCTTTTTAATCAGTTACTGTCATTATTAGAGATTGTGTGAGAACTAGATTAGACGACTGGATTTAATAGTACAATAATGTAATTTTATAGGGCAATATGCTGTAGAAATGGACCGCCAACAATGATTATCAGCCTGACACATCCATTAGTGGATGTGAAAGGCTGATAATCATTGATGAAGGCCCATTTCTACAGCGTATTGCACATAAAAATTACATTATTACTATTATTACTCGCTGAATTTAGCTTAATTTCATATAACTGGGCGTTGTGTTAATCAGATATAATGTTGTGACATCATATAAGTAGAGGCTGATAAAAAATGCATCATCATGACGGTTTTGAAGTGGCTTTTGTATGTTTTTTCGGCCGTAAACAAGTGCCATTTTTTTCACAATAATCAGTTAACCCACTAACAAATTCTTTATATCATTGTAAAGATATCATTACACTGCTCTTTTTGTTTTTGTTTGGTTTAAATCGGTACAGTAATAAGTGTGATATTGCAAGTTAAAAATTTCAAGTGAGGGTACAATATTTGTAAACAAATACGTGGTGGTGTCAGAACCCAGTCAATAATGCTCATTATTGGCCCACGGACTGGCTAGCAGTAAAATACTGTGTTTTCAAAGACTCGATTCTGCATTGATAATCCCCTAGTAACGCACGCTTAGCTAGTAATAATAGAGCACATGCACTGACTGAAACCCAACAATGAGTGGCATCAATTTATTCTGCCCAACATCAGGTCTGACGTCTTTCCCCCAGATTTTCCAGTGTGAGATGGAATGGTGCCAGACTTTGTCCTCAGGAACTATGCTTTAATGTGCATGCATAAAAACCAGAGTGGTGAAGAGTATAAGGGTCAATTGTGTTTTTCCCATTGTTTGGCTTATCCCAAAGAAGAGCGGATGCCAGCTTTGGTGGACCAGTGGTGTGCTTTTAGTGCCAACTCTGTACAGATTCACCTGTACATGATGCCTAATTTGGAAAAATTTAAATGTGTATAAATTACTGGAAGGGGCACTATAATGCCCGATATTTGGATCTTGGTTATTATGTGGAAGACGATCTCATTAACTTGTGGGGAAAACTTTGTTTAATTTTGGATTTGAAAATGTATACTAGAAAACTTTAACGGTTAATTTAGCAATAAAATGATTGATAGAAAATTTAATTGGCAGAGGCATTAGAAATTGCTTTGGAAATATAAGTCTTGGTTTCTGAAATGTGGGACTGGTTGGTGCAAGAAGAAGATTTGAATGTGATTTTAGAAAAATACAAACAAGAAGTATCCATCTTTGGGTTTACTTCTACCAAGTATGACATGGACTTGATTAAGAGTGAATTTACCTTAATTAAATATGGTAACATCAATAAGGTATATAATGTTTGTATGCATAAAAGCTTTTAACTTTTTTACTTTGTAGAGAACTGATATATTTTATTCATCTTTCCACTTATATGATCTTTATGATATTATCATTTAATTTTTTTTTCATCAATAATAACACCAAGAAATTTTTACCTGTACCCTTTCAACATCATTATTATTTGTTACAATTTTGACATCCCCAAGTGAAATTTTATTTGTAAACTCACATAATTAGTTTTACTTACATTACGCGATAGTTTATTTAATGCAAACCATGCATTTAAATTTTCTGACTCAAATCCTATAACACACACATTACAGATATATATATTTTTTTAATCTGTACCAGTATAAAAGCAGTTTCAAAAGTTTAAAGATATTACAGATAGCATTTGTGCATTTAGTCATTGGAAATCATCAAGTATCACTGAGCATACTCAACCGGAAGTGTCCTATGAAGCATGTATTGGGGATGAAATGCTAACTGTACACTACTTGTATATTTTTATGCAGGTAGGTCTTGGATAACCAAACAAACACTGTCCAGTAAACCTAACATTATTCAAAATATATGCTAAATATGTTAGAAATATATATATGTATGAAATTAAGAAATTTGCAAACCAAATATCAAGAGAAAATTCAGCATCAAAGCCATGTATCATCATGTCAAAGAACCTCAGTATTTTGGTATCACCTTTTTTATTTTACTTATTACTTCAAATTTGTATACAGTGTACATGGTGTAAACAAGCAATTCACATTCATATTCATGTATATTACGTATTAGAATAGAATAGAAAAGAATAGTATTACAGATAATATTTAAAAAGGCTGCAGCAAATGCTATTACCACACAGGCATTTGTCAATCAGTAACAAAAGTTTTATTTAACCTTAAGGTGATTTAGTAGTGAATTCAAATCATCTGGACTGAAAATGCTGTCATTTTCTCCCTCTGTTATAACATTGATGATATTGATTAAGCTGTATATAACATTTGTTCCACTTTCGTTAAGTGTAAGAAGTCAAAACGAAAACATCTATGAATTTATTGTTTTGTTATTGAAAACTTCTGCAAAGGAAATTAGTCACAGCCCTGAAACATTAAAATTATGAAAACTTACTTAACATGATTTTCACAACAAATTATCATATTCTAATACTAGACATATAGTTCAATTAACTGGTTTTCAATAAAAACATAAACGACAACTATTCATCTTAGGTTGACAAATTTCTCCAACTGTTAGTAGGAATTAAAACCAAAGTGTACAATCCTTTTAATCATTATCCTAGTAGAGCTCCAGATCTGTGCCCTAGAAAATGTGACCCTCCATGCCAGCCAAATAGAGTTTTGATGGAGACCTTTCCTAATTATTCAAGTTTTGGAGTTCAAACAATTTTGCTTGATTGTCTCGAAAATTTAAAAAATAGAATTACTTCTACAGGATCATGACATCAACTTGATAAAAATCATTTGTGATACCAAAAATCAAGTGCATCTGTTCAGGAACGAAAGACATTATTCTTGTAGTTATTTTACCATAAGTTACAATATGCGGAAACCAAGGGTAACTTGTAAATATTATGAGCTGTTATTTATTCTGTGAAAATGCTGAAAACCCCAAACTTATCTTCACAAATTATATTTGTTGTAGACTAGTGTCCATTGTCCAAACATCATATTCTTCAATGAAAGACTCATGCAGGGAGCTTCAATCAAAGTGCTTTTGATCAGATTGTGTTGATATTGTCTCCATTATAACTGTTCACTATGCTATTTGGCTTTCGTCTTAAAAACAATTAAAACATACTATTTATTTTAGTTTAATAGTATATGTTTTGCAGATGTTCAGAAGAAAATTATGCAAGTATGATAATGCTTATGGTATGTTAAAGAAATAACTATAGTAATAAACACCTCAGTGGCTGGATAATGTACTAATGTCACCAATGACTTCAATTAAAATTATGAAAATAGATTTACAATGTTCTCATACATGCGTAAAATAAATTGTATTTAATAAAAACAATTATGTTCAAATATAAAATGGTACAAAGATGTGTAAATGATACACCCATGAAAGATCGAAGAAAGGCAAAATATTTTAAACCCTATCGTAACTGTAATTAGTTTCAACAATTGATTTTAAAAATTAAAATAATTTAAAAACTGAAATAAAAAACATCTGGGCTTAAAATCTTAGATTATTGAAAATGATGTGAAAAAAGCTTGGGCTGATGAATAAGTAATTAATTTAAGAGACACTCAATATGAATAGCTTTAAGATTTTTATATTATATCTATGTGTAATTTTGTTATTTCTTGGGGTGAGGGGGGGCTGTACCTACACAAAACCACATTCATGTCAGTAATTCATTATTGAGAATATTTATGACTCAAAATGAGGCATGGTAAAAAAGTTAAGTCTCTTAATCACAAAAAAATGTAGCTTTTTCTATCAGATATGTTTATCAGAACTAAAAGTAAAACAGAATAGTAACATTAAATGACAGAGTAAAAAATATTGGAATGCATCCATACATAATATGCCAGCACTGACATCTAATGAGGCAGGATAAATATAACACGGTTGATTATGCATTTATTTAGTTTTCATGACATTACTTGCCAAGGGATGCAGCTGTAGCTATGAAGTATTAATTGTTTGTATAATACGGGGCAAATATCCCTGTTGAATAACTAATGTATTAAAACAGTTATTTTTAAAGCCTCCTGGCATTTAATATGGTAAGTAATAAAATAAACATAGGTCTCAAGATTCCCGGGATTGTATACTTCTTTTAAAATATGAACTTTTGCATACTGGTGCACAAGATAACTTTTGTAAGCACGAAAAATGCCAAACTACACTGTGACATAGTAAAGGCAATAACAAGAAAACTTCCAGAATGACTTATTAAGATAAAAAATATTTGGAATGAAAATGAGAATTCAATACTGTACCATTGTATAGCACAATATTGTTAATCTTCATGATATATTATTTGTACGTGTTTTACTTTTATTATGCACCACTTTGTGTAAATAATGTACAAAGTAAGTACATATTTAAAGAAATAATGCAAAAAGGGTCATCATATATAAAGAACAACCGGTAAATATAAAACTTTTATCCAAGATTTCTCTAACATTCTTATATTGTCTAGGACAGAAAGTAAAACACACAGAAGTAATGTAAAAATACATATTTATACGTTTTTCCAATCTGAATGTCCCCCTGTTTAGGCCCAATAATATAATAATAAATAATGTAAATATGCAATTAATTAAAACTAAATTTGTGTTAAAGTTGCTCTTGATATTTCCACATAGAGGTAGCCTTGCAGAAGTATTGTAAGGAAATGGTCCCTTCCCTGTTGTCCAGCATCTGAGAATAAAGTCCTGGTCATCCCACAAATGTAATGTAGATGCACAGGTAGCACCGCTTCCTTCCACGACTTCAAACTGTACTGCTTCTGAGCCGTACTGTAACGGTGTAATATTATTTAAAAGGCTACAAATATAACACCCATGTTATAAAAACTCAAAGCCTAAAATACTTCTAATACATGATGAGTGTCACTGTGAATATCCTCATGTATATCAGTCCTGGACTTCGGGATATTGCTCTTAGCTCAGGGTCTGTATTCTCAAGGCTTCTTAGCATTTTTCTTAGAATTACACTTACGTCAAAGAAAAATGCCAAGTTACAAACTTTCTTATTCTTAGAATAAAATCCTATTCACAAAACAATTCGTGGCTAAGAATGATTCTAATAATAGAAGTAAAGAAGAAATGTGTGCAGGTTAGACCCAAAAAAGTGACTTTCTGTATTTGAATGCAATTCTAGAGTCAAGAATAAGTTTTGTGCATAACAAAAAAAATTCTTATTCTTAGAAAAATTCTAAGAATAAGTGTGATTCTAAGAATAAGAATGTTTGTGAGTAGAAAAATTCTTATTCTTAGAATTTTTCCAAGAAAAATGACAATTTTAAGAAAAATTCTAAGAATAAGAAACTTTGTGAATACAGGCCCAGAAGGTTAAAGAGCTAGACTTTGGTCCCAGCAGGGCAATCAACACTGGCTCTTTACAGTACATGGTACGATGCCTAAAGGTCCTCTTCTTGTCACAGCCAAGCAAGTTGAAGTGCAATAATGTATTTATTGAAGACCTAGGAACAAGTCTTTCATTAACAGGTGGTATGTGATATCCTCATGTATATCAGTTTTTAACACCTGACCTTCTGGGGATTCCCCTTTAGCTCAGCTGATTAAAGAGTTAAACGTCTGTTAATTTTTGTGTGTATGCAAAAGGCACTGGGATTGAATCCCAACAGAGGCAATCAATAATTGTTCCTCAGCATATGGTCCAGGATGTGGCAAGTGAAATAATCTTTTCCAGTATGAACCCTTCAGCATCTGCTGAGCAAATGTTATAATTAAGGGGAGATTTTATAAATAATTACATTAGCCACTTTGGTGATGGCACACATATATCAATGCTGTACAAACTAAATTGTATGAAAATTAAATCACGACAGAAATGTCTCAAAAGTCCAAATATTTTTTAAAATTTCCATACTTTTTAAGATTAAAATGTGGGGTAACGCTTTCTATGTGGGGTAACGGTACATGATGGCATATAGAATATTAAAATGTTCAAGATATGTGTGTATTAGAAGAATACCAACTACATGCAAACAATATAAAAAACTAACATGAAAAAAACTAGCATGTAAAATGAATAATAATCAAAATAGTAAAACCGAAGTCCAGTTTTACTAGAAGACAAGATGTCAGCTGTTTACAATGTGACCTCACTGCCATCTGAAGTTTGAATGACACAGGGTATGTTAATTTGTAATGCAGAGAGGTCTGACAAATCAAGCAGAAAATGTGTTAATTGTAAAATTGTAAAACTGGTTTAGGGTTCCCACTTATGAACTTGTCCACACTTGCATGTGGACCCTTACCTCCCACCCTTGAGATTGGAGTTCAAATCCCGGCTCTACTTGAATTTGGAAAGCTGGTAGTTGTTTGACGTTCAAAAGGTCAAAATTTAGAACCCATGATACAGAAGACTAAAATGATGTCATAAATATAACTTTTTTTCACATAAATATCAAAGTTGATTTTCATTTGACTATTTGCTTTGTGTGCTAACTTTGAAGATGCCACAAGTTTGCACAAACACATGAAACAAAATTCCTGCAGGCAGTGTTTGCCAACATTTGTACATTTCCGTGAATGAAGAATAAGGATGAAATAGTTTAACATCAAAGTAAATTTAATGTAGAATACTTAATAAGCCATTCCATTACAGATCGTTTATCTAAAGCATGTAAATTTATACAATTTATGCAAATACCTAATTAATCCTGTATCTTGGGGGTGGAGTATTTTTAACATGAATGTTTATAATATGATTTCAGGAAATAATGTTTTACATGAAATAACAAAACAGAAATGTTATTGTTACGGTCACGGGCAAGCGCGGTAGCAATTACCGGTTGTCTTTAAGTTGTAACAGAAAAAGCAAAAAGTTAAACTTAACAAATCTATTTAATAGTCAATAACAATGATTACAGTCAACTGGTATGCTCTTAACTAAACACACTAATACAATAATAAGATCTAGCTGACCTGACCACTGAGATTAAGAATAAGTTTATCCGCCGTATCCCGCAATCTGTTCTGTAATCCGTCCTGTGGTATATTCTGTGATCTGTCCAATGTCCTGTGGTCTGTCCCGTGATCTGTCCAATGTTCACTCACACATGGATATCTATATCTTGTGACCTGTCTCACATTCAACAACACAAAAGGTTCTTGTCCTGCTATTCTTTATATATCCAGTCACACAGAATGTCTGTCTGTAGATATTTAGAGAGTTAACACAACTGTACTGTCTGCTCCAAGATGTGGACAATGTCCAAAATGCAGTAAATTCACTCTCTGTTATATGAATGTACAATATCCAAAATATCCAAAGTACAATAAATCTGTCCAGATGATGTATCCAGTTCACTCCAGTAAAAGTTCACAGTGATATAAGCATATATTATACTCCAAAACACAATAGCTCTCCTTATAGCAAGCGAATACAAAGTTCTTTTGTGGTCAGATGTACATTCCTTATATACATCCACAGATTTCTCTGGAATTGTACAGAACCAACTCAGAAAAGCTTGACCCATCTAGGCTAAAGGAGGAAGTTCTAGAAACTACTGGCAATTGGGTTTCCCCAAATCTATCATAACCACTGAGGGGGGGGGGGGGATTTCCCCCAGTCTGTGAACAGATCAATAAACACTAAAACACAAAAGTCAATAACTCCCTTACTTTAAATGTCAACACACAAAAAGAACCAACAACACAATTATCTTTTATGACAATGTATAAACATAAAGCTTAAATTAAACAATGCACTAATATAGTACCTAATATATGTAATATACAATGTACTAATATAGTGTCCAATATATGTAACACCTTCCCCCTTAAAGAAAAATTTTGGAAGCCAAGGAGTTACAAAATTTTACAAGAGATTTTTACCAGGTATATATACACAGGTAATAACTTTTTACAAAACATATTTATCTAAATACAAAAGTAAAATTGATACCATGTATAACTTTTATAAACTTACTAATTACAGGTATATAAATCACACATTAAATACAGCTTCTGGACAGGGCGTATCCGTGCGGACGCCATATTTTACTTTTTCAAAGTCCTGTTTATACACTGAATTCCTATCTTTAACAGTGTTTCTATTAATAGCCATCATAAGCTATGTTATACCTCTTTCGAAGTATGGCTTTACCATATTTACATGACATAGTTGGGTTGACTTTCTTCTGTCCGGGGTTTCAATGATATAGTCCAGGTCACCTACTCTCTTTAACACTTTGTATGGCCCGTGATATCTGGCCTGTAACGTATTTCCCTGGACAGGTAGTAACACTAAAACCTTGTCACCTGGTTTGAAAATACGGTTTTGTGACTTCCTATCATAAAGCATCTTCATTTTTGACTGAGAAGTTTTCAAGTTTTGTTGCGCCAGCTCACAAGCCTTCTTCAACTTATCTCTGAACTTCGAGACATAATCTAGCAGATTTAGGCTCTCGGTGTTCTCAGATAACCAATTTTCCTTCAACAGCTTGAGAGGACCACGGACTGAATGGCCAACGACCAACTCGAAGGGACTAAAGCCTAAAGACTCTTGAACAGACTCTCTAACTGCAAACAATAATAAGCTGATGCCTTCATCCCAATCTTTTTCATTGTCTAAACAATATGTCCTAATCATATTCTTCAAAGTGGAATGGAACCTTTCAAGTGCACCTTGGGATTCTGGGTGATAAGCACTAGATTTGATCTGTTTGGCACCTAACTGAAATACAACCTGTTGAAATAGTCCTGACATAAAATTTGACCCTTGATCTGACTGGATCTCTTTTGGTAAGCCAACTAGAGTAAAGAAATTAACCAGAGCTTTTGAGATTTTGGGAGCTGTTATGTTGGTCAATGGTATGGCTTCGGGAAATCTGGTTGAGGCGCACATAATGGTCAAAAGATATTGGTTTCTGGATTTAGTTTTTGGTAAGGGACCTACACAGTCAATTATCACTTTGCTAAATGGTTCCTCAAATGCTGGAATGGGTTTGAGAGGAGCTACAGGAATTTTTTGGTTTGGCTTCCCTACCATTTGACAAATGTGACAAGTTTTGCAAAATTCTGCCACACAGTGCCGAATTTGAGGCCAATAGAAATGTTTGGTTATCTTGTTGTAAGTTTTGTTGATGCCTAAATGGCCACCCATTGGAGATTCATGAGCCAATTTTAATATCTCACTTTGGTACACTTTTGGCACAACAATCTGGTGTACTACTAACCATTCTTCAGATGCAGGGACATTTGGTGGCCTCCACTTTCGCATAAGCACACCATTTCTGACATAATAGCCTACAGGGACCTTATCTAGCTCTACTGGTGGCAAGACCAGCTTGAATAAAGGAGCTAATTCAGGATCATCTTCCTGCTCTGAAATCAATTTTGATTTTGAAAGTGATACATCTTGACAGTCAATTGAGTCTTGTTTTTCAGAATCTACCCTGGCCTTGGGATTTGTATCACTAGAATTCTGCACATCATGGTCATAGTTGTTTAAGAATGTATCTGACAAATCAACTAAGACATCTGTAGATTGTTTACAATCTTTTGGTTCTTCTTGGGCCTTTTTGGCCATAGCTCGAGTCACAGCACAGGAGGGAAAAATACCAGGAATAACCTCTTCTAATTTCTCAGTGCTAACCAAAGTGATCGGCTTAGAAGTAACCTTAGGATCAGCAACTACCTTTCCACCTGCAAGATCATTTCCCAACCACAAAGATACCCCTTTAATGGGTAAAGTGGGCCTGGTACCCACAACAACAGAACCAGTAACTAAGTCTGATACTAACTTGACCTTATGCAAGGGAACGTTCACACAGCCTCCTTCAATACCTTGAGCAATGACACTCTCACCAGTAGATGTGCTTACACTCAATGGCAATACACCTTCTAAAAGTAAGGACTGAGTAGCTCCAGTGTCTCTTAATATCTTAATGGGAACCTGACTGGAACTACTTTCCAAGGATACAAAACCCTCAGACACAAAAGGTTTGAACTCTTCCCTAATAATCTCAGACTTGTCTAAACCAATACTAGACTCTGCTCTATTGGGATTTGAACGCCAGTTAGATTTGCTAGACACAAAGGCGTTGGGCGTTGCTTCCTTTTCTCTTCTCTTCTTTAAGAGCCAACAGTCAGACATAACATGCCCAGGTTTCTTACAATAATGGCACACAGGAGCAAAGAATCTGGGCTTCCTATCCTTTCTCATAGTCTGATTTGAAGTTTGACCCTTATCTGAACTCTTTTCTGGAGCTACATTTTCAGATTTCTTTCCTATTTCTGGATAAGACTTTTTAGCAGGACCAAAGGACTTATTCTTGTTGAAAGTGGACTTGTGAGTTAGCGCATAGTCATCAACATAAGCTGCTGCTTTTGCCAAATTTTCAACTTTCTGTTCATCTAGATAGGTTTTAATGTCATCACGAACACACCTTTTGAACTCTTCAATCAAAATAACTTGCCTAAGTTTTTCAAAGTCTGTACCTACTTCCCTAGAATTACACCATCTGTCAAAGTACACTTCTTTCTCATGGGCAAATTCAACATGAGTTTGACTTTCTTGTTTACGATAATTTCTGAATTTTTGACGATATGCTTCTGGTACCAACTCATATGCTTTCAAAATAGCATTTTTGACAGAGTTATAGTCCACACATTCAGAAATTGGCAAAGCCGTGTATGCCTCCTGGGCCTTTCCCCTCAAAACACTTTGCAGCAATAAAGGCCACTGGTCTATAGGCCATTTCAAATTTTGAGCTACTCTTTCAAAGTGTACTTATCGACCTCCAACTCATTAAAAGGTGGTACCAGTCGCACATTTTTACCCAAATCAAATTTGGTAGCAATGGACTCTTCATGGGCAATTCTACGGGCATTGAGTTCTAAAGCTCTCATTTCTCTTTCATGTTTAAGCGCTCGCTCTTCCTTTTGAGCTTGAGCTTCAAGCTCTTCTTTTCGCTGTTGAGCTTCAAGCTCTTCTTTTCGCTGTTGAGCTTGAGTTTCAAGCTCTTCTTTTCGTTGTTGAGCTAGAGCTTGAGTTTCAAGCTCTTTAAGTCTTAACTCTCTTTCAATTTCTAATCGCCTGATCTCATATTGCCCAGAAGGTTCCATTGGTAGAGGCTTATACACTTCTAAACAACTATCAGGTAAAACATCTTCATCAACTAACTGTTCAACAATAAGCCTTTTAAGTTCATGTTTACGTGTTGACCTTTTCACCTCTAACTGTAACTCTTGTGCTATCTGCATTAACATATCTTTTTTAAAAGTTTCTAGAACTTCCATAGATGGTGACTGTACAAACTCTTTAGCACTAGCCATTTTGAGCACTGTTGACTGGAACCAATTACTAAATCAAATGGATTTTCAAAATGTTAATTGAACGGTTGATCAAATGGTTGTAATCAAATGGTTGGATCCCGGACGAGCCCCCAATTTTCCTGTTACGGTCACGGGCAAGCGCGGTAGCAATTACCGGTTGTCTTTAAGTTGTAACAGAAAAAGCAAAAAGTTAAACTTAACAAATTTATTTAATAGTCAATAACAATGATTACAGTCAACTGGTATGCTCTTAACTAAACACACTAATACAATAATAAGATCTAGCTGACCTGACCACTGAGATTAAGAATAAGTTTATCCGCCGTATCCCGCAATCTGTTCTGTAATCCGTTCTGTGGTATATTCTGTGATCTGTCCAATGTCCTGTGGTCTGTCGCGTGATCTGTCCAATGTTCACTCACACATGGATATCTATATCTTGTGACCTGTCTCACATTCAACAACACAAAAGGTTCTTGTCCTGCTATTCTTTATATATCCAGTCACAAAGAATGTCTGTTTGTAGATATTTAGAGAGTTAACACAACTGTACTGTCTGCTCCAAGATGTGGACAATGTCCAAAATGCAGTAAATTCACTCTCTGTTATATGAATGTACAATATCCAAAATATCCAAAGTACAATAAATCTGTCCAGATGATGTATCCAGTTCACTCCAGTAAAAGTTCACAGTGATATAAGCATATATTATACTCCAAAACACAATAGCTCTCCTTATAGCAAGCGAATACAAAGTTCTTTTGTGGTCAGATGTACATTCCTTATATACATCCACAGATTTCTCTGGAATTGTACAGAACCAACTCAGAAAAGCTTGAACCATCTAGGCTAAAGGAGGAAGTTCTAGAAACTACTGGCAATTGGGTTTCCCCAAATCTATCATAACCACTGAGGGGGGGGGATTTCCCCCAGTCTGTGAACAGATCAATAAACACTAAAACACAAAAGTCAATAACTCCCTTACTTTAAATGTCAACACACAAAAAGAACCAACAACACAATTATCTTTTATGACAATGTATAAACATAAAGCTTAAATTAAACAATGCACTAATATAGTACCTAATATATGTAATATACAATGTACTAATATAGTGTCCAATATATGTAACAGTTATAAACTGAGAGCAGATTTAGAAGAGTTCAACGGTGAAAAAAGATTTGCAGTTTCCAGTTCGCAATTGCTGATTTGAGTGACAATTACAGACTTTCCCTGGGGTCATACACAGGAAATGCAGGTGCACCCACATCTTCTTTGGTATGACCAGACTTTGTTTATGGACTAAGAATCTGTCAAATGATGTAGATTTATATTGTTATCTATTTCTATATATAAAACAAGGCCAAAAGGTGTTTTGGTCACCTAGCGCTAGCGCAAAGCCATCAGAGACATGAGTAGTGCAGTAGAATTTACGAATGTCTGGTTACAAAAAGACATTCCAACTAAAAGACATCCCACAGTAAGAGAGGTAACTTCAGAATTCACAGGTCTTGTAAAGGTAATCAAACTCCAGAGAGAAAAGGATGTATGCATGGGGAAAAGCTGAAAAGACATGTGTCCTTTTAACTACTGCAGTGTTGTCATGTCATGAAAGTGTGGAGACAGAACATATGTATATGAAGAAATCAAAAGGACATGCGTCCTTGTAGCTACTGGAGAGCAAAAGGTGTAAATTCAGAGTACAGAGGTAAATTTCATCAAAGTCCGGAGACTAAAAAAAAAAAAAAAAGTGATCTGTAGAAGCGTGAGCTCTATCGAGGCTCGTGCTTAAAAGTAATATTGTGACCAAAACTAGCTTCACAAATATCATTCAAAGTTTGTTTTAGTAACTGGTCTTAGACAAGTGTGATACAATGAGGTGACCGTAAACACTAATTAATAATGTGAATATATTCTCTTTAGTTTGGCAAGTTTCGGACTGTATCTCAAAAATAGGCAATTAAGTACAAGAATCTGTGTGGTAAGGTGACCTTAAATTCTTTCTAATTGCAAACTTATATTGAGGTTAGTGCAAATTTTTAAAATGTTTGGAGGATATTTAAAAGGGTACTTGAGAGTTTTCATTTTAATTATAAATGTGAGATCCACAGAACAACTTTATTGTGATATTGTGATAGACAAAGAGAGACCTACGATTTTAAAGTTACAACATTTAAACCATTACGCACTGTGTGGACATATTATTTTGCCCTTTCTCAATATAAATCTTCCTTGCTGATCATTTGGAGGAGCAATATTTGATATATCTCAACCATATTTGGCATGGAGACTTATTAAGGCTTATAGCTTGTATTTGATTGTTTCTTTAGCAACATCTTACAGCAACTGCTCTCATGAATAAACCATTTTCCTGTTCATGGACTTTTGTGGGGGCTTTTTCATTCAAAGCCCTGCACATCTATTAACCGAATTTTCAGGATATCTTCATCTTATGGACTAGTGGAGGTGATTTGCTTTTGACAGTATCTGGCAACACCTGATACCATGGAAACACTTGTTTATATTTTTTGAACTTGTAATTTTGTGTGAGATTTACAATTTAAAATCCTGCAGAGGTTGGAGCTGATTAGCTTTCTGGGTGCTTGAAATTTTTTCCACCATGTATTTGACATTAATACACGGACATACAGCTTTTATTCTAATATGAACATGATTTAAATATTACTCATAAAAACACGGAGGATAATAACCTTAAAACACCCCATCCATTAAATATATATAAAAAGTATATCACTATTGAAGAATAACACTGCGATACGCATATTATACTGTAATCTTGGTGAGTAATATATTTCTTTGCATATGCCAATCATGAAGTAGTTTTCTTGCATGATAAAATTTAAAAAGGATGTCACTCTTTTAAATAAAGTAATATTAACTAAAATAATATTGCATTTATTATTACAAGAATACTTTATAGCAAGAAAACATTGAAAGCTGATATAATCTGGACATCCTGTTTAAGTATTTTTCTACTTTCCCTGTTATCTAATGAAAATTGTCGAAATTATTCAAAAATATCACATCAATAACTAATGCACATAATTGTCCAGGAGACTCACTGACGTACCATAAAGGTCAACAGTTTTCAACAAGAGATTTTGGAAATACTGCTTGTGCAACAACATATAAAGGTTTGGAATGCTTTATTCTTGTGTGTCAATAGTTAAACCTATATTTTTATTATTCAAATAATACATTTAAATTTATTTCACATTTTGAAAACTAGGAAATTTGTAAAATAATACTTAGTAATATTTCTGTTGACATTATTATTGTCGTTAACATATCAAGTTAAAGCACACAACTCCCTCATTTTACAGATAAGTTTAATATCCAGAATTCATGAAAATATTACTCCTTCAGACAAAATTTTGAATGAGAAATCAAATTTTTTACCCGAAATATTAATGATTTTGGTTTCAAAACCGATGTAGAATTGCAGTTTATTTAGCTTATATACTACTCAGCAGTGATATTTCATATGAAAGTAAAGCTCAATGTCTGCATTTTCTGGTAGTATATATAGTATTTCTATGTTTTATATTTAAGATTGGCACAGGAGCAATGATGCTTGGTACCCATGCGCACCTTCGGCCCCAGAAACTGATGCTTTTCAATGTGTGGGTACCTCACTTTGAAGAGAAATTTCATCTCTTAGGTCTACCTGTATGATCATAAAAAGTAAATTTTCAGACTCGTGAGTAAATTTCACATAAGAAACAACCCTCAGACCTTTTGGCGCTTCCGACAAAAATAAATCCTACCGAGCTTTTGGACTATAAGCTTCGGGGTACTTTCATAGCTGTTTATAAATGTTGTAGGGGCCACGGTGGCAGAGTGGTAACACTCTCGCCTCCCACCTCTGCGGCCGGGGTTTGATCCCCATCATGGCCGTAAGTGAGAAAGCTGGTAGTTGCTTGCCGTTGGTCGGCAGTTTACAGTACTGAACCCTAGCGAACTATATGTACTGGTTTCCTCTGCCCTTCCAACTACCCGTCGTGATATGACCTGTACAGTGTTGAAAGTGACGTAAACCCCAAATAAACAAATAAATAAACAAAATATAAATGTTGTACATCTAACCAGATGAACTTAGTATTCACTGGCTATAAGGAAGGCTATTTGTGTCTTAGAACTAATATCAAGTGGAGGTAAGGTACTTGTGTTGCTGTGAACTTTTGTTGGAGTGAACTTTCTACAGTGTCTGTATAAATTTGCTGTACCTTGGTTACTTTTTATGTCTGCATGCAGTATGTGGTTCTACCACAGAGTGGATTTACAGCATTTTGAACATTTTCCATATGTTGCAGCAGACAGAACAGTTGTGCCAACTCTTTGAATAACACTATACAGACATTTTGTGTGATTGGATATCAAAATCATCACAGGATAAGGACATTTCACATTATTGGATACTGAACGGATCACAGGATACGGATATCTGTGTATCAGTTGACATTGGACGGATCACAGGACAGATCACAGGACAGATATACTGGATACAGTGGACAAACTTAACTGTCATTCACAGTGGTCAGGTCAGATTGGTTTCACTATTTTATCATTGCATGTACTATTGAGTGCATATCAGTTGACTGTAATCTTTATGTTTAATTAAATAAATTTGTTAATATCCAGTATTAAATAACTTTTTCAGTTATATAACTGACCTGTACAAGGTTTACAGTCTCATCAACTAGTATTGTTTGTTAGATCTTTGAAATATAATGCTAAAGTGAAGCGGACAATTAGAGGTGTTTTAAATATTGACATGCTGAAGGCATTGGTTCATCTAACCCTTCAAGGGTCGTATGCAAATACTTTGGTTCCATTATATTTGCTAGCATTTTTTTATTCTTTAGGTTAGCATCATTAGTCCCATTTTCATTGAATAACTTTTTCATTGTATCTATATTTCTATAATATTTTATTCTAGTGTCAGGCAGGTCCATACAGTCTAATAAAATATGTTTGACTGTATCAGGACAATGGCATGGAATGCACCAGGGCATCTCTTCACCTGTTAACAGATAACTGGGTGTGTTATAGGTGTGTCCTATACAGGCTCGAGTAATTACTATTTCCTCCCTATGAGATAAACCCGTCCAAACATAAAAATTTCCTACTGTAGGGTTTATTTAGAATAGTTTGTTATCAGGACACATATTCCATTTAGCTTGCCACTTTTGTTTAAAAACATTATATACATTCACTTTCAAGTCTGTATGGGTGACTTTCAAGTCTAAAACATTAAAATTCAAGGCCTGTTTGGCAAGCCCATCTGCTTTTTATTGCCCTTTATGCCTATGTGACTTGGAACCAAGCTAAAACAACTTTCTTGTTTACTGACAAACAATCATTAAAACGTGTTAAAATATCTTGAAGAAAAGGATGATCACAGTTGTTGCTATCAAGAGCTTGAAGACTAGATAAAGAATCAGTGAATATGATAAAACAATCCCAATCACAATTTTTTACAATATTAAAAGCCATTTTAAGAGCCTGTAATTCAGCTGTGAATATACTAGTATTGCCAGGTAGTCTGACCTGGGCACTGAGGTTATTGAATGTAGCAGCTGCAGCAACCCTATTTTCTGTCTTCGATCCATCAGTATATATAGCCCTATGGTCAGGATAGCAACTTTTCAACTGAGCAAATAGACTTTAAAAAAGACAATCTTCACCAAAATGTTTCTTTTAATGGGTGAGATATAGATCTATGTGAGGCTTCTGTACAGTACAGGGTGGGTCATCTGGCAATGACACAGTCTGAATTAAATCCAGCTGAGGACAGACCACAGACAAATCTTTGCCCAAAAGATCTTATAGCAGATGGTTTCTTATCATAAAGATCATAAAACTGGAGGTTAAAAACAACATCGTAAGCTGGATTGTCAGGATTACTTCTCAATTTCAAAGCATACTGAAAATATAATTTTATCAAACTTTAAATACAAGGGTGGTTCATTTGCCTCTACATACAAGCCTTGCATTGGAGAAGTCCTGAAGGTTCCCAAGCATATTCCTAAGCCCTGGTTTTGAATGGGTTCCAATTTCTTAAGATAAGACTTATGAGCAGAACTAAAAACAGCACAACCATATTATAATCTAGAACGAACAAATGAACAATAAAGTCTCATTAAAACACTTCTATCTGCTCCCCAATCCAGTTCAGTAAGTTCATGGCTTTTTCACATTTCTGATGAATATAAGCAATGTGTGCCTTAAAATTCAGTTTACTGTCAAATATAACACCAAGGAACTTAGTTTGCAAAACAACAGGGATTTGTGAATCATATATCGTCAATGTTGGGTCTGGATGAAGTTTTCTTTTATTACAGAAATGCATGCAAACAGTTTTGGTTTTAGAAAACTTAAAACCATTTTCATCAGCCCATCTACCTTATTCAGACACAAGTGAAGTTACCTTTCTATTGAAGCTATGTTTCTAGAAGAACAATTGATTGAGAAATCAACAACAAAAAGAGACTTTTCAAAGCAAGCTAGAATCACATCAGCAATACTGTTAATCTTTGAAATAAATAACGATGCTGCCTTGAGGGACATCCATCTTTTGCCCATGTATATCTGAATAAACAGATCCTAAATGAACTCTAAAATCTCTGTTTGATAAAAAATTCTGAATAAACATGGGCATATGCCCCCTAAGCCTACTTTATGTAGATCTCTAATAAACCCATATTTCCAAACAGTATCGTAAGCTTTTTCTAAATCAAAAAAGACAGAGACTACATGGTTGCCTTTTAAAAAGCAATCACGAATAAAAGATTCAAGTCTTATTAATTGGTCTTTTGTAGTTCAACTTTTCTAAAACCACTTTGATAATTTGTCATTCTTCCCATGGTTTTGCATACACAGCTCATCAGAAATATGGGACGATAATTGGATGGGTTTTTTGAGTCTTTGCCTGGTTTAGGAAAAGGTATCACAGTGGCCTCTTTCCAGCATTCAGGGATTTCACCTGAAGCCCATATATCATTAAATATATCAAGTAACACCATAAATGAGTCTCTTGGTAGATGTTTAAGCAATTGGTAATGAATTTTATCTGGACCAGTGGCTGTGTCATGAGACTTTTTCAGAGCATCACATAGTTCTCTAATAGTAAATGGTACATTGTAGTTTTCTGAGCTGTCAGTGTCAAAATCTAGATGTTCCTTTTTGCTTTTTCTTTATATTTTTTAAACTCTGTACGGTAATTGTTGCTTGAATTCTCACTAATTTCTTGGGCCAACCTATTTGTTATGTCTAGTCTTTCTGTTATTTATGCCCCATCATTATTTTCCAGATGGCATATTGTGGTGTTACTTTGTTTGCCATTTATTTTCCTTATCATTTCCCATACCTTCTTTGCTGGAGTCTTTACATTTAGTTTTGATACATATTCATGCCATGATTTCCTTTTATTTTCTTTACTTATTTTAGGAGCATTAGCTCGACAGTTTTTATATTCATTTATGTTATTTGATGTAGGATTTATATGGCATTTATCCATTGCATTTTGACGAGCTTTAACAGCTTCTTTGCATACACTGATGAATCATGGTTTGTAACTACCAGTGGACTGTCCAGTTGACTTTGGCACACATTTTTTGTAATGTCATTTAACTTATTTAAAAATGCAGGAAACTTTTCTGTTGAGTCAGTAAAACTATGCCTATTAATATCTAGAGAACACTGAAGATTGAATTTTTGCAAAATCAGCCTTTTTGAGATTCTAACAAGGAACATTGTCCTTGGGCATACTCTTAACTATATCAATTAAAATAGGAAAATGGTCATTACCACACTGATCTGAATTGACCTGCCATTCAAAATCAAGAAATACAGATGTAGAATATAAAGACAAGTCTATTGAGATAAATGAACCAGATGCATGATGAAAATAGGTAGGTGACTTATCATTAAGTAAACAAATATTAGAGGTTTCAAGAAGATGTTCCACCTTATTGCCTAAACTACAACATGCGGAACAGTCCCATAAGTCACTATGTGCATTAAAATCTCCAATAAATAGAAAAGGTCCAGGTAGCTGGTTGACTAGATTATCAAGATCACTTTGTGCAACATTAATATATGGTGGAATATATACATTACATACAGTTATATTTTTGTAGAGATACTTTTACAGCAACCGCCTGCAGTTCTGTATCTAACTCAAGTACTTCATGGGGTATACCTTTCTTAACAAAAAGAGAGCAGCCACCAGTGGCTCTCCCATCTACTTCAGGCATACAAATTTTAAAATAATCATCAAAGCCTCTAATATTTACATTATCTGTATCTTTAAAATGAGCTTCATGTAATGCTAAAATGTAGGGTCTAAAATTGGAAATTAAATTTTTAATTTCTTCAAAGTTTGACCTAAAGCCACGACAGTCCCATTGTAGTATACTTTTATTTTTGTTTGCCACTCCGCCCTTGTGAATTTGTGATTGGGGATTCTTCAACAGTTATTTCACTGTCACTATCACTCAAAACATCATATTTATTGTATTGTTTAACTGGGTCATTAGATCCCTTATGTTGTTTGGTCAAATAAACTTTGCTTTGGCTTATTTTTAATTTAATGAGGTCGTTTTGAGATGCACTTGTTTGACTTGATGAAGTCGTTTTAGTCACTTAGTTGTTTTTCAACTGCACACTTTTTGGGTTGTTTTGAACCATCTAGCATTGCTGTTTGTGTTTCCACTGTTGGTGTTTTCACCACAGGTTTGGTTGCTGCAGCTGCTTGGGCATATGTTTTTTCACAGAATTAAATATGTCCATTTGTTTCTTGGATTAGTATTTGAAATTCCTCTTTCTGCCTTGATTCTTTGAATTTCCTTTTCTTCTTTCCATTTAGTACATGTTTTATCATTAGAGGCATGGTTTCCTTGGCAGTTGACACATTTTGCTTCATTCGTGCATTGTTGAGAGTCTGTTGAATTTAGTGTGATCAAATTGTTGACACTTGTAGCATCTCAAAGGATTCAGGATAAACTCTGACACTGCCATCCTGTAGTAACCCACCCTGATGTATTAGGTAAGGTCTGGCTTTGAAATGTCAGCATAAAGGTCCCTGTTGGTTTTCTTTGTCCATCTCTAAATACCGAAATCCTGTCTAGCTTGATGACACCTTCAGTTTTCAGGCCTTCTAATATCTCATCATCAGTACCGTCTTTTATGTCTGGGCATCTAATAACCCCTTTCTTAGTGTTTAAACTGTAATGAGGTGAAACATTGATTGGTATAGCATTGTCCATTGTCAGATTCAATTTGTAGTTTTCAGTAATTTCTGACTCTGTGTTTCCTTATCCACTTCCACCAAAATGCTTCCATTCCTTAACTTCTTTATGTTAAACGGATCGGAACCAAGTATAGCAACAATGGCTTTGTTAACAGCAAATGGTGACAATTTGCATAAGGGTCTTTCATCATTTGTACCTTTAATCAGCAAGAAACGTGGCCATGAGCAAATCTGAGCAGAGTTGAAGTCCGTAGTCGTAATATCAGGTCTAGATCTTTTCCTATGAATCAATAGTGAGTTTTGAGTAGCCATAATGTAGTAGATATTTTTCATTGCCAATGCTGTCCACCCACCCTTTGAGCCCAACAAGGGTATATCATAATAGTGTGGAGCTGTGCCCTGCACACTGATATCAGAGATACACTGATATCAAAACCACAAAAGTGAACCTTGATTGACCTGTTAAGCAGCCGCCTTCTAGATACTCCAAACAAGAGCACAAACCAAACACCAGCAGAATACAACGATCAAGTACAACAGTATAAACCATTAGAAACAAAAAGCCATCACTAATTTAGAGCACTAGGGCTTGGGACTACATGCCGATTGATTAAGCCAGGCCATCTTAACCTTCCGACTAAGTGAAATTGAGGCCAAAGCAATGTATTGCCTCCTCAATGTCACAATAAAGAATTGGCTCAACAGTGAGGATCCTCTGTTCCACTGACATGGATCACAACCCACGGCAAACAGGCTGCCCTTAATTAGTTGCCTCTTACGACACGCAGGAGGATACGTTGGGCCTATTCTACATCCCCGGACCATCAGGGGGCCAAAGGTTGACAACAGAAATGAAATTGAAGCAAGAAGATGCATTATTTGTAATCCCTCACAATTCTCAATGTCAAACACTTACAATATTTAGGGTTCAAAAACAATTGGCATCTGTAATAATGCAAATTAATCTAGATCCAAAAGACTATGGCTTCCATATGTTTCCCAGAAGTGGGGTATCATTGGCACATAATCTAAAAATTCCTCTTGCTAATATTAAGCAACATGGACAATGGAAAACCGAAGCCATTTACACTTATCTTAGGTCTTCTCCAGCTGTGGATGCAGTCATTCCTTTAGCTTTTCAACAACATGTCTTAACTTAACCCTACCCCTACACTTTGGGATTGGTACATTTCATTTAGTGTAATTTTAATTGTACACAGTTATTAATATTACGTTGGATGCTTATAGATTCATATCATAATTGCATCATGCTAATTCTTACAGAATCACAGATTTCTTAATGCAAGTTTAGCAGCAAGTTTCATTCTTCTTGCTGCTATTTTATTTCCAAGAAGTGGGATTTCTTGTGGAATGGGGTTAAAGTATTGCTAGTCTGTATTTATCCTTTCTTGTCTATGTGTTTTATTCAAATATTGTTTGCTTAAAGTCTTTTTGTTTTGTCTTTTTTGGCTATGTGTATCAAGTTAAATGTTTTATTTGTATATTTGTTACTTCAGTATGCCTTGTTTAGTTGATGTATTTATTAATTTTAATGGTGCTGCATAACACCTAGGTGATCTAGCACTTTAAATTTTAACTTTACTTACTTGCTTACTTCTTAATGTTATCTTACTTGTTCTTGCTGGAGTTAGCTGTAATGGTGAATATTTAATTAATACTCCTTGACAAGTTTACAGATTGACTTGGTAAGATGCAAGTAATATCTTCACTTTAAAGGAATTTGTAAATATTCTAACTTGATGTATACTAATAAAGTAGAATTTTTAACTAGCATTACATGCTGTGATATATTCATACAAATGGACACTTTTCTTGACAGTAATACAAGTTACAGTACTACATGTTAGTTGAGATACGTAAATACTAATATGACTGTAAGTAATACGAACTAAAAATATCCAAATCCAAAAAAAAGTCCAAATGTGTTGTAAAAAGTTGTAACTAATATAAACTAAAAATATAATAAAGCCCAAATGTGTTGCAAAAAGTACTCATTTTCTATGAATTCCCTCCCTTGGACACTGTATGATTGGCGTGTATAAAATAGTGCACTCTTTCAGTGTTGGGGGAAGTCTTGGTAGTACAATTAGATGTGGGGTTAAAATTAAGTACTTTGTGGTAGCGTAGGAAAATTGGGTTATAGAGTTTGATCAGTAAATATGTACTCTATAGTCAAGGTTGTGACAGTTCAGAAAAAATGGGTTATAATACTGACCAGCTCACTGGGATATACTTTGGTCAAGGTTGTCTAGTGGTCAAGTGATTCAGCCTCCTGAGGGTTGCCAGTCTGCTGTCAGTGCTTTATGAAAGTCCCTCCCCCTCCCATGTTCAATCACCTTATTCAGGGTTCATACTTCCCCTTGTTTGCGGTCCGCAAGTGGTACATTTCATTTAGTGTATTTGTTTATTTGGGGTTTTATGTCGCTTTCAACACTGTACAGGTCATATCACGACCGGTAGTTGGAAGGGCAGAGAAAACCAGTACATACAGTTCGCTAGGGTTCTGTACTGTAAACTGCTGACCAACGGCAAGCAAGTACCAGCTTTCCCACTTACGGCCATGATGGGGATCGAACCCCGGCTGCATAGGTGGGAGGCGAGAGTGTTACCACTCTGCCACCGTGGCCCCTTTCATTTAGTGTAATTTTAATTGTACACAGTTATTAATATTACGTTGGATGCTTAGAAATTCATATCATTAGTAATCTTAATTGCATCATGCTAATTCTTACAGAATCACAAATTTCTTAATCTTATCTTACTTGTTCTTACTGGAGTTAGCTGTACAGTGTAAAAGGTGAATATTTAATTAATACTCCTTGACAAGTTTACAGATTGACTTGGTAATATTCGCTTGGGTTGTTTAGGCGACCCAGGTGTCAGTCCTTCCTCCCAGGCCAGTTATTTTGCTTGGGTACCTTAATGTAGGTCAGGCACCCAGTCTAATTCGAGGGTTGGGGCCCAGTCCCCAAAGTTACATAAGTATTGCATCAGCCTTACATAACTGACCTTGGGGTTTAAACCCCCCTTCTAGGTTACCCCTAGTGACCATTCAAACCACCAGATTCTATTGGCCGAGCACAAGTATGTTGGGCTTGGCTTGTCACTTTGAAATTTGTCTGCAAAGACTTAACAAGAAAACTTTGAAAACTTTCAGCTTACTTTTATGTGTCTTTTATTTGTCTTTTATGGATTTTAGTTACGGTTTTAACATGAACTTTATATTTTATCATGTCAATGGAAGTTTTATGTGCTAAAGTGATTTTAATGAACACTGAAACCGACATGGATGGCTGATTATACTAACTGACATTTATTGACACTTCAACACTCTGAGATTCTGTAGTCTACGTGACAGCTTCAGGCTTTTGAACTGGGACCACAAAGGGACGGTCTAACCTATATTTTTTGGGCATATGCCATGTTTTTGGTCACTTTTGGTCGAGATTGAAAGCCTGAATTTGTACCTGAGTGCAGAATTTCATGCCCGTGGTGGGCATATTGTGCTTCATTTCCAGATAAGGAACATTGACTCAATATTATTACAAATTTAAAATGCCTGACAACAAGCAAAAATGCAAGTCCTGCAAGCAGAGACACTTACCCCCAACAGGAAAAAGATGTCAGTTTGTGCAAGTTACAGCAACAACAACAACAACAACAGCAACAGAAAATGAACATTTAAGAGATGCTGCCGTTTCTAGTGGTGAGACAGTGTCTCAGATGACGCCAGGAGGAGCCACTGACGGACAGCTGTTACAAGTCCAGATCTTAGAGCAACTACAAAGAGTCACAGAACGGCTGGAACAGGTGGAGAAGATGGCAGCGTCAACAGCACACTCAACTCCAGTTCATGAGTTAAGTAAAACAGACAATTTTTTGAGCAGTTTAAAATCTAGCAAGAAAGTCAGTAGAAAACATAATGTCAAAGTTGATTCATCTTCGGATGAGAGTGTGAAACTTGGTAAAAAAGTTAGCAAAAAACATAAAGTAATAGCCGATTCGTCCTCTGACGAAAGTGTGAAAAGTAGCAGAAAAGTCTCTAGAAAACACAATGTGTCAATTGATTCGTCATCTGACGAAAGTGACGCCCCAAGCCTAGAAGTGCTAAGGTCAAAAAAGTTACAAAAACAAGTTGACAAACGTATTAGAGAATTGAACCAGTGTTCCCACTTATCAGGTAAAGATTCCCAAGCTTTAAAGTCAAAAAGGGGGGGGGTGTTGATGTTGCTGTAAAACAAAAAGTGCTTTGGCCTCATGAGTCGATCTTGGGGGGGTGACGCGTCAGCGTATTACTTATGATCAGTTGTCCTTGACCCAATGGGTACAAGGATTTTGCAAAAATATTTTAGAGCAAAAATCCGGTTCTCGTCAGAAATCCATGGTAGCCTATTTAAGTGATCTGATGGAGGATGCCAGATTTCTCGTGGCAGGGAGCCAAGGCAGCCCATGCTGTCTTGCTCTGTGAGATGGAGCGTGGGTCTGTCACATGGGAAGATCAGGACAGAATAGACCGAATCCGTAGGGCTCATGCCCAAAAGCATGTATCAGTGGGTAAACAATCTTGGGGGAGGGCTGAAAACCGAAAACCATGGTTCTGTAAAAATTTTCAAACAAATGTGTGCTCCTTTCCCAAAGATCATGAAACAAATGGCAAACTACACAGACATATCTGTGCTTTTTGTTTGTCCCAAGGGAAACACCTAGGCCATTCTGAAAAAAATTGCCAGAACAAAAATTTTCAAACAAAAAACGAGACACCGGCTGCACATCACTAGGGTGGGGCAGCTGGGCAAAAACCAAGAGTAACAAAGTGCCATGTAAAACTGTTGTGTTGAATGATGAATGTTCTGTAACAAAAAATGAGTTGTCTGATGATACAAATGTCACCAGTGGGGCTGTATGTAAGGCCTCTGGTCCTGTGTTTACAACCAAAGTCAAAGTTGGGGTTTTACGTCCCGTTCAACAGCCAGGGTCATATTGGGACAGGTCCTCAGAATTGCCACTTGTGGGACTCGAACCCACAGAGGTGACAGCCTATGATTAGATGCCAAACTTGCTAACCACTAGGCCACTGAGGACCTCTGTGTTTACAACCAGGTTTGTATACAATTCCAACGCAAATCCTGCCCTGGTGGCAGCTGCCCTTGCTCGTACAAAGCAATCAAGCCAAAAAATTTTTTGCCAAGTCAGAAGTAGAAATTTTTGGGCAAGTAACTCCAAGGGTGGCAAAAAAGTAGGTAACAGTCAATCTGGTTTGTTACAAGATACGCATTCTCAAGAAAATGTTAAATCTAGTGTCACGGTTGATGCGAGTGAGAATGACCTTGAAAGAATTGAAGGTCAGGCTGGCACGTCACAAGGCGTCGTTTCTCATCTTGGGTGTCAAATGGATGAAAACGGGTCTGGTCACTCACAAGTCGTTCCGGGTGTCAAAGATGACAGTCCTTTGCATACAGGTAGTACTGGTTGCACTGGTCCGGCTAATGTCAATGAGAGGGTTCGAACCACCAAGCAGGCAGACACGGTCGGATCCGATGCAAAAGGTCTGGCAAAACCAATATATGACGTCAACTATCATGGGTTTGAAGACAAATTTGCCACTGAAATAATTTGTACCAAGTTGAAGAACAATAAAAAAGAATGGGGACACATTCAGGCTCCCATATTTCATCTTTGGCGTCAGCAAGTTGACTTCACCTTCGGGTTTGTCCCTTTGCAGGAACAAATCCTGCCCCCAGACAACAGTCCTGAATGTGGTTTCTCAGGGTCTCCACTACAAATTCATGAAATCGTTAAAAGCACTGGAAAGCCAAATTTTTTGCAGGCTAGAATCCCAATTAAGTCTCAACTTAATGTCCAACACTGGGAAAAAGTTCTGGCTGGCTACTGGGATAGGCAGCTTTTGGAATTGATAAAGTTTGGCTTCCCTTTGGATTTCAACCGTGCCTGTGAACTTGGCCAGTATTCTGGCAACCATAGTTCTGCCAATGATTTTCCAAATGATATAGAAGCATACATAAATGAAGAATTATCCTATGGTGCCCTCCTGGGGCCTTTTGAACAGAATCCTATAAAAGGGGGACACTGTTCTCCCTTCATGACTCGTACCAAGCCCAATTCTGACAGGCGTCGTGTCATTGTAGATTTGAGCTGGCCCCTTGCCCTTGACTAGCAATTTTGACCTTACTTTCCCAACTGTGGATGACATTACCTCTGAACTCAAGCGTCTGGGTAGGGGGGCCTTATTGTACAAGGTAGACGTCAGTAGGGCCTTTCGCCATGTCAAAGTGGATCCTGGGGATTATGACCTCATGGGCCTACACTGGAAGGGCCATTACGTGGACTCTTGCGTCGCGTTCGGGACGCGTCACGGAAGCCAGATCTCCCAACGCCTCAGCGACGCCGTCAGATTTGTCATGCGTCAGAAAGGTTACGCCGTCATCGACTATATCGACGACTACATCGGCGTTCCGAGCGTTGCGTCAGCCTCATACGTCACCTTGCTTGACCTTATGTCTGACCTGGGTCTGACGGTTAGTGAAAAGAAGCTGGTAGCTCCCTCGACGCGCGTCACATGTCTGGGTGTCATGATAGATTCCATTGCAGGGACCATTGCCATTCCCCCAGAAAAATTAGAGCAAATAAACAGTACTGTAAGGTCTTGGCTGGGCAAGAGCGTCGTTTCAAAGCGTCAGTTACAATCTATCCTCGGCTTGTTGCTATATGTGCACAAATGCGTCAAACCTGCTAGGGTGTTTCTCAACAGAATGCTAGAATTGCTAAGGTCATCTCATGCCACACAGAGAATTACTCTTACCTCTGAGTTTAAGAGAGACTTAAACTGGTTCGCCACCTTTCTTCCAAAATACAATGGTATCTCGTTGTATGACCACAGGCCCATTGATATGGCGTTGCATCTTGACGCCTGTTTTACAGGTTTTGGAGGTAGGTGTGGTCAGTTTGTATATCATCTCCCCATTGCTCGTGGTTTTAGGAATTGGACAATTGTCCACCTTGAGATGATATTCTTAGCTATGAGGTTATTTGCAAACATCTGGTCTTCAAAGAAAGTTTTGATCAATTGTGACAATCAGGCCGTTGTGACGGTATTAATGACGGGTAGAACGCGTGACGCCTTCCTGGCAGCCTGTGCCAGAAATATTTGGTATATCACAGCTATCCATGATATGGAGGTCCAGTATAAACATGTTAGTGGGGCAAGTAATCAGGTGGCTGATACATTGTCCAGATGGCAGGGTTCTCCAGCTCAAGTTGAATTTTTGTATTCTCAGGTTTCGAACCCACAGTGGTTAACTGTGACTGTGGATTTGCTGGAGTTGGACCCTTATTTGTAATTATTAGTCAATTTTTATTGTATGTTGTTATATGTCATAAATGTTAAAAGATTAGGACATTGTGTCGTCCTTGTCAGAGGCCATGCCATGTGTATTAATCTCACAAATTTTCTTGCAGGGCCATGCTAATAAGTAAATACTAAGAATATAGTTGCTACACTTTGTATTTCCAGAGAATGCAGTGCTCACGCCTCTGGCTAAGAAAGCTGCTCTCAGAACTCATCAAGCATTTCGTCCCAAAACGCGTCAGGCTTATGACGCCATGTTCAGGGTGTTTGTTGCCTTCTACATCATCAGTGCGGTCGTCTTACCAGATATCAATGTGGAAGTCATTATGTCATTTCTGGAATGTCTGGTTGAAAATAATTGTTCATGTGCCATGTTAGAAAATTATATGTCAGCCATAAAGGCTAATTGTATCTTGTATGATCTTCCATACTATGTCTTTGACCATCCAAAAATCAAATACTTCATTAAATCCATCAAAATTAACAGACCTTTGATCTTACGACCTCACAACACTGTTGACCTTTCCATGCTTAGGCGTATGTCTAAGGCTTGCCTGGAACTCACTCATGGCCTGGTTTATAGGGCTGTATTTTTGACCGGATTTTTTGCATTTTTCAGACTATCCAATCTTGCCCCTCATTCCCTTTCCTCATTCGATCCTTCCAGGCATCTTACTAGTCATGATGTATTCTTTACTAAGAAATTTGTTAAAATTCTCATAAAATGGTCGAAAACCATTCAATCCAGAGATACAGTCCAGTGTATTACACTCCCAAAATTGCAGGATTCCACCATTTGTCCTTTCTCAGCACTAAAAGCTTTGTTTCGCTTGTACCCTATGTCAGCAGTCACTTCACTATTTCAAGTCCCTGCCCCCTCGGGTTTGAATCCACTTACTGATTCTAGGGTTCGGAAAATTTTGAAGGTTGTTAATCAAAGCTTGGGGTTCCACCCCTCACACTTCACCTTCCATGATTTCAGAAGAGGGGGTGCAACTTTCGCGTTTAATGCTCAAATTCCTATCCAAGATATTAAGAGGCATGGGACTTGGTCATCCAACTGTGTTTGGAAATACATCCAATCTGACCATTCCTCTGGAGATAATATTGCCACTGCTCTGGCCTCTGCCATTAATAATGCATAAATATTGTGCCTACCCCTACGTTTATTTGGGCGTTGAGGGCCAGTTATATGCTTGATTATGCTAAAGTCCCCACTATGTGAAATGTTCTTAGTCATGTTCTTATTGTAAACCCCTCTGGTCTCCTCTCTCTTCGGCAGTTTAGGGAGGCTGGGCCTCCTTAGTCAAATATTTCAGCACATTAGTAATTTCATCTGTCCTTCAACTTGACCTTCCCCTGACCTTCCCTTCTTCCGGGGTCAAAGGATGCCACTGGGGTCAAATTTCTTGTAACTTATTATAGTAATTGAATGTCTATCAATAGTAAATTAACAGTCTGTACCAGTTGTAAATAAATAGTAATTAGTAAAGCAATGCTGTCTTGGAGATGGACAATAGACTCTGCTGACAAAATTAATGCATTGCTCTATACACATATATATCTACATTTACAATTTTATATATATTTTAATATGATTTGTACATATTTTTAGTAGTAACTTTATACATTATAATAAACTTGGTACCCGCATGTGTGTGTTTCACTGACTTGGGGGGTAGGGACTGTCGCTTGGGTTGTTTAGGCGACCCAGGTGTCAGTCCTTCCTCCCAGGCCAGTTATTTTGCTTGGGTACCTTAATGTAGGTCAGGCACCCAGTCTAATTCGAGGGTTGGGGCCCAGTCCCCAAAGTTACATAAGTATTGCATCAGCCTTACATAACTGACCTTGGGGTTTAAACCCCCCTTCTAGGTTACCCCTAGTGACCATTCAAACCACCAGATTCTATTGGCCGAGCACAAGTATGTTGGGCTTGGCTTGGTAGTTTCTGGGAACAAGGAGTCACTTTGAAATTTGTCTGCAAAGACTTAACAAGAAAACTTTCCCACCCTCCCTTCCCCTTTTGACCTCAAGTGGGGTCAACTTGTAATTCTGGCTCAGCCAGTAGGGCCAGTTATATGCTTGATTATGCTAAAGTCCCCACTATGTGAAATGTTCTTAGTCATGTTCTTATTGTAAACCCCTCTGGTCTCCTCTCTCTTTGGCAGTTTAGGGAGGCTGGGCCTCCTTAGTCAAATATTTCAGCACATTAGTAATTTCATCTGTCCTTCAACTTGACCTTCCCCTGACCTTCCCTTCTTCCGGGGTCAAAGGATGCCACTGGGGTCAAATTTCTTGTAACTTATTATAGTAATTGAATGTCTATCAATAGTAAATTAACAGTCTGTACCAGTTGTAAATAAATAGCAATTAGTAAAGCAATGCTGTCTTGGAGATGGACAATAGACTCTGCTGACAAAATTAATGCATTGCTCTATACACATATATATCTACATTTACAATTTTATATATATTTTAATATGATTTGTACATATTTTTAGTAGTAACTTTATACATTATAATAAACTTGGTACCCGCATGTGTGTGTTTCACTGACTTGGGGGGTAGGGACTGGCAAGTAATATCTTAGTCACTTTAAAGGAATTTGTAAATATTCTAACATCATGTAAACTAATAAAGTAAAAGTTTTAACTAGCATTACGTGCTGTGATATTTTCATACAAATGGAAATAGACACTTTTCATGACAGTAATACAAATTACAGTACTATATGTTGGTTGAGATACGTAGATACTAACAGGTGTTTTAATTGTAACTAATATGAACTAAAAATTTAATAAAGCCCAAATGTGCTGTAAAAAGTACTCGTTTTCTATGAGTGTCCTCCCTTGGACACTGATATATCATTAACATATGTCTATCCACTATTAACCTGCATTTACTTATGTTTACTGCCAATATGTATTTAATAGCACTTAAGTCACGCTTACCTCAGGGTCTTTTTCTATATCACCGCCGTGATTCTTATCTTAAGCTTAACTTAATTCTAAACTTAGCTTGTATTGTTATTTATCCTGTGTTGTTAACACTTGCTATTTGTCTGTACTTATTGAACTGTGCTATTGATACTTTACTACATCAGGTTACTGCTAAAGTTATACTTACCCGAGATACCTGTAACAGTAGCCTAATAGTAGTCCTTTAATGTGACTTCTAAAATCATATAAACAAATTTATCCACAACAGTTGTGCTTCTATTGGGTTGCTAGAGAACTAGTTCAAGCAAAGTTTAAGATGTCTTAAAAATAACATACCGACCAGGAACATTCAAGAAAAGTCAGGGCCACGGTGGGGCACTGGTAACACACTCGTCTCCCATCTCTGAGGTCAGTGGTTCAAACACTGGAGCTTATGTTGGAAAATTGGTAGTTGCTTACCGATGGTCAGCAGTTTACAGTTACAGAACCTTCGCCAACTGTATGTGCTGCTTTTCTCTGACCACATAACTACCTCTCATGATATGACCTGCACAGTGTTAAAAAGCAATGTAAAACCCCAAATAAATAAAACATGAAAGATATTTTAACATTCCTGTTAAATATTAATCTTTGTGCGTTTTTAATTAGACAAGTACCAAATGGTCTTACATTTATAATACCCATATATAGCTCCTTAAAGTGAAAGCTAAACATAAATTCTCCTCAAATTAAGATGTTAACACCTACACAAAAATTGCCTAAGAAGGTCAAATTTGGGGGTTTTACATCCTGTTGAACAGTCAGAGTCATATTGGAACAGATCTTCAGCATTTTCACTTCCTGGAGTTGAACTCACACAGAGGTGATAGCGTGTGATTACATGCCAAACCTGTTAACTCGCTGTACCACTGAGGACCTCTGCTTAAGTACATAACACTGGGATTTTTTTTAATCCCTGTAGGATAATCAGTAACTTTGCAATTTAAGTCCATAGTTATACATCACTATGGTAAATTAAAAATATAATTATCAGACAGTTTTTAATCAATAAAAAATGAGGGGTGTAAATCAATTTTGAAGAGAAAGGGAATTAGGAGGGGACAGGTAGACATTCCCTGATAGCAATTAAAGTAAACCGTAGGGTTATATACCTATAACTAATCTTCCTTGATTAACAATTAAAGTGAAAATTCCACCTGGACTCTTACGGTGCCAATGTTAAGTCTATTTTTGCTTCACACCAGTACCAAAGGCAAATTGTCATTCCCCCAGTGTGTGGTAAATGGAGATACCTATCCAATGAAAGAATCATAGACAGTTTGGCCCTTTATCAATTCAGCCTCAATTCAGCATTGGAAATACAACCCTAGTCAAATCGGCCCCTGAAAATTTTAACCTGGTCAAATCAACGAATCATAGACAAATCGGCCCTTTGCCAAATCGGCCCCCGTCAAATGGGCCCCCAAAATAAAATTACCTGGTCAAATCGTCCCCCTGTAAAATAATTTAAGGTCAAATCGGCCCCATAGATATAGATAGAAGTGTACATAAGATTTATGTAATTTTTCACAATAACCACCCAGATATTTAGGTTTACCTGTGGGTTCTATGTATCTGTTCAGTTTAAAAAAAATCAAAACCTTCACAGTGACTGGTATTATTTTATTTTTCCCCAAATAGTTATTGCATTATTAAAATCACAACAATATGGATAAATGTCCATTGTTCTATTTGATGCCCACAACGGGGGATGATATAATCCTCTGCATGGACATCAAAGGGAACAATCAGCTTTTAATGTCTAGTACTGCTTGTTTGTTTAACGTTTCAGTTAATAATCCCTATGTTAAACAAATACCAAAGATCAATCAAGTTATAATCCTATCAACAGAGGCTGTACAGGCAATGTAATTGCACTTTTAATAATTCTTAGGTTACAAGGGATTTATTACAGTATCCTGACATCTTTCATATGTGTTAATTACACTTAGTCAAACTACATATAAGCAATTGTCTCTATTGTCAATACATAGTCATGCATATTTATCCATTCATTATTTTAATAAGAGCCTGATTACAATTATTTGGATATAGGTTAAAAGGGGATTGATTACATCATTCAATTATCTTTGATGTGTATCAATGATACCTAGCTAAAGTTCTCACCATTTTACATACACCCTTTAGTCAACATGGACTAGATTTTAATTCAACATTATTTCAATTAAGGAATGTCGTTTCTATTGAAAAAGACCCCTTATTTTATTGTTTTAATAATCCTGAAGAAATATCTTTATCAACCCAGTCAAATGCTCTCTGCAGGTCTCTAAATAACTTTTTATCACAAAAGTTTTGAACTGGGGGCCGATTTGTCCAGGGCCAAATTTCTATGGGGCCGATTTGTCCAGGGCCGGCTTTTATAGGGGGCCGATTTGCCGAGGGCCTATTTGGCAAAGGGCCGATTCGTCCAGCTCCCAAATCAACCCCTAGATGTTAAATGCATATAAATCTCTGAGTAATGTTCAGAAATAACAATGTCGTTTCTAAGTTTATTGTGTACATTACCACAAGCTTAGTGTTAAAACTAGCAAAAGACTAAATAAATATTCATTATATTCTTTTTTAAGTTTTAATTCATAAATGAAATTCATCATCATAAAATAAAATATGAACATAAATATTATGCAGCTCAGTCTGAAAATTCATACAAATATTACACAAATGTTAATGAAATAAACTTATACAAATATTATTGACTTAAAGCCAATTTTTCTCAAAAGATCACAAGAGCTATTATATCCTTAACAATCTAATACTTTGTACAGGTCTATAAATACTATAGATAATTTGTACTTGTATAAAAGTATTCAACCGGGGGCCAATTTGCCCTGGATTGAATTTTTGGGGGGCCGATTTGCTGATGGCCGACTTTTTTAGGGGGCTGATTTGCCGAGGGCCGATCTGGCAAAGGGCCGATTCGTCCAGCTCCCCAATCTAATTATCTATAATACTTATGTTTAATTTGCCTAATCTTTGTATACTCAAATACTGATTACAAAACATACATAAGGGATCATCTTACTGAGTGGGACACCACCGAAAAAATAAAACAATGCACAGCTTGTCAAGGGTTTGCCAGTGGTTGGACGATCATTCATTATTTCATAAGACAACAAAAGTAGGGTTTTGAGACAATTCTTGCAAATATATGAGTTATCAGGAAACCCATACTAAAAGAGGGGGGCTATTTTGGTCTCTTCCTTGTAAGATTAATTGGATAACATAATTTATCAATGATAATTACTTTCAAACTTTCTCGGTAATCTTAAAACAAAACAGAAAGGAGTGGAACTTATTGAATAAACTTAAAATAGGAAAGATGGACATTCACATGTGGACCTTTATAAAGTTGTAAAGCTATTTCAAAGAATCAAAAAAGATTTTGCGTCTTTCAATGGAAGTTAGCAATTTCCCTTGTTTGATAAAAATTCCTTTAACTTCCATGTCAAATTCTGCATGTCAACAGCAAACAGATACCTGGAAATCAGTCTTTTGGCTCTGAGTTTACAACCCCAAATATATTGGGTCAGGAACTGAGTGGGTCTGTTTAGGTCTTTTCTCCGCAATAGGTTATAGACCCACTGGATGATGCTATAATTATAAATGGGACTGATTGGGTCTTTTCCCTGAAATAAATTATGTGCTCATTTGGCACTCTTGTGAATCTAGTGGGATCCCGTGGGAACTGGTTGAGTATCTTCACTAGAATAGATTATATATTCACTTAGTCATCATATAAATCCAGTCGGGGGGGCAGAGTGGTGCAGTAGTAACACACTCGCCTCCCACATCTGAGGTCAAGGGTTTAAACCCAGGACCCTATGTGGGAAAGTTGGTAGTCTCTTACCGATGGTTGACAGTTTACAGTACAGATCCTTAACCAACTGTATGTGTTTGTTTAATCTGCCCATGAAACTACCCGTCTTGATATGACCTTACAGTGTCCAAAGCAACGCTAAAACTCAAATAAGTAAATAAATCCAGTGGAACTAGTAAAGTATCTTCCATATAAATTAGTGACTAATGATGGTAAATAAAACTCAACTATTTCTATTTCTTACCTCTTGGTATATTTATTTGAAAGCAAGTCCAGTTGATACAGCAACCTGCACAGAGAACAAATAACAAGGTCTAAATGAATTTGGCACTTTTCTAATAGTGCCAAGTTTGGCCCATTTTTCAATCACTATAGCAATTTCTGTCATAAATTGGCCATATTGTGCATTTTATCATCTATATACACTTAACATAGGATGCTTGAGCAACATTTTATCATTTAAAATGTTATCCACCATTGATTGAATTCAACCTTGTGTTTCAACAGACTCTTTAACCATGTCCATCAGTAACATTAGTAATTATTCATTCATTGAGAACTGGACTAGCTTATGAAAATTGTAGTACAGATTTGTGAAAAATAACGAGACATAAGACATGACTGACTTCAACCATGTCTGGCAGTTACATTTGTGATACTTTATGCAATGATTTCTGCACTAGCCTGCATAACTTGTAGCACAGAATTGTGAAAAATGGTCAGATATGACAGGAATAAGAGACGATTGAATTCAACCATGACTTTGAGTAATATCTGTGATCCTTCATGTAGTGAGAAGAGAGGTAGCCTGCACAACCTGTAGCACAGAACTATGAAGAATGGTCAGATATAACGGGAATAAGACATGATTGAATTCAACCACATCTGGCAGTTACATTTGTGATACTTTATGCAGTGATTTCTGCACTAGCCTGCATAACTTGTAGCACAGAATTGTGAAAAATGCTTAGATATAACAGGAATAAGAGGTGATTGAATTCAATCACGTCTGGCAGTAATATTTGTGATCCATCCTGTATGCAGTGATTTCTGCACTAGCCTGCACAACTTGTAGCAGAGAACTATGTAAAATACTCAGATATAACAGGAATAAGAGGTTATTGAATTCAACCACATCTGGCAGTTACATTTGTGATCCTTTATGCAGTGAAAATTGGACTAGCCTGCACAACTTATAGCAGAGAATTGTAAAGCATACTCAGATATAACAGGAATAAGAGACGATTGAATTCAACCATCTCTTTCAGGAACGTTAGTGATGCTTTATGCAGTGAGAACTGGATTAGACTGTGCAAGTTGTAGTACAGAATTGTGAAAAATACTTAGATATAACGGGAAAAGAGATGATTGAATTCAACCACGTCTGGCAGTAATATTTGTGATCCTTTATGCAATGTGAACTGCACTAGTCTGCACAACTTGTAGCACAGAATTGTGAAAAATGGTCAAATATGACAGGAATGAGAGATGATTGAATTCAACCATGTCTTTCAGTAATATCTGTGATCCTTTATGCAGTGAGCACTGCACTATCCTGCACAACCTGTAGCACAGAACTATGAAAAAACTTTGATATCCCAGGAATAAAACATGATTGAATTCAACCACATAATGACCATATTGTAATATTTGTAATTCCTTATTGAGTGAGAATTGTACTAGCCTGCACAATTTAAACTTGGTTACCTTTGCTATACTTTCCTCAGTGAGAACTGGACTAAATTGTAGCACAGAATTGTGAAACATACTCAGATATAACAGAAATAAGGGATGATTGAATTCAACCATGTCTTTGAGCAATAGTTGTGACCCCTTATGCAGTGAGAAGTGCGCTAGCCTGCACAACTTGCAGCACAGAACTATGAAAAATGGTCAAATATAACAGGAATAAGAGATGATTGAATTCAACCACATCTGGCAGTTACATTTGGGATCCTTTATGCAGTGAAAATTGGACTAGCCTGCATAAGTATAGCAGAGAATTGTAAAGCATACTCAGATATAACAGTACTAAGACATGATTGAATTCAACCATCTCTTTCAGGAACGTTTGTGATCCTTTATGCTATGAGAACTGGATTAGCCTGTGCAAATTGTAGTGCCGAATTGTGATGAATACTCGGATATAAGATATGACTGAATTCAACCATGTCTGGCAGTTACATTTGTGATACTTTATGCAGTGATTTCTGCACTAGCCTGCATAACTTGTAGCACAGAATTGTGAAAAATGGTCAGATATGACAGGAATAAGAGATGATTGAATTCAACCATGTCTTTGAGTAATATCTGTGATCCTTCATGTAGTGAGAAGAGAGGTAGCCTGCACAACCTGTAGCAGAGAACTATGAAGAATGGTCAGATATAACGGGAATAAGACATGATTGAATTCAACCACATCTGGCAGTTACATTTGTGATACTTTATGCAGTGATTTCTGCACTAGCCTGCATAACTTGTAGCACAGAATTGTGAAAAATGGTCAGATATGACAGGAATAAGAGATGATTGAATTCAACCATGTCTTTGAGTAATATCTGTGATCCTTCATGTAGTGAGAAGAGAGGTAGCCTGCACAACCTGTAGCAGAGAACTATGAAGAATGGTCATAACTTGTAGCACAGAATTGTGAAAAATGCTTAGATATAACAGGAATAAGAGGTGATTGAATTCAATCAAGTCTGGCAGTAATATTTGTGATACATCCTGTATGCAGTGATTTCTGCACTAGCTTGCACAACTTGTAGCACAGAACTATGAAAAATACTCAGATATAACAGGAATAAGAGGTGATTGAATTCAACCACATCTGGCAGTTACTTTTGTGATACTTTATGCAGTGATTTCTGCACTAGTCTGCATAACTCGTAGCACAGAATTGTGAAAAATGCTTAGATATAACAGGAATAAGAGGTGATTGAATTCAATCACGTCTGGCAGTAATATTTGTGATCCATCCTGTATGCAGTGATTTCTGCACTAGCCTGCACAACTTGTAGCAGAGAACTATGTAAAATACTCAGATATAACAGGAATAAGAGGTGATTGAATTCAACCACATCTGGCAGTTACATTTGTGATCCTTTATGCAGTGAAACTTGTAATAGCCTGCACAACTTATAGCAGAGAATTGTAAAGCATACTCAGATATAACAGGAATAAGAGATGATTGAATTCAACCATCTCTTTCAGAAACGTTTGTGATGCTTTATGCAGTGAGAACTGGATTAGACCATGCAAGTTGTAGCACAGAATTGTGAAAAATACTTAGTTATAACAGGAATAAGAGATGAATGAATTCAACCACGTCTGGCGGTAATATTTGTAGCACAGAACTATGAAATATACTCATATATAACAGAAAAATGATGATTGAATTCAACCATGTCTTTGAGTAATAGTTGTGACCCTTTATATCAAGAAATTTCAAGTAATATCATTTCAAGTAAAAATAAATGCATTACTAAATCATCTCCACTCTGTGCTTTAGGAACAGTACAAGGATCTGTTAGGCAGACTAAGAACCTTCTCCAAGGTGGGATCTTAATGAAAATATAAGTTTTGCTCCAAATTAGATCCCATCAAAAATGAGACAGAGCCACATCACTGTCTGGATAGAAAAATATCCATGATCTGTATTTCCCCATTTACAAAGTTTTACACTGCTTGGCAGAGGTGTACACTCTTTGAGTGTTCTTGTTCTAATTTTGAAATAATTTTACAAAATCAAGAATCATTTTAACTTAGACAATTCTCGTGTCAGAGTGTGACAGTTACAAATTAATGCACAGATTTGAAATCAAATAATCTTGCTTCAAAATATAACCAGTGAAATGAAAATACACAAAAACGAAGAATATTTGGACTTATCAGTTTTCACAGCTTAGCCCAAAACAATGCAGCTATGTTTGGCCAGCACTTGAAAAAAGCTACAGGTCTGACCAAAATCTTTGCAGTCTTGAAAGTTACCAATTTTATTTTTAAAGAGAAACTGATTTTTGGCATCTTTCATGTGGTTTTAAAAATTTTAGGCAGAATAATCTGAAAAATAAATCTGTTTATGGGTATAATCTTTTACACATTGGAACACAAGAACTAGATTGAGCGAACTTGACACCAACATATCCCAGACAGGCCATTTGTAATGCTGCAAAAGCATTGATTTTTTGTGAAAAACACTTTGTGTCTACTACAATAAGTATGAATCGTTTTCCATTACTTTATTTATCTGTTTATAATGTATGTACAACAATTGGTATTGTCATCCACTTTAAATTTTTATACACACAAAATACATTCACAAAACACATATGAATAAAAAGTGTTATCGGAGTGTCACTAATATTTACTTGCAGCATAAATATTTTCATCTCACTCTTTCTGCTGTGGTAAGATTTATCCTTTTTTATTTAAGTGATTGGAATTCTTAGATGAAACTAGATTGCTCGGACTCAAACATATCCCAAACAGGCCATCTCTGTCACACCACAGGCATTAATTGAGTATATTTTGTGGCACCGATTTTGTATGATTCACTAATATATAATGCAGAATATGTGAAGCATGAAAAGAGGCCCTGACTAGATCGTGATGTACCTCATACACAGTTTAACTGACTACCAACAGCCTATAGTTTTTGGCAATAGTAAATATACCAGATTAATATCTTCTCAGGTAAGATATTAGGTGGATCAGCCAATATATTTTGCAAGGTACAGGGCTTAAAGTGATAAAATTGCATACAATTGGTCATTGTAAACACTATTTTAGACCTACAGGTGACCTTAAAGTTTAAACTAAAGAGCTAAATTTTTAACAGAGAAAGATTACAAACACAAGTCAGATTTACTACACTTGTAGGCTGTTCAGATTTTTCATTTCCATGCTACAAAGCAGAATTTATTAACAAGCAATCAGTGCCTGTGAACAGGCTCTCTGCCAGCTGTGTGTTTTGTTTTAGAGTTGAAGTTAAAGAAGAAAAGGACACAAAACTTGTGCCCTGTAGGTGAACTACATATTTAAACAAAATATTGTAACTGCAATAGTTTTCAATTTAAAGTGACTTACTCACAGTGAGAACCTGAAATTAGCTATTGCTGAGCTTTGCAATGAGCTACAGGTGCATTTCAAAATGTTGCAGCTGACTGAAAATAATGTGAATGACACCAACATATGCCCAGACAGGTTGTCTCTCATACTACAGGCATTCACTGGCCAGGATACTTTTTGTAGCACCCATTATGTGTGATTGACAATTATAAGCTATTTTTCATTTTTTGGGGTGGAAGGGGGTTAAACTTTTTTCATTTTTTGGTCAATTTAAAAAAGTCCACTGGGAAGATTGTTCATGGGCCTCACACACAGCTTAAATGTCTACTTAAAGCCTAAGTTTTTGGCACATATAAAAAGAACATAATTAATATATTCCCAGATGAGATTTCAGCTGTATCAGTCACATAGTAAGAAAGGTTTTGGGCTTAAAAGTGGTAAAAAGTCATTGGGTGCCTGTTGGCATTTTAGAGATATAAAAGTCACCTTATAGTTACAGACTTAAAACTATGCACAGACAAGGATTACATTTAGAAGTTGCATCTACTACAGTTAGAGTCTTCTCAGACTTAAGATTTCCAGGCTACAAGACCAAATACGTGAAAATCTTAAAATAGGGTCATTTGGGTGGGTATTTATGACCCTCATACAAAGGTTAAACGTCTATTTAAAACGTTGATTTTTCTCACATGTGAACAGACCGTGAGCATATATTCCCAGATTAGATTTCATCTGTGTCACTTGCATCATTTGACAGCTAGAGAAAGGGCGTAAAAAGTTAAAACGTCCCTAAAAATCAAAGTAACTTTTACTCACTTAGTTATTGACTAATGACTCACCATGTTTTAGGTATAGAAAAAGTAGCTGAATAACAAATTTTAACAAAATGCTTTAAATGCAATACTTTTCATGTTATAAGTGCATTAGTGCATGATTTCATGAATTTTAATTTTTTTCCGGGTGGATAAGTTAATTTTATGTATTCAAAATCATATAATACCGTGTGAAAACATGAATTGCTGTAAAATTGCCATATAGTCTCATGCATTACTTGAATAACTAAAAGTACAATGTTTTCATGCAGTATTATATGATTTTGAATAGATAAAATTGACTTATCGACCTAGAAACAAAATAAGTTGGAATTCCGAAACTACATTTGAGCTATGGTTAATATTTAACCAATAGGTCATGTGACTCCATTTTTATGGAATAACAACCGTGTTTTGAGTGTACAGAAGTCTGTTTATTAATATTTCTATCATGTCCTGGTGTTTTGAATGCACCAACCATTGAAGCTAAAAACAATATTATCCCAATATACATGATTAATTTGTCATTTGTCAAACAAAAAGGTTTGCAGATAAGAAATAAAGTGCATAGATGGATCCCATGTTTTGTGTGAGCTTTAAGTTTGTAAGTTTGACGATTTTTGTACAATAGCCTATTATCAGCCATCGGAGTGAGTAACCGGGTACCCACCCGATAAAATCACTACCCACCCAATCCCACAAATTTCGTATGTTGAGAACACTAATTTTAATGCATTAGGAATTATTTTAAAAATTCATAAAAACAATAATTAAGAAAGACCCAGGCCTGATGATCACACAAGGAAATCTACTTGTGACCTAGTGTATATACATGCCAAATAAAAGAGAAATCCCGGCAATAGACAATGGGAAAATTGCGATAAAGTATTGAAATGTTCACACTTATAGTGGGGATAACTCACTTAAAATAGCTCTGGGGAACAGACGAACAAACAGATCTGTATGCCTTGAACAATTTTTCACCCTCGATAGATATAGTATCTTTTCAAAAACAGCATGTCTCTGGGCCTTGTAGTTTTGGAGAAGTTGTTCAACCGCATGTGTACACTAATGCCAGAGAGTGATGACATAAAAAAGCAGAGATAAATCTGCTTAATCTGGCTTAAGATGACCTTAAACTAGTGTCAAAATATTAAATCACAAAAATACAGTAGAAGACAAGACAGATATTTCTCTATCTTGTTACACATCTACTCCTGACATCTGTAGCAGCTTACGCCAGGCATTTTCTGTGATTCTTCTGTTGAGCTTGAGGCACAATTTGGCAATTACCTCACTTCTCGGTATATTGCCACTGGCAGGTTGGACTAAATGTGCTCTTAGGGCACCCTCTTTATCCCTTATTATCCAGTCGAAAGATATTTTTCTAGCTGTTGTTTTCGTAACCTTTCCAATCCAAGGTGATTTTTTCTCCTCAGGTGGAGCCTTTGGATTGATCTTAAACAAGACCAAGTTTCCTTCCTCCAACTTCAGTGGGGCAGGAATAATATCTATATCTGGAAAAATATTAATTTCAACACAATGTATTTCATTTAGTGTAATAAAAATACCTACAATTAAATATATGACAACGGAAAGATAATCTATGAGGCTAAACATTTATCTTACACTCAGTAAATTATTAAATTTTGCATCTGAAATATGACATTTTAGAAATAACACATTATGTAAATAGTTAATAATTAGCCTTATCCTATTTGCCAGTGCATTTTGTATGTAGAAACTAAAAAACCCATTACATATCTTTACAAATTGCAAATTTAACAAGTAAATAAATATTTATAAGTTAATCGCCTACCCAATGGACATTTGCTATACCGGTCAAACGACAGAAAAAGCCTGCCTGATTTTCTCTTGTAGCCAAGAATGGATGGCCATATTGATGAAAATGCCTTCTGATAAATCCTGTGTATTACAAGCCATGGGGGGGGGGGCTCGGTGGTGTAGCGGTTAGAGTTCATGCCACCAACCTCTGGGGCCGCTGGTTTGAATCTCGGGCTGGGCGCTTCATGTTGGAAAGTTGGTAGTTACTTGCCAATGCCCGGTGGTTTACAGTGCTGTATGCACTGGTTTCCTCCACCTGTAAACTACCCGTCACAATATGACCCTGGCTGTTGAACGTGATGTAAAGCAACAAATAAATAAATAAATACAAGCCATGGGCTGGGTAATGCTCCTGTTAAATGTCAATAAATAGTCCAGTTCAGCTATGAGCTACCCGAGGACTTGCCCTTAGCCTTGTCCCTGTGCGATGTCTTCAATTAGGTAACCATAGATTCTTGAACTTTGGTGAGATACCAGGTAAGTCAAGCAGCCTGGTCACACATAATACTCTGATCACAGGGAGATCTCTCCAATCTTCGCTTGGCAGATCTCTCAAATTTTGTATCTCGGTGGATGGGCTGGGATGATGGGGCAGAAGACAGTGAATGTCTTGCAATTCTACTGAAGCTGCTATTTAGTTTTGCCAGATCAGCTCATCAGAAAAACATCTTTGATCTTGAAAAGTCTTTCTTTTCTGAGTACATGGTGTACCACTTGGAACTTCTTGGTGTTTTCACAAACTGGTCCTTCAAAAATCCAGAAGTGTCAGAGTTCTAGGATGGATAGTCCTCTGTGATAGTTATGTTCAGTTTTTCTAACTTCTTACAGAACCATTCATCTGCTGGCAGCCTAACAGACACTTTACAAGTCAGCTTGTACTTGAAAAAGGGTTGTCATCAAAAGATGATCAGGAAGCATCAAATTCTGGTACCTGACACCACCCCATAAACAACCTCACCCCTCCCATGGTCTCCCAGTGGTTGGCTTTGCAGACAACTCTTGGTCCAACTCTTCTCTGGCCATGTCCCTGTCTGGGGGCTCTCCCTGTTCTTCAGTAACATCAGCATTGGTGCCTGGTGCACCATCTCAGTCATCTTCTGAGTCCATATCAGAGTGAATTGACACACCAGCAACACAGGATAAAGTCTTCTTTCTGGTGACGGACTGTTCTACTTGTCTAAACTCTTCACTGCTGGTACTGGTAGGCTAGAAGTGAACCACGGAAGCCTCAACAGCCTGGGTGGGAACCTTTACACTGGGAGCCTCAACAGGCTATGTGGCAACTTTCATTTTTGCACTGGGAGCCTCAACAGGCTGGGTGGCAGTCAAGCTGGCAGCAATATTCCTGGTGGCCTAAACAGGACTGGGACCAGTAGTAGATCCATCTGAGGGCTGGGTGCCAAGATTAGTAATCTTCTGACTAGTAGTGGCTGCAGGGTAAAAATTGGCCTCTTGCTGGTCACTATTTCACTGCCTGGCTTCTGAACCGGTTCCACCGGTACTGCAAAAGTTTTTGCTAGGATCATCACCTCAAAACGTACACATCTCGGAGACCACTTGTCATCAAGCAACTTCAGGTCATCAGAGGTTGGCTTGCTTTCTTTGTTCTTGCTGGCTTTAGGTGATTCTTCAGGCAGTTTCTTTTTGCCAGCAGGGGTTTCTTCAAGTACCTACCTCCCTCTGCCCTCCCTAGGAGCTTACAACCTTAAGGGTCCACTAGGGTGGGGGTAGCAGTAGACGGAGAGGCAGTAACAGTCTTCTTGCTGTGTTCTTTATCTTTGCATGCTCTGTAGGTAGGGGAGGCTAGCTGCATCTTCTGTTCAGCCAGATAGGGCAGTCTTTCTTCTGTACACACAAACATTCACCAACCCCTTCCTCAGGATCTCGCACATTTAAAATAGCCATCACAAAACCGCCATAATATGGCCACAAGTGCCCCGCTTCTGTCCTGGAGAGGACATAATCTTCACAGAACAGCAGTATAAAGTCTTTATAAAATAAGCTTAAAATAAATCTCAAATTAGCAAACAATCTTCAAGAAGTCTTCAAAAACATCTCTGCACCAAACAAAAAAGATGCTATGACATCACACTAGACAGTCTAGACAGGAAGTAAGTATGATCCGCCACCTGGCAAATGCACACTCATGACTGGACCAGCCAATGTTTTTGGTGAGTTTGGTCACAAAGACCGGTATAGCAATTGTCTACTTGATACGATGTATTAACACAATAAAATTTTTCCATGTTACGGACATCAACTGAGCGATATTTAGTCACAGAATAAATGTTATAAACTTACTCTGAAAGAGAAATTTCCTGTTTCTGTACCATTCTGAAGAACCATAATGAAATTATATATCAAGCCAGTACTTTTAAAGTTAATATTTGCACTATATTCTAAATTTCCATTGGTATGAATCACAAAAAGTGATGCTATTTTATGATTGTAATTATTTGGTCACAATTGCTTACCATCAATAGGCACTTCACTTGCACTATCCATAATTTCCCTGCCAGTTGTATTCATCACATGTCCTGATAAAAGGAGAATTCTGACTTTAGACATTACAGGACAAACTCAGATGCTGCATGCACATGATTTTATAAACCAGGAACGAATAAAAAAGAGAATAAATTACATTTTTGAGGGGGGAATTCACTGAATTTAAACCTATGGTGGGTGATCCCCTGTGTTTGTAGGTCTCCTTCATTATATGTTGTGCTCCAAAACTTTGGAATGATTTGCCACTGGAAATATGAACTGCTCTCACACTAGTTTATTTCAAATGGCGACTTAAAACTTATGTTTCAGAAGTCTTTTCCTCCCTAGTTTTTCTTACTACCAAACACTGATGGTCCCCTGGTGATGACCTTATTATGACTTACGATTTATGATTCATGCATTACAATTTGAATGGTGTGCCTTAGAATCCGCGAGAGCAGAGATTAAGCACTTGGATATCTGATACTTGATATATGATGCTGGATATCTCATCCCGGTTTAACCTTTTGTTGGCCTAATTTCAAAGTAAGTGTGCTGTAATTTAAATTTTAATTTTTTTCCTGATTTCTTTATTTAAAATACATTTTAATGGAAAATGATTGTTAAAAATTTGAATGTAAAAAGTAAAAATGACTGGTGGGAAATTTTGCTACCAATAGAGCCAAATGGACACACGATTCCAAATTGGTAATGAGAACAATTTAATACTAATATGTAGCAAAATATTATGGCTTTATAGGCAGGTAGTTAACTGTCACTGCTGAAGTGGAGTTTATCACATTGTCAAGGCCTAATATCCTACTATAATTATATCACCAGACGAAAGTTGGGGATATATTGGTTTCAGGTCCCTCGCACTGCTGTGGCCATACATTTTGACTTGTGTGTGCGATAACTCAAAATTTCATTTAAACTTGGCACACACACGTATCTGGGTCAGGAGAAGAACACTATTTTATGGTGACCTTACACCCCCAATAATAAAGAACTTATGGCCACCTTAAGGTCAGAAATTTTACTCTTTGCCACCTAATGCCCTCTAAGTCACCGACTATGTGGCTTATGTGGCCAATAATAAGCGAGTTATAAGCACTTTTAAGTTTGGCCATCTTCATTTGACCTTGAAGGAGGGGTCCAAGGTCCAATCTGACCATACCAATAGATTTCCAGCCCATGATTTCCTATAGGTTGGTTTACCAATCCAAACCTCTAGGACCAATAATAAGCGAGTTATAAGCACTTTTAAGTTTGGCTGTCCTCGTTTGACCTTGAAGGAGGGGTCCAAGGTCCTATCTGACCATATCAATAGATTCCCAGCCCATGATTTCCTATGGGTTTGTTTACCATCCCAAACCTCTAGGACCAATAATAAGCGAGTTATAAGTACTTTTAGTTTGGCTGTCCTCGTTTGACCTTGAAGGAAGGGTCCAAGGTCAAATCTGACCAGACCAAAAAATTCTCAGCCCATGATTTCCTATAGGTTGGTTTACCATCCCCAAACCTCTAGGACCAATAATAAGCAAGTTATAAAGACTTCTAACTGATTTACTCAACAGTGATAACCTCAAAGTAGCTATTACTCAGCTATGCAATGAGCTACAGGTCTGAAATTGTACTATGTTGTAGCTGACCCAAAAGTAGCTGAATAATATATTTATAGAAAATTCTGTATATGCAATAGTTTTCAAGTTACAAGTGATTTTACTCATTACAGGAGGTATTGAAAAGTCAGAAAGTAGCTATTACTCACTTAGCTATTGGGATAGATACTCAAGTGACTCACCATGTTGTAGCTGTGGAAAAAGTAGCTGAATAACATATTTGAACAAAATGCTCTGAATGCTATACTTTTCAAGTTATAAGAGATTTTGTGCATGATTTCATGAATTTTAATGTAATAAAAATAATTATTTTAAAAATTCATGAAAAATAATTAAGAAAGATCCAGGTCTGACACTCACACGTGGGAATCTACTTGTGGCCTAGTACATATATGCAAGAAATCCCTGTGATAGTCAATGAGAAAATTGTGATAAAGTGTTGAAATTTGCACACTTTTGGTGGGGTACCGCCCTTATAATGGCTCTAGCAAACAGAGGAACAGATAGATTTGCATGCCTTGAACAATTTGTCATCCTCGATAGATAAGATATCTTTTTTTTTTAAAAAAACAGCAGGTCTCTAGGCCTTGTAATTTTAGAGGAAAAGTTGATCACGCGGACACGTACGCCGACAGCGCAGAGTGATGCCATAATGTCAGCCGACTGACAAGTCAGCTGACATAAAAATGATTTGACCAAAAAAATTTTAAAATAGAGTCTGGTTGGTTAACAGATACAAGCTGAATCATGAGCAAAATACCAGCACATGAGAGTCAAGTCACAGTTCTGTTGTACCAGTACAGTTCTCAAGGTTTTTTAATAACAAAATACATATCTCACTAACTGGGATATTACTGCAAACCCTTTTATCAAAGTCAAATGAAAATATAAATGTTACCAAACATAACTATTTATACCAGCTACATTTGACAGTAAATAACTAGGAAAACCAACCATTTGGTGATGAAGGGGATGACTTTGGCTTTCGTATATCCACTTGCAGTTGTGTGGATGTTCCTAAAATAGAAAGACATGTAACTAGTTTCAGTCTTAAGGATAATTGTCTATATCTTGAGCAATATTTGTAAGCAACTAAAAGTTATTATTAGATTTATACACAGGGGCAGTCAAGTTATTAGATTTATACACAAGGACAGCCAATTTGATGTGAATAGTTCAATTCAAACAACTACTTTAGGTTGAATTGACATCACAAAATCAATTTATAGATGCACAGATTTCAGAAACAGAGTAAGCACACAAACAAAAATAAATTTTTGTGTGTAATCAAAAACAAATGATGAGATAACAGAAATTATACAACTTTCCTGAATATATTAATTTGTCCTCTTACACTTATTTATGTTACCAATTACAGGGTGATAAGGCCATGTTTGTGTCTGGTAAAGAGGCAAGAAAGTTATGCTACCATGTTTTAATTTCTCTTATTCAAAAGATATATTTAATAAAAGGCGAATGTAGTCATGAAATCATAAAAATAAATCTTTATGTTACATTACCAAATTAATTTATGGAAAGTTTTTTTTGATGCTTAAGAAATGTTTTATTACCTGCACTAACTGGGAGAATGGTGCTTCCCCTTTTTACAGCTTTCTTTATTTCTGGTATTTCTCCTTTGAAAATATCAACAAAACCAATAGTCACCTAATGCAGTTAATTTGATTACTCAATACTCATACCATTTTATAGAATCAATAGTGATAGCACATACAAGGCCATATTATTGCTGTATATTACCCACACCAGTGTGATACTAGTTATAAACTGGTAATATACTGAGAATATATACCGGCATACATGCGACCAGTGTTACGGATAGCCCCAGCTGTCTGAATTTCATGGGTAATAAGTTTTCAACTTTTACTCTGGTTGGAAGCTTCCAGTGAAGCTTACTGTTACAATAGGTAGGTATATTGTAGCATAATAAAATTGATCAAATAGAGGTGATTAGAGTGATTTTATAACTTTAAACAGACAACTGACTGAAATTTTTAAAATATTTTAACTCTTATCATTTATTAACATATAGATGTAAAATATGGTCTGATTAACTCTCGGAAACAGAGTGGTTCAAAAGCTTGACATGTAGTAGCAGATTGGAAGGAGGGGTATTATTGGTGTTGGTATTACTGAAAAAAATTAACACCTGCCCCATTCCTTTCAAATCTTGTTTCCAGTTTCTCAGCACAAACTGTCTTTTTTAAAAAGTTACAATTTTAAAATACACCATATGATTATTAATGGATTTTATTAGAAATTTTTTACCTTCTACATCTGAAATTAAAATGGTTTCTTTAATTGTCCTTTTCCTGCTATCCGCTACTAAAAAGAAACGGGAAAGGAAAGTTAAAACTACAATTTTTAAATAACTTGATCTAATTCTAATACTATTGATTGGCTGTATTAAAGCACTCAGCCCTTCGGACTTTGTGGGTTTAATATTCAGCCACTCGATAGTTTGAATCCATCATAAAGCACGAGAATATGTCTTTTATTCCTATAATATATACCAGTTGTATAATAATTTTGAAACTTACTTTATTTAATATTCTAATGCAAATTTCAGATTCTGTATGGTCCTTTGGTATCTGATTGCATGTTTTTACTCTTATGTAAAGTAAAACATAATCTAAATACAAAATCTCATCAAATTTTTTGAAGTTACTAAAATATAAACATCAAAGTGTATCAGATAAATAAATTCATTTAATTTATGTCAGGCCATATAAATGTAAACAGTAAGATTATTTTATCTCAAAAATGGGTTGTACAGATTTAATACACCCATAGCCATTTAAATGTAAGCCTCCACAAAGGTGGTACAGGTATACCAATTACTGTTTACAATTGATCACTGAGTTTCTTCATAAGTAGGCACATCCGTACATTTATGCATGTATTAACATCAGTAATAAGATTCTGAAAAGTAGTATGCTTAGACAACAGGTAGCAGAATATAAGGATCACCAAAATATCAACACCTGAAGGACTATAGGGTAACAAACTAATGGTTTTACCTGCAATAGAAGACTTGGGGGTGGAGTGCCTGATCTTGTGGCTGTCTTCCTCTGGATCTTCTATGTCAGAAGAGTCAAAGTCTAAAGTAAAAAAGTATACCATAGCACAGCTTTTGAGATTTACACAAACTAAAACAGAAGCAATATAATAGGGATTGAATGGTACCAAAACTGTGTACATCGGGAGGTTGTCAATGCAAAATCGTATCAATTTCAGGACTCCAACAAAACTTTTCCTCTTAATGACATCCCAATAAAAGTTCCCAAATGTATAAAATATGAGATAAATGTGTACAATTTCTTAAGATTTCTGGTTTGTTTTCAATATTTTAAGTTTTTCTTCCATTATATGTGTTGACAAGTGAGATTGATTGTTCAGATAGATTAAGGAACTCAAAATTCATTGTCTATGGCTGTTAAGCAGTTTAATATATTTATGTAACATAATATAACTGACCTACTAATTGTGGCTTATTTACTTCATTTCTGTAGATATTGTCATTTTTTGTTTACAACATAAGCGGCCCTGAGCTGGGTGTGTTCGACTGGTACACCCATCACTGACGTTTCATGTTTGATAAATGTCATGAATTTTCATGACCAAAAATTCCAGCAAATTATTAACTGTAAAACATTTCATGTTTGATAAATGTCATGAATTTTCATGACCAAAAATTCCAGCAAATTATTAACTGTAAAACCCCAATATAGAACATGTCTTCAGTGGGTATGTTCATTTGGCAATGCACTGTTCAGGTTTTTCTTTTGATACAAGTCAGCCTTTGAATCAACCTACTCCAGGATATTATAAATTACAAAACCCAATTGACTGCGCATTCACTGACAGGAACATTTTCAAAGAAATTGTGGATTTAGGTTGTGTAAATGAACTAATCAATTGAGACAGTGGAACTAAAGATCAAAGAAGTTAGGCATTTCTTTGGATGGTATGTTTCTTATTGGGGAACAGACAAAAGCCCCTCCCCCACGAAACAACTCCCGCCCCTTTTTTAAAGGGCAAACCCCCCCCATTTTCAGAGGGGTAGGCCAAAAGCCCCACCACCACCTTATATTTTAAACACTATTGGCACTTTTAAAAAAAATTGTCATTTCATAAAGTACTAGAATTAGTGATTTCCGAAAATGTGTTAAATCCTGTATTATCTCTCAGACTGTACATTATACATATATATGTATGATTACTAGGGAGACAAGTTTTCTGGAGATTTAGATGATAGAGGGCCAGTTAATCGAGGTTCTATGTATATGGAAAATAATGTCAATGGATAGATTGAAATATGCTTACCATAGATGTCATAATTGTCAGATTGCTCTGAAAATGAAATATTAAAAGAAATTAAGACTAAATATTAACACTTAAAAACCTTGCTATTGAGCGCTTTAATTAACCTTATTCTTGTAGAATAAAATTGTTTAAACAAGTATTTACAATTTTGTCATACATACATGGTCATTGACCAGTTTGACATAGGTGACCCTTCTTCTTTTCCTAGTAAACATGAGGGGGCTCGGTGGTGTAGCGGTTAGAGTTCTCGCCTCCAACCTCTGAGGCCGCCGGTTCGAATCTCGGGCCGGGCGCTTCATGTTGTAAAGTTGGTAGTTACTTGCCGATGCCCGGTGGTTTACAGTGTAGTATGCACTGGTTTCTTCCACCTGTAAACTACCCATCGCAATATGACCCTGGCTGTTGAACGCAACGTAAAACACCAAATAAATCTAAATCTAATCCTAGTAAACATGTGTAAATCTTTAAGAACTTAAATATAGCAAAATCTTAAAGCTTGTCAGGAAGCTTATTTTTACATCAGTTTTCTTACCCCACAACTGCTGATGCCTTACGCTGGAACTGACATCAGATCTTTGATATCAAGCCTCATGTCAGAAGACTCAACTAAGTTGACTAAACCTTTTGAGATTTTAATTTAGTTTTACTGTACACCAAAATTCTTAGCATATTTAGTTGGCACCAACAAAATGTGTTAATTATTTCATAAACAGACTTCAGTGCAAGTCTGTTAATATCAACTTCAGTTCTGAAAAATCGATTGTAAACAAACATGCCTTCATGGGCCTTGTTAATCACTATAGAAAGCTCAAAGAAATTTTTACCTTCCAATAATGGCAACACAGTATGCACTCTTGATTCACTTTTCTGGGATTTCTTTGGAGTTTTGTTTGCTAAAATGAGTTATTTAAACTTTTAAAAACAATATCATTTGAACAACAAGGAAAATAAATCATATTTTATCAGCTGAAAATTTCTTCCAGGCCTAACTAAATGTATTTCTGAACTTGTAGTAAACCTTTTTTCAAATTTTATGGATTGCAAAACTAAATTATTTCTAGTGGATATTTTAAACAATTCTAAACATAATTGCAATGACAAAAATAAAAGTACAAAATGTAACTGACTGCTCCTTAGCAAATACTTCATTATAATATTTTCAAGGATGTGACTGAGTAACACAATTGTTACATACCCGGCTTTTGAGGGCTACTTGCATTATCACCTAGGGCTTTTGCAACCCCATCTGAAATAAAATATGAAAACATATATAAATTTTACATTTTATTTACCAGCATTTACCATCATCAATGTTTTCAAAATAAATGTGACATAGCCGAAAGTCATTTTCTAATGAATAATCAAGGAAAAACTTCATATGATATGTGAGTAAATATGACATTTTGTTAACTTATTTAGGCAGCTATGATCACCCTGTTAAACAAATTTCATCTGATCATTTTAGACATATGGATCAGGCTCTATTGCTCAACAAAAATGAAGAGAAGTTTATAACAAAATACATGTATCAAAATAAATTATTGGGAAAATTCATAATATGTCTAACCAATCATGTCTGAAGTTTTTTTTGCATCAAAGGTTTCTAAATAGTAGACATGAGTTCAGGGTTCACTAATAACCTTTAAGAGCTCTTGACATGTGTTAGTGTGTTACATTTTGGGTATTAATTTCTCTTGTGTGCTTGAAATTGTATTTACATTTCCAAACATTTAACTCATACCTGTGGAAGAACTAAGCCTCCATATTTACCTCGCATGATGTTTTTGAACTGTTTCACTCCCATTCTGAAATTAAAAGCTTCGACTGTGCTGCTTTCCATTTGCTGCTTCCCTTGCTTGACAATAATGCGCTCACTTTCAAAATGAACCTCTATTGGTACGTTCACCATGACCTGCATTTATTAAATTTTAAATTTAACCTTAAACACCATTATAAATGCCCCAGGACCATGCTCATTTTCAACATGACGAGCTTAGGTATTGAGTGTTGGATATTATGGCACAACTTTTTATTAGAATATGATTTAGAATACATGTTTCACATTTGTAATTCACCTGCTTTGTAAATGGTCACCTCAAAGCAAATCTGAAGAAATGATCCAAATTTATCTTTTAACTTCACAAATGATCTGATTGTGGAACACCAAGGCTATAAAACAATAAGCTCCAAGGCCTAACCCCGATATATCCACAGAACAAATTTGAAAGGTCTAAGTAAAATACATTTTCTGCTTTTAAAGTTATTACCTCAACCACAAAACAACAGATTCCAGGGCCTTATCAATATTTTCTCACAAACTAAATTTGAAAGGTCTGTTAAATATTTTTCTTGCCTTTTCAGTTATTACTTAGACCTTTAGAAGGCTGCCATTGGTGTTATACTGGAAGACCAAGGCCACAAAACAATAGGCACTGAGACCATATCCATATATACCCACAGTAAATTTGAAAAGTCAGTGCAAAAATGTTTGAGTTGTCATATATAAAAGGAAATTCTGGTTGAAGCCAGTGTTTGAAGACATCAGTTTGAATTATACAAATTGTGTGATACATTTTTAAAGCGAGGTTTAAAAAATTTAAACCTTCTCAAAAAAAGTTTGACATAAAATTAAAATTTGGCATGCGGATGTAACTAATCAACAAGATATGCAGTTCAGATTTAGCAACTTTTGACGATGTCGGTCTCAAATAATGTGCAATTTTTAGCACATTTAACTTGTGGATTCAACATAACTTAAAAAGAACCAACATGACTAGGTTACCCTGAAGTACCTCACAGCTGCAAACTAAATCATTCAAATATAATACTGCAAATATAATTATATTCAATTTAACCTTTCTTGTATCCAGACAGTGCTCAGTATATTGCCAGACAGATTTAGTTAAAATTTGGATGTATCTGGGCATGTGGCTGCATCAGGTTGTAAACCTGTGTCCTAATTTGAGGTCACCTTAAACTCTCATGTATAAAAAAAAATATTGACTTTAAGTTTTTCAAGCTTTTTAGAGAAGGGCCCTACACTAAGGTGACTTTAAAATCCCTGTTTTTATTATAAACAAAAAACCACAAAAATTCTGAACTTTTACCTTCTGTGGAAGTGTCAGTTGACTTTTTTCATTCTTTGCGAGCTCACCAATAATTTTTTTCTCATATCCACTCTCTTTATACTTTTCAAGAATGTCTCTCTGCTTTTGCTTTGTTAGAGTCCTCAGTGGATTAAAAGTTGAAGCCTTAGCCTGCTGTGCCTTCAGGGGAACTTCTATCATTTCATAAAGGTATTGTGGCATCAGTGCCACAAAAATGTGTGGCCTAATTTTTGATCTCTCTTTTCTCTGAAAATAGAGCAGGAAATATTATGGATAAAGAATTAAGGAAAATTATCAAATGCAAGGACATAAATCCCTGACAATCCCCCCTCCATTAAGATACAATACCAAGTAAATTCAACTATAATTAAACTACATGTAGTAATTTAATTATAATAAAGGAATTAAATTTTCTTTAATCTCTATGTATTACACATCATATGATGGAAAGGGGCCACAATTGTATAGTAGTAACACACTCACCTCCCACTTCTGTGATCAGACTTTGAAATTTGAAACCTAACGTGACCTTTTGTGGGAAAGCTGGTAGCTGTTTGCCATTGGTCAGCAGTTTACAGTACATAACCTTGACCAACTAACTGTATGCACTGGTTTCCTCTGCACTTCAAACTACCCACAACAATATCACTGATAAGGTACTAAGCATGATGCACAACACATAAATAAATCATATGATGAAAGTAGATGGGCAACAAGCTGAATTGATATGAGTTTTACAATTTATACTTTATTCCATTTTAACAGAGTATACAGTTGGTGTCCTGAAAATATATGCTCTTTTATCTTTCATTGTGTAAAACTATAACAAATCATTTTTTTCAGGTGAGGGGCTAGTGTCAGTAAGAGGAATTTTTGGTCATGTGAAGTTCAAAAAAGGGGAGGAGGGGGGTTGGCTTGTGTAATTTTACCAAATTGACACTACTGGAATATAGGTATCCTACAACCTAATGAAATAAAGACCAGTTAGATACATAAAGTATCAACTCATAGCAAACATAAATCGGGCAGGTACTGCTGTCACTCACCACTGCAAATTTATATTGAATATCACCCATGTTGGCTAACCGAGTCCTGATATATGTCAACTTCAAAACCTCATCTCAAAAAAAAAACTATTCAGTTAAAATGCTTAATAATATTCTTTTCTCACTTTATTTTCTACCTATAGTGTCATACTTGTCTTGTTATTTTAGTTGTCAAATGCAGGAATCCCCCTTGGAATCGTCAGTATATTAAAATAATTAGCTAATTCCGATTACATAAAATGCTATACACTGGCTATATTATGACACACCCCAAATAAATAAAGCTACATTGTTTTCACACAGTATTTTAAAGTAATGCATCAATTACATTTACTTGCTGACCTGAACAAGAAAAGAAAGGTGCACTTCTTTGAATACATTTGAGCAATGCTTTAATGCTGGTTTATGAATCATATGACTCATGATTTATATGGAATGGGTTATCAAAGCCAAAAATATATGTTAAAATAGTCACCAATTCTTCACTTTTAAAAGATATCAATATTGTATAAATATGCTGATATCTTAAAAAATGAATTTGAAAGAACACATCTAATTATCGCTCATAACAAACATAGCAAGTGATAGTATTGGAAGTAGCGAATGTCGCATAGAAGTAAGGGCAGATCTTTACTTTAAATATTTAACCCAAATATCTAACCCAGTTGGAACCATAAGAGTTCTCTTGAAACTTGTTTCTCAATCAAATATTAAAAAGTTTTTTACTGAATATTATTAGCAATTATTATTGTGGGCAAATTTTCACCATTGAAAAAAATGTGTTAGGCAAAAGCTTGTGGGCAAAGCTCCTATGGAGAACAGTCCTTATGGGAAAAGATCTGTACACAAATGGGTACATAACTATTTTGACTGTCCATTTTAAATTAGTAGTCCCAAATCAATTTAACTAGCCACATAGTTTGACAGCTACAGGCAAAAAGTTCATAAACTGCACCCCTTTGAGTACTTTTAGAGACCTTAGAGGGACCTTTAAATTAAAACTACACACCTGACACATTCCACAGAGAGAAATTACACATAGATATTATATCTAATTCAGATTGAGACTTGCCAGACTTACCAATTCCAAATTACAGGGCAAAAATAGTGAAAAATGTACAAAGAAAGATCGCTTAACTTGCATATTTATGGGCCTGATACACAAACTAAATGTCTACTTAAAGCCTAGGTATTTCCCGTGTGTACAAACAGCGTATCAATATATTCCCAGATGAAATTTCAGCTCTATGAGCCACAAGGTTTGACAGTTACAGGACTTAAAAGTGGCAAAAATCCATAAATTGTGTCTCTGTATTTCAGAGATCTTAAGGTGACCTTCAAATTAAAACTGCAGATCTCAAATAACTCACAGACAAAATTCATCCGTATGTTTTATATAATACTGTTTGAGACTTATGATGCTTACCAATTCAAATTTACAGGGCAAGTTATGTGAAAATTATACAAAGATTATTCAGCTGGCATATTTATGGGCTTTATACACAGACTAAATGTCTATGTAAAGCCTAGATATTTCGCACATGTACAAAGAACATATTAATACATTTCCACATGAAGTTTTCAGTAAATTAGCTGCATAGTTTTACAGTGACAAAAACATTCAAAACATAGGTCTCTGTGGGTATTTTTAAAGACCTTAAGGTGACCTTAAAATTAAAACTGCAGATCTTGAACTTTCTAAAGACAAGAAAACATATTAGAAGGTATATCTAATATAGACTGAGAATTTTCAGACTAACCATCTGCAATTTACAGGGCAAAATATGTCAAAAATGGGAAAAAGGTCACTCGTCTAGGGTGTTTAAGGTCCTTATACACAAGTTAAAAGTCTATTAAAGGCCTAGATTTTTGGCACGTAAAAAAAGAATATATTAATATGTTCCCTGATGATATTTCAGCTAGATGAGCGACATAATTTGAAAGCTACAGGGTTTTAAAGTGGTAAAAAGTCCATAAATTGATTCTGTGTGGGCAATTTTGAGACCTTAAGGTGAACTTAGAACTAAACTACAGGCCCCAATTAATTCACAAATATTACAGAAGTTATATCTAGTACATTTTGAGACTCATCAGAATTACCACTTACAAATTACAGGGCAAATGTGAAAAATGTAAAAAAGATCCCCAAGTAGGAACTTTATGGGACTCAAACACATTTTATACTGAACATAAAGTCTTTTGGTGTATGTATACAGAATATATTAATGTGTTCTCTGGTTAAATTTGCCTTAGGCACATTTCAGACTTAAGACGGCCATAAGTTCTTTATTTTGTTGAGAGTTTAAGGTCACCTTAAAGAGGGCTCTTTCTTTGTCCAGCCTTAACATGCATACCAAGTTTGAAAAAATGTTGATCAATTTTTGAGTTGCCGTGTACACAAGAAAATTTCTACAGCATCAGTGGAGCTGAATCCAGTATATCCATGACTTTCGTCGGGGGATATAATTAAGTTGCCATAAATAAATATAGGCTTACCAAATTAGCATTAAGCATCTTGTAGACAACTTCCTCAGTCCTTTCTTTATCAGCAGTTTGGCTAATTTTCCTGATCACTGACACTTTTTCATAGTCTGTCATTAATAGGACATCAGCTTTCTCATTATTTTCACCATAGGCAGTGAGAATGGCTTCCTGTTCTGATAGGCCAACAAACACTCTGCATTCCACTTTGCTGTTGGTGACTGAGGTGGACCCTTTTTCTTTTAAGGAAATCATTGCGTTGTACCTGTGATTTCCATCCAAAATTATGAATGAGTAATTCTCAAGGCTCTCTTTATTAAATTCCTCTTTGCTCAAACAATCTGAAGTGCTGACCAACACTGTCAGGGTACTTGACAATTTCAGGTTTGTAATGGACAATTTCTGCATGAACTCCTGGACTCTTGTTTCATTAATATTTCTGATTCTGTAGTTAGCATATTGTTGGCTTGGCTCCACTAACCTAGAGAATGGGACCATCATTGTTCCAACATACTTTTCAAACACTGATGAACTTGAATCCTAAAAGTACAACATAGATGAATTTAATATGAGAGTTTTATTAACCAATTTAGGGTTGCACTGGGAAACTACTAAGAAGGATTGAAGACAAAACCCAATTCAGATCAAACCCAGACATAGCCCCAATAAATGATATCCTACTCAGATTAGACAGGTCATCCCTCACACCACTGGCTTTGATTGATTAGTTTATATGGGACACATCTGCATGCCATAATTATTTGGAAAAATTACCTAATCACTTGTTGAAAAAAATGTTACAATCTAAATTCAGTCTACAGCATTTATATTTACTGAAGGAAAATTTTATTCCCAAGTGAACAAGTACAGAACTATTAGGGGAAAAAACTTTAATTTATTACTTTTGAATTTTCCTGCAATGATAAGTATGAGCTTGTTTTTCAAAGTATTTAAATTATTAACTATCTATTCTCAATTGGTAATCCCAAAATAGTTTTATCTATTTTCTATGGTCTGATTTCTATGTTCAATGATGTTTATATATAAGTGGATAAGTGAAACATCCCCTCAATTTTTCAACAGAACCAGTGATATTATATAAATTGCATAAGCAAACATACAATTAAACAATTCTGCCCAGTTGCTATTGAAGAGTGCAGCCACTGTTCTGTAACTGTCTCTTCAGCATTAATAAAAACTCCAATATGCATATATTTGTCACATACAAGTTGGAATTTTGTACAAGTTATAACTTGTACAAAATGTTGTACAAGTTATAACTTTTACCGCTGAGTTGTACAAATCTTTTTCAAATTTTGTACAAGTTATAACTTGTACAGATTTTGTGCTTCTAAAAAGCTTAACTTGTACAACTAAATTGTACAAGTTAGGCCAATACACATTTTAATAGTTTTTGAGCTGTACAACTGAGTTGTAAAAGTGAATCTTTTTAGAAGCACCCAGAATGGGTTTTACAAATTAGACCAATACACTTATAATAGACTAAATACACCCTCTTTTGATTAACATATTTTAAGCAGTGGGGATTTATACAGGTTGCACTTGAAAGACTTATGAAACACTTTGTTGGTTAAGATGGGTTAAATAATGAGGGTTAATATTTAACATGACTGCAATTGACTGACAAAAGGGACTTCTGGAGGTTGCCACACTTTAAAATCACTGTCAATCAAAGCAATAAAAGATAGTAAGGATTGATGTAATTGTAATTGCCTGAAAATAGGGGCTTCTTAAGCCTGTCAGACTTTTTATAATCAGTGTCAATCAAAGCTATAATAAAATCATTCTTAAATGACCTTTAACCTTTTTTTGCTTAGATCAAAGAAATGAGAATTAAAAGGCTAACAATTTCATGTTCATATTCTGCTTATTGTGCACTATGGTATACACATCATCAGTATCACTTAATATTTGAAAAAAATATTCAACTGATGACTTTGGACATTCTTACTTAAAAAGTTTAAGCTTTTGTTAGGTTAAATGGAATACCCTTATTAAAGCCTACAGTAATTTGAAAAGTTCAAAGCAAAAGTACAGTAGAACCTCGATTATCCGAACCCAGTGGGAGACATACAATCCGGCTGGATAATCGGGGGATCCGGATAGATGAAGGAAACCGAAATTCACCGTCTATAGGTTACCGAGTGGGGGATAATTGAAGAAACATCGATTTATGCACTAAATATAGATGTCGGTGGTATTTGAAGATATAGTTTAATATATTTGTGTAATATTATATAACTGAGCCTAAAATTGTCATTTATTTACTCCATGTTTGTGGATATTTTCATTTTTATTTAAAATATTACGCAGACTTGAAATGGTTGTGTTCGGTTGGTACATGCATTGTGGACGTTTTAGTTTTATATAAACATTGTTATGCATTTTGTCATTTGAAAAAGTCCGGGAGATTATTTATTGTAAAACCCAAAGCGAACACGCCTTCAGTGATACGTGTGTTTGGTTGGTAATGCATTGTTGACGCCTTTTCTTTTGATACACATTGTCAGTCTGTGAACCTACTCCGGGAGATTATAAATTGCGAAAGCCAATCGAACACGCTTTCATTGATTGGCGCATTATCAAAGAAGTTGTGTAGCGGGTTTGTGTAATTGAATAAATCCCTCCCCTATTGTAACAATGGTGATAAAGATGAAAGAAGTTAGGCGTCTCTGTGAATGGTAGGTTTTACAAAGCACTGCAATTCATCGTTTCCGAGACTGTGTAAAATCTTGTATTATCGTTCACACTTCACCATGCATTATATGTAGGGAGACATGATTTCGGTTCGGTTAACCCGGAGATTCGGATAATAGAAGGCGGGATAACCGAGGTTCTACTGTATATTTAAAAACATGCAGTCATACAAGTTGTAACTTGTACAACTCAGGCGTACAAGTTATTACTTGTACTAAATCCTAACTCGTACACGACATATACATATCACCAACTGGCAGTCTATGTATTTTATAAACTTACCCCCCAAAAGGCTCAGTTAGTCTTATGAGCAATAAAAAATCAAACATTTTAAAAGGTATATCCAACAGAAAAATCATATCTCTAGATTTATAAGTTATTACTATGATAAGAAAGGCAATCAAAAAAAAAGAGAATCATATAATGTACTTAAAATTGGGATTTACAAATTATTTCATTAATGTTTGAACTTTAAGTTGACCAGAAAAAAAAGTGTCTTTACCAAAGTTAATATGTGTAACAACTTTGATTTTAAAACTTAAAAAACTTATAGAGCAGAGAAATTAATACACAATTTTTTAAGCTTAAGATAGCCATAATTTCCTGAATATTTAAACTTTAAAGTACAAAATTATAGATTTCAATAAAGTAGACATTTCAATGTCGATTGCAAATTATGGTGTTACACTGAACATACATTTTTTACTTTTTTGTAAGGCAAAATATGTAAAATCTATTCAAAAAAGCCTCCCAACAGGGCTGTTTACACCAGTTTAATACACAAGCTAAATGTCAACTTAAAGTTTTAAATTTAGGTACATGTAAAATAACGTATTAATATAGTTCCAGATGATATCTCAGGAAGATTACATTGTAAAAATTCCTAAATTAGGTCCCTGTGTGGGACTGGCGAAAATATCCATCTTAGGTCCTTGTGACCATTTTAAGAGAACTTAAAACTAAAACAACAGGCAGAAACTTTCTGCAGATAAAGATTACATATAGGAACAATATCTTGTAGAGTTTGAAACTATTCAGACTTAACATTTCTAAATTACAGGGCAAAATATGCAGAAAATGCAGAGGTCAAGAGGATGTGTCATTTGTAAGCCTCAAACACAGGTTAAATTTCTACTTCAATCCTGGACTGCCATATGTAAAAAGAACATATGAACATAGTCGTTCCTTCAAAAAGGTAGTTATGGACAATAACCTGAGTGCATTTCTACAAGGTGAAAGTATTTGATGTATGTTCCACAGCCACTAGTTTCTGTCAACCTAATTATGCTTTAGTTTAACTTACCAGCACCATTTCCTTAAGGCCTGTCAAGTCTCTTGCTGATTGACTGAGGTTACCTGTGAGCTCTGCAAGTATAGTTTAAGCAACATTTTCAAGTAGAGGTAATGTTCTGCATATTTTCCTGAATATATCAGTATCATTTATAAACAGCAATCTAAGTGTTGAAATTTTACCTGTTATTGATGTACAATGATTTGTGTAATCATTCTCGATGTATATATATTGTATTTTATTTATAAACCTTTGCCCTGCCCCATATGGCTTATAAATTACTTTAATCATCTAAGTGCAAAGTACAAAATAAATGGATGTTTGTTTTACTCATATGTCTAGAAACAAAGAAACAAAAAGAATAGCAACAATAAATAAAAAAAGTTTGATTTGGTTGGTATGAAATAATTAGACAAATTGATAATTATCGAATTTTACTACAAGATGGCATCATTTGTTGACTACGTTCTGTCTCATATTCCAACTGGTATCTAGAAAATGTCTCAAAGCTTTTTAAAAATGTTTCATAATGTCATTCGTTTGAATCATAGCATATAGATTTTTGAAAAATTAGCTTTGAAAATACATGTTTCCTTTTATACAACAATTAGTTTAGGCAATAGCAGTGTGTTGTAGTTTTTAAAATCAAATATATGAAGTATAATTATAATACCTTGATCTGCCATGACTTTAAAGGTGTATCTTCACTCTGAAATATGTAAAAAAATATTGAAATGTAAAAAATTTTTACTTAAAAGTGAAAGATGCTTAGTAAAATCATAATTATCTTAAATTTAACCTTCATTACACTAGATAAAGCATTAATCACTGAGAATATTTGTGTTTGAAATGTGATATCAAGGTTGTAGAAAACAATTTCTTCAAATAACTTTGGAAACTATGATCTTTCAACATTATGTTATAGTTTTTCAGATACATCAGCTTCATATAAAACAAATATATTGAAAAAAAATATTAAAACCAACATGAGAATTACACTGCTATGGAGATTGCAGTAAAAATTAATACAGAATTATTAACTTTCATAAGGGAAAAAATGAAAAAGGTTTGTATTGCTTACTTTTATGATGCTGCGTCTCCTGATAAAATCCAACTGGTAAAACACTTTTGAATCCACAGTGGAATGTAGCTGTTCAGCAACTTTTAAAATATCCTTTTGCAAAGTTCAGAAATCTTGCAATGTGGCACAAATTTACATTTTGTAGCAGTAAAAGACTACACCAGTGATTTGCCATCAGGCTAGCCAATCACTGAATGGTAAACCACTTATTCTGATAAGCCATGACTTTGCACAAAATAGCCTTCCAGTGGCCCTGGAATGCAACTTTTTATTATAGCTGCATAAAAATCCATGCAGTTGTTTCATCAAAATCACTCTAAAAGAAACTAAAATCTGAATATATGCTTTTGCACATGTACACAGTGCAGTATGACAAACTACAGTGAAAGTACCTAGAATAATTCAAATAATCACATATAATTCAACATATTATACCCACAGTACATTTCCATGCTTCTCCTACCTTACATGCATTTAATCTCTTCACAATGAAGAGCCTTGAGCACTGTCGTCCTCTAGGCTTTCTATGTATGTAAAAACTCAACACCATATAATCCTGAGAAATCCTTAAATGCAATTAAAAATTCAATCAGAATGTAATAAATTAGTCACTGCACTTCACCACCTTTCATTGTCTACATAACATTTTACTGTACAGAGATAAGCTGTGTAAAAGTATGATTAAACTGATATTTATTCAAGTTTAAAGTTGTTGGGTAAGTTTATTGTGGCAGTATGTCTTGAGATGTTTGCAACAACTCCCCATCCAGGTGGCACAAGGAACAGCTCATGCTCCCTGCCACAAGTTGGCATCTAACATGAACACTGTATATTAATTAGGAATGCATTATTGGGTCATTAATCTTATTCTTTTGCCATTCATGGAGGTAGCTGATAAGGCGATGCCTAGCCTTATATCAATTTCACTTTCTGCACAGAGTTTGAGACCTATGACATTTTATAAGTATTAGCATAAAATGTCACAGTTTACTGATGATATAGCTGACATTTTTCTTGATAGCACAAGTGATTCTTTTAAAACAGCTCTTAATATTTTATTCACTTTCAGGTCTAATTGTTAAGATAAAACTAAACTTATTTGGTTGTGGAAAATAGAAAAGTTCAACAGACATGTAAACTATGATAAGTGTGAAAATTGGTTTGGGGTGCATCTAGATTAGACCTATTGGGTCTGTATTTCTCTGTTGATTCAGAAAAATGACTATTCTGAGTTTCCGAATTTCATGCTAGTTTTAAATAAATGCTAACAAATCATAAACTTGTATGTTCAAGTCACTAACTGGTATACTTCAAGTTACTAACTGGTATACTGCCATTTCCTGCCCCTGAAAATACTCCCCCGGGGTAGAGAATTTCCATGCCTGGCATTCAAACTAGTGTTTCAACCCTGGTTGACACAGATTGAACCAGATTGAAGACCAGTCTGAACGCTCACAATCCGGGCTGACAAGGGTAGATCTCAACCCTACTCAAGAGGTGGATTGAAACAGATTGAAGCAGATTGGTTCAACCCTCTTTTTTGTAGTGTAAACCCTCTCAATCTGGGTTGACAAGGGTTGAGTGAATTGTTACTGTAACCAATTGACTTATTGCCTTATAACAATTGCTTGACTTAACACATGCATATATCTTAATCCTCTTTAAGCATGAGTACATAATTGACACAAAGGCCACAAAAAGTGATTGTTGTGTGATTTCTGGATGATTGCAATTTGACATAAAATACATGAATGCTTGTAATTATAGTAAGAATATTTATTTAAACACACTAATGAAAAAGATTGCAATTGGAATATTTACACAAACGACATCAAGTTATTTTAGAGGTTTTACTGTACTCAGTTTTTGACACTTCTCAATCCAGATTAATCTCTGTAGTGTGGACACTCAACCCGGATTGAGATGAATCTGCTTCAATCTGCTTCAACCCTCGATCCTTGTCAACACGGGTTGTAGTGTGAACAGGGTATAAGTAAAGGTTTTCTTGGGTGGAGGATCTCATGATACACCGGTAATACCTTTTTTCAAGAGGCATTTTTTTCTAGTAGCCATTTTTTTCAGGGGGCATTTTTAGGAGGCTTTTCTTTAATAGGTTTAGCTTACCTACTTGGTTGAATTCCTGAAAGTGTTCTAAGTTTAAATTGGTTAACTGACTAGTTTCATTATAAATTTCCTTATTTTATTTGTTAGATGTGTTAGCCTTTAGACCCCAGTTACACATTCACGGATGGCCCTCATGACCACGCCAGGTTTCCTAATTTGGAAAATGTTGAAAAATGTGATTTACGGTTCATATTTTCCGTCCATAAGGGCATCCGTAATGTCTGTGTGAGATCCATAGCGGCATATTGCGGTAGCGTAGTGACATGTCAAGGATCAGTTAAGATCCCTAGGATGTTACAGAAAACTCAAACCATTTGATTTTTCTGTAAAGTCTTTACATCCTGGATGTCCTTGTGGCATCCCTTTCATCCTTGATGCTTCCATGACAACAAATATCCCAAAAACATAGCCGGATCTATCCGGATCTGCTACGGATTGACACGGAAAGGGTTTGAGAATAAAAAAACAGTCAAAAGACCAATCCTTAGTGCAGTCTTGTCAGGGAGATCCGTGGCGGATCCATAGCGGATCCGTGGCAGATCTGTCAATATTTCACATGACCCACCCTAATCCCTGTCCATTACCACATATTGAACCGTGGCCTATATCCGTGGCACATCCGGCTATGTGTAACTGGTCCCTTAATCATAATGTTTTCTTGATCCATTTTTTTCCTACTTTATATAATACATTTAGGATTTTACTGCTGTGTTAAATATAACCTGTGAAACAAGTTTTACTATCACAGTTCATCCTGTATCACAGGAAAAAAGGCTTATTATCTGAATATTCTGAAAAATGGTTGCAAAATCCCCCATTATTGGCAAAATCAATGCTCCCTATGAAAATAGAGGGCAAAATCTGTGGTGGCAAAATCAATGTATACCATGTCCATGAGATACGTGTATAGTAACTTTTACTGACACTCTGAACATGTTTAGAGAAGTAGAAATCTGGGTTAAACACACTCAGGATTTTGACTGATTCAGGCAGATAGATATGATAAGGATAACCCAAGATGTAAAATGGGAGGCTTGATTTCAACTTATCCCTCTGTCTTTTAGAACTAAATAGTATAAAGTTGATCATATCTTGCTGTAATTGAGTTGGACATTGACATCCACTTTTTTACATCAGCTATCAGCAGATAGGCAATCTTATGCCAGTACAATTTTTTTTATATTCAGTATCCATTTTCAGTGATCTCCTGGTATGACACATCCCACAAGGCTCAGTATTGTTATCAGAAGGTGGAGTAAATTAACATTTGTTGGAATTTAAATGTGATCACCAGTTACATTTTGTATAATGCATACATATATCAGGACTTGTAAAAAGTCTGTTGGAGGGTTTCTACATTTGCCCTCCCAGATTCCACACATTGTGAGAAAGATGGCAGAAAATAGTTTGAAAAAAAATCTGACATGCATATTATCTGAAGCATGACAGAAATACACAGTCTGAAGAAAATCCCTCCTCATCTCTCCCAGCATTACCCCCCACTGTTATTTGTTTTACAACTGTCAAGAGAGTGAAGTTTATATCTTGTGGTTTCTATCAAGTTGATTATCCCAGTTATCTAGGCATATATACATATATTGCTGAGGCTACTGTAACCTGTGTGTGCACACTTTATCAGAAAAGTTTTGGAATATTCATCATCCATGTCTACATGTTGCATTTATTTGGCATATAACTAAAGGCTACTGTCCTAAAAAGCAGAAAATCACTTGCCACTGACTGAATGTATTAAAACAAAGAGGAACATTTATTGCACACAAATTCTTATATTATCTAACAAAAGCCATAACATATTTTTATGATTATTTGCCACAAATGGTCACTTTATTTTCATTCTACAAACTAGAAAGCACTCATAGAGCACAGACTTCCACCAGGTTTTTTTCCAAAACTATGGGATATATTGTTTTCTGTGTATCTGTATTTGAAATTATTCCAAAAGTATGCACATATTTCTATTTATATTTTGACTTTCAGGAAGGAGTTTTGTTGGCTCTCTAGAGAAAATAGTATTATAGGTGGAGATCGCAAATTCACAGTATAGTTTCATCACAAAAAATCTTGACTGGTAGTATTTTTGGCCTCATTTAGAAAAACAAGATGGCTGCCACAGATGTTTCTTTGTCAGTCATGAAGCGGTGAGCAGAGATTTTCCCAAAACCCCTCTAAAGCAAAAGGTATTATAGGCAGAGTTATCAAATTTGCAGGATATGCTGGTCATTAAAAAAGTTTGCCTGCGACTATTCTTGGCCTCATTTTGTAAAACAAGATGCCCACCACATTAATTTATTTCCATGTAGCAGACTTTAAAAGTACCTATATCTCCCTTATTATTGGTCCTAGAGGTATGGCAAGTTACGCCACCTAAAGGAAATAATGGGATGAGAATCTTCTGATGTGTTCAGATTTGACCTTGGGCCCATCCTTCAAGGCCAGACAAGGGTAGCCAAACTTAAAAGTCTAATAACTTGCTTATTATTGGTTCTACAGTTTTGGGATGTGAAACTGGCCTACAGGAAATCATGGACTGGGAGTTTTCTGATGTGGTCAGATTTCATCTAAGCATGTAAGCCCCTTATTCAAGGTAACACGAGGATAGCGAAACTTAAAAGTGCTTACAAGTCACTTATTATTGGTTCAAGAGGTTTGGGATGTAAAACCAAATTTTAGATCATGGTTTGGGAGTCTTCTGATGTGGTTAGATTTGACCTTGGGTCCCTTCTTCAAGGTCAAACGAGGATAGGTGCACTTAAAAGTGCTTATAGCCTGCTCATTACTGGTCCTAGAGGTTTTAAAGGTCAAGCCAAAAAAGGTAATCATGGACTTAACATCCTTTGATTGGTCATGTTAGACATTGGGCCCCTCCTCCAAGGTCAGATGAGGGTAGTCAAAGTTAAAAGTGCTATTATTCCTGTGAATAATTTAGAATTTTCTCAATTTCGACCGGCATCTTCAAAAATGCCATTAATCTTTAAAACCATGTCAGTTGTCCTTTTACGCAAATTCATTCTATTATTGTTAAAGTAAAATTTACATAAAAATATTCAAAAAATATTCAAAACTAAGTCATATGTACAAAAAGTATCACAAAAAGTATACTTTAAGTTTAAAAAGTAATTTGACATCAAAATTCAATTTAAAAAATATGGTATATTTCATAATAATACCATCATTGCTCTTTAACAACCTTTTGAAATAGGAAGTACTCATAGAGCACAAACATCCTGCAAGGGGCCTTTCATTACATTCTTTTGTATCTAGAATATGATCTAAATCTTTCCCAAAATGTATTCACTTATATTCTTTGGCAAATTCTTACCCCTATGAAAAAGTTCATGGAGATCCACTCATTACTTTTTGAGTTATATCAGCAAGAAAACACAAGTTGTTGACAAAAACCTTAAAAATAGGGCCTTTAAAAATTAAGGATTTTATTGTATCCAAAATATAATGTAGATCTTTCAAAAATATAAATACTTCTTGGCAAGTTCTTACTTTGGCCAGGGGGCTCGGTGGTGTAGTGGTTAGAGTTCTCGCCTCCAACCTCTGAGGCCGCCGGTGCGAATCTCGGGCCGGGCGCTTCATGTTGGAAAGTTGGTAGTTACTTGCCGATGCCCGGTGGTTTACAGTGCAGTATGCACTGGTTTCCTCCACCTGTAAACTACTCGTCGCAATATGACCCCGGCTGTTGAACGTGACGTAAAACAAATAAACAAATAAAATCTTGCTTTGGCCAGGCCTTAGCCATTTAAATTATTTTAGAAAAATTCCTTCATTACTTTTGGAGTTATCATAACCACAGACAAACAGACATACATAATCACAAAATGACTTCTGTGTTGGCAGTATGAATGTACAAAGTAGTTTGAAAAGCTTTTGGACTGAGCAAAACAGAAACACATTCATTATCAGATTCTAATAGCATGTTAATCATTCACCACTTGTCATTAGAATGGCATCTGTACAAACATTATATGGTAGTGAGGGGATGGGGGTTATCTATTTTTGGGGTACAGAGATGCAGATTTTTTGACTGCACAATGAAACACAAAACAGCCTCCAGTCCAAAGTAATTAATGTCAGATTGGAGCCATTCCCGGATCCCCACGACTTCTTGTGTTTCTAGAAACATCAAATGGCCCCCAACCAAAACAATCATCTGTGTATATTTAGTTTCTGGCTGTTAATCAGTTAGGTTGACTGGAGTGAAAGATGTTTTCCCATCATTCTAACTCTGCAGTGCCTCACTGGATAGTGTCATATTCTTATCAAAAGTTGTCATGTTTTGATTTACTATCTCAGATTTTTGATGCTCTTAGATTTCTGCAGTAAAGGGACCCTTTAAACGGCAGGGAAAGCTGAAACCAGTAGGACTGTTACTTCTGTAACAGTGGGCTGTTTATTTTATCAACAACTGACGGTCTTCTCAGATTTTTTTATTTTTTTGACCTCTACCAAAGAAACAAATACTTGGAACTCCAGTCTCTGTGATGGAGCCAGAACACTGCTACCAAATTTGTCAGATGGACAAGGTTGTCTAAAACTCCACCCTTTAAAATCTATGTACAAAATCCTGAAAAAAACATTGAAAAAAACCCTGTGTAAAACTCTAATAGATTTGGATATATCTGGTTTATGAACTAGTCACATTACATCATAAACTTCTCCCAGTGAGTTTAAGTTGAAGGCTTGAAGTGATTTTACAAGTGATTACAAGTGACTGAAGTGATAACAAGCAGGCCTGGTGCCTATTGTGGAAATTAAAGGCCAGGATTTTTTTACTGTTCTTCAAGTTTTGAGAAACATGCTTTAAATATATCCCTATCTTTTTGTGTCAAAGAGCAAAAACCCACTCTTCCCAAAGTCAAAAGGTCAAAAAGCAGTTAAAACCAGTCATTCCTCAGTCATATATGATGCTAAATTAAACATCTTATCATATACATTGCAAGTGCCAGACAATAAATATACATATCCCCCCCCCCCCCCCCCCCCGGCAAAGGTTCGAGCACAATGAGTTCTCCCAATTCAAAAGTTTGTCAGAGAGAAATGTTAGTGTTTTGACAGACAAAAGTAACTGAACAAAAAGTATTTGTCCAAAAATGACTAGGACAAAAAGAAACTGACCAAAAAGTATTTCACACGATGACAAAAAGTATTTTATGTTTAAAACACATTGGAACAAATGTCAGTACTAACATTAACAAGAGGGTCACAGATGCCCCAACAGGCGTTTTGCGTAGGCAGAAATAAGGTTAGCAACTGCTGTAATTACATTTAGGAAAGAAGGAAAGAAATGTTAGGTGACCCAGTTAAGGTGAATGTGTAAGATGTGCTGAGAAACGTAAAACTTGTAATCTAGGTTACATAATTGTATCTATGCTATAAACAGACAAACGAAAGGATGAATTAAATTACACCAACTTAGCAACTTGATGGTGATGCATCTCCCTGTCAAGTTTGAATTCGACTGGACAAAGCATTTTGGAGTTAGAGTCCAGAAACGAAAATGTGGACAGACAGACGGATGGACAGAAAAATGGACAAAGAACAGACAAACGGACAGGAAAACGGACAAACAAACAGACAGAATTACAATAATTTCAACCTAGCTATGGTGGAATATATTCGATTGGACAAACTGTTTTCGAGTTGGAGTCCGGAAACGAAAATGTGGACAGATGGATGGACAGACAAAAATGGACAAACGAACAAACGGAATTTCAACAATTTCAAAAGGAACCTAGCTATGATGGTGATGTATGGCCCTGTGAAGTTTGAATTTGATTGGACTAAATGTTTTCGAGTTAGAGTCCAGAAACGAAAATGTGGACGGAGAGATAAATGGACAAATGAACAGAGTTACACCAATTTTGAAAGGAACCTAGCTATGATGTGATCTATCTCCCTGTCAAGTTTGAATTCGATTGGTCAAACCGTTTTCAAGTTAGAGTCCGGAAACGAAAATGTGGACAAACAGATAGATGGACAAACGGACGAAAAACGGACAAACAGAATTTCACCAATTTCAAAAGGAACCTAGCTATGATGGTGATCTATCTCCCTGTCAAGTTTGAATTCGATTGGTCAAACTGTTTTGGAGTTAGAGTCTGGAAACGAAAATGTGGACAGACGGATGGACAGACAAACAGACGAAAAACGGACAAACGAACAGACGGAATTTCACCAATATTGAAAGGAACCTAGCTATGATGTTGATCTATGTCCCTGTCAAGTTTGAATTCGATCAGACAAACTGTTTTTGAGTTAGAGTCCGGAAACGAAAAATGTGGACGGACAGACGGATGTCGGACACATCAATCCAATAGGTGGGTTGGTTACACGCAACCCACAGAAAATACATTTTACATTAACATTTATAACGTTTTACACATATATCAGCTGTCCATCTTAACACAGTCTTATAGTATGCCCTACTCCCTTGAAGAAATCTTCCATACTTTTCCCACCATTTTGCATGGTAGCACAAAGGTACTACAATTACAATTAATTGTTACCTTTCATGTTTTACCACTAAGGATATCTAAACCTATGCATCGGAGAACCGATGCAAATCTGTATCCACCAGAAAGACAACTCATCAAAATCAGTGAACCATCATTTGACCTGGAAGGAGGGGACAAAGGTCAAACCTGACAACATCAGAAGATTCCCAGCCCATTATATTTTACATGCTGGTTTCACATTTGCAGACCTCTAGTATCAATAATAAGCAAGCTATAGGCACTTCTAAGTTTGGCTGTACTCGTTTGACCTTAAACGAGGGGCTCAAGGTCAAATCTGACCACATCTTGTTTTTCAGAATGAGTCTAATTTCAGTCCTGAAAAAAAAGTTCAGAATGAAGCTTACCCCCCAATAAAGATATCCTGCAAATTTGGTGAACCTAGCTGGTATAGTTTTCCTCTTAGAGCGTTAACACCGAAAATCTCTCTACATGCGGCGGCGTAGCAAATATTAAACCCAAGCATCCACCGAATGCCTCCGATACAATTACATTTAGCAATCACTAGAATACCTTTGGCCTTAATTACAATTACATCATTTCCCTCTTGTCATTCAAACTATGCGTTCATGCTTCAACAACAACAACTTTTATGCCACACACTACAGCGTAAGATGAGTGGAAATAACTAAGATAAATAAAAGATATAAAACAAAGCAGAAAAACATTACTAGATTCTAGTGACAGATGGGCCAATATTGTTATATCAGTGTATAACATGACTAATTCCTAGGAGCATTAAGTAAATTAGGTTGTTGGACAAAAAGTTTTCATTGTCATTAATATATCTTCCTGAAAATCTTCATGGCTGTGCATATTTTCTTGAGTTCAAATTTACAACCTAAGATATATGGATATATTCAAAATAACTACAGTAGAACCTATTATTAAAGATGGGAAACCAGCTAGTTTGTTTCCATTTGATTCATATAAATGTAAACAAAGTCCAATGTTCCTGAAAAGCAACATATTTCCAATAAAAACCATCAAATATTGCACAGAAATGCCTAATAATGTATACTTGTATTACCAATATATTGTTTCAATATACAGCAAATAAATATGCAAAATGTAATATAATCACATTTTAGTTGTAGTATGGTTTATGTTCACCCTCAGAAGGTTTTACAGTTTGATTCATACTAATTTGAACGAATCCTGTTTTTCTCTAATTTTGGTTTTTGGGACCCAGTTTCCAAATTTTCCTTTGACAATAACCCTATTAGAACCTCAATTATTTGGATCTCTGTAATCCTTGTTTCCTAACTTACATGTACAATGCACAGTCTACTACAAGCAATAACACATTCTCAGAAAATATTGATTCTATTGCTTTATAAAACATAACATTCACAAAAAAGCCAAACTCCTTTGATCTCTAATATTGTTTCAATTGGGGAGGGGTTAATTCATTTACAAGACCCAGCTACACAACTTCTTTGATAATGCACGGAGTGCATGTCCGGTTGGGTTCACAATAATAATCACCATAGATCACTCCACAGACTGTCTTGTATTAAAAGAAAAAACATCAACAATGAATTGCCAACCAAACATACCCACTGAAGATGTTATTGATAATTTTTTGCAAATACAGTATAACCTCTATTATCCAACCCTCTTGGGGGAGGAAAAGTTGGTTCGGATAATAGAAGGTTGGATAATAGAAGGGCTAAAATAACAGGTTTAAATGGAGTTGGGAGAGTGGGTCTGAGGTCGGATAATTAAAAATTCGGATAATAGAAGGTCGGATAATGGAGGTTTTACTGTAATAATCTCCCAGAGTTTTTCCCACGGACAAAATGAATGAAGATGTTTATCAAATATGAATCTCAATAATGCAGGACACACCCAGCTGAAGTCTGTGTAATATTTTAAAATGAAAATAACAATATCGAAGCAAATAAGTCACAGTAAGAGGGCCAGTTACATGAACAGAAAGATGCACCCCAAAATATAACCTCATAACATGTTACATGAGGAAAATGTCTTCAGGCCAAAAAGTTCACCAAATTTGTAAAATACTTCCAAGTTTCACACCCTACTGAAACTTAATAATCTGGTCAAACTGTTATGAGATTATTCATCTAAGGTTTATCAGCACCATATCATCAATATTTGGATGTGACAGGACATGAGGCAAAGAACCAGATTTTTCATTGATTTCTAGCATGTTAGAAAAATCTGCATATCTCAACCTCTAAAATGGGTAACTCCAATCCCTCTCCACTATATGATGTTTATCAATATGCCATTAGGGTAAAAAGTTATAAATGCTAATTAAATTTGATAATGGGTGTGTTTCTTATTTTGTTCAATCCTGAAGCCTTTGCAGCTCTTTCATGCTTTCATATTGCCCTCACCAAAAGGATTTTAGTTTGTCAGTATATTTGTCTGTTTGACTGTCTGTGTTAATGAAAACTCCAAAAGTAATGAATGAATTTTATGTGGGTAGGGCTTAGTCAAAGTAAGAGGTAGTCATGTATTTAAAAGACCTGGGTCATATTCTGGATACAAAAAAATCCAAATTATCTGATTTCCAAGGTTTGATTTTTAAGGTATTTTTAACATCTTTGGCTTTCTGGCTGATATGCCTGTAAGTAAAGAGTGGAAGTCCATGAGCCTTTTCATATGGGTAGGAATTTGCCAAAGGAAGAAGTGAATAGTTTTTGGGAAAGACTTAAATCATATTATGGATAAAAATGTGAAAATGCCCTCTGACAGAGGTTTGTGCTTTATGAGTGCTTCCTAATTAAAACTTTGCAAAAGCGAAGTGCTAGAGTTTTTATACATTTGCTACATTTATGTAAATTTAAATTGAATTTTGTTGTTAATTTGGTTTTAAGTTTATTTTAAAAGTACACTTTTTGTGGCACTTTGCAAAAATACTGACATTGGTATATGACATAATTCTGCATACATTTTGAAAATTTATTGTTTAAATCTTACAAAGATAGAATAAATTTAGTAAAGGATTAAAATTTTTAACCAGATGAATCTTAGTTTTATGATTTTATACTATTCATCCACTGTATTGAGTGCACAAAAACAAAGAACCACTCATAAAACACACACCTCCATAGGGGGGACATTTTAGAGAATTCAGGACTTTTGTATCCAGAACATGATATTGTCTTTCCTAGAATATAAATACTTTTTTTCCTTTTGTCAAACCCTATCACATAAAACTTAAATAACATTATGGTCTACTCTTTAGGACATTTCCCTTTGCTTATATGCTAAATGTATGCAACATGTATAAGTGAATAATGGATATTTGAAAGCTTTTCTGATAAAGTGTGCACAGACTGGTAACAGTAGCATCAGCATTATATAAACCCAGATAAGTGGAATTATCAACTTGATAGGAACCACTAGATATAAATTCCGGTCTCTTGACAGCTGTAAAATAAAGTGTCAGATAATACTGGGAAGGATGGTGTGGGGGAAGCAGTTAAAGGAACCAGATGCCCCCTCCCATCCCACACCTTCCTCTACTTTCCCCACTAGAGTAATATACTAGAGTTATTGGACCTGTTATCATGAAACTGACACAATCTCACAGAGAATTAGGCTACTTGTGTGTGGACCAAGTCAGGTCTCAGGTGCAAACAAACTGAAGATTATATCTTTTGTTGATATCTTATATTGTAAACCAAGTAAGTTAAAAAAGTGATATATATTTCACAAAGTGTAATCACTCACAACACTTGAATTTAGGACACACAACTGAAACACTGTTCAGATTAAAACACATCTATTCAATAGGCAAATGCACAATGAACCTGTGTACAGAACAGTACAGAGAAAATGTTTACATAACACACTTTCCAGGTAGAGCTTTTGACCTATTGTTTACCTTGATGTCAATGAGCTGATAACAGCAATGACCAGAGTTTAACCAGTGCAGAGTTTAGTTACTTGTACATATAACATTATATTAATAAGTTAGTACTGCACCCTGTGTTTTATTTAGAATTTTAACTGGAAATAATTTTTAAAACTTTACTGCCTCCATCTTTCACTTATATTCCAAGAATGTTTATCCCAAGAGAAACAAAAATACTCAGAGAGCGCAAGACACATAAAAAAGTAAATAGAAAAATACAGATATTTTGCTATCCAGACGGTGATCCAAATCACTCAAAATTTAATAGGATGCAAGTCAACCAAAACCCATCCGATTTTTTTTTCAGGTAGACAAGTAGTTGTGTTTATGTAATCCTGCTAGCAAACAGAGAAATGGTCCTGAAAATAATACCTTCTTGGTGGACATACCTAGAGCTGATTAGATTTAGGGCCACATCTGGCAAAATCCAAATCACTCTCAAAATTTAATAGGATGCAAGTCGACCAAAACCCATCTGATTTTTTTCAGGTAGACAACTAGTAGTGTTTATGTAATCCTGCTAGCAAACAAACAGAGAAATGGTCATGAAAATAATACCTTCTTGGTGGACGTACCTAGAGCTGATTAGATTTGGGGCCACATGTGGCAACAACTGTTACCATGCCAAAACTTTTCTGGATTTTTGTGAACTTGTAAGCTTTTCAATACTGCATTTTTACCTGTGGGTTTAGGTTTCTGCCTGCTGCGGCTGGCTATTTCCTGAGATTTTAGTAGTCAGACCACAATGAGGTGGTAAGGAAACTTGACCCCGAAACCAAAAAGTGTGCTTTACAGAGATGCTTAATAACCTCCACCAGGTCATATTTTTGAGCTCCCTCATTTGTCTGTCTGTTTTTTTTGTGATAGATGCAAAAGTAATGATATTTCTGAATATTATATGTTGGTACTGCCTGACCACAGGCAAAACTGATTAAATTTTGGGTTAGATGGGATCACATTCTAGAAACAAATAAGCCTGAATTTTCAAGATTCCATTTTGGAAATGTGCCTTGGTGGGAAATTGTATTCTACGAATGCTTTCTAGTTTTACAATAAATGCCAATTAAATCTACATTCTAGTTAATAATGCATAAGTTTGTCTTAAACTTGCTATAATTAGTTTTATGTAATTTCTGTGCTTTTGTCTCATTTAATTGTATTTCAGCATCCTTCACAATATTATCATTGAGACACTCAAATTAGGTAACCACTTATAATAAAGGGATAACTTAAGATTAATTTTTTTTCTTCAAAGAACCACATTTCTAGTTTTAACTTTTTATGCCTTAATATTTCAGTGACTTGTCAATATATTCTTATATTAATAGACTAATATAATGTATGATGCCATTGATTCATTTGTGTTTCCATTATACATATGTATATGTCTCATTTGTTACATGACCACTGAAACTACTCTTCTGTACAAGACCCCGTTCACCCAACAAAAAGGTCAAAATATATCTGTGTACTGCATTTCATTTCTA